>RXID01014219.1:0-1200000 GCA_005019695.1 Trichopus zeylanicus subsp. travancoricus
CGCACGCGGGACGGAGGCCGAGGCCGGCGCGCCGGCACGCGGGCGCGGACGGCCAAGGCCGAGGCCGTTCCGCCCCCGCGTGCCGGGGACGGAGGCCGAGGCCGGCGCGCCGGCGTGCCGGGGACGGACGGCCTAGGCCTTGGCCGTCCGCGCCCGCGTGCCGGCGCGACGGCCTCGGCCTCGGCCTCCGCGTGCGGGCGCGCCGGCCTCGGCCTCCGTCCCCGGCACGCGGGGGCGGAACGGCCTCGGCCGTCGCCGTCCGCGCCCGCGTTTCGGCGCGCCGGCGCCCCGGCCTCCGGCTCCGCTCCAGCCACCGGCCTCCGGCTCCGCTCCCGCCGCCGGCCGCCGCCTCCGCTCCCGCCGCCTGCCGGCCTCCCCCCGTCCCCGCCCGCGCGACGGGTTGTTATTTGCAAAAATCCGAATTTCGGGGACTTTTCCGTAAATCAGAATAATTTCAGGGGTTTATTTGCAAAAATTCTAATTTCGAGGACTTGTTTGTAAATCTGATTTCTTTCGGGGTGTTATTTGCAAAAATCCGAATTTTCGGGGGCTTCTCTGTAAATCGGAATAATTTCCGGGGGTTTATTTGCAAAAATCTGAATTTTCAGGACTTTTTTGTAAATCTGATTTCTTTCGGGGTGTTATTTGTAAAAACGCAAAATCCGGGGGTTAAATATAAAAAAGTAAGTTTTTAGGGGGGTATATGTAAAATAACCGGGGGTAAAATCGGAATTTTTTGGTAAAAATTTGATTAAATAACAATCAGGAGGCTGTGGGTAAATATGGGCGAATTTGAAGGGTGAGGATAATTACAGAAATTACGGGGGATTTATCGTAATTAAGGCTAATTACGAGGGGTCACCCGTAATTATCCCTTATTTTTTTCCCATTTCCAAAAACAACAAAAACCCTTCCTTCTTCTATAGCTGGCTCCCACTTTTTTATTTTTTTATTTTTACCCTCTTCCCTGTCCGCGGGACACCTCAACACTTCTTTTTTGTCGATTTCTTTTTTTTTACTCCTTTCTCACCCTATACTTTTTTTTCTTTCTCCGTACTTATCTCAAGCTCTCCATCTTCTTCTCTCCGTCCAAGTCTGCAATTGGTCCAGTTTTATCCCTCCTCCACCGCCGGTCTGGTCAAGAATGCCATCTCCCTTCCTTCCCTCGATCGGACTCGCCCATATCTGGCTGGATCCGGTGTTGACTGGTGGCAGACAGGCGCAAAAAGCGGGGCGACAACAGGCCCGGAAGAGGCTATGGGTGCATGCGAGGTTGAGGCGGGGGTAACTCATCGGCAGAACGCCGGTCGGAGACGAGTATACGGTGGTCTGGCCCGGTGGCACGGGATGCTGCGAAGGGGGGCTCCACGGCTGGATCCGGCTTTTAGTGGTGGTGGGCGACGTCAGCGAGGAGGGGAAACTTGCGGGGAGCAAGGTGCAGCACAGGATGACTTGCAGGCAAATCTGCAGCGTCGGGCAGCCTGGCCGGTGGACGGCGAGGCCACTTTGAGCTTGGAGATGTGAACCGAGCCGGCGGCTCGGGTGGAACTTGTAGAGGCGGATAGTGGTTCAGTCGGGCAGGCTGGCCGGAGCACGAGCGCTCGAGGAGTAGGGTTCCGGCGAGGAGCTGGTTGCGATCTTGAACTTTGTCGCTGAGCGATTGAAGACAAGATGCAAGTACTCGGTGGAGATGAGCTGCGTTGTCGAGGAGTAGCCCATGGGGCCGATGCCAATCCAGCCGATTCTGGTGGTGGCTGGAGCTATAGGGAGATGGGAACTCCGTCAGTGAAGGCAAGGGCAGCCATGGTGTTTGTAGAGGAGCCAGAGCAGAGACACAAGGCCATAGGGATGTTGGAGGATAGTGGTAGCCGGACGTGGGCGCGGGACCATTGGCAGGCAGCTACATGGATAGCAGAGGAGAAAACCAAAGGCAGGGGGAAGAAGAAAGGGTAAAAGAGTTAAGTTCAGACCTTTCTTACTGTCTTTTACATTGATTTTTCTTCCTCCTCCTGTGAAGGTTCACCAATTTTCGTCTCTTCCGTTCTTTCTGTGTTCTGATCTCTATATTTTCTATGCAAGTTTTTGAAATCATGGTTTGATTTTAAAATATATAATATTATAATTATAATTAAATTGGATTTCTAAATATTGTAATTGGTGTGTAACTTTTTTTTAATTGAAATTTTTTTTAAAGAAAATTTAAATTTTATATTATTTTCAGAAGATGAATTTTAAGAGAGTTATTTGCGAAATTTTTTGAAAAATCTGGTTTAGAGTATAATTCCATAAGTCCAATGGCTTTTTTGTAAAAAGATATATTTGTAAAAATTTTAAAATTTTAAAGGTTTTTTTAATAAAATTTAGATTTATTTATAAATAAAAATATTTGAAGGTTAATTTATATATTTTAATTTAATTCAAATCTTATTTTAGTCTTCGATTCAAATTTGGATTTAAATTTGATGTCTAAATTTAACTCATCAAGAATCTAACTCAAATTCAGAGTAGAATTTAGTATGTATTTAAATAAAAAATCTAAATATGCATATTTATGTTTGTATGTATATATATAATTTTAATCTACTAAATTTGAAATTAAATTTATTTTTTCTTCTTACTCCAAATCAAATTGAAAGGCTTATCCTAATTAATAAAATACTTGTATGATGTTTATCCAATGTAGGACTAGAAATTTTAAAATATAACCTACTTACAATAATTCTTCTTCTTTTCACTTCTAACCTTTGATTATCAAAATATAATCTTTTGAAAATTAATCCATTTTTTATTACTTTCAATTCAGAAGGAAAAAATAAATCAAATTTTACTTCTATAGTTTTTTATCCGAAGTGAATTCTAAAAGTGGATATAATGATTCTTTTAATTATAATAAGACTAATAATCTTATATAAAATAATAATATAATTTTTTTAAAAAAATTTATTTTTGAATAATTTTAAACTAATAATATCTTATATATTAATAATTATATTTTTGAAATACACTTTTCTCTAATCAAACAATAGAAGTGAACTACTTTTAGTGGAGAGAAATAATTTTTTCGTATTTTTATTTGCTTCCGAACAACCAAGCAGTTCTTTACTCAAAAACTAATGCCAAGAGTGGTGCAAGCGAGAGCTTGAGATTCAACTTGTGTTTAAAATTAAGTTAGAAGCAAAAATGGCTAAAGAGGGGGCTAGCTTGCCTCAGGAGTATGTTTTAAATAAGTATTAGGTGACAAGGTTTGATCCCTTGCTAAGTTGTTACTAACTAAAAGGTGGTACTTTCCATTCTCCTAGCTTGACTGACCTCATCCCCTCTCTAAGGGAGTTTGGCTCTTCCCAATTGAAAAAATAGGATAAAGACTACTTGCTTCAATGTCGTTAGCATATGAAACGAATAATAAAGGATCTTGAACTTCTTAAGGCTTAATTTCATTAATAAAAAAACCCACGCATAGACCAAGATATGATGAGTAAGGATTAATTTCAATGCTCTTGTTTGTTCATTAGGATTGCTAACTCACTTAGACCTTTCACCAAAATCTTTGTCCCAACACATTTTCCATCTTAGATAGCACCTATAATCTCTTCATCAACCACCAAATTCTTAGTATCCCAACTCATGACAACCAGATATTTGGACTATGAAACTTCATTTACATGACCCACATCATGATAACTCTTCAAATCCTTGGGATGGAGACTAAGCCTTCTCTAATAAAATAGAGAATGAAATCCCACATCAAATCCTTCCCAATGACTCTAATTCCCTATAGAAAAGTTGTTTATCAAAACATACATCACGATAGAGATCTCCAACATCAATTAGGCAAGATAGTTCAGAAGCATTTTGTAAAGACCTACAAAGATCTTATTTTAGGGGGACCAACCTAGACACTAACTATTTGTGTTGATTTTAGATCTAGAATTGCAAGCTCCCGAAAGAATTTAGCCTCCTAGTATTTGATTATTAGCAAGAGACTATTCATCATACTGCCCATCTAAACAACTATAAAGCTCTTATGATGCCTCCACAATCCTATGATGAAGTGTTATGTAAAGTCTTTTCACCATGTTAAAAGGTGCAAAGTAGATCTGGTTTGTCAAGTTATCTCAAGAATAATAGATTCCTTATTCGAGCTCGAAATACTAATTGTTACCTAGTTTCTATCATTGGTATTTAAGAGGAGGAATTTTATAAGCTTTTTTGTTGTGTTTTGAGAGAAGGTACTAAAGCTCTTTAAAGATACATGTGTAGATTTAAGGAAAATATCCTTATACCCTGAAGAAAATTTTTTTAAATTAGATTCAACACAATCAAAACTTTCAATCCTTTTTGACTTGTACTTTCAAAATTTCTTCCTTTTCAGACCCTTCAATCCAAACTGTCATCATCTCACATTTTTTTATTTTCCCTAAAACTACATCAGAGTTTCTAATGTAAAAAATTCTAAGAACCATTACATATAGTTCGCTTAACCATTAGACAAATCTAAAGGGATTAGGAAGAGATCCTTGATCTCTTCTTTCTCGAGACCATAGGTAAACTCCCACCAAATTATTTTATTATTTTTAATTACTTTGAGGTAGATTCTACACATGAGAGTCTTATGTGATTATTTTCTATTATTTTAGTTACATGTAAGATGAATCAATAGCCGTCAAGATGAGTATTTCTCATATTTTGTGAAGAAGAGTCTCACAATCCTTTCAAAGGCATGTGCATTTTGTATGTTGGGTGTAGAATCTCAAAACAAGTATGAGTGTTACAAAGCATTGAACCAAGATGATTAAGATTATCCACACCAACTAAAATGTTTGGGAAGCCTATAAAAGTGAAGGTCCTAAATTAAATAATGACTATTCGGAGACAACTAAATGCATTGTTCTGACTTAACTGTAAAGGGTTATGCTTCGTTGTCTAAACATGATATCAAATAGAATCAAGGTGTTATACACTAGTCATATTTAGTAGTGGTGATCCTTATAGAGAGAGTGATAGAGATAGAAGCATATATACAATTCACCAAATTTATAAGTACAAAAGATAAAAATATGCTTGTAAGCATGAGGAGTAGGTTATGCATGGACCAGAATGCAAATAACTATCTTGACATGACACCCTATTTTCTCCTTATCATATGTTGCCCGTTCTTTTCTCCTATTACTTCCAGTATGAAGGTCATTTTATTCATTTCCGAGATTACATTGCTTATTTTTCTTTATTGGTAAATGATAGAGACAATGTATGTTGTTAATTCAAATCCCATTCAAATTCAATGACTGGTAAGTGTAGGAAAATGAATTTGCATAAATCAAAATACCAATACTTGGCTTGATTCTTTTTCTTGATTTTGTTGTTATTAAATGATAATATAGTAGCATACATGACTAACCTAAGATCCTTCTAAATACAATGTGTCTTTCTCTTTTGATTGGGTCTCATTGGGTTTGATGGAGGGAAAACAAGAGATAGCGTTTTGGCCAATTTCATTCACCCTAATTTAAACCAAAATAATGGTGCTTTCATGAATTTCAATCACCAATAAGAAACCAATCCACCATGACTATGAAAAGTTGGAAATACTCTCATGATCATACAACCAAGCAAATTGATCTACTTTAAACTTGTGATGTATCAAACTATATATGGATCTTCTCATCATTCTTGGTGGTAAAAAATGTCCATTTATTTGTATTGATGATCAACACTAAAACCCATTTCTGACTTTGAAAAAATTTCTGCTCTCAAAACATGTCAATGGTTGCTCTTTACATTATTTTCTTTTTTATTGATAAAGAAAGTATTTGAACCAAAAATACTATGTTTAGATATTAGGAAGTTAGGAAAACAATCCAGTTGGATTCAAAATTGATTTTTCATCTATATCATGATTCATGAGCATAACAATGTTTATAAATTCAATATGCTCTTCAAATATTTAGTTATGCAATGGAAAACTCAAGAAATGTTTCCATTGTTATTTTACAATAATCAATATTATTTTAGATAAAACTAATTACAAAGAACTCAAATGTAACCAAAACTTGTGCCTTGTCTTTGGTGTTGAATCATGGTTGCTATACACCTTTGATTACTCTGGATCTCCTTGATCAACAACAATTACATCATGTTTGTCTGGCACTGAATCAGGTCTCTAATTAAAACTTTGTTTATTGTTGAGGAAGAAGAGCATGCCAAGATAGATGTTCCATGAGCATTCCACATATTCCCTGTGGAACATCATTGCAATTTTTCCTTGTGTTGATTAGCAGAGATGTCAAGGCAAATGTTCTAGGAACTTGTAGTCTTACTATCCATGAAACATTTCTATTGCTTTCCTTCTTATCACTAGACAAGATTATGTCAAGATAGATGTTGTAGGAACATCCATCAAGAACCTTGTCTAAGTTTCGATGCAACTAATGGCACTTTTAAGAAGAGCCAATAGTTTATAACAGTACTTCGGTTGTAATAATATTTCGATCCAAACTTACCCACCAAAAATAGTGAAACAAGACAATGAAGATGAGATTCATCATCATCAAATAGAAGAAGTGAAAACAAAAGAAAGAGAGGGCACATTCCAGGGGATGATGACGTGAGCAAATGAGAAAGAAATAATACATAAAATAAAGGAAAAAGGAGACAAAATTGGAATATGAACCTTCACTGTACCAAGAAGATAGCTAGCATTTAACACTTCAACTAAGATGAGAGAAGTAAGAGGAAGGACACTAAAAGCCTCTGCAAACATCCAAAATGTGTTTCTAATTTCTTAGAGGTGGTGGGAGATAGAGAAGCCTTATTTTGGGTAGAGAAGCCTTAGAAAGTTTGGGTTTATATACAAATCACAAAATTTATTAGCAATAAGTTGATGATCTGGATATACATGAACCTGATCACCAAAACTTTTTCAAGATTCATTTTCTTGGTTCTTAAATTTTTATTGGTAAATGACACATACATTGTACATTGTCTTTTCTAGATCTTTCTCAACAAAGCCCAATTCAGCTATTTCACAAAGAACACAAAACACCCAAACAAGCTTATTGAAAAAGACCAAAGTGGGTAATACAAACTCTCCAATATAATAACTAGATAAAAACCTAATAATCAAATAAAAAACGTGGCTTCTTGGTCACTTTAAGGCATTAGATTGGATGGGAGCAGTGGATAGGTAAAACACTTATAATCAGGTTGGAAAATCAATTTTTTAGGAACTTTAGCTTGGGTATCCATAACAAGATTGTCTTCCCCCCAAATTGCATCCCAACAATTATAGCGGTTATATAGACACATTTAATATTTTGGCAATTATTCTCAGCACATTTTAGTTTTTTATTGGCAAATAGAGCACATTTTGCATAAATCTTAGTAATACTATTTGATGATTTCCATCATCCAAAAATGCATATAACATAAAACACAATTTTTGCCTTCTACAACTTTGATTCTAGTTGATAAAAGAATCGAGACCATACCATCCCTGAGGAACCCTAGGTCGTACATTCAATAAGAAGAGCACCAATATCCTCACCATTCATAAGATTCCTGCTCTCTCTCTCTCTTGTTAAAATCATGTAGATCACATTTCCTTGTATCTTGGGACCCATCAATCACCAAATCTCTCGGAATCAAATCACCTTTTGAATGAAAATCTAAATAAATCCCACGTAAGCCCAAATCAAGTAAAATTTATTTTAATACACTTTTTCATCAAGTCTAATAATTTATGACAACCATTTTAGGTTTTCTCAATGATTTATTTATAATTGTCAAAAAAAACACAAGTATTTACTGGTATTTTTAAATAAAACGTGAAAAATTTACCGGTATTTCTCAACAAATGTCAGAAATTTTCAATATTTATCAAAAAATATTAAAATTTTTCAATATTTTTTGAAAAATATCAAAAAAATATTTGGTGATCGTCAAAAAAATGCGAAAAGATTTTCAATATTTGTAAAACGTAGAAAAGTTTTGAGCATTTTAAAAAAATATTAAAATTTTTTTGACATTTGTCAATAAATATTAAAACTTTTTTTACATTTGCTGGTAAATGCTGGGATTTAGCTGCCCCGACTCCGCGCCCGGTCGCATCGCTCCCGTTCGTCTGCGCTTGCCGCCGGTGCCGGCTCCGCGCCGTCCGCCCGCATCCGCCACCCACCCCGCGTCGTCCGCCCGCACCCGCCACCCACCCCGCCGGCTTCTCCTTCTCCTACTGCCTTTCCCGTCTCCCCCCTCCCTCAACGGAGAATTTGCTTGGTCTGATCTCTCGATTCGTCGGCATGACTGCCCAAACGCAGGAGAAGCTGCTCGCCGGGCCGACGAATCGAGAGATCGACTTGAGCTCACCCTTTGCTTCCCATCGATAGATCTGATTACTCTGATGTTTGCCCCTCTTGTTTTGGTATTTTTCGCAATATTTTAGTGGTTATATTTTAGGCCTTCTTCAATGTTGTTTTTTTTTAAAATGAGACACTGCATATTACTGAGAACCCTTCTTTCAATTTTGTGTTTTGAGAATCTTTTGGTCTACGAAACCATTGTGGCTTTTGTGTTTGTTTTTGCTAGAAAGACGCTGGCTTCTGTTCGATTTCTTCAAATGAATATACGAGTTTTCAAGGATAAACATTCCATATGGATGGCGAGTCATGGTTTTGTTTTCAATAGCTTTTTCTTGAGCCGCTGAAGTTACAAACTTTCTTTGCTGTATGTGAGTTTATTTGAACATACAAGTTTGTCACCAAACGTCTTTGTAGCTTGGAATGCCGTTTACATCTTAGATATTTCTTATTCGATATGTTCTCTTACAAAGTGGAAGCTTTTTCCTTATTGCCTATTGAGATTCTTAGCTAAATTATTACAAGGTGCAGCATCATCTCGCAGCGAAAAAAACGATTTGGGTTGCCTTTTTTAATGAGGAAGTGCTGACTGTAGGTTAGTTGAAATTTGATTCTTCTCACTGGCGACAACTAGGATGCTAAACAACTTCAGCCATTTTTTTGTCGACCAACTGTCAGCGAACAAACTTGATGCTTTGTTTGCCTGTTTGTTGCGTTTTACCCATTGAACTTATTTGTTTTGCTTGGTTTGTCTTTATTTCTCATATCTCTGTTTTATTGAATCTATATGAGGGAAATATGCCCTATTAGTAAACAAGGTGAGTTCACTGCAAATTCTGGTTAAGACGCTATTTTTCATCCCAAGGAAGGATCTCTCTCTTTCTCTCTCTCTTAAAGTTCCACAAAGTCACTCCTACACTCCATTATTGTTTCTGTCTTCTGTTTATGCAAAAGATATAAAATAAGAGATGATATCTAATGGGATATTTGTAGACAGGAAAGATGTATGAAGTCATAAGAGATGATATCTAATGGGATATTTGTAGATAGAGAAGATGTATGAAGTCATATGAGTTAAGTTGTGATTGTTGTTGACTACTACATGAATTCACCGCTATTTGGCTTCATTCTTGTTTTCACAGCCAGATGAACCCGTAGTTGAAGATGAAGATGACAATGATGACAATGAATAAGATGATGATAAAGATGAGGATGATAATGAAGGTAGGCCAACAACATTCCCCAATTTAGGTTTGTATTGTTTTCAAAAGAAATGATGACAATGCTATTAGGTTAAGAATGAGACTGAATTTTCTTGTCTCTTGAACTGTATTTGTTGATGTTCATTCCTATGGTAATCTTCTGCATCTTTACATCTAGACTGGTTTCATACTCATCTAAGAAGATCGTGAAAATGTTGTAGGTTACAATAAATTACCTATTGGGGAATTTGGGGAGCACGTATTCAAAAACAGTTGGCGTGGTCGATCTAGGAGGTGGCTCTGTTCAAATGGCAAATGCTATATCAGAAAGTGCGGCTGCAAATTCTCCAGCAGTTTCAGATGGAGAAGAACCATACGTAAAGCCGTTGTTTCTTAAAAGATCCAACCATTGTCTCTACGTTTACAGATTTGACATGATTGTTAGAAAATTCTTAGACACATAAACACTCAAATCATGTGCAAAAGCAAGTATCTAACGAGTTCTTTCATGCGAAATGTTGTAGTTACTTGAAGCATGACTTATTAACTGCTCAAGCAGAGGTTCTGAAGTCTGGGCGTGAGAGATACACCTCTTGCATCCTGGGTGATTACCAAGATTTTAAATTTCAATTTCGATTTCGATTTCGATTTCACCACCGTGCGAAATCGATACGATTCGGCTGAAAGATTTTTTTTAGTTATTAATTATGTGTTAACCAGAATTTGACTATATTTTGATTGTATTTTGATTTCAAATTAAAAATACGATAAATTTTGAAATTTTTTTATAAAAATTTATAAATTATGAAAGAATTTATAATTAATTTTACCATAATATTAAATATTATTTTAATTAATTAAAATTAATTTTGATAGTTAATAACTGATATAGTCTATTTTTTATATATTGCTGTATATAAAAAATATACGAGAAATAATATAAATATGATTAAAAATTAAAAATTAATATAAGTAAATTTAACTTATCATTAAAAAATACTTGATACATACATAATTTGTTAATTATAATGTAATACAATTAATCATTATTATCATCATCATCATAATCATCATTATTTGAGTCTAAAATATCTGGGTGTAGAATTATGAATTCAGTACTTGAACGATGTAGATAAGCATTTGTAAGCATACGAGTCAGAACAACTAAATCTGCGCGATCTCATAACAGCGGTTCACATGGGGGTGGAACTGATATAATTTTTTTGGCTTTTACTTTCGATGGGACAGTCATACATATATGCACGTGAATAGAGAAATCAACGCGTTTCGGTCAAAACTATTTTTATTTCAATTTTGACCAAAATAATTTTTTTATTTATTAATTATATTTTGATCAAAATTTAACTTTATTTTAATTATTTTTTAACTTTAAATTAAAAATATTATAATATATGTAAAACTTTTTGAAATAGTGAATAGTACCATATACCAAAAATTCATACACGTGAACAGTCATATACACGTGAACAGTATTTGCCAAAGACTGGCGGGGGCATGAGTGCGCCAACGCAGGGGTTTGGCCGGTGAGGGCATCGGAGCCGGGCCGAAGACAACGCTGGTGCTGGTGCGAGCCCGGCACCAACTCGCTGTGTGGGAGTCAAGCCGGCGAGGGCGCGAGGTTGGCGCAAGGGCATGGGCGGGGGCGAGGTCGGTGAGAACGCGAGCGCGAGTGTGAGGCTAGCATGAGATTTGCGAGAACTCGGCCGCTTGCGTGAGGACGGCGAGGGTATGGGCGCGAGTGTGATGCCGGTGAGGGCTTGGGCGCCAGAGCGAGGCCGACCAGAGTGCAGACACCAGGTTGGCGAGCTCACTCGCGCTCGTGCTTAGGCACAGCGCCAAAGGCCGGCGCAAGGGCGTGAGGCCGGCAAGGGCATAGGCGCTAGGTGGGCTAGCATGCTCGCGGGAGCGCACGAGTGCGGGTGCCAGAGGCGGGCGCAAGGGTGCGAGCGCGATGCTGACGAGGGCTCGAACGTGGGCGCGAGGTCGACGAGGGATCGGACGTCACGCGGGCAAGCTTGCTTGTGCTCGGGCGCGGGTGCCAGAGGCCGATGCGAGCGAGCTCTCCCACCTGGTGCCCGCGCCCTCACACCGGCCTCTAGCGTTCGCACCCGTGCGGTCGTGCAAGCGCGGGCACCGGTAGGAAGCCGGTGATGGTGCGGGCTCCAAACTGCGAGCGCAGGGGTGCGAACACCAAAGGCTGGCGCGTGGGCGTGGGCTCGATGCCGGCACAAGCGAGCTCGCCCACTTGGTGCCCGTGCCCTCGCTGGCATCAAGCCCTCACCAGCGCCGGCACCCTCGCCGGCAAGCCTACACCCGCACCCTCTAGCGCCCACGCCCTCACCGGCCTCACGTCCGTGCCCACGCCCTCACATCGGCCTCACGCTCGCGCTCACACCCTCGCCAGCTTCGCATTCATGCCCGCGCCCTCGTGCAGGCCTGGCACTCGCGTTCGCACCCTCGCCGGGCTGGCTCCCTCTCCCGCGAGCTAGCGTCGGCCTCATGGCCTCACTTGCGCCCTCGCCGGTCTGCTTCCCCTTTGCGCGATCTCACTGTGCTCGCTCTGTTTGCCGTCACCATGCAATCTCCTCTGGGCTTGCTCTATGGTCACCGCTGCAAAATCCTAAAACGAAACTATATTTGACGAAGCGTTTCGCCACCGGCCGAAACAGAAATATTTCGGTTTCGACTAAAATTTATAACATTGATGATTTCCATGATATGTTGGCAAAAATCTTTCAAAATTCTGCGATGTATAATCTGTCATACAAAATAATTCACTTTTCTGAGAGGAAGTTGAATTGATCTGTTTATTGTTGAGTTCATATAACACCTTTGTCAACTTAGTTTTTGCTCTTAATGGTCATGTATTTCTGTCTCCTGTCTCAAGGGTCATACAGGTATGGGGACATGGTCTACCAAGCTTCAGCTTCACCAACAGGTCCTAGCTATGGTAAATGCAAGAATGATTTTCTCTGAAAATCGATGAAACTCGCAAGCTGTGTTGAGGAAGCCAAACACATCTATTCTCTTGTGGCGGACGAACCTTCGTTGTATATGCATGGATCTTGTCTATGAGTTCATCCTGCTTGTAGACAGATATGGTACGTTTGTTGCCTCTTCAATCTGGAACAACTCTGTCAGCATGTTAGTGATATTTTTTCCACATCATCTGCAGGGCTGCATCCGTCGCAGGACGCTGGTGCAGCAGGTGCCTTACCGCAATTCCTTGGTGGAGCCAGCATGGCCACTTGGTAGTGCCATTTAGCTTGTATCATCAGAGCAGAGTTTTGCCTCATTTAATTCTACAATATGATCTGCTTTAAGAATTTCATTTGTAATCCAGACAGTTGAACCAATTCTTTTGAGTGAATATGATATCATTCTTTATCAGTCCACACTATTTTGTAATTAAAAAAATATATTATTACTGACATTATTTTATAATAAATTCAAATATTGAATACAAATTGATGCGCAAATAAAAAACAAGATTACGGAAGTAAAATACTGTAGCAAATTTCTGATGTTTTTTCGGCATTTTTACAAGAAAGTTCCAGGAATATTCATGGTGTTTGCACAATAAATGACAAGAATGTTTCTAGTGTTTTTCTCAAAAATGCTGAAAATTTTTTAGCTTTTTTAGAAATATACTACAAATATTTCTTTGGCTTATATTTGTCAACCACCGTAAAAAAATCTCGAGAATACTTTTTCTTGGCATTTTAAAATACTAAATATTTTTCTCTCATTTTTCTCTCCTTCGTTTCTTAAGTGCTGGGAAAAAAACACCGGCCTGCGTTTTTAAAACTATTGGGAGTATTTTTGAAATGTCAAAAATAATTTAAAATATTGTAGAGACTCACTCAAGTCTTCCACCAAAAATTTGCATTGATCTTCCCCCAAGCCCATGAAAATCTTTCTCCCAACCATTTCTTATCTCACTACCTACAATCTCTTCATCAACTAACAAATCCCTAGTATTTCGACTCATTACGACCAAATGTCCAGATTATGAAACTAAAACTCATACCATTATAACTCTCCAAATCCTTAACATGAATCCTAAGCCTTCTCTAATGAAATAGGGGATCAAGTCCCGCATCAATTCCCTAACCCCCCATCCAATTGAATAGTCTCATAGAAAGGTTGCTCCTCAAAACATACATCATAGACGAGATCTCCAATATCCACTACAAGAGATAGTTCACCAACATTTTATAAAGAACTACAAATATTTTATTATAGGAAAACTGCTAAGTTTAGATGTTTCGAACTCGGATTAAAGTTTGAGTTAAAATAGAAATTCAAAGTTAGATTTTGACTTATGATTAATTTTAAATACTTATTATGTAATATTAGAACTTGTAATTAAAGTAAAATACAAATTCAATAAGGACCTATAAATATGTTAATAATATATAGGGTTTAGATGTGGTGTAGTGTTAAGGTTGAACTAGAGAGAAATAAAGAAAGAGGAATAGAGAGAATAAACAGAAGAAAAAAAGAGTGTGTGTTGACTGTCGTGTGTGGGTCTTTCTAGTAATTTGTGGTGATCTTTTGTGGCGATTTCTTGTGCTGTTCTATTAAAAATTCTCTTTGAAAGTAGAAGCTTTACCGAATTTTAGTGAAAGAGTTTATTTGGATAAGAAAAAGTAGAGTATTTCTTATAGACTCTTGAAAAGTCTTTTAATAGTGGATCTTTTTCTTCCCTTGTGGACATAACCTAATTTTAGATGAAGCACGATATCACTATATCTTTTCTTATTATTTTTTTTATCATATATTGCTTCTCATTTCTTGTATTACTTAAGAATAAGATAATTCGTAAACCTTCCGTTGCAAATCCCAATAATTACTATCAGAGTTTAGGAGTAAATAACTAAGATGACAAAGTCCATACTCAAAGTGGAGATGTTTAATGGCAAGATAAATTTTACTTTTTGACAAAAGAAGATGAAGGCAGTTCTTATTTATCAAGGTCTGTAAAATACGTTTAAGGGTAAAGAAAAAATACCGAACAAGATAAGCGATGAATTTTGAGAAAAGATAGATCAAAAAGTATTGAATTTAATTATTCTAAGTTTGACTAATGAGATTTTGTATAATGTCATTGATGAAGAGACGATAATAAATGTCTGGATAAAACTTGAGGAGTTGTACATGTCGAAAAGTCTCACAAATAAGTTTTATCTGAAATAACAGTTGTATGGACTATGTATGAGTAAAAGTACAATCACCTAAATACCTTCAATAAGATTATCAATGATTTACTGAAAGTTGATACAAAGTTTGAAGAGAATGATAAGGTGTTGATTCTCCTAATGCCTCTTATTGTTTTGTATGATTATATTATGACCATAATTTTGTAAGCATGAAGAGCAAATTGAGGTTGGCTTGAGCTCGTGTCTTATAATTAGCTAAATAAGCTAGTAGTCCAGGAGGAGGGGTTGGATGAGAGATGAAGGCAAAAGTTTTATGATGGCGGCACTCCCGAGTTTAAACCAAAATGGAGATTGTTGAGTTTGGATACCTCAAACTCAAATTGGAGTTTAAGTTAAAGTAGAAGTATAAAATTGGATTTGAACTTATAATTAATTTTAAATACTTATTATGTAATATTAGGAGTTATAATCAGAGTAAAACTTATATTCAATAAGAACCTAGTAATATCCTAGTAATATATAGGGTTTAGCTATGGTGTAATACTAAGATTGAACTAGAGAGAAATAAAGAGAGAATAATAGAGAGAATAAATAGAAGAGAATGAGAGAGAGTATCGGCTCTTGTGTGTGGATCTTTCTAGTGCATCTCGGTGATCTCTTGTGGTGGTTCCTCGTAGTATTTTTTTTGAGATTCTTTATGAAGATAGAGGTGTTGTCGAGTATTGGTAAAAGAGTTTAGTTAGATAAGAAGAGTGAAGTCTTTCTTGTAGATTATTGTAAAATTTTTTGATAATATATCCCTTATTCTCCTTGTGAACATAATTTAATTTTGGATAAATTACGTATATTATTGTATCTTTTCTTTTTTTTTTATCTTGTATTATTTAAGAATAAAGTAATTCATGAACCTTTCACTGTAAATTTCAAGAGAAAATATTTCCGAAACCCCCTAAGCAAACTAGGTATTACTTTAGTTGTTCACTTTCACTCTAAATCCAAAATTGTGGGCTCTCAAAAGAATTTTGCCTCCTAGCCTTTGATTATTATCAATATATCACTAATCTAATTAACTATTTAAATAATTATAAAGTTCTTACCATGCCTTAGTGATCTTTTAACGAAATATTGTATAAAATTTAATACACCATGTTGAAAGTGCAATGTAGACACCGCTTGTCAAGTTTTATTAAGAATATGTAGATTTTTTCTTCAAATTTAAAATTCTATTTATTACCCAATTTCTGTTGTGAATATTTTAGAGGAAGATTTCTACAAATATTTTTTTCTTCCGAGAGAATACGAAACCATTTGAGAACACGTGAGCAGATTTAAAGGAAAATTCCTTCTATTCCTAAGTCATCTTGTTTTAATCCAATTCAACCCAATCAAAATTTCTAACCCTTTTTCAGTCCTTATTTTTATTTTTTTTTGCCCATGTGGCACACGTGGAGCTTTGAGAAGGGCTGTAAACATGCCACCCGAGTAAAGCCTGACCTACATCCAAAATTTTATATGGGCTGGTGAAACCTTAATAAAGACCCTTTTAACATAAAGATAAATACTTTTGAATTAAAATTTGAATATCATAAATTAAAAATATATATCCTATTTTGAAAAGTAAAATCCCTGGAATAAAAAATGAATATCCTAAGACAACCAAATGCATCATTTAAACTTAAATATAAAAATTTATGTTCACTATCTTCGCATAGTATCAAATATATTTGCATAGTGTCAAATATATAAACTCAATATATGTTATTAATTTAAGAAATTTTTATGTATGGCCTTTGAGATTTGGTATAACATTTCGGTATTTACTTGTATTTCGTAACGTACAACTTCCACATCAAAATTTAGTCAAACTTTCCTCAAAAAAAATTTTTTTTACCCTAAATCAGTTTCATTTATACCCTCAGAATTTATATTTTATTATTTCTTTTTATAAGTCCTCTCTCTCTCTCTCTCTTCGGTGCCAACGGCTCCACGAGGCCTAGTTAACTGCACTGCTTGGCTCCTTCAATGTCAAAGGCTTCTTCCCTTCGCTTAAGTGGTTGATGTGTTTTCTAGCATAGACAAGAGGATCCAGAAGGTGTTTAGAAAGCTCGATGGGGTCATTGATGGCGTGGTGGAGGAGCACATAAAGGGTGGTGGTGGAGGCGGCGGCTGCGGCGGAGATGGTGATGATTTAGTGGATGTGTTGCTTTCTTTGCAGAAGGACCAGAGCTTGGACTTATCGCTCACCAGGGATGATGTTAAGGACCTCCTCTTGGTAAGCTTGATGATTAACCATGACTAGTCTTTTGTTTGTAACACTAATGATAGCATTAAGAAAGTTAAACGTAATCATCATTCTTCGTTGCTTGCAGAGCACTAATCTCTCGCATATGGAACTATACAATTCTCCTCCTTCTCCCACCTTCCACTATGAAAACCCTAAAGAACTGGTCTCTCTCTTTCTCCGGCCCCCAAACAAGACACAGGAAGAAGAAGATGAGTTCCCTCACATCCTTCTACTTCATCACCACACTCCTCCTCTTCCTGTTCCTTCGCCGGTCGCCGTAGACACCAAGGACAAAGGCACATGCAACAGTATTGCTGGCGTAGAGCAGACGTGCAAGTCCATTGCCCAGAATGACCTGTCCATCGACGCCAACTTCTGCATCGGATCGCTCTCGACAAATCTCGGTGGCGCCTCCGTTGACCTCCGCGGCTTGGCAGTGATCGCCGAGAAGCTGGGAAGGAGATGAAAATCGACGAGTTGATGGAGCTCGAGAACGACGGCGCTTAGAAGGCGGCGTTTGAGACAGAGGATGGCGTCCAGACCGGTGCTCGCCGCTGGCGGCTGGAATTCCCGCCGGAACACCACCGAGCACTCCGGCAGCTCCCCTAGGCCCGTGAACAGTGAGTCCTCTTCCTCCTCCGCCCCACATTTGCTTCGATCTCGTCTCGGAACAGTATCACCTCCGAGCTCCCGGCGATGGATTCGTAGAGAAGGGTGCCGTCCGTCGGGGACGACGACATTTAATCCTAAGTCAGGTGGATTGAAACCTATTCTTAATCTTGTATTTGTAGAAGTCGCTTGACTATGATTATTTCATAGATAATGAATCCATCTTAAAACGTATGAGTCTCTCCTCAACTATATTGTATGTTAGGAGGTAGATTGAGGATTTAATTTATCGAATCTAAGTAGTAAGCCCATGGGCTAATTATTTATTCCTATGAAATTTTCCTTATTTATTAATTTTTTTTTATAATTTCCATAATTATTTATACTTCCCTTATTTTCAAATTTATTACTCACAACTCCTTATTTAATCAAAATTTTTTTTTCCAAATCGTAATTTTATCATTAAACTTTTAAAAAAGTTATTTTCTTACCCTCCACTATTTCTCCTAAATATTTACAGATAAACCCTTTTAATATTTGTATTTATAAAAAAAATTTAAATGTTAATATTTTTCAAATAAAGATTTATAAAAAGGACATTAAATATTTTAAATATTTTATAAATAAATTCTAATATTTGTATATTTACAAATAACCTTCTTGAATATTTTTATTTATAAAAAATCGAAATATTAATATTTTTTAAATAAAAATTTTAAAAAGGACATTAAATATTTTAAATATTTTACAAATAAATCCTATATAAGAAATTAAACTATAAATTTAATATTTTTGTATTTACAAATGAGCCCCTTGAATATTTTTATTTATAAATAAGTCCAAAATTTATAAGTTTTAAAATAAAATTTTACAAAAAAGATTTGAAGGTATTAAAACTTAAAATTTTAAAATACAAGCTTAAAATTTTATATATCTAATTAAACTTGTAATTTTAAATTTTAAATTTTAAAACCTTCACTGTCTTTTTTGTAAAATTTAATTTTAAAAATGATTAAAATGTAGACTTATTTATAAATAAAAATAATCAAGAGATCTATTTGTAAATGTACAATATGAAATTTGTAATTTTAAATTTTAAGTTTTGAAACCTTTAATGACTTATTTGTAAAATTTACTTATAAAATAAATAAAATTTGAACTTATCTATAAATAAAAATATTCAAGATGGTATATTTTTAAATATACAAATATTGAATTTGTAATTTTAAATTTTAAAATTTAAAACCTTCAATGTCTTTTTTCTAAAATTTAATTTTAAAAATGATTAAAAATTTAGACTTATTTATAAAAAAATATTCAAGGGGTCTATTTTGTAAATGTACAAATATGAAACTTATAATTTCAAATTTTAAGTTTGAAAACCTACAATGTCTTCTTTTTGAAATTTTATTTAAAAAATAATAAAATTTAGACTTATTTATAAATAAATATGTTTTAGGGGTCAATTTATAAATGTACAAATATTAAACTTATAATTTTAAATTTTAAATTTTATTTGTTCAATTTAAATTTAATTATATTTAATTTAAAAAAACCGAAATTGGAAGAAAAAAATGTAGTGACAAGGTCTCAGAATTTTTTAGTACTATTGTTGTATTATAATTGCAGCAAATATGATGTGTTTTATTATTGAGAAGTTTAAAATCGTACAAGCACCTGATCTTAGGGATTGAATAGTAACATGTCCTAGGGATCTGACGAACTTCCTACAACTTGAATTTGTTTTTCACCTTTTCCAACTAAAATTTAAAATAATTTGAAAACAAAATATTAGATTAGAATGTGTTTTTGCACATATCGTGAAGGGACTAATATACAAATTTCAGGTAGGCAAGGTTCACAAACAGATCTAAACTCATCTGCCACCAAAAATAGATCTACAAGACAATTATAAGCCAGACACCAAAATAGAATCTTTAAATAAATATCGTTACAACATAAATATAATAATGGCTTCAAGATCATGCAGTCCAGGGCCATAAATTCAAGTTTTTTCAGCTAAATAATCAAACAATTGGTAAAAATGATGTTCAGGTTATTCCAGGTATGAACAACTTGTTAGCATCACAAAACCTGTAGTGTTCTTACAAGCAGTTGTGTCGATGCAAATTCTTCAAACAACATGAACTCCGAATATGATGCCTTCTTGCAAAATCCACAATTTGCTAGTGCAAGAGGGCAGCTGCAATAGAAAGTAATGAAAAATAACAACAATATAAGCATTATACACCACCAACATGTACCCAAAGACATCACAATGGCCCTCATCCATTTACAGGGATGACTTCAATACAAGATCGAGTTACAGGAGGCTGAAGTGTTATAAAAAAACACCTTAATAAAATTTCTTTTTGGCTGTTCCGGTGATTGTAAGGTCATCTGGGACCTGATAATTCAATTGCATGAAGGTTGTCAATGGAGTCGAGTATCCATTTAGAGGTGCAGTGTGGGGCTGCCTTCAAATCAGGGTCGATCAACATTTCCAGCCTTTTCTCCTTTAGAAGCCCTTTCACCTGAAAGCATTGTAAAGATTAATGATACAGGTTACAATTGAAAAACAATTATTTTCATCCAGCCTGATTACCCATCAATTCATCAGTTTTAGAATTGCTAGAGAAACATTGGGTTCTATGTGTCAGCCTTGAATTGATGAATTAAATTCTGCATGATGGCTTTTTAAGTTCAGAAAACCCATTTGCAACAATTCCTCAGTTAAACATGAATCATAAAGCTGAAACCCAAAGTTATGTTATAAAAGCTGGACCAAATGAACAACAACGCTTGGTGAAACAGAATGCACCCAGGGTTATGGTAACCAAGCAATATGACATCATCATCATTTTCAAGAAGACAACTTACCCAATTAAAATCGATCCTAGGGATCTGACGAACTTCCTGTAAAAAAACACAGTGACATTTATTAATGTATTGTTTCAAAATCACATAAAATAAGGAAAAAAATTGTCAATTTTTTTAAAGAAAAACTCACATGGTAAATGCATACTAAAATTTGAAGTCATCACGGTAGACCCTCCTCTTCCTCTTCCCTTGCCACGCCCTCTCACATATTGATTTCCCACTGATTGTTAATTGCTGCTAGATCCAGAAGCTTCAATTTGTTGTTGTAGTCCAAGAGGATCTTTACACGCTCTCTTGTTGTGTACCACCTGACCATATCTACTGCAAGTATATATCGCTCTATTTGATATTTTCATTGGATCCTTAATCCTTTTCTTCTTAAGCCTACCAGGTTATCTCCTTGAACGTGGAGGAAGTACTTGCAGAATATTTGGCACAGACAACCAAAGTTGTTTACTTGGCAATGGAGTAATAGGAACATCATATATTCTTTTGTATGTCTTTAGAGTGTAGTAGTCATCAACAAAATCAATAGAATCAAGTCGAACATCAAGGAGAGTAACAATACCATGAACGCAAGGCACTCCAGTCAGTTGTCATTGTCTACAGTCACAAATTCTCTACCTTATGTCCATAATCCATCGGCCTGCATGATCACTGACTTCTGAAATATCATCAGAAGACCTCCAAATATGTTATCCGCCACGTGCCTGTGAAACTTTCTTAATAAAAGCTTCTATTCTTGGCACTAACTTTTCATATCAATGGGATCCTTCATTTTTTCTTGTGGCAAATTTTACCATTATTTTCTGCCTGATAAAATCAAGTAATTTAATAAAGGAAAGCTCCCTGTCGTCCTGAATAAAACTGTTAAATGACTCAGAAATATTGTTAGTCACATAATGACATTTCACTAAATAATCAAAGTGACTTCTACTCCATGCAAAATCATTTATTTCTTTCATGTACTGCCAAGCTGGTATGCATAGCTGTTTAATCCTCTCCATGTACTTGACGAATTCAGTAGGCAAAAATATATTTGGAGTATTAAAAACCAAATTTTCTAACCTTTTCCCAGGGTAGGATCTTTTGAAGTTTACAATCACATGCCTTATACAAGTTCTATGCTCAGCATGTGGAAAAATATTCTTCACAGCATCAGAAAGACCCTTTTGCCTATCTGAAATAAAGGCCAAGCTATCCAAATTTCCAATAATCCGTTGCAAGTTATGTAGAAACCATAACCAAGATTGGTATGTTTATGTTTCTACAACTGCAAATGCAATTAAAACTAGGTTATTCTCCCTATCAATTCCACAAACTGAAAGTAATGTGCCTTTATATTTTCTTTCAAGAAGCATCCATCAACTCCCAGTATAGATCTGCATCCAATAAGAAAAGTTCTCCTACAAGCATGTAGTGACAGAAAACATCTTTGGAAAGACATATTTGGACATTCAGTAAAGTGCACAATATTACTAGGATGCCTCCTCTCCAATTCTACCTTCAGCGAATGAAACAAATTAAAATATTCTTCTTCATTACCATGAATAACCCTATAAGCATAGTCTTTTCCCCTCTATGCCTGCATATAAGTCAGCTTAAGACTGTATTTATCATTCATTATATTTTGTATTTGCTTGACTGTGATTTACTTGTCAACACACATTTAATGCAAAACTTGGTTGCTTACCCATTCAGCACTTGTTATTTTGTTTCCAGAAGTATTGACAGCAATACAAGTATGAATTGGTTCTATTTTCTTTACCTGAAAATCTGAACCATCAAATCTTTCTGAAGGATGAAGCCTCCATCGGCAATTCACATAAGCATATCTGACTGTTACTCTGTTACGATCATTTTTCACAAACAAAGGCTGAAATCTGTGCACAATACAGTACTATCTAAGAGTCAATCTGAATGCATGTACATCCTCAAATATGTCTCCTATTTTCAGAATATTATCATTCAAATTATCTTCAAGTAAAGGTAGTAGATCATCTTTTGCTCTGTCTTCTACTCCTTCTTCTTCGCCTTGTCTTATATCCTCTTCCTCTTACTCAGCCACTAACTCATCATTATCATCCTCCTCCTCCTCATCCTCATCATCATCAGAAGAAAAATTCAAACTATGAAAACTAAAATTAGAATGACAAGCATCTAAATCTGAATCAATATATTCATCTCTTTGCACACTATGATACACAGAAGATTCTCCTGACATAAATTTCCTTTGACCATATTGTGATGTGCCAAATGTAGGAGTCAAAGGAGTCAGTCTTGGTGTAGACACCGCTGATAAGGGATCACCTATGTCCTCTATTAATATATAGATATTACTATGCTGCAAGTCTTGAATTACTGTTCACATTGCTTCCAGCTGAATTTCATTGTTGATTGACATAAAATTGGAGGACTGCTATTTGGATATAAATACTTAATCACAAATAACACATTTGTCCTTACTTTGACCAATTTACAAGTTTCAGTCCATAACTCAGCAAATGTGTATTTTTTTTGTATCAACCAGTAAAGATTTCTGTCTACCAAATACATATTTTCTTCTTTGAGTATGTTTCACTTCCTTCCAATATCCTTCATAACAGAGCACTAATTGTACAAGATTTTTCGAATCAAATATCTGTAAATACACAATATCAAAAATTAGATAGAAAAAACAGATAGAAGGATTGTGGCGGGTGGAGGGAGATAGCCGTTGAGGGGGGGGGGGGGGGGGGGGGCTGTCAGAGGCCATCTGGGGGCGGGGGCGAAGGCGGGGTGGTGGGTGGGTTCGAGGCCGTCGGCAGGGGAGGGGGTCCAAGTCGAAGGCCGTCTGGGGGCGGGGGCGAGGGTGGGAGCGGTGGGTGGGTTCGAGGTCATTGGGCGGGGAGGGGGTCCGAGGCCATCAGGCGGCGGGCGGCTTACAGACCCTGGCTCGAGGGCATGCGGCGTGGACAGGCGAGACCACCCAGCCTCCGGCGTCTGCGCCAGGGTGCCATCGCTCTAGCCAGTGAGAGTTGCCACCCGGCCTTCTTCCGTCAGGCGTCCTCGCCGGCCTCGGGCGCGAAGGAAAGGAGGGGTTCGGAAAGGGGTGGTGGCTTACCAAGGATAAAGGAGGGCGGCAGTGACGGCAGCGATGGGACGGCGGTCTTCTCGCCGGCGAGGCAGCGATGGCGTGAGGGCAGAGCAGGGGGGCAAGGACGAAGGACAGAGCAGCGACGGTGTGGGGGGCGCGGGGCAGCGGCTACGCGGGGGAGCGGCAAAGCGACCGGACGGCGATCTCCTTGCCGACGAGGCAGCGACGACAGTGGCTGCGAAGGGAGCAACAGAACGGCGATGGCAGCGCGTTAGCAGAGTTAGGGCTACAGTGAAGGAGAGGGCTTTATAAGAAAATTTCGGGGACTTTTATGTAAATCGAAATAATTTCGGAGTGTTATTTGTAAAAATCTGAATTTTCGGGACTTTTCTATAAATCAAAATAATTTCGGGGTGTTATTTGCAAAAATCCAAATTTCGGAGACTTTTTTGTAAATCGGAATAATTTCAGAGTGTTATTTGCAAAAATCCGAATTTCAGGGATTTTTTATAAATCAGAACAATTTCGGGGTGTTATTTGCAAAAATCCGAAATTTGGGGTGTTAAATAATAAAAAATAAAATTTAAAGGGTTTAATTGTAAAAATAACCGAGGGTAAAATCAGAATTTTTGGGGAAAATTTTGATTAAATAACAATCAGGGGGTGTAGGTAAATATTTTGAAAAGAGGGAGATGTGGATAATTTCATAAATTACGGGGGTTTGTAGGTAATTAAGGCTAATTACAGGAGTTGTAGGTAATTTCCCCTAATATTTTTATGGTATCTTTTAAAATCATTATTTTAGTAGAAATTAAGAAAAATATTAAAAAATTATACATATGAAATTAAAATTTAATACACACACATATATATATTATATTATATATTTATTTAAAATTGGCATGATTCTAATTTATTAGTTTTTTGTCAAATGTAGAATCGGAATTAAAACTGATTTTGCAATTTTATAAAAATTGAGAAATGAAATTATACCGATTTATTTTGAAAATCGATTTTCTGATACAATTCTCAACCGGTATGATATACATTTATTTTTTATTTTTTTTGCTCACCCTTGATAAGTAGCATATAATATAAATGACTAACCTAAAATCCTTTTGAGCACAATGTGGCCTTCCTTTTTTGATTGTGTCTCTTTGGATTTGATGGAGTCAAAATTAGGCGATAGTGTTTTGACCAATTTTGTTCACCCAAATTGATATCAAAATAATGGCGTTTTTGCGGATTTCAATTACCAACAGAAAATCAACTGTGATTATTAAAAAAGTTACCAATATTCTCATGATTATTAGTGTGATGTATATAAATATTGATGGATTTTATTTTGTCATTCTTTTTAATAAAAATAAAATCTATTTGCACTGATGATTGATCAAAAAAAACATTTTTGATGGTGAAAAAAATTTGCGCTCCCAATACATGTAATGTGTTATCTTCTTTCTCCGAAAGAAATGTCAATACATTGTGTTCGTTCAAAAAATTGCTATTGTAATTTCAGCCATTGCTAGTTGTCAATTTTTCATTTAAACATTGTTTGATTTGGAATAATGATCAGAATCAAGATCAAAATTAGTAAATCACTTTTATAAACTAATATTTTTTTATCGAAATTAACACTACAATAATTTAAAGTTCAAAATTTTATTTAATTTTTTATAATAATTTAATTTAATAACGATGTAAAATAAGTAATATTAATTTTATAAAAAAAATAATTTTGAAAATGTTGATTCTGACCCTAATCTCAAATTAAACTGATTAAAAAAATTAGTAGAGGAATTTTCACAAACTTTCTGAACTTGTAAAGTCATGCAAAGTCAGGGACAACATTTTTTTGGTTGCTAATTGATAAGGGAAAACATTTGAACGAAGCAAACTTTGTTTAAATATTTGGAAGGAACAAAACAGCCCACTTGAATTAAAAATTGAATTTATTATCTATAACATGATTCGTGAGCAGAATAATGCCAGTAAATTCTATATGCTCTTCACATATTTAGCCATGCAATGAAAAATAAGAAAAATGTTTCTAGGATTATCTTATAGAAATCAAATATTGTTTTAGATAAAAGGGTTGTTTGGATAATTCCGGATTTTGAAATTGAGAGAATTATCAATTCGGTCAATTATAAGGAATTGATGAAATTGGACGAATTGATAATTTCGGTATTTGGATGTACTTTTTGAGTAAAAAAAAGGAATTGTCAATTCAGTCAATTCCGTAAATTCGATTGTTTGGAATGCAAATTGAAATTAATAAATTTTGCCAATTTCCTCAATTCCGATATTTGGTTGGATTTGGAATTGGAGATATGACCACTCAATTCTTAATGGGTGATATTACCCCCATTTCTAGACATTTTCTGTATTTAATTTTAAAATAAATATAGATATTCAATTAATAAATTAATTAGACATATTTTTGAGTTTTAAAAAATAAATAATATTAGAATTACATATTGATAATATCTATTTTTTTAAAATAAAGGATAATTGATTTAAACAATATTAAATCAATAAAATATTTTTTTAGATGAGCTCCAAGCAATAGAGAAAGGAATTTTGCCACAATGAAATAATATAAAACTTAATACCCTGTTGCAAACCTCAACTTCATATAAATTGCAATAGAACATGTCATCTTCACTCATTTGCTGCTCGGATGACTGTTTATGTGATAGATGTTTTCCACAACATCAGCCAAACAGAATCATCGACAATGAATCACAATACGATGGACTTCTCTACACTTCTGTTATAGCACACCAAATATATAGACAAAAGACACAAGTAATCTGAAAAGACATTTTTAATGCTGTCAGTATTTACATACACAATAAGTACCCTTTAACATTAAGTTCAACATAGATAATCCCGTAAAATCATTTTTTTAAATACTTTTATTACCAACTTCGTACCACCATTTTATTTTTTTATTTAAAAAGCAAATCAACAAATCCAAGAATTCAGGCAATATAAGCGAAAATGAACGCAAAGAAATCAACAGCAAAAGTAGTGAAAATCGGGAACCGAAATCAAGATGCTTACCTCTCACTACGCCGCTGCCACTCTGCCGCCGGCAGATCCGCCGGTCATCGGATCGAACTCCTACAACCCCAGCCTCCTCATCATCGCCGCCATCCTTATCTTCGTCATCGCCGCCTCCGCCTCTATCCACCTCCTCCTCCGCATCCTCTCCCGCCCCTCTTCTTCCGCCACCCACCCCTTCGCCTCTTCTTCTTCCTCCTCCGGATCATCGTCGCCTTGCGATTCGGATCTGACAGCCGTGATCTCCCTGCTCCCCCACGCCGTGGCGGCCAGGATCTCTAGCGACTGCGCGGTATGTCTGTCCCACCTCTGCCCCAGCGACAAGCTCCGCGTCCTCCCCGCCTGCCGCCACGCCTTCCACCCTACCTGTATCGACACCTAGCTCCGATCCTCCCCTTCCTGCCCTCTCTGCCGCTCTGCCATCACTACCCCCCGCCTGGAGATCCGGGCCGCACCGAAACTCCACCCATTCTGGCGATCATTCTCTACCGGATCGTCTTCAGAGAATTTCGAGTCCTCGGTTGAAAGAGTTCCGAAGGAGGATCTCGGCGGGGATCAGGACGCGTCCGGAGACCGACGCTCGGGACAGGGATGGAGACTGGCGCTCGGGACGGTGACGGAGACCGGCACTCGGGACGGAGACGACCGGCACTCGGGATGGGGACGACCGGCGATCGGGCTCGGGGACGACCGACGTCGGCTCGGGTGACGGGAACGAAGGCCGGATTCGGCCAATTCCGGCGGCTTTTAAAGGGCGGAATTAAAGTTTCGGGTGCTGGTGGGGCGGACTGAATTCGGAACCGAAATTTCAAATTCCTCGTTTCGCAGCTCGAATTCAAATTCGAAATTGAAAATTATCGAAATTGAGAATTCATCCCATTTCAAATTTTCGTTCGACATCTAAACAGTTAAATTGAAAAAATTGAATCTCTAATTCCCTCAATTCAACCAATTCAGAAAATTCGATCACTTACCAAACAGGCCCAAAGCCAATTACAAAGAAATCAAACAAATACAGTGCGCCTTGTCCTTGGTTTTGATTCATGTTTGCTACAGAAAGTCTTTGATTGCTCTGGATCTCCTTGATAAAAAAAGACTCTAGTTATCTCATTATCCTCAATATTACATTATGTTTACTTCGTACTAAATTAGGTTCCTAATTGAAACTTTGCTTCTTGTTCAAGAACTAGGGCATGCCAATGTAGATGTGCCACAAGCATTCTGTAGGCTATTTATGGAACACCAATGTAGCTTTTCCTTGATGATGGTTAACATAAAGATGTCAAGATAGATGTTACAGGAACATCCATCAAGATCCTTATCCAATTCCTATTGCAACTAATGGCATTCTTGAGAAGAACCAATAATCTTTACTCGAGTAGTAAAAATATTTCCATCCGAACTTACCTACGAAGAATGATGAAAAAGATGATCATTGTGATGATGAAGTTGAGATTCATCATCATCAAATTGAAGAAGTGAAAACAAAAGTAAGAGCGGACACGTTCCAAGGGATAACGCCATCAACAAATGAGAGAGACGGAACAAATAAACAAAGGAAAAGGGAGACAAAATTGAAATATGGACCTCTTCTATACCTACAAGACAGCTAGCATCAACGATTAAACCAAGACAAGGGAAATAAGAGGAAAGCACACCAAAAGATCTTTGCAAACATCCGAAGCGCATCTACAATTTCTCGGTGTTGGTAGGTGAGAAGCTTTAGAAAGATGGGGTATGTATAAGAAGTCACCAAATTTATGAGCAGTAGATGATGATCTATATGTACATGAACCTGACCACCAATGCTTTTTCCAGATTCTTTTTCTCAGGTAGGTTCTTGGATTTTTATTGGTAAATGACGCATACATTGTACATGGTTATTTCTAAATTCTTATATATAGGAACCCAGTTCAATTGTTTCACTTGAAATACACAACACCAAGACAAACTTATTGGAAAAGGCCAAGTGGACAACATAAATTGACCAACATACTAACTTGGCAAAAATCTTATAATTGGATAGAAAAATAGGTTTATTGGCACTTCGGGGCATTACATTGTATGAGAAGATAGAAGGCTTATAATCAGATGGGTAACTTTGAGGCTTTAGATTGAATGGAGAGGAGATAAGAGAAGGCATTAGTTTGGGTGGCCTGGCTCACACTATCCACAACAAGATTCTTATTCGTGATAATTTGCTTAGGAGGCAATGGAAGGGTGACACACTATGTTTTTGGTCAATCACAAATTGAGTCATCCATACACCTTTTTCTTGATTGTCTATTTGTCCGAGGTATTTGGACACATTTTAAACATCTTTTCGGGATGAAGGGATGATCAAGTTGTTTGAAGTCTGTGTGGGGAAGTAAGCTCTGATGTTATAAAAATTAAATTATAATTATCAATCTTTGAAAATTTATTTATAAAGTCTAAATTTCGTAGAGATTAATTTATAATTTCAAGACTTTTATGGATTTTTCATAAAATATTTCATCCTGGGAATCTATTCGTAAGAAAAATCCAAACAGAGACCTTTTAATAAGACTTTATCCAATTTAGAGATTTGTTTATAAAAATCTTATATTTTCATTTTAGCTTAGATTTTTAATGAATTTTGAATCCAATTTTGATCCAAATATCTAACTCACTCAGTATACTTGAGCTAAATTTATCTTGAGTTCGAATTTTTCAATAATTCCTGTGATTTAAGTCCAATTGGAATCCATGTTTAAGTCATAACTTAGTAGCATTCAAGCCTCTATTTTGACTAAATTTTGATTAAATTTAGTTTTCATCAAAATTGACCCAAAAAAAACTAAGCCTGAACTTTAAATCGAATCGAATCAGACTTAAACCAAGACCATGTCTAGGTCAAGTCAAATTAAAATCAATTAGGGTTAGTCAACAATAAGCTTAAAGCTCTCAATAATACCTCAAAATCTAATTAACACAGACATAAACTCGCTTATTTAGTCAACCAAATATCATATTCAAAAAAAGTCAACTGATAAGAAGTATAAAGCAATCAATAATATTTCAAGCTCAACAAAAATAAGCTCAAAAGCTATTGCTGGTACTTTGAACTTAGTCAATAATAAGCCAAAGAGGTTACTAATTATCAAGTCAGAAATGGTTAACATAAGTCAAGTTCGCTATCCATTTCATACTAAATTAAAAGTAGATTTAAACTCACTTAATTAGTCAGCCAAATGCGGTGCTCAAAGAAAGTCAACTAATAACAAGCATAAAATTGTCAGTAACACTTCAAATTTAGCCAATATAAGCTCAAAAGCTATGAGTGACACTTTAAATCCAATAAATAATAAGCCAAATAGGCCATCGAATATTAATTAACAAATGGCCAACATAAGCCAAGGCTGCTATCTATTTTAAGACAAACTAATACAAACTTGAGTTCGCTTAGTGAATCAACTAAATATCTTGTCAAAGAAAGTCAATTGACAACAGGTATAAAGTCATCGATAATACTTCAAGATCAACTAACACAAGCTCAAAAGCCGTTAGTAACATTTTAAACTTAATCAACAATAAGTCAAAGAGACCATCAATTATTAAATCAAAGATGGTTAGCATAATTCAAGACCGCTCACCATTTCAAACCAAACACAAACTTGAATTCGCTTAGGCAATCAATAAATATTGTGTTCGATGGAAGTTAATTGATAATAAGCATAAAGCCATCGATAATGTTTCAAGCTTAGCCAACACAAGCTTAAAGGTAGTTGGTAATGCGTCAAATTTAATCAACAACAAACCAAAGAGGCTATCAATTATCAAATAAAAAATTTTCAGCATAAGTCAAGGCCGTTAATCATTTTTAAACCAAACTAAAGGCATACTTGAACTCGTTTAGTCATTCAGACAAATATTATATTCAAAAGAAGTCAATCAACAATAAGCATAAAGACATTGGTCATACTTCAAGCTCAATCAACAAAAGCTTAAAGTCATCGGTGATACTTCAAATTTAATAAAAAATAAGCCAAAAGGTTGTCAATTATTAAATTAGAAATTTTTAATATTTGCTAAAGATCAAACCAAGCATCCATCCGAATCAAGTTTCACTCAATCAAATGCACAAGAGTGGGGCGATGGTGAGCATCAAGCCTTTTTCAATCCCTTCTTCATCTCATATTCTTTATGACTATGAATTTAAATTTATTAAATTGGAAAGTGAGAGTATGCTCTTACTTAAGTCACATACCCTTTTTTTTTTTTATTTGTGTCTCTATTTTATTAACTAGATTTTTTACTTTAAGAGGTTCCTAATAATTATTAGGGTAATTAATAATAGGGGCTTGCTTCTATTAGAAGACATGTTCCCACAATTCTTGATTTCTTTTTTTTTTAGCAACTAGGACTTAACATTGATAGTCTTGTCATAGACAACGAATACACAAAATTCCTAATTGCAATTCAAAATCTACTCAATTTTTATTTGTTTTTTTGAAATTGCTTCTCGAGTCTTTAGCAATCCCGGATGGTCAATCGTGGCTCCACAAGGATGGCAAAAATAGATTGACCATTTGAAATGGGTTTTTAAAGAAAAGTCTAGTTGGTCAACCACCCACAATCTGAGAAAAAAATTCTAAAGCTCAGGCTGATCTAATGAAGTAGAGGATCACATTCAAGGAGAGTGGAGGAATTTATAAAAAATGGGCAAGATCCATTTTCTTTTATATGCAAATAAGAGTGTTATTTAACCATTTCTTTTTTTCAAAAGTATAGGATACAGTCATAAGTACATCAAATAGAAAGAAAAAGTAAATCAAATGGGCAAGGATGCCTCATTCCTGAAAACTAAAAGAGGACCTAACTTCAAAACTTGTGTGGGAGTGGCGATGAGCTAAGTGCGAAGACAAAGAACTAGCACCTAAATGGCTCACTCTAAGATAGCTAAAAAGTTCTTGATCTCACTCAAGCATAACATGTTGAACAGCCAACTCATGCTCAGATGATACCATTTGGGATCTCAAATCTACTTTACCCTCAAGCTTCTGAAAGAAGGATCATCAGAAGCCTTGACAAAAAAAGGAGGGGGAAAAGAAGGAATATACCATAGTAATATAATCGTCCCATCTCTCATCAACATCAAGATTGTGAGAAGAAGAACCTTGTAGGATGGCACACTCCTCGCACTAAAAAAAGAAAAAAAAGCATGGCATGGTGACAATAAGGAGGGAATGAAAGAAGAAAATGTGAAAAGAAAGCTTACCACTCACTCCAAATCGACTATCAACTTGGCCCTTTGCTATTCCAATCTCTCGACAACCACTTTGAGGTTCATCACTTTTATGCCTCGAAGTTTTGAATTAAGCATCGTTTGTGGTAGGGTAGTCAAAGTCTAAAGAAAAGAGAGCATTTTGTACAAAAAAATGATGATACCTTAGTAGGAGCCGGGTAACCACCAATGTATACATTTGAAGTACCAAAGAAGGGTGAAGCATGAAACTGCAACCTGCTCCCAAAAGTTGATTGATACCATTTCCTATAAGTGATAGCCTACTCAGCACCCACCTCTTGAATTTTTGTGCCTTCACCCATCCGCATCTCATAGGCCTTACAAACGTGTCCCCTCCTAGAAGAGGCAAAGTTGTTTGATGTGTCATACGAAATGCTGAGATGCAAACTAAGCTGGTGAGCCACATTGGCTTACAGGGTGTGATGCAACCAAAGAAAAGTATATTATCATCACATCTTGAAAGAAGAGGGTAAAGCTATGCACCACCTCAAGGTCATCCCACTCGGTAAGGACAACACTCGACCTACAAAAAGGGCTCAAGTCAAGATGAATAGCAGAAGCAGAATGCAAGTAAGATAAAAATTGAACTAACTTGATACTCCCAGAGCCTCCCAAAGAAACCATGATCGAGATGGCTATCATCCTAGATCACAAAAAAGCCAACTCCCCTCTAATCTAGTGAATCCCCCGAGGGAAGGAGAGAAGATACTTTGTCGACAGTTTGAGTCTAAATATTGGAAAGTGCTCAAAGGCCTACAGATAGAGAAGGGGGAGGAATGCAGACAAGCTTAGTAGACCATTGCACACCTTAGGAATATAGCCCAGCCATCTTGGAGTTTATTAGGAGGGGAAGCAAGCCCAAACTCACATTTGAATCCATGGTGGAAAATAGTACCCCACCCACAAACTATAGCATGAAGGTAGTTAGTTGATGATCAGCCTCCATGGCAAAAAATTGGCCATAATCAGATTATGAGTGCAATTGCTATATAATGATGAGTGACGTGGGCCATAGGTGTTGCAAAGCCATCTTAGGGAAATATGCAGGTGATCTTGCAAGATGTCAGCCCAAAAAAATTTAGTAAAAACATCTATCCCAAGAACCCATGACAGGGAATAATGGGGAGGGAAAAAACTGAAAGTCTAGTCAAATAATCCACATCTTGAAGAGATATTGACATTTTCCCCACCGCAATATGAAAGTACAGTGTGGATGGACAAATCTCTCAGCTAAACTAACTACTAGACCAGAACGGAGGTCCATGAATCCCATGCATAAAAATCGACCAAAGCTAGCCTAGTCAATCCACTCTTAGTAAAATAATGGGATAGCATTAAACCATTCAATAGTATAAGTCCAGTGGGAGAGGAATTGAGTCTATATTATTCACTAAGAGGAGGAAGAGAATGGTTAGAAAGTGACAACTAGTTAAAATAAGATTTGGGCTCTAGAAGCCTGGCATCCAAAGTGCCCAAATTTTAATAATAATATTTTCTTTTTTTTGGGAGCAAGAAGCCTAGCACCCAAAGTGCCAAATTTTGAAAAAGGAAAAAAAATGGTGTGCCAAACACTTGGCAAAGAGCAATTATGCTCCAAGCTGATAATGCACCCAAAAAAACTTATGATTTCCTAGCTCACAACAACTGATAAACATACTATGATCAAATCAAAATATAAATCCATATTAACTTACCTCTCCATGGGCAGTCCAAGACCAAGGTGAACCACCACTCACCATTTGCTGACAAGGATGATCATCTTCACTACCATTGTCTCCACCACCAATTGGAGTCACCTCCTCATCGACAAGCTTGAACCAAGCATCCTCATACATTAAGAAGAAGAAGTCTTGGCTAGTGGAAGTAGAGGAGAAGAAGAAGTTTCAACTAGTGGAAGTGGAGACGAAGAGGAAAAATGAAATAAGGAAGGAAGTCTTGGCCATAGACAGGTTTATGAAGAAATGAAGGCACAAAAACCAATAGAGAATCTCTTCCATGCATAAGAAAGCCCTTTGACTGCATGGGGAAGGGGCATTGAATGTTGAATGCCTAGGGAAGGGCCTCGTCCTCTCCTTGTCTCCTTCTCAAGAAAAAAAAAGGTTTGTGTGCGTCAAGATCTTGGCGCACAAAGTCAGATGGGAGCCAAAACTTTGGCACCAAAAAAAAAGAGATTCATGTGTACCAAGATCTTAGTGCACAAAGTTAGGTGGGAGACAAAGATTTGGCGCACACACCAAAAAAGAATTTAAGGCGCGAGGATTCTAGTGCCCAAAATCCTTTATGCTCCAAGTCCATGGCACACACACAAAAAAAAAAGAGACAACTAGTAGAAAAGCATTTTTTTATTCAAAATAACTAGTTCATGCTTTATTTAATAATCATTACAATGTAAAATCAATGGCAATGATGGCGCTTCATAGAGGAACAACCTTCTCCATGCTTTAAAACACACTCAAGGATGTCATGACTGTGCCCAATTAAATTAATCATGGTTTTTCATAAGATGGTGCTAACAAAAGAAGAGGGATATAAGCTGAATACCAAGCAAGATAACCTTTGATCTCAAAAGGTTCAACCTTGGCAAGATCAAGAAAAGAGGATGCAACAACATTCAAAGAACACACCAATTTCACTTCAAGAAGTCAACAGTAGTCATCCATGCCAAAGTGCCTGGGCTCCATCTGTGATAGAAAAGAAAAGGAAGCAGGAAGCAGGAAGCATTACCAAATGGCTGATCATTCTCACACATTGATGGATTGGATAGGCCACATAGTTATGACTTCTCACGAGCACAAGTTTATTTTGAACCCCCTTGAAAGTTAGCGGATGGTTGATTGAAGCTAGAGCAAAGTTAACTTCATGTTCACAAACAATGTCAAAGAAATATCTCCATCATTCCCAAGTGCACCTATTTGAAGATTCCTGAGCAGTAGGAAAGTGATGACAAAGCCAAAGTTGGAGGAACCAAGAACTACCATAAAAGAATTTTCCATATGTAGTAGAATCAAGACTCTTAATAAAGTAGGTAAATAAGGGAGCAGTCACAGAATAACAAAAGTGAAGAAGGTCTCTAGCAATAGTGTCAACATCAAGATTGTGTAGAATATCCCTACCATTTGAAAATAGTAACAACCCTATACAAGGGTTGCACCTAGTATACCTCGATGGCATAACTTATTAGAATATAGGAAGGGCTAACTTTTCAACCACACTTGCTGAAGAAGCAATTCCCTAAGGTCATCATAAAGAGCAAGAATTTCCTCTTTATTCACAAGACATTCAAGAAGAATGGTAATAAGAGTGTTTTGCCCAAAAGTGATGTTACTTCCATCAAGGTAAAATTCTCTAAATCTTTAAAACCCATTAAGTGGCTCACTTCGTCCAAAATCAATAGCATCTCCCAAAGATGGAAGAAAAACGTGTGAGTAGTTGGGTTCTAACTTTCAGTTACAACACCAAGTAGAGCCTAGTCAAACTTCATGTGTCATAAGTCATTCAACATCGGAAATCTCATATAAGTGATGAGAAACTCGCATAAAGTTGGGAAGTACTTCAAGAATTCTTTATCACAAAAGGGCCAATTGAAGCAAAACTTGTCAGAAATATCAAAAACTGCCTATAAGAATTCAAAATCACGGAGGGCTAAAAAAGAAAGAGAGAAGGAGAATGCTTACCTCTAGATCAATGAGTTGATTACAATATGAGTCAACGGGCTCCTGATCAAGATGTCAATATTTGGAATAGATCTAGGTTCATTATCGACACCCACAAAGAGTTCTACAAGAGGAAAAACCTGGAGGTATCTCCTATTATATAGGAAGAGGAAGTAAAACCAAGTCAAACCAAAAAGGGACTCCAAGAATCAACACCAATTTTGGAAGCAAACAAAGGATGGAAAACTTGGTGGGAAGAATCTAGCACAAAAAATCAAATAGGAGCCCAAGTCATGGCACAAAAAGAAAATTGTGTCAAGATCTTGGCACGCAAAGTTTGGAGGGAACCAAAACTTTGGCACATGAAAAAAAAAATCTCTTTCAAATATTTCTCTTTTTTAAGGATCTTCAAAACACATCCCATCGTATACAACTTCTTTGCTTCATTAGTCAAAAAGCAACACTAACATAGGACATTTTTTTCAAAAACCTCCAATTGAGAAAGTTCAAGGTAGTCTATGGCCCCCCTACACAAGAAGGACCTCTTGACCTAACCGTTGATAACCTCTTAATTTTTTGCATCTAAAATTTTGCATTCTTTAGAGTCCTCATTGCATTTGCATCACCCCAAAATGCATGCATTCTTTCAATTGCTTGATCTACTTTATTTTGACTAGCTTGGCAGTTTTGAAAATTTATGCTCTCTTACAAGAATAGTGGCAGTTCTATTGATCACAAGAAAACATCATGTTCTTAGCCTATCCCCATCAACCTTCTACTTTTTTTCTCTGTGTGTGACAATCGCAGACAAGTTTATGACCTCCGGATTGATCCAAAACCCTCAATATGTTAAATCAACCTCTTAATCCTTTTTGAAATTAGCAAGTTAATCAAAAAGTTGATCAGTTTATCCTGAAAGGTAGTCATCAATTTACCCTTGACTCACGCTTTATCTCATCATCTCACCAAGGGATAGGTACCTATAAATACTCACCTTTTTAGTTCTTTAAACTATAGACATGTAACTTTAAATTGGCTCAATCAATCAAATCTCATTATTCAAACATTTAAACAATGCCATGGCTTTCAAGAACTTTATTTACAAAGGTACCATACCCCAATTAGCTTTCTCCTATGCCTTAGATTTGCATTTTCAAGAAATAGTATTTTAATCTTTAAATATAGCTTAATCGAGATTGTATAAGTTACCAAGACCTATTATAAAATTGTACTTCTCGAGGGTTTATTTACAAAAGTATCATTCCTCAACTCCCATTTTCAAATATTTTACAATTGCATTTTTAAGAAAAGTGATGTTTTAATCTTTAAAATCAAGTTTAATCATGACTTTATAAATTTCAGAGACCGATTTGTAAATTATATTTTTTGAGAATTTATTTACAAAATTCATATTTTCTACTACAAAATATATTGCATTTGGTGTTTTAAAGTGTGATTTGCAAAATCTCATTAAAATGGACTTATTTATACAAAATTAACTTTTAGGGATTTATTTGTAAAATTATAGTATGTTTTAAAATTTAGACTTTTATACAAAAAGTGCAGCCGGGAATGTGGATGGAATCCATGAGAATTGGATTGAAAATTGGACTGAAAACACATTGCAAATGGGTTGAAAGTGGGACTTTAATTGTTAAAATCAGGTTTAATCAAGATTTCTTTAGTGACAGAAAAATATTTGTAAAATTTTACCTTTCAAGGGTTTATTTGTAAAGGTACCTTTTTCCAATTAGCTATATCATGCTTTCAACCATCTTAGAATTGCATTTTTGAGAAAAGTGATATTTTAATCTTTAAAATTGAGTTTAATCATGGTTTTGTAAATTTTAGAAACCTATTTATAAAATTATACTCTTCGAGATTTGATTTGAAAATTTTGTATTTTTTTACTACAAAATATCTTAGATTTGATGTTTTAAGTGGTCTATTATAAAATCACATTAAATAAAACTTATTTGTGAAAAATTAATTTTTAGGAGTTTACCAGTAAAACTATAATATGCTAAAAAATTTAGACTTTTGTGTAAAAAATACACTAGGAAAAAGTGGGCTAGAATCCATGAGAAATCAAGTTGGAAAATAGACTAAAACATCAATTGAGAAAGGGCTAAAAATAGACTAAAATTCAAAAGTTGAATTTTTTTATTTTTTTTATTTCTAAACTTGACCTTTGGCAAGGGTGTTAGCTAGGAATCCCTCCTTTCTTTTGGTGATTTTTTTATTCTACACCAAGATTCTTTCACTGGAAAATTCTTGAAATTTCCCCAAAATTCATCCAACCTTTGATATGGATTTTCTCCAATCTAGATTGATGATGCGGCATAATCTCCACCACCCAATTCCTAATTCTTTTGCAGTCATTAATTGAAAAATCAGTCGAATTTGACACCCCAAATCTATCCTAAATAACTAATTTCTCAACTTATAAATATCACCTAATTTTCATTAGTCAAGGGAACTGAAAATTATACTAAAAATCATTATTTTGCGAGGAGAAGATCTCTGCACATTGATGAAGGAGGAATGTCATGACAACCACAAAACTCTGCACAAATCCAAAGTCGAATTCCTCGTCAACGTCAAAATTCTGGCCGAAAAATTGATATTACATCACAATCCTATTTCGGCAATATATGCTATACTTCTTCACTTTTTTTCATTTTTCTCATTTACTTATCCCATTTGATGTATTTAAATTAGAATTTTAGTCTCTTTCAGTATATTATATTTTAAATTTAATTTCTGAATAACAAAAGGGGATAGAGAGGAACCTTTCGGCCTCCCTCGCTGAGGCACCTGGTAAGTTTTTAGATTTATTTTTTATAATTTTATCTAGTCTTATGAATTAGATGCTATGCCCAATAAACTTATGAATTTTTCCTTCTTTTTCTATTTCATTTTTAGGTAAACTCGAAGATAAGATCACTAGGGTGGGTATATCCTGCGTTTAGTGAATAGGCTCCCACAACCTTCCCAAGGATATCACATGCTTTGTAATCCAAAAAAGCAAACTATTGAAGTGCGTATAGACACCAAAAAAGGAGTCGAGTCAAAGCAAGCTCAAGAATCAACTCGTTAGATAACTCAAAACTAAAACCAAACTACAATCAACTAAGGAGACCTATTGTTCCTACAATACTTGATTGCATATTCAAATCCCACCTAATTTTATTGGTTATTTTCATATTACTTTTTGAGATAGTCTAGCTATCTCGGGTGGTTGACCATGGCTCCACAATGGGATAGCTCGACTAGATGAATGTCTCCTCTCAAGAACTTGGCATGTGGATAACCTCAAGAAATTTTAACAATGACAAGTTCTTCCGTAGACATCTTCTTAACACCACCACAAAAGCCCTAACTCCACTTAGGTCAAAAGTATTGGTCCGTCCAGACCGCAAGTCCTAGTATGTCTAGACCACAAAGCCCTAGCTCTACTTGGGGCAAAAATGTTAGTCTATCCAAATCATAAAGGCCTAACTCAACTTAGATTACAAGCCCCAGTTTATTCAGGTGACAAACCCTAGTTCTTCCTTGTTCACTTCTCGCCAGCTCAACGAGATTCTCTATTACCATCAACTAGGCAAAGTTCTCTATTACCTGAAGGCCCAAAATGGTAATTTAAGAGGAGGGGTGAATTAGGTTTAACAATAACAATAACCACTTTTTAAATTAAAAACCAATTCACAAACCAATGACAAAAACACAAGCCCACAAGTAAGAAATTAATCACAAATGTTATGAAAAAAGAGCAAAGCAAAGTTGGCTACATGATTTTCATGTGATTCGATGACTAATCGCGCTTACTCCATGGCACTTGTCTTGATCTTGAGAATTTAGACTCTTCACTAGAGTCATCACTTTTAAGACGAAGGTAAGCCTTTATACCAACTCACAACCTGTGAGTGTCACTTTCTTCGAGTGAAACCATGCCTATACAACTCTTGCTCCAACCGAACAATAGCGAACTCTTACAGTAGAAATTTGTTTCTCACAAACTCCTAACACCCTAGCAATATTTATAATCAAGGAAGATAAAAGCCGGATACCATTTGGCCTCTCTTCAATAGACTTTTAAAAAGAGTACAAGAGCTAGAAGATATGAAAGTTGAAAAATCAAAACTTAGAATGCTTGAAGGCTAGAGACTTGGGAAAACTTGTTTCTTTCTCTCAGAGATAATAAAAATGTAAAGTTTCTAATTGAAACAAGCTCCAAACCATTAAATATTCGTTGGGGAGAGAGCTAGTTGCTAATGGCTATTCTCTATCATGTTCGGATGTCCGGACCATAAGGTTAGGGTGTCTAAAATCTCCCAACGGTCAAATTGAACTTGCCATTACAATTGATGTTATAGGTTCGATCGTCCGATCATCAGGTTAGGGCATTCGAACCAACCTGGTTAGGGTATCCAAGCCAACCAGGTTCAAGCAACGAATCCTTATTGGAGGACTGAACTCTAAAACTTGAGAGCCATGAAGTTTACAGTTTCTGATCTTCAATTGTCCAAACTTAAGGTTCGAGCATCAAAAACTATCAATTATCTAAAGGTTATTTTTACTCTATTTAGACATCCGAACTCTAAAGTTCAAGCATCCAAAGTTAATAGAAAAACCTAACCGGTTGGCTGCAACTCCAATCCCCGTTTGACATCATCTCAATGCTAGTATTGGATAAAATAATACGCCGGTAAAGGTATTCCAAAATTAGTTTGAGTGTTAGCCAAAATTCTAAATTAAGAATTCAAATTATAAATATTCGACTCAAACAACAAATAAAAATTTTAAAATTAGTGAGCTAGCTTGATCTCTTGAACTTTCTTCAAGCTATCTCCAATTCGTCAAGTTTTGTCTGTTGATCCACCATCACATTTCATCTTTAATATTATCTTCATATCCATATACACTTAAGTCTACTAAACAGACTTGATCTTCATTTTGGTCTCAGTTGGGTACTAACTACTAATGCTTAAAATAAGATCAAATACAAAATTTTTTCTTCATCAAAATTATGAAAAGTAACATTATCACCACCTTGACGAAACTCTTTATTGCCGCCAGCTTAGTAAGATTTTCTATCATCACTAGCTTGACAAACTTCTTCTATCACTTACTGCCAATTTGGCGAACTATCCTCCTCCCATTGATTGGTCAAGGGCTTCTATTTCCATCAAGATGGCGAGGCTTTTCACCACAATCAGTTCAACAAGTGCAGTTGGCCACCTCTATAGGTACACAATCCCAAACTTAATTAAGTTCTCTTTCAATACTCAAATCTTACAATGTGAGAATCTTCTCTAAGTCAATCTTCAATCAGCTTCTTAGGTGATTCTCTTTCAATATATTGACCCTTCCCTCTTGCGCTCAAGAAAACTTGAAATACATTGCCTCACAGAAAATAGTTTCTAGACCTGGCCAATAAAATTAATCCCGGAGACCATAACTGCCTTCAATAGTAATTAAGCCCTTGCTTTAACCTATATATTTTGTCATGATTCTAAATCTTCATGTTCTCGTCTTATGTTTGGAGGATTTGGCATCGATAAAGCTCAGATTTGGTATCTTTAAAGCTTTAATACCATGTTAGAACTTCTAGGGTTTATGATAAAGCATTTAGGTTTCTCAATGATGATGGAAACAAGAAATAAGAGCTCTATTGTGAGAGAAATAAAGAGAAAGATACCACATGGAAGAAAAAGGAAAAATTCAACTGCCCAAAAGCCCTAGATTTCCTGTCTTTATATCAAAAGCAGTCCTATTTGTTTTCTACTGTAACTCAGGTTTCACTTATCGCCTGTTTACATTAAATTAACTTCTCTCTTTTGAATTGGAATACAGACTAGTCTTGGGCCTCTTTATTACGCTCTATTTTCAATTCTTTCAACATACATACCCAAGTAAACAATTTTGCAAACAAAGCCCGTGAATTACACTCAATAAATTTTCAGAAAGAAAAATCTAGTTGGCTAACAAAAATCTCAAGATTGTTCTTACAAAATATTGCATTATTTTTTTCTTAGACATCAAAAATGTCACTTGCAGTGACAAAAATCCACAACAATTTCTAAGCAAACCTTCAACTGCTGCAAGTAACTCCTCAAAACTTCATATTTATGTTGTGCCCATACTAAACTGCCTTCAGATCACCACCACGGATGGACCTAAGATATACCCGAATGGACGAGATAGTAAACTTCATATTTCTTGTTCAGGTTCCCATCTCAGTAGATCAGAGATGTCTCCCTGGCTTCACTTATTTTTTGTCTATAACGACCAGACAAACATCCATTCTCCCTCATCAATTATAGGCATAAAACCAATGGCCTGGCCCAAAGAAAGCAGCCAGGAAGACTACTAGGGAAAATTAACTGAAATGAAAGAAATACAAAAATCTAAGTAAATATAAAACAACCAATATAAATGAAAGGAAAATAAACTTGCACTCTACCTGCATAAGGACCAAAACATCCATTAGATCATTATGGCTTGGTGTACTTTCTTATGACTTCCTGCATATTTAAAAATATGCCAGTTGAACATGAAAAGAGAATATTAGAAACTACATTAGACAAGTCAAATGCAACAAACCATAAAAAATCAAACAGAAACATGAAGAACGGAAGTTAAATGATACAGAGCACTATGCTTCAATTTTCTAAATTTGAAAACAAAAGGTGACAGTTTAATTAGAAAAATTAAAGGAGTAAGGTTACTATTGCTAGAATAAAGCTTCACATTCCTATTTTATCCCTTTACAATGAATTAACACAAATTTTGCTTTTGATATAAAGAATTCAAGAGAAACCAACCTCATAAAAGACAGTTGAAGATATGCCTCGAAGCAAATAACCCATCTATTGTTTTCAATTTAAGCATAAAGGGCAGTATCCATGGTTAGAATGTTACAATCTGAGAGCATACACAAGCAAACTCAATGAAATCACAAAACACGAGACTAGTCTTCAAAACAATAATCCAACCTGACTGAGGAATCATCGGATCCTTGAGAAGCTCCGACACAAAAATCCTCGGCAAAGGACCCCACACAAACCACTCCTATCATCACCAGCCACATCCAGAGGAGAAAACTAGAATGCCTTCAACTTCTTCACAGTAAACCTCAACTCCTACTGCAGACCTAAAATCCAAGAAAAACCTCAGAATGGATTTGAACCCATAACGATCCAAATTCATCCATAAATCATCAACATCCGCTACTGATCGAAAAAACACACCTGAATATGGCAGACAAGAGATGACAGGTGGCAAAATGGAATCTTGAATTGGGATTCAACTGAGGAATAACAGCATCAGAAAGGACAAAGCTTAGGGAAACCCTTTCATCTTCCTGCAAAACCCCAAAATCACACAACACACACAAAATAAGAAAAAGCAATGTTCTCCCAAAATCCACTAATTTTTTGAATGGCATAACATTACATTATTTTATTCATAATACATAAAAGAATAAGACAACATCAGTTGTACACATGAAAGTTTGGTTGATGTGCCTTCCCTCATCATGCACTTATTTTGCATACTGCACCAAATACAACAGATTTCTAAAGCTGTAGCATTGCTAGTACAGAAAAATGTTCTGTAAGCAAGATAGCCACCAATTTGCGAGCCAATTCAATTTCGCAAGCATAAATGGATGTGGAGAGCTCTTTCATCTTCAACTTCAAGATATGTAATTTATTGTGAAAAATTGATCACATAGTACAACAGCAACTGGCCCTTGAAAATGGTGGTTGCTTGATCAAATTGTGCTGACAAATCTGTGGTAAAGCTTGCACCTTTCACAGCCAAAATCTTTTAGATTGACACCTCAACAAAATTTTAGTTGATATCTATGGCAAAGGTTGCACCTTTCACAGCCAAAATATTTTGGATTGACACCTCACTAAAATATTAGTTGATATCGCTTGCTGCCATTTGGTCCCACTCTTTCATGCAGCCATCTCTGATAGAATTTTGGGAAAAAAATGACCTAACTACCAGATTAAAAAGAAATCAACTCTACATTTCAAAGTGGTGGTCTTCGAGAATTGTAAGAGAGCCTTTTCAACCATTGACTATCCTCCAGAGACCATGAGAGGGAGAACCCAGTAATTGCACAAAACCGTAAGTTCAACAAAGCAGTTGCAAGAAATTCCTGAGAATCTTTGAAGAACTCTACAATCTGGGCTTCAGCATATGGTTCTTCATTATAAATAAGATCCTCAAAGGCATCCTTCTTTTCTAGAAGAGTCTCACGATCTTCAGAGATCATCCACATACTCAACACCTGTAATGCTTCCATAGCAGTGCTGAGAAAACCACGTTCAACATATGCAGAGAATGTGTACCAGCAAGTTGAAGGATTAGGTTGTATTTTTTTGCTGTGGATATGCTCTACAATAAACTCAATTATGTCAATCCGACCCTGCAAGAAAAAACAAAACCTTAGCATGACCAAATTGATTGCATTAAGTCTATGGTATTACCTTTGGATATGCTTGTCGTAGTATAGTGTTGAACAATTGAATGTCAGGTTGGATTCCCGCAGAAGTTGACCGATGCAAAAGGCTCAAAGCACCATCAAAATCTTCATTTGCTAGCAAAACCTACGAACAAAGAGAACATGCTTGAAAAGAAAGCTTCAAACCAACTTCGAAAAGTTTGGCCAGTCAGCTCTTGGAGATTATTTATGAAAAAAATGAAATATTCTTCAGAAATTTCGAAAATGTCTCTAGAATAAAGAAATAAAAAAAATGAGTATTTTCTTGAGAAGGAACTGAAAAGAATAACTCAGTGAGTCTGAGAACCCCTATATGATTCAGGCAATATACTAAGTTGGCATGCAATTGTGATCCATTGTTTATGCATTTCATTGAAAACAAGGAATGAGATAAATAATAGCAAAATATTTTAAAGGTTCCAGAGGGATTTGGAAGTCATGCACTCATCAGTGTCATGGCATCAAAAAAACTCCAAGAAACCATAACTTGTGTATTTGATTTATGCCATACTTCTTCTTAAAAAGACAAGAATATGTAATCAACAACAAAATTCAGTTTTTTTTCCTCCTTAGAAGGCACCACTAAGTTGAACAGCAATAACCATTACATATCAGATACAACCAAATTGTTAATGCACCGGAAACAGGAAGATACAAAAACATGAAGTAAAAGGAAAAAAAAATTATAAGGAGACTTGAAGGTAATACCTTTATAAGTGCAGTGTATGTCAATGTCTGTGGAGGGTAGCCATCACGCAACATTATGGATACCAGTGCACATGCAGATCTATAACATGTCAAAATACTGCAGCACTCTATCATTATGTTGTAGATAGCAACATTCACTGGGAAATAATATGATCTCATTTTCTTGAAGACATCGATTGCAAGATGATACTAAAGCAAATTCAAAAAAAAAAAATGTTCAAGTGAATAAGCAGTAAGCATAAAATTCAAAGTATAGTTACAGAAGATCAGAACACAACTTACTTGCTTGGCTTTAACAAGTGAATGTAGCACAATATTATAAATGGAAGTTCTTTGATCAGCATTTGCATGCCACAACATATTTTCTGCAAAATTCAGGTATCGGAGCATCTCTTGGATCATACCCTCCGACCCGAGAGCTCTTATCTGAAAAAAAATAGCATTAAATTTGATAACATAGGGTTTCCATAAACCCCTCCAAAATTTGAAAAAGGCCAGAAGTTGAAAATGACCATGACATATATCAAGGAAAGAAAGCAGAGGATATCACAATGATGATTTAAACATAGAAGTGAATTGTGCATGATGCAAAGTATCAAAGCCATGGATTGTAAACACAATTTTTCAGCCCCATTTATAGCCACTTGGCAAAATAATTGAGGCTTTGAATACATACACATATTCATATGTATTTTTCTGCTTGCTTCATCTAATCAATATTAGCTTTCTAACCAATACACGCATACAATGGAACTGAGAATAATTGCGCTAGCTACAACGGGGGTTAAGGCCATCTGCCATTCTTCATGCTCAGGCTGAGGATAATCACAAACTTCAAGAAGCACTTCTTTTCTACCATCTAAAAAATATACAGTTTTTGTTCTTAAATTTTTTTCTTTCTGCAAGCTATACTTGTTGGAGGATGGTGAACTAACAGCTCCTATGCCCCCAAAATTCTCCTTCAGCGTGAGAACTGCTTTATCACCATATCAACTAGTTTTTCATTTGTTGATTCGTACTTGATTTTTGAAAGTCTTTTGGTGTTGCTATCTTCAGTTGACTAGAAAACATATGCTATCAATTCTAATTCTCATAGACATAAAAGCAATCTATAGAAGGAGAAACTGAAAAAGGGAAAAAGATCAACCAGTCAAACACACAAGCTAAGGAATATAAAAAGCCTTACGTGCGTAAAAACCAAAGTTATACCGATAGTGGATAAAAACACAACTAATTAACAAATGAAGTCTTGCTTAAATATGTTCAAAAGGAATGATGGCTTACTATGTGGATCACCAAAAAAACTCATGGCATATCACTTCCAAGTCAAGAACCTCACACATTTAATTATGTGAGATAATTATCTAAGAAAGTATGCCATAGAAGTTATGGATAAGAAAAAGGAGAGAGCATTATTACCAAATTTTTTAATGATTTATAGCTATGCTGAATCCCATTTTTCATCATATCCATCTCAATGATTTTTATCCTTCTCTCAGCATCAGCATGAGATAAAATGTTTCCCTTCTCATACGGGACATTGACATTGCCGAACAAGGAATATAAGAGCTCATAAGTCTTGATATTAGATTTGATATTCAGATGCTTCATCTTGGCCATTATTCGAACAGCACGTTCAGGTTCATCCTGCAAAAACATTTCATCAATACACTATTTCATAATATGATTACACTTCGGAGGGGTTCTTGACAAAAAACATTCAATATAAAGAAAAAACTGCCAAACTACATATAAAGCAAAAGTTAAACCAAAAGATAACGATTATGTCTAGTAAACACGTGTAAATCTTTAGACACATTCATATGTTACATCTCAAAGAAAAAAACATTTATATTTTATGGAATGTATCAAAAAAAAAACATACATTTGAAGCCACTTCACTCCTACAAACAAAGAATAGGCAGCAATTGCATGAAAAACCTATCATCTCCTCATACAGAATAATCTAATGTAGGATTTCTCTTTAATAAGCAACTCTGGTTTTGAACGGAGAACAGCTACAAGAAGCCAATATATGCTCAGGGGTAGAAATCCCAAATATTTCTTTATATGGAAATATGCATGTATGAAAAAGCCATTGATCTCCAGGTTATCCATTTTTAAGGAGATATATACAGAGGTAGCACAGCTCTCTTTATGTCTGGGAAAGATAGCAGAGATTTTCTTAGATAAAGAATGTTTTAATGCCCAAAAAGGAAGAACCAAACAAATAGATCTGAAAGGTGATAAGAGCTGAAATGAAACTACGGAAACAAACAAAAATAACAAAAAAAAAAAACTACACAAGATAAATGCAACACCTTACTATTGCATTTATAAAAAAAGTGTCAAATACCATCAAACTGCAGGCAGCAAGGAAGATGTTGAAAGCATATATGTGCTTTGGAAGACAATTAGAAATCCTTCTCAACTGAGCCTCAGCTAACTCTAGTTCCAAGTCTATGGCATAAGCAACTGCGATAGCAAGAAGAGTGTCATCATATGGCTTAATGCCTCTTATCTCCAATTCTTTAATCTGCAAAGTACAAGAATGATCATTAGAAACAACTGATAAACCATGAAGGTAAAGCACTTCCAGTGTTTTTCAAGAATAATAATGACCTGCTTGGTTAGGGAGTAGAGTAAAAGGTTAATTTGGGTTCTGTGGAAAAAACAAGCCATAGTAAGAAGAACGACATTGAATAGAGTAACTTTTATTCTTGTCTGTATTTAGATGTATCTCCTGGAGTGATTCAGAGTAACAAAAAATTTATTTACAATTTTGCCATGCTGTAGTATCAGGAGAAGCTATTACTACCCCAGGAATTATGATGACTGATTGTCAATTTCTGGACTAAAGGTTACTATAATTTTTATAATGTTTGGAGATTGAAATCAGGATTAAGGGCTTAAAATTCTCGGTTTACTCCACAACCAAAGAGGTCGTAAGAGGCAAACAATTACTAACAAGTAAAATGTTTTTGATAGTGCAAACATTGACATTTTGCTACTTTCACGTGATACTCTGATAACTAGGAGAAAGGTATACTTTCTCCACCAGAACTGTAGATTTATAGTAGAGACTTACCAATTTCATGCCATAAGCAACTCCTTTTCTGTAAATAGCAGCTTTTATATAGCCATCATAGGTATGCGCAGATGGTTCCAATCCCAGAGCACGCATCTAGATAAACAAAAAAGAAATAGAAAGCTGTTTTATTTTTGCTGAGAGTGAACAAAAAATAGGAAGCGAGTTGTAGCCAGTACATTTTGGACAGATGCCTCATGAACTTTATGTCGTGCTTTTTAACTCGTAAAAAAATAAACAAATACGCTATAAGTATGAAACATTATAAAGAGGTCACCAGGTTAGTTTGCTGGTGAAAGAAAAAAAAAAGATGAAGGTAAAGGAAAGTCCTAGCAGCCTGCAATCGCACAACACAATTGGAGAAATATCTATTAAGAAATGAAATAGCATCTCTACTTCTGCATGCAGCTTTGTAAAAAATTTCTAATATCACAAGAAACAATTAAGACAAGAAAGAACTAAGAAAGACACAGATTCATGGAAACAATTAAGACAAGAAAGAACTAAGAAAGACACAGATTCATGGACCAACAAACAAAAACAGTGACTAAATAATAGATCCTTGACTGCCAGAAGGCTTCATGTTAACACATTAAGAAACTGAATTATCTCATTGATGCTAATCATATATTTATCTGTTACTAAATAAAAAAATAAAACTTGAAGATAGTCAACTGAAAAGAAAGAAAGCAACAGCAAAAGGATGAACTTCAGATACTGTATCAAAGAGTGTATTATACTGAAAGACATATATGATGCTCCCATCTATAAATTTAATAGTAGAACATATATTTTGATACAAACTGCTAATTAGCAGAAATGTCCTTGTATCTCAACTGACAAATTAGTGTGATAATGAAACACCTTCACAATACCTAGTCAACAGCTTTGGAGAAATCAATAAACATAATGTTTGCAATTGCAAGCAAACTATAAAGATCAGAAACTCAAATTCATGATCAAACACCAGGTTGTCTTTTCAACTGTTGCCCTCATAAGAGCCAGAAGCAAATGTTGTACCAAGAAAACATTTTTTCTAATGTTAAATGAGCCAAAAGGCTGGCCAATTGACCAGAAATTGTGATCGCTTTATTTTATAATGTAGCATAGTGGATCCCAGAAAATGTAATGAGCAAGGACAGCCCCATTTCCACCATTATATGAAATGTATATTATAACTTACAGTTTTATGTTGACCATGAGATTTTATGTAACAACTCAGAATTTTCCAAACATCTCTAACCCATTATTTGATCATCGCAAAGCTGCCTTTGTACCTGAATTGATAAGGTAAATCAAACTAATAATGTACTGTATTCTTTAGATGAACACTGAAAAATTGAGTCAGCAGTCCTCAATGACTAGGTATTTAAGGTAGTTTCCTATTACAGTACCATCAGATTACTTGGTTAGAATAATTCTAGATTGGCTACTCTTTACCACTTAAAAAACATATATAATGTTTGGCGTTTTAGTTTACATTATATTTTGAAATCATGTCTTGCAGTGCTTCACCAAGAAGTAGGAACAACAAGCTCTATATAAAGTCAAACTATTAGCCTTCTGAGTTCCATGACGTCCAATTGGAGCTAATAGTTCAGCAAGTCCCTTAAATTTCTGTGTCCCTAATTTTTAGTGTGTATTATGTCGAAAATTTTACCTGAATCAAATATTTCAATAGACAACAGAACCCATTTGAATATTAGCATAATCATGTGATCCTACAAACAGTGGACGTGGATATCTAGCGCCAAGTACCTTATAATCAAGTTGTGCTTTAATAACCATTTAATCAACTAACATTTCTCCGGATACATGGCCACAGGCAGATGCATTTTTGCACCAATAGGAAATAGGACACCAATTTCTGAAGATTGGCTCAGTTTTCTTACTATCCATTTCTGTTTTAAACAATGGGGAAATATAAAGATTGCACTAAATTGAACCTTGTCATATCAAAAAACAATTGGAAGTGCCAATTAAGGTACAATTGACAGGATAAGTTTCAGAATATCCCCACATTCAAGAGTTACAACTGTTGAGCTTTAACATATATTTTTAACGCAGCCATGTCAATCTTCATATACTATCTAACAAACAATGGAATGACACCACGAAATGCAGATCATAACACCATAAGGGATATAAAGTGATCTAGAGTTACTCATCTATTCTTAGATCAACATACCTGAAGAAACAACCGCTCAGCCAGTTCAAAGCAATCAGATCTTGCACAGGCATGCACCAAGTCATTGAAAGACCATCTTAAAAAATTTGTAACTGGAGCAGTTGGAGCTTCTTTTGGTACCAGAAGCTTTGAATTTGTTCCTTTCATACTTTCCCAGGTGACTTGAGTGCACCTACCTTGCATTACACCACAATATTCACTGTCAATAACAGAAGCACAAGAAACAGAGGGGGCAATCTGGGAGTTGGAGTTGCTAGTTGTGTCTTCCCCCTTTGAAAATCCACTTCCAATGGTTCCACAAAATATTTTATCGGCTGTTTTAGATAACTCAAATGGAGTTACGGCAGTCAAACCAAGATTGAGATTCTCACCAATGTGTGATGACTGCCTTTCCATTGTAGCTGCATTAATGCTATTGTGATGTAAACATTCATTTGTCTTCTGTAAAGTTCCTCTGGACAATGAATTTAGAAAGTATTCATTTTTTTTCATTTGTAACCGGTTACCAGGAACATCCTTAGCATAGGGTATAGGAATATCCAATTTTGATGTTTGATATCTCCCTTTAGCAGATATCCGAAGTGAGGTCATCCCCTTGCTAGCAAGAATCACCATATGTTGCAACACATTGTATGCTGATTGCACATCATATAACCTCGTGAAAGACCAGATAAATTTCCTTAGGGTTATGATGCTCGGGCTGTAGTACCTATTACAGTCCTCCCAAATCTCATGCACAGCAGGCAAATTGTTCTGTGAAACTGCTAACTGCAAAATGTTCAAGAATCAGTCAACAAACAGTTGGACTTCCTAAAAGTCAACATCCAGAAACTATAAAATAGCACGAAATGATTAGCTGGCTGACAGAATTTAAAATTTACAGAAAGCTAATGAAGGCAAATATGAATGATAAACTGCTAAATCTCCCTGATATCCTGAATGCTATGAGCAGTATGTCCTCCTGGGTAACAACGCAAGCAAATGCAGGAATATAAAACACTTAAAGCTTCCTACAATTAAGACAAACCAAGTTCCAATTTCTGCATCTGCTTATTTGCAGTAGTACTAGAAAAGCAATTTCAACTCAATCAACAACCATAAACATATCCACGGCATTAAAGGAAATTCATGAGAACAAATTTGCTAAAAGTAGCACAAGTAGCCCATCCAAAATACCAAACCTAAAATTGGTTACAACTTCATCAACCTAAACTTATAAATTTCAATAATGAGAAAATAAAATTAGAATACGACACCAGCACCCAAATTCTATACTGTTTTGTCATCCTTTCACGTCTCAACAATGATTTAAACTAGTTAGCGGAAGAAGGAAGTCTTTCTTCATTTGTTATCCCACTAGTCAATCTGCTAGTCAAGCTAATTGTGGATCACTGATTCCAGGTCTTTGTTTGCCTAAAACAATAGAAAAGAAGACTAAATGTGTATTTCTGTTGGTGCATGTTAACTACTACCAATAAAAGAGCAATTTGTCAAAAGAAATTATCAAATAAAAGACCATGTGACAAGACCTGTAAGTACATACAGATGCGGGCATTGGTTGAAAGGGATTGACAATGTTATCCTGGTTAGATGCTGATGGGTATAGATGGATGTATCTAAAATTTAATAGTTATGATATACAGCTCCAACTCCAAGCAACAACTCTTCTACTTTATTCACCTTTTCATACTCATTTCCTAGCAATATCTTTTCTTTGAGGCAATAAAGGTAGTAGGTATAGCAATGAGGGGCAAAAACAAGGGGTCTAGGAAATAGCTGCAGCTGGTATAAATAAAAACTCAAAGTTCAAACAGAAAACTAGTCTCATTTATTAAATTGTCATTGCGAGCTAAATAATGAAAAAAAAAAAAGTTTACCACAAATCAATGGGATGAACGGCTCAAAACAGGAAACACAAAACGAGCACCAAGAGACATAATGTTAAAACTTGATACAGAATGCAACAGATGAATCACTCAGGAGTCAAGCTTCAAAAAATAGAAAGCATAACTGACGATAAACACTACCATTTGACCTTCACTTATCATGCACTTTATTCTCATGAATGACAAACAACAAATTTAGTTTACCATTAACCTTAAGAAGTTCCCAGTATGTTATTTCTGATTTTCCCAATAACCTGCTTTCCATCAGCTCCAAACAATGGTCAGCATCAGCAAATCTTTGTGCATTTGCACAGGCTCTCAAGTAGATATTATACATGGGCAAAGCACCCACACAATCATTATCTTCAAAACCAGAGAGCCATTTAAATGCCTGAGCAGAAAGTGAACAGAGGCAAAATAAAACAGGAAAGCATCACAATTCCCAACTATATAAAAGGAATGTAAGTGCAAGTGACCGTAAAATATTACTGATGCATATTAATATTCAGAAGGCATGAAGAATAAATATCTCTTGATTGAAATCACAAGTCATGGAAGATCAATAATAAAATGTCCAAATATAGCAAAGTAAAAAAAGTTTGTAGTTGAGATAGGGGAGATCTTCAAAACAAATGAATCTTATAAAATAAAGGGTTTTTCTACATATACCTCCCTAAAATCTTTCCTAATTACACATTCCTCCCTATATTTTCAAAATTACATGTTTCTCCTCACAATCTTAAATTCCTTACACATATCTCCCAAAGGAGGTACATGTAAGAAATCATGCCAGTAATCTTGTATTATAGTTAACTAATCTAGGAAATGACTTTTGTGCCCTTGTGCTCTTATGAGAACTTAAGAGTTGGGGTTGATGGATAGCGACCTTGGCAGTTGTATGGAGATTGAGGATAAATAATCCAATGATAACGATGGAAGAGGAGATGGTGCAAGAGGAGTAGCATACGCATGGGATTTTGATGTAGATGCAAGCAGTAGCGAGAAGAAGAAAAAGATTCCAAAGAAGAAAAATAAGAAATGTAATAGTGCTCCAACAGTGGAGATTTTGGCAAGGTTGTTGGGGATGGGAGAGTAGAAGACAAAGAAAATGAAGCAGGGGCCAATAGCCTACATTGACAGTGGGGAGAAAAAAAGAAGAATGAAGCAAAACATTAGTGGTAGGGTTTCAGCAAAGTGCAGTAGGGTGTTAGTAGTGGGAATAGAAGTAGTAGGGTGTTGAGTTGAAAATTCCAACGAAGAAGAAGAGGACTGAAGTTGGGGCCAATGATAGAACATTGGCAGTGGGGAGAAAAGAAGCAGTGGGATATTGCGAGACATGAAGTACAGCAGGGCGCAAAATCAAACACATGAAACCCCGCAATCTAGTCCGCCTCATGGAGATCAGATGTTGGGAGGAGGTCAAAAGAAAGAAGAATTTCTTGGTTTGGGAAACACATAATAAGCAATATTAGCATACGCATGAGCTTTCTTTGAGGGGATCTAGGGTTTTGTCAAAGTGGCAGTGCTTGGGCAATACGGTACAAGAGGAGCAAAATAAAACTTCGAATTAAAAAGAGGGCAAAATAGACTTTTTATAAATCTAATTAAGCTAATTCATGGTAATTGTGATAATCAAAGAAAAAAGTTGCTCAATTTGAGCCAAATTGTGCCTTGGCTGAGAAAAAATTATTGAAATTGTACTTTGGTTGAGATTTGAATCAGAGACCTCTCATGTAAGAAATTGGTATGATGACCAGTTGTCCACCAAATTTGCTTATGTAAAGAACACACATATATATAAAGAGATAATAGAAATAACCTAATTGTAAAATTTATGAGTTAAAGGGATTTTTTACAAATCTACCATAAATATTAAATTGTAATTGTCTAAGTATTTTCTCCTATTTCTCTTCCCTTCTTTTTTGGTGGACAAGAATAGGAGGAGCAGGAGGAGATCAACCTCTTTTTTCATATTCTTTTATTTTTGAGAGACCATGAGTAGGAGTAAAAGCAAGAGAAGTTGAAGTCATCCTAAATCCTTTCTTCTTCTTTTTCATAGTGGTCAAGAATAAGAACTCTAATAGGTTGGATTTTTGACCATTGATTTGTTAACTAAAAAGTTCTAATTATGCCAAATCACTATCATATTCTGTATTTGCGTATTGTTAAAGTATTTTGAGTACTTATTTTGTTTTTAGAAATTATGATTTTCTGGATTTTATACTCTAATGCTGTAATAATTCTTTTTCAGACTTATTCTACACTACAAGTCTGAGTCCTAATGCCTTCAAACCTAAAATTATAACTATGATTTTGAAGTTTGGCTTCTCTAGAGGCTGCAAGAACTTGCTCTTGAAATTTTGCTTCAATATCAAGTAACAAGGCATTTGTGAATTGTGGGATATTTTTTTCAATCTTTTTATAATGTTATAATCTATTGATATGATATCAAAAATTAAAAATCTAAATCTCTCACTTTTATCAAATGAAGTTCTTAAACATATTTTGAAGTTAGAAATATATGGGTTTAGTTCAATTTTGAGCTTGCTTCGAAAGCTCAAAAATATTCAAATTTTAACTCTAATTATGTAATTTGTTGAAGGTTTAGAAAATGTTTAACTCCTAATTTGAAGTTTAGAAATATTCAATTTTATAATTTATTTTATAATCAGTTTTTAAGTTTATAAATTATGTTCTATGTTATGTTCCAATCATTTCTGTATTCCTGATCAAGTTTAGTTTTGGCACTTGGAATTTAATTTGATTCTTTATCAGATTAATCTCTGCAAATATTTGCAACTAGAATTAAGGAATTATTTTGGATCAAAAAAAGATATTGATTTTAGAGTTTTAAAATGTTATGTTCCCAGCTCTAATTTTCGATTATCCGTCCCTAAAATGAACAGATAGGGGTTCAAAAGCAAAATAACTTTGACGTCAGATTTCTTTGTAAATGCTAGTAGACTAGCATGTTTAAGTTTAAAACTTTTGTTTTTAAGACTAATATCATAAGTTAAGAAATTATAGTGTTGGAAGTATTTGGATTATAAATGACTTTTATGTTATAAATCCGGATAATGAGGCTTAAACTATCCTTCTGTTTGATATAATTTTCGAATTCGATAAGTGATGAGTGACTTCTAATAATATTAAAAAATATATACTATTTTTTTTACAAATATAATCTTTTCTTCACATTTGTTTAAAACTATTTCTTGATATTTTCTAATATGATGTGACATTATACTGTGAATTATGATCTGCAAGTGACTGCATGGCTCAAAAATAGGAAAATCGTATATAAAAATTTACCAAACACCTATAAATTCTAACATGATATAATACATGTATTTACATATATTTGCATTGTAATTAAAAAACCAAATGTTTATTGATTTGACTATGTGTACTTCCCTTCTGATTTCTTATCATTGAAATTAACAATGACCATATCAGCATGTATTTGTATTCTGAAAAATCAATTTTACTCCTATCCACAAACAGCAAAATAGCAACATGATACCATTTAGGGTATCCTCTATGATAAACTTATGATTCAGACCACGATTTGCATATGCCTTGTTTCATGCAGTATATATTGTCATACTGCTCTACGTTATTTTGTGATATTGAAAAAAATATTAATTTTATAATTTTATAAAAATTTACTATTGATTTTATACATAAGTTATATGATGTATGTATCTAATAATTTTGGCCAACTTTTATCTTCTATTTGAGTTCTACAAAACTTTATATATATATATATTATATATATATAAATGCTATCTTAACATAAAATTGCTCATTTTCTTATAAATTCCGAGTTTAGAATTTATATAGAGATCGAGATGTGTGACGCACCATTAGTTACTTGTGGAGTCCTCCTGGTGAGTACATAAGACAGGTGTCTAGTTGATATGCTCATGAATTCATGATGTTTTGGATTTGAATGTGAACCTTAACTTCATATTTTGAAGAATCTTAGTGAATTGTCAGAAAATTCATATTTTAAATATAAGTATATATTGGTGAATTGGGAAATTTTGGTTTACCTTGTATAGAGATTTATTTATATGAGCATAGACTTGATTTGTGATTATTATATGTTGATGTTTAAGTTAGATTATGGCCTTATACTTATTTGGTTTCGGTCTCATAAGTGTGCGGTATTGTCATGTACTCAATAGTTTACAAATTTTAATTTTGGGGCGTGATAATAATTAACATAAATATCACATATATAAAAAAATTTAAAAATATAGAAAGAAAAATGTGATTTAAAAAGGCAAAGAGATATATGTAATTATGAAAGTGAAATATGTAAAAAAAGCCCTAAAATAAAAGAGATCCACATAAAGAATTTTCAGAACGTACAGTCCTATAACTGATGAAAGTGCTAGTTAATTTTAGACTTTTCTTGTTAACAGTTTGGCACAATTCCATAAAACAACCCAGTCAACCTACACTAGGGCTATGTGCTAGATAATGCCTGTGGAATAAGCACCAAGAGCCACATTAGCAGTTCATATCATGACAAAATAAAATTTATGCAGCAGCAAAAATGCAAAGCTATGAGGAAGTTGGGTTGGCGACACACGTGGATGGATGGCTATGGTGAAAATTACAACTATAAAAAAAAATCCTTACCAGATGATAAATCAATCCAAGCAATGTGATTTAAATATCAAACCATAAATACAGTAGTATATCAGCTCCTAGATTTCACCTTGTTCAGGAATTCCAGTAATTGCTTAAGAAAAAAAGAAAATTAAAAATTAAAAATGGCAATCTACCTCTTTAAAATAATCACTTCTAACAAGGGCTTGAATGATATATCTGCAACATCTCTTGTTCATCTCTATGGCCTTTTCCTTCATAACTTTCAAGGTCTCCATAGTGAACTATATACAAGACAATTCTTACCTAAGTAAAAAGATTAAGGAAATCCAGAACATATTCGTGGTAAACTTTCAGAATTTTTGCAAAACATATCATACAAGAGGATAGTAGAAGACTTGAAATAGCGCATACAATTCCAAAAACACATAAAAGATTGTACAAATAGTAACTGAGTTATAACAAATACTTGTGGTAAACTTGCATTTGAGAAGTACTCTAGATGGCACATGATCAGCATTTGAATCCACTCTTAAGCAGAAAATGTGCCATAAATTGACCATTTGTCATTTAAATGAAAGAGAAACCTACAATAGGTGATGCATTGCAAGACATTACTTTTGCAGCATAAACAAAATGAATTAACAATAGGTCTTCAAATATGTCCAATTGGCGTGCTATCCATGATTTTGTCAATTCTACAGATTTAGGGGGAAAATTGAGCTACCTACAAATGATTTTGGGCTTTGTTATCCTCTTGTTGTAGCATTTGAGAAATGATAATGGTCAACAGAGATGCCGGACAGAGGCGAGGTATTAACCAGAACCACACAACTTTCCAACAGAATTAGCTGTCACAACATAAACATGTTAACCATAATTTTTTATTTGAAGATATGATTTGAAGACTGATACACAACAACTCTTCTTTTCAATGAACTCTTCCTTTCAGCTAATCAGGAAAATTGACTAGAATAAAATAATAGCCCGAACTGGTCAAAAGACGCTTAATTCATGCATATAAGAGTCCGGAAAATACAACTTTTGGAACTTCTGAAACATAAATAAATTCAGTTCACCATGTTTCCTTACCATTGGATCAGGAGTACGTGCACAATAGTCCAAAATAAGAGCAAAATTGTTTGCATTTAAAGAACCATCTTCCTGCCCAAGATTCAAAAGCATCTTAGAGGCTTTTTCTCTTTCTCCCAAACGAAGAGCATTAACAATCTGCAGTTGTGCAGAGCAAGAACCTGACTGGTGCCTCCAACCAAATTGATTGTCATCTGCAAGCCAGGAGATCATGGCATAATATAACATAAAGTGTAGGTAGCAGTTCAGACTCTAGAGTACAACCAAAACCAGTGACGGGTAGCATGATGTTCTCTGTTACGAGTAGCATGATGTTCTCTGTTAGAGCGTGTCACTAGGTAGTAGCAGAACCTACAGTAAAGTATTATGAATTCCTTTTCATTGACTTACACAAGGGTTATGTGCACTATCATGCAAATATGCTCTAACATCTTGGATACTTATGTACTAACAGTCAATGTATGCCTTCAAGGTCATTCAATATTTTGCAAAGCAGAGAATCAGCAAGGGGCAAGGGTGCATACATCACAAAAAAGAAGAAATTTGTAAAGAAGTTTTTGAACTTGAAATATTAGGACGTGTATGCAACATTCTAAGAGAAATATAACAGGAGATATTGCTGAGAGAAGTAAATACAAAACTATACTGAATGACCATGTTTTGGAAGACAAACCTTAAACCATGTAGGTCGTTACCAAGTAACAATGTTGACAGAACCTCTAGGGTTCCATATGCTGCAATTGGCCTATGTCAGTAGTCCCAACTATTCATGAAGGAGGATTGCTTATTCACATAGTGTGACAAATAAACAACCACACAATGTAGGGATCAATGCTAGATGAAGTGTTTGAAATGAATTGCTACCACTAATGGGATATTTCATATGATAAAATGGTTACTTCCTTCTGCACCAAATGGATAGTAATTTAAAATTCATCTTATAGAATTCAATAACATGATACATAGACAACATGCTCATGCAGGGTGACTTAACATAAGAGCAGGGACTTCACTATTCCATGAATATTTATCTATAACCAACCTAAAGCAGATTAAATCACCATCCCAAAATAGTAACTTGATTAGACATAAAGACTAACAAGTAATTCACTGACAATTAGTTCCTAAAACCAGACATAGCATAGATCAGGGACAAACAAACCAAAACAACTTGTATTAAAATCAGAAGGCACAAACAGGCATTAGGCCAGAAAAACACATCAAACAACTAACGTTTTCCTAAATTTTACCAATGGACAAGGATGAAGGGTAAGGATGCAGTAAGTACCAAAAGGCGAGCTGTAGGAAGCTTGCGACGAATCAAATATCTGAGAAGCATTCTTCTTTTGCACCTGAGAAGCCAATTTAAAGAAAAATAACACCTGTCACATAAAAAATCTCAACTTTGTCCAGAAGGACACCAAACAAAGACAATAGCTGCATACTCTTTGCGCTTCCCTCGGTAATTTACGAGGACCCAAAATCGATCCGCAAGCAGCTCTAAACCTTGACATTCAGGAGCGGAAAAAAAGAAAAATTCAGTAACGCGCTGGTGTAAGGAGAAAATGAGAGAGATTGTTGGATTGGATTTTACTTACAGATGCCGATGCATTGATTCAGGGTCCTTCTAGAATTCGATCTAGCGTATCGATTTTGAAGGGTCTCGTCGTAGAAATTCAGCAAGAGATGAAGAACGCTGAACCCTTACCTGGCAGAGCGGCAGTCAAGGACGCGAAGGGCGGCGAGGGTGGAGTGGGATAGCGAGGGGGCGGAAGGAGGCCGTGGCGCTGGGTGAGAGCGAGAGAGCGAGAGAGCGAGAGAAAGAGACGGCGGAAAGGCCGAGGTTGCAGAATTGGAGCGAGCGGAAGTACGCGAGAGATTTTCGTGAAATCTGGAACTACAAACCTAAACCGAACCAAAACCTGGTTGGAGAACCGTTCGTGCGGTTTGATTCCGGGTTCTTCGAGTCTCATTTAATCTGCGATCAGAATTAAGATTAGTCTTTTTTTAAATTTTTTTTTAAAAATTTATATTACTTATTTTATATTATTATTAAATTAAATTATTATAAAAAATTAAATAATTTTTCGAATTTTAAATTATTAAAGCTTTAATTTTAATAAAAAAATAATAATTTATAAATGTGATTCACTAATCTTAATCTTGATCCTAATTCTGATCTGAAACCAAACGATATCTCAGTTCTTTTGCACCCTCTGTTTCATGTATAAGATGCTCATAAGCCAATTGAGTTCCGTCTAGGGGTCTCAAGTGAAGTTTGGTGCGAATTTGATTCGACTCATTTAATAATAAATTAAGTTTGAGTTAGATTTGACTCTTTAGATTTTAATTTGAGATTTTATTTATTTTTTAATATACAAAAATATAATTTTAAAAATATATTTTATAACATATAATATATATAATTATTTAATTGTGATGTTGCAATTGATATAATTTTTAATATTTAAATATTATTCTAGTAGTATAAATTCTTCAATATTCATATTTTAAAAATTATATATATCATTATCATTATCTATAAATTTTAAATTAAATATTTTTTATTATGAATTTATGAATTATAATTTGTGATGTTTGTAATTTACAATGTTTATAATTTTTTATAATTATTTTAATGTAAATTAATTAAAAAATTAATTTTTGAAAAGTAGAGACAGCCTAGTGCAACTCGAACTTAACTTGTTTACACCCCTAGTTCTGCCACATGACAACTATGAGTTTTTTAAGGTAAATTAAGAATAAAAAAAATCTTTTTCAAATCTTGGAGTTTACAAATTTTCTGACTAGCCTCAACTTATATTCTTGTTCGGCTTCAGCCTATATAAAAATTAGATTATTGGTATATAATTTTTAAATATATTATCAAATTACATTTTTTAAAAAAAAATTTAAAAAATATATATACTTTTTTTAAAATATGACCAAATTACATTTTTTTTCTTTATATTTAAAAATAGATATATAATACCTTAAAATTTTATCAAATTACATTTTTTTTCTTTATTTACTAGGTATATTATAAAAAATATTCTTGAATATAAATTTGGCATTAAAATAAAAAAATATCATTTAGGTTAAAGTAAAAGAGACGAAAATATCTCTGACCAAATTAGAAATGGCGTAATATAAAATACAAGCAAAATCGGCCCCAAATTTGGTCAAGATTTAGCCTTAATTTGGTCCAGATCAAACCAAAATGGAATTAAACCCAGTCAAAGGTAAAATTTCCATTTAACATCTGAAATGAAAATTTAACCTAAAATAAACCTCAATTTGACAGGAGAGAGTTTTTTGTAATGATGAACAAATCACCAAAACCTCTTTTGACCAAGTTAGGGGTATTTTCATCTTTTACGTTAACCTAAATGATGTCAAATAGTATATTCTTTAAATATTCATGATTCTAACAGTACTTCTACATATAAGGAGATTTTTACAACATATCAAGTAAACCAATGAGAAATATATAATTTTTAAATTTTAAAGGAGAAATATGCAATTTGAGAAGATTTTTAAAGAGTTATATATGACTTTTTTAATTTTAAAGAAAATGTGTAATTTGATAAAATTTCAAGTAATTATATATAATTGACCCATAAAAATTATAGCGCACTGCTTGGGTCCCACCAATGCCACATATTTATTTTTTCTTCTAAAATCTAAAAACACCCTTTACTTTGAGATTTTGTGCTAATATAATTTTGATTTGGAGAGAAGGTAACCACGCTTTTATTTTCTTATTTTCTTCTTCCTCTTGGTTTGATCCACTGCCCCATTTCTTCTTCTTCAACATGAATTTCTACCTCATCTCTATTTTTGCTCCATCTTCTCCCTCTTTTTTCTTCTCATCTTGTTTTGCAACAAATTCACCTCTATTTTCATTTTCAAAAGTACAGTCTCCTTTTCAAAAATAGTGTTGGTGGTAATGATGGTGATCAATTTGGCAAAGATAATAGTGACTCTAGTAGTTTTTATTTCTTCTCCTATATTTTTTCTAACTTACAAGAGTTTAGATTTTTTTCAAGTTATTATAGATTAAGTTTCATTTTTAATATTTATTGACCTGACCTTTGCTTATTTTTGTTTTAGCCCATTTAAGCTTTATTTTTTTTTATTCTACTAATGTTCGTCATTCAATGTAGGCTAAATAAATTTTTAGTTTCATATTTTAGTAATTATCACTTACATTTACATATTATTTAACATAATATTCAATAGTGTCCAACATAATAAATCAATATTCAATCATGTAATTATCTTTTCTTCTTTGTTTTTGTTAAAATTAAATATTCTTCAACACTTTTATCATTATCCACCTCTTCTATCCTCCACTCTTCATTGTTGTTCTCACCAACATCATCACTACCACTACCCTAACTTTATTGTCATTATTATCATCATCACCATTGATACTACTATTTTTTTTATTTTTCTAGTTTTTATACACCATTAACACTACCACTTCTTTCCTTATTCTAAATGTTAAAAGAAAAAAGAAAAAAAGTGAAGAAAAGGATTAGATGCGATATGCCATTATTGTCATTATTTTCTTACTTGTCAAACTATCAAAGTGATTTGCAAAAATGAATGGATCTTGAACGCTAGCAAAAAAAAAGAGAATAAAAGACAATTAAGTGAATGAATTGAGTTGAAACTATTCAAATTTATGTTGAATAATATGCAATTGTAAATAAAAAATTGAAAATTGAAAATCTATATATAATAACTTACACAAAGATTTGAACACTAGTAAAATAAGTAGAAAAACAAAGTTTTGACAAATAAAATTAGGCAAAAGTGATGTGAATGAACACCAAAAACTAAAACTTGATTTATAATTTCTTAAAAAGAAATCTAAATACTAATAAGTCATAAAATAAATAAAGTATAAGAGAGAAAATCAAAATTAATATCCTCACCACTATTTTGTCACATTGATCACCACCATCATCGCCATTATCTAATGCTTTATCCTTCACTTGCCACCACTATTCTTACCATTATCATCACTATCATTATCACCAACTTTAGATCTCTTTTCAAATTATTGTATATTAAGTTTCGATTTTTGTTGTTTATTGGCTTCACATTTGCCTATTTTTATTTCAGTTCATTTAAACTTTATTTTTTATTTATTTCACTAGTATTCATTATTCAATGTAAGTTAATTATAATTTAGTTTTAATTTTCCTTATCAATGTAACTTAACATTCATTATGCTCTCTCCCTACTTTTCTCCACTATTATCGCCATTAACATCACCACCACTGTCACCATCATTGTTATCATTGTTATCATCACCTTTATTGGCACCACCATATTCTTCTTCTAATTTTTATTTGCCATCAACAATGCCACTTCTTTTTTTATCCTAAATGCTAAAAGAATAAAAAAAGAAAAAAAGAAGATGATGATGAAGCTATTAAAGTGATTTGCAAAAATAAAAAGATTTTAAACCTATCAAAAAATAAAATGTAAAGATAATCAAATTGAACCTTAAGCTTGAAATTATTAAAGGTCATATAATAATATGCAAATATAAATGATAAATATCAAAAACTAAAACTAAAAATAAAACATGCAAAAGCTAACTAAATAAACATTAGAAATGTAACTTAAATATGTGTGGCAAATACTTTACACTATGCGTCCTTTTTGAGTGGACATCAAGAGTGTTGATGTCCATTTTTTTTACTATTATTTCTTTTTCTAGAGTGTTATTTATGCTTGTGCCTAGAACTATTGGCATGCAACTATGGTGTAGCTTTTACTTGGTTTTCATGTTCGCCTTACTGGAAAGTTCATTTCAGTCAATTTTGGTTAAAATTAAAATTATTTGAAATTTAGCCAGAATGAAGCTTTATATACTACTAAATTATGGTCTCAATATGAGTCTCAATTAGATTTAAATCGTGGTCAAATTTGGTAGAAAATTAATCTCAATTCAGACCCAAAATTACTAAAAAATTCATGTTCAAGCCAATTTCAACCTAAATGGGCCGAGTAGGCCGTATATTTGGATCAAAATTGGGTCTAGAATTTATCAAAAACCTGGGCTAAAATGGAAAAATATAAGAATTTTACAAGTAAACTCCTAAATTGAAGAAATACTTACAAAAAGGTTCCTGATCAAATATTTTTTACGAATAAATTTCTGAGATAAAAATTTCGTGAAGAAGTCCTTGAAAATTCTGAAATTTCAAATCAATCCCTACAAAATCTAAGATTTACAAATAAAGCCCTCAAAATTTTATATTTACAAATAAACCCTAGAATTTCTAATTTTTATAAATAAGTCTCTCAAAAAATTTTATTTACACATAAGTTCTTTTTACGAAACTCTTGAAATTTAAAAAATTATCATTTAGTGCAAATTTTTTGAAAAAATTTGTAAATATCACTCTTTAAATTCAATATCAAATGTGAGTACTTTTTTTAAAAAAAATTTTTCATCCACAGCAAATAAGTTTATCCATATCTTTTCACAAGTTTATCCAATCTCAAACATACCATATCTATATCCATTTACAACTATGTCCATCACTAAAATATTCAAATAAAGAGATTAAAATTCAGTCCAACTCTATCTCTTCAAACTTTATATAAATCCTATGAATATCAAAGAGAAAGGGGAGAAATTGGAAGACTATCAAAAGTTGGAAACTTAAAGTAAAGAATAAGATAATTCTTTACCTCTTTTTTTCACTAAGCTTCTGCTGGTTTCTCCTTCTCCTCCTTAGAATAGCCTCGTCTGATGCCTCACTCGATCCTACCATTTAGCTATGACTCATGTTGCTGCTCGCCTCATACAAGAGAGGCAATCCAATGGTACATAGCTGAGATCTCTACCGTGCTGATGCCTCCGGACGGAGCGAGTGGGGTCATATCTATAGATGTGCATGTGGCTCTCCGGTGGGATCGAGGATATCAATCGCAATCACTGGCTGTCCTTTGCTGGCTTGAGAATAACTGGCCAGACCTCCAATGGCCTCAATCAAGAAGAGGCCGCACCGACCTCGATCCTGCTCCACCCAACCCAAGTCAATCTTCGCCAGCCACCATGCATGTACTGCATCGACGAGGACCTATCGATAACTCCCACACTAGACCTCCCTCACTGCACCCACATTGGCCGTCATCAGTCTCATGGCCTGCTTTGACCTCATCACAACCTAGTTCTCCCTTGTCACTCTTGCACGAAGTGACGCTCACGTTGCTATGGCTTGCTTCGTCAGACCACCCTATGCTAGAGCATAAGCCATCTTGCCGACCCCAGGCTTCGATATCTTCAAGCCTTGAAGTTATGCGTTCAACCGACTGGGAACTCTTCAGCTCGAGCTCCCATAACCGCGAGGTGGCTGACACGTGGTCCTCTAATCTTTCCCTGACGATATCCCAAGCTCCACCTGCCACTTGAAGCTCATCGCCACTTGCCCCCCGTCGGAAACAAGAGGAGGAGGATGAGGCTGGCAATCCTTCCATCGTGCAACTGAGACAAGGGAAAAGAGGGATCGTAGGGTTTCGAGAGAGAAGAAGAAGTTGATTGGAGAAGAAGAAAAAGATAAGAAAAAAAAAATAAAAAAAGGAGTTTCTCTTCTCCTCAAAAAAAAAAAAAAGCAAAAAAAGGAGAAATTCAGCCAAGAAAAGAAAGAAAAAAGAAAGTAGCCTTGATTTGCATGCATAAGTCTATTAATTTATAAGTCAGCATTCAAGCTTATGACTATATTTGGATTATAAGTTAGCTTTCGAATTTGCTGAATATCTGTAAGCCAATATTTGGGCTCACGATCAGTTGGATTAATGCTAACTTTCATACTCGTCAAATATCCATAAGCCAGTCTTTGAGTTCATTATCATTTGGATTATAAGTTAACCTTCAGTCTTGCTAAATGTTTATAAACCAGCCTCCGAGCTCATGATCATATACACTATAGGCCAACCTTCAGACTTGTGATTATTTGAACTATACGACAACATTCAGACTCATTGAACGTCCATAAGTTAGCCATTGAGCTCACGATTATTTGGATTATAGATTAATCTGTGGGCTCATCGAACGTCTATAAGTCACCCTTCGGGCTCACCGAAAATCTATAAGCCAACCTGTAAGCTTGCAATCATTTATTCAAACTATAGGTCAGCCTGTAGGCTCATTGTAATGTCTTCATGATAATCTAAGGGCTCTCGTATCAAATCAATTAATCATAAATCGATCAAAACCCAAAATTGGATTGAACTTGAACTAAAACTAGGTCTAACCTAAGTCAAAATCGAGTTATACCTAAACCAAGAGTAGGTTGAACTTGAAATAGAACTAAGTTGAACCAAATCAACTTAAACTTGAACCCAAGTCTATTAAGATTTGAACTTGAACCTAATAAGGGTCCAGCATGGGTTGAATCCAAACCCATTAATTGGTTGAATCAGGATCCAATAAGAACCCCAAGGGTTAGATCCAAGATCCATTAATGATTCAATAAGGACTCATTTAGGGTTGGATACAAGGTCAATTAAGAATCCAATAAGAGCCCATTAAGAGTTGAATCCAAAACATATTAAGGATCCAATAAGAATCCATTAAGGATTGGACTAAGATCTATTAAAGATCCATTAAGGATCCATTAAGAACCCATCAAGGGTCAAATCCAATATTTATTAGGGATCCATCAAAAACCCATCAAAGGTTAGATCCAATATTCATTAGGGATCCATCAAGAACCTATCAAGGGTCAGATTCAAGATCTATTAAGGATCCATCGAGAGCCCAATAAGGGTTGAATCCAAAATCGAGTAAGGATTTAATAAGAACCCATCGAATGTCAAATCCAAGATCCATTAAGGATTCATCAAGAACCTATTAAGAGAAGATCTAAGATCCATTAAGAATTTATTAAGAACCCAATATAAAGTCAAACCGGACTCAAATTGAATTAAATCAAACTTGATCCAAATCAAGTTTTGAATATCGAACTGAATCAAATTATACTTGAGTTTAAATCAAGTTCTGAATATTGAACTGAATCAAATCAAACTCAAATTAAAATTGCATTCTCTATATTGACTTGAATTAAATTAAACTTAATCCAACTCAAGTTTTAAATATTGAATTAAACTAAATAAGATTTGAGTCTAAATCAAATTTTGGATATTAAATTAAATCAATTAGGCTTAAATCAAAATCAAGTTTGAACTTCATGGAATCAAATTAGACTTAACCAAAATCAAATTAGGGTTAGTCGACAAGAAGCTCATAGTTGTTAATGACATCTTAAATTTAATCAACAACAAGTCAAGAAAAGTTATTGATTGTCAAATTTAAGATGATAGCATAATCTAAGACTGCTAATCATTCTTTCAAACCAAACCAAACTAAATACCGGCTTGAACTCTCTTAGTTGATCAGCTAGATACTATGTTTGAATAGAGTCAACTAACAACATGCTTGAAGTTATTAGCCACACTTCAAATCTAAACCAACACACACTCGAATGTCATTGACAATACTTTAAATTTAATCAACAACATGACTACGAGGTCGTCGATTATCAAATTAGAATTGGTCAGCATAAAGCCAAAATCACTAACCATTTCAAATTGAACTAAAGACAAGTTTGAATTCGCTTAGTTAGTCAGCTAAATGCCTTATTCAAAAGAAGTTAATCACCAACATTCAAGGCTATTGATAATACTTCAAGCTAATCCTAATAAGCTATCGGTAATGCCATCAAAAAATTTTAACCGCAAATGCTCAAGGCTCTCAGCAACACTTCAAGCTAAACCTGATAAGTCGTCGATAACTCTATTAAAAAAAAATAATCACCAATACTCCAGTATATTAGTAACACTCTAAGCTAAACCCAATAAGCTATCGGTAATGCTAAAAAAAGAGGTTGATCACTAACACTTTAAACTATTATCAAATAAAGTTAATCACCAACACATTGAAAGTTGTTAGCCACACATCAAGCTCTCCCACTTCCTCTCTCATCTTCTTTCATGTCCCAGCAAATAATGCCATCAAATCTCAACAATTGATATGAGCCAAGGTAGTCAATCACACCCTAAAATCCAATCAAGTTATCAGTATCCGTCAAGGATCAAATCAAGTATCCATCTAAGTCAAATTCCACTCAATTTAGTGCACGAGAGCAGGACGACAACAAACATCAAGCTCTTCTCATTCCCTTCTTTATTTTATGTTATTTATGAACTTAAATTCTTTAAATTGTAAAATGAGGGTGTCCTTGCTTAAGCCATATATACCTTTTCTCAAATCAATCAAATTGTGCTTTCTTCTTTTCATATATTTATTTTATTAGCTAGGTTTCTTGCTCTACGAGGTTTTTAATAATTGACAGGGTAACTAACAATAAGAGCTTGCACTTGTTAAAAGCTATGTTCTCAGAACACCTGATTATGTATTCAAATCACCCTCAATTTTTATTTGTTGTTTTGAGATTACTTCTTGGGATCTTTCGCTATCCCATATGGTTAGTTTCAATTCCATAAAGTTCAATTCTTCTATATGCACTTTTATTTTGAGATTGTGGAGGTCGAGGTTGGTATGGAGTTGTGTTTATAGGTGGCTAACTTGGTGGTTGTTGAGGTTGTTAGTAATTGAGACCAAGTTTTGGTGTTGACACTTGGTTGACTTTATTTTTCTCTTCTCCTAGACTCACTCCTTCATCTAATGCATGTCTCATATTTTTTGAAAATTGCTTGTCCACCATGTTGTTGTTCTTCTTTATGAACTTCTCTCTAACATGTGATTTCTAGTACAAAGTTTCAAATTTGAAATATTAATAAAGTAGAATTACAATTGAAGATGGATTAATTGTGTTCTTCTTGTAGGAGAAAACATCACATGGAATTGAAAAAGAACATCCCCACCCTAATATACACCATCATCTTAGGGGAAGAATCAGTTGTGCATTTATCTCAGTCGATGATCATCATAAAAGCAGCTAAAGCTCCTCTGAGGTCATCTAGTTTAAGAGAATACCTACTAGTTCACCAACTAATGCTATAATCGTACAAGAAAAATCTGCCTCTAGCCTTCCATCAAAGGGAAAGACATCGACATCATTATTCCTAATGAGAAGAGTTAATCTAAAGAAAAACCAAAAGCTATATCACAACCAGTGAGTTTATTTGTCTTCAAAAGGTTAGGTCCAAAGCAAAATTTAGTCTTCGATCACCTTTGCTCCATGCCTAAGAAGCAGCTAAAAGCAAGTGCAAATAAGTGCAGATACAAAGAAGAATCTATCCTAGATATCATAAACAAAGGAAAGGTTGCTAGAATCTTCAACTTACTAGGAAAGCCTGCCTCTCCAACGAAGTCAATTATCACTATTCCTATATCTAATTCCTTCGCACCATTGAATGGGTTAGAGAAGGGTAAAAATAAGACAAAGGGGGGATATTCTTACCTCAAAATTGTAGCTAAAAGATGAATAACTAAATAAAATAACAAGAGCCACCATAAGTCTACAACTCGGTGTGAGACCCCAAGAAAGGAAATTGTTCACACTATTGGTGTCATTTTTCATCATGACTATGGAAGGGACCACAAGCCCACACCCTAATTAACTAAATGCCAAAATAAGGTTGTTGCAAACAAGACCTATGAACAAAGAGATTCAAGAAAAAAGAGCCCTTGCAGGTCATTCCTTGTTACCACACCAAAGAAAAGGGGTAATTACTTTTTTCATGAGTAAACTCCTAAATGAGGCAACTTGCTAATGGGAGAAGTTGACTCCACTCCAAAACACACTAAATCTAGACTTTACTCTCAAGATGTGGACTATTATGTTTTGATGGAATTCTTAGTCATAACCAAAAGCTCTAGCAGGGAAATGACCATAGAGGCATTATGAAAATAGTTGAGGCAACAAGCAAAAGAGAAAGATGAGGCTCAAAATAAAGTCATGGGGTTGATGGAGATGATATTGTAAATAAGACAAAAGCTTGATAAGTTGAAACAATCTCGATAGTCATCTCAAACTGCAGAGGTGGTAGAAGACACATCTCCTATAGATGAGATCTAGGAAAATGTAAGCCCTTTACAAGTGCCTCCTTTGCTTGCAAGGGATACCGAATCCCAGATCCCAGGGATTCCTAATAATATGAACTACGAGCATACATATAATAGCAAGTGCAATGGATGGTGGCTATACAATTGAGACAAGGAAGTGACACAGGTATAATAAATGATGTAAACAAGTCATACTCTAGTCATCAGGACCAAGTTCCATACCCTAGGGGCTACACAGTGACTAGCTTTAAAAAATTTAATGACATGGGTAATCCAGAACATATAGCTCACCTCGTGACACCATATGGGGATTAAAGTAACAATCCCTTGTTACTACTCCACTAATTTTAATGGAGGTAGCATTTGAGTGGTATGTCAGTTTACAACCAAAATTCATACAAATTCACTAATCAGGTTTAAAGGAGTTAGTGATAAGGTGACTATTATAGATCTCGTCTAAACACCAAAACACGATAATAAATTTGTGTTGGATTTAGTGTGAATAATCTGTAAGCAAACTTGAGGCTATAAACCTAGTCCTCAGCAATATAAGGAAGGATTGGATGACACCCTACTTAAGCGCTTCCTCTATCTATACTTTTGAAGATCTTATTGTATAAGTTAAGAAGTTAAAAAGGATTAGCCCACCAGTCTTAACCAATTTGCAAAATTTAAAACTAGAGAAAGATAAGGCAAAGCACGGGGAGCTCTCTAAAAATGTGAAGGTAACATTCACAACAAATAAATAGAAAAAACCTACATATCCTATCATGAATGAAGGTATTTCTCACAAATTACCAACTCTTGGGAGAGATGGGAAAGTACAATCATCCAATACTTTCCAACTTTGGTCCGAAAAGCAATACTCCTTCAACAGAGAGAGAGTGGACAAAATCTTCCAAGATGTTCTAAAATTAGGTCTCCAATTGCTAGAATACAAAAGATTAAGTGAGACTAACAAAAAGGATCACTCAAACTATTATCCGTACCACAGAGTCTTGAGTCATATCATTGAAAATTATTTTGTGTTCAAAGACTTGGTCAAAAAGCAATAGCAAGAGGGTAAGCTAATGCTCTCAAAATAAGCCTTATTTGAAATACCCACTAACTATATCAATCACATCATTGTGTTCGAGACACATGAACCACTTGCTAGATTTCTCTTCAGAGAAGAAGTATAGCATACAACTAAATAAGAGTACTTGTGAAAAATCTACATCTCTAAAAGGCTAAAAAAACTAATAAAGAAGATAACTAGGAACACTGAAAAGCTTGGGATGGTGATAAAGAAAGCTAGATTAGGACAAGGTTCCCCACCTACTCAAAATATCAAAAAGAAAAGAAACAGAAACAAGAAAAAAAACTAGTTCGACTAAATGAATACATCATTAAGAAATTAGCCATCCAAGAACACATTAATGCCATGGAGAAATATGTCCAAGGTGAAAGAAGTCAGGTAACTCTCGAGGAGTTCTTCCCTGATGAATTCAGAGCATTGCTTGATGGCTTTGACATTGAGAATGAAAAGATAAACTTCTAGTAGTAACATTTGCTGCCATTTTTTACTATTGGGAGTTTACAATCAAGCCAATCATCATAGTCATCTCATCATTCTAATGATAATAAAGTTCAGAACACAAGACAGAAGAAGGAAATGAATTCATCGAACATATTACTGATGAAATGAAAAATTCCATGAGCCTCCCCAAGGGCTCTCTAAGACAACTATATTAAGGAGTGGTTCGCCCACGAATGTAATTATGGCTTGATTAAACTCTAGTTATATACTATAAAAGAGATGACCATAACTAATATGAAATATATTTGGGGGCAAATGCAAGTGCTAAATGAACTCATGCAGTCTATGGCACCCCACATGGAACCCATGTCAAGTGTGACTACTATACTTTATGAAAAAATTGAGAAGGTGGAAAAAATGGTAGCGAAAAAGGCAAAGACACACAAAAAACCCTATAGGAGTGGTAAGAAATTACCTATTAACCCTTCTCGGGACGAGAATGATCATATATGGCATCTATCCTGGAAACAAATCAAGGAGAATAAACACTCTCAAGGACAATCATCTAAGTCCATTGACTCTTGTCACATGATGACTCATACAACTGGGATAAACACCAGTGAGCAACCATCTTAATCACCATCAAGTGATCAACCCATTAGGCTTGGTGAAGTCCTACTCTTAGATCTTGTGGAAGGGTGCTCTCTAATGACTTTAGAGGAATTACACATATAGGATACGGATGATGAATATAATTTTATGTTTGAGTCAAAACAACTTTATGACTACTTTAGAAGGCCTTACACCAGCAAGGGCTAAAAGAAGAAGTAGATATTTTGAGAGAAGATTAATCAAGTTAATACTAGATCTCATTCAGCTTCTACGTCTAGCCAATCCAAACATCCATGAAATAAATATCCTACATATAAGTCTTGACGAAAGTCATAACAGCTGATGAAATAGAAGAGTTCATCCAAAGAGTTTTTAAAGATTTCTCCACAAGGAAGTCCCATGTGCCCAATTCTGATTATTAGTCAGTCACATCCTCAAAATATTCAAGGAATTACCAATCAAGGGTAAGGATCCACCGCTTCTACAACATGATTAGACTCAGTAGTGATTTTGAACATGAGGCTTGTTGGTCTCAAGATACAAAAATTTGATTGAGAAATGCAAACCAGATACAACTCAAAAGTGGTAAAGTCTTACCCGCAAGATAAGCACCAATACCTAGAGATAGGAACATCTCCAAGGATAAAGATAAAGAAAAAAAACTCAAATGTATGAGGACATTATGCCTTTGCAAGCAAAACTTGCACCCAAAACGGTGGAATACAATATAACAGTAAATCTCGAAAAGATCTCTGCCATGCTTAGTGTGTTTAATGCTCTAATAATGTCACATGAGCTTAGGGATACATTGGTACATATCTTACAAAATCTAACTGATTATCAAGAATATTTCACTGAAGAGAAAATGAAGGAGTCTTTGTATACACGTCAGACTCCTATCATTACCTTCACAAATGATGACTTGCTACCAGGAATGATAGACTATAATAGGTTGTTATATGTCATAAGGGATAGTAATGGAATCAAAATCAATCACATCCTTATTGACCCAGGCTTCTTGGATAATTTGATGACTCTTCATACTTTAAGAGCTCTAACTTTGGACATGTGTCATCTATCGTATAGCCATAACTATCCAAGTGTTTAATCAAAATAGCCAAAGAGCTTTAGAAGCCATCACCATACCTCTAAAGTTAGGCTAATTAATAACTGATACTAAGTTCTATGTGATCAACACCGATGCATCATATAAAGCATTATTAGGGAGGTTGGGTAGGGCAGTATCCAAATTTTTTTTCTAAAACTATGTTCCATTTCATTTAGCAGATGGCGGTTACTATCATGGAATAATATGTGTCACTCAAGAGGTAAGCCTAGGAGTTCCTTCATTAAGTACGTATGAGATTTCTGAAAAGTATTTAGAACTTGAAGTTGAAGAGATATTTGCTTTTATACAGACCTTCCATAAATATTGGGATAAATTTGGGTGTACCTTGATGTGTGATGGATGGAAAATACAAAATAGTAAAATTTGATAAATTTCTTAGTATATTATTCTAAAGGGACCGTATTTTTAAAAATAGTCGATACATCAGGCGAATCAAAAACTGATAATTTCTTATATCATTTGATTGACTATGTCATTGAGGAGATTGGCAAATCAAGAATGGTATAAATTATAACTGATAATGTAGTTCTGCTGGTATATACTGGGAAGAAATTAATGCAGAAAAAGAAACATCTTTTCTGGACACCTTGTGCAACACACTCTATTGACTTAATATTGAAGGATATGGGTAAGGATCCTGATATTAGAAGAGTATTTGAGAAAGATTAGAAGTTGACGTCATTCATTTATAACCACGCTTGGCGTCTTGAACTGATGAAAAAGGAAATACGAGGCCAAAAGATTATCATGCCAGGCATTACTCGATTTGCTATATTATTTATCTCCTTGGATTCCCTGTATACTCATCGACAGGCACTGAAAAGATTATTAACCAGTGAAAATATGACAAGCATTATTTGAAGTTGAAATAATCAGAGAAAATTTTTTCTGAATAATTCTACAATCAAGTCTTGAATGAGCAATTTTGGGAATCAGTTGAGAATATAGTCAGAATCTTCAGTCCATTAGTTAAAGTGCTTCAAATTGTTGACTCAAATGATCATTCACAGATGGGGTTCTTATATGAAGTAATAGAATGAGCAAATTGCAAATAAAATGACATATATAAATAATTAAATTTTATAAATAGGAGAATATTATCGACCATTGTTGGGACAAAACATTATCCCGAAATATTCATGCTTTAGGTAATTGAGTAAGGTGTCATTTTATAGCACTTTATTAAGTTATAATGATAATATTATTAATTAATATTTAATTATATTGTAGAATACTTTCTGAACCCAATATTTCAATATGCCAATAAGGTCAACAATAGTAATACAATTCTCGAAGCATTACGTAAGATAATCGAGAGGATGGAGCCAGATATGAGAACAAGAATATTGATATTGCGTGAGGTACATTCTAAATCATTAATTTTTTTAAACATAATTAAGAAAGTTTTTAACTTGAGTATGTCCATTAAATATGCAGACGATTTCAAAAATAAAGTTAAGGGCTTTGGCACATAACAAGCAATTGTAACTATTAGGGGTTATACTCCTGATATAGTTGATGTTCAATAATTATACATATTTACTAATTTAATTTATATTAATTTTTTAATAAATCACAACTAGATTGTGGAGTATTTATGGTCGGTATGCAACACCTAATCTAATAAAAATAGCAATTAGAATTTTAAGTCAAACTGTTTCAAGTTCATAATGCGAGCGGAATTGGATAACTTTTAGATTGATTCATAAGAAGACAAAAAATAAACTTAAAATAAAAAAACTGGAGAAACTTATTTTCTGTCATTATAACATTCATTTAAGAGTCTGAAACTTATAAAGGAGAACATCACCAGAGAATGAGATAATCAACTTGTCCATCATATTCGAAGATAATGATCTTCTAATAGAGTGGATTCGAGAAAGAGAAGAACCTGTCGTAAATCATCCTCAAACATAAGAAGCTATTTGTCATCTCTTAGATGAAGAATCAAAAGAGGAAACTAACAAAATGAAGAATATTGCTAATACCAGTAATAGCAACAATGATGGTACAGCTGATAGACTAATTTTCAACAATCACAACATGAGGACTCGTCTTTATCTTTTTCACGGCATGGAGGAAATGAGTTTTTCGACTCTAATTTATATAGTGGTTATATATTACAATATCAATATGCTTTACTTGGTGGACAAGATGTCAATCAAGATCCAACAAATAGTGCGGGCTCTAGCTACTATGATAGATATTATAGTTGGATATCTTCTTTCAATCAAGGATATCATCGGTCAATGCAGGACTATGCGACTTTGTACTATTCGCATGCTAAATAATACTATTGATCACAACTCAACGTATTGATGAGGATGGTGATGAAGAATACAAATTTCTTCAAGATCCGCCTCAAAATAGCATGTGGTTATAAGACGTGGTTTTATGCTACCTATGAAATGATATTTTCATTATTGTCTTAAATTGATATATTTTATGTTATACATGTAGTCGGTGTCGTATAATATTATTGTAATTTTATGACATTCAAATTTAATGCCTCTATGGTTTATTTTAAACTATGATAATTTATTTACTTCGTAAGCACATTTTGTTATAGTATTTTTCTTCTAACGTATTTTCTATTATCTACTTTATATTCATGAATTCTAACAATTATATGATATTTCTTTTAAAACAAATAATGATAAGTCCAAATGATTGTATTATAGTTTCAAACCAAGTTATATTTGAAGTAGGAAGAATAATTATGTCCATTCTTCGTCAAAAATTTATATTCTATCGTAGAATGATTCCACTTTCATCTTATAACATATTTGGACAAGGTTTAATTAAGCAAATATTAAAAGAATGTGGAAGAGTAAATAATCAAATTTATTGTGTTTCTCAATAATATTTATTTAATGTTATCAATTAGCATCTTACCGTAATTTTTCCTAAATATTTCGCACAATGTGATATTTATTTTCATGGGTTATTGGACCATATTTAGTATGTGTTGCCAATGAGCATAGTTATTATTTTTATTTTGAACTGTCAATGTATAGTTATACTTCAGAACCGCTGTCACGAGATTGCGCAGAACTAGTTATTTTTACTCGTATGCCTACAAATACTCATCTGGATCGTTCAGGTATTGAATTTGCAATTTCACACTTAGATGTTTTAAACTCAACTAATAATGATTATGATAATGATGAAGATGATTAGTTGTATTCCATTATAATTAATAAATTATATATGTGTCAAGTATATTTTAATGATAAGTTAAATTTATTTATTTTAATTTTTAATTTTTAATCATATTCATATTATTTCTTGTATATTTTCTATTTTTTATATAATAATATAAAAAAAATAGACTATATCAGTGATTAACTATCAAAATTAATTCAAATTAATTAAAATAACATTTCATCTTATGGTAAAATTAGTTATAAATTCTTTTATAATTTTTAAATTTTTTTAAAAAAAAGTTTCAAAATTTTATCTTATTTTTAATTTGAAGTTAAAATATAATCAAAATATAATTAAACTATGGTCAATACACAATTAATAACTAAAAATTTTTTTTTGCCGAAACTGAAACGAGGATGGTTTTGGCCGAAACGACCAAAACAAGCAAAACGTATCGATTTCATTGGGTGTTGAAACTGAAACTGAAACCAAAACTTAAAACCTTGCTATAAGCTAATGTAGTTGGCCAGATCCATCAGCATGTTGGCAACACTTGCCAAAGATAGCTAATCCTAAAGCAGTTGGCAATACTCTTTTCAAGCTAGTCAACATCAAAGCAGTTGGTAACGCTTCCTTCAAGCTAGTCAATCTTGAAGTAGTTGGTGATGTTCCCTTCAAGCTAGTCAATCTCGAAGCAATTGGTGATGTTCTCTTCAAACTAGTCAACCTTGAAGTAGTTTGTGACGTTCTCTCAAAAGTTAAACCTAGAAGCTATTAATGATGCTCCCTTCAAAGTTAGTCAATACTCAAAGCCGTTGGATTGTAAAGATCAGTTTGTATGGGCTTGGCTTCACTTAAAGGAAGCAACACTCTAGTTTAGAGTAATTTATAAAGGCTTAGTTTTGCCTCAAGAAGCAACATCACTAGTGGAGTGATCTAAGTTCTCAGGAGTAGGACAGGGGCTGTGGAGTAGGAGCGGTTGATCTTTAAACCACATAAAAATCATTGGGCACTATCTATTTACTTGTTTTAATAATTTGCACTTGCAATTGAAGCTCGGATTGATTCAAATTAATTGAAAATTTGATTATTATTATCTTGAAATTTATATTGGGATTTGATCATGTTTATAATTATAATTTGTATTTTATTTTTTATATCAAATTCTCCCTTCAAAGGTTGCCATATGGACTAACAAACACTTCAAGCTTAGCTAACATATGCTCAAAGGTCGTTCGAGATACTTTAAACTTAATTGATAACAAGGCAAAGAGGATATCAATTATCAAATAAAAAATAGTCAGCATAAGCCAAGCCGCTAAATATTTTAAACTGAGCTAACGACATGATCGAACTTATTTAGTTAGTAAGCTAAGTGCAATGTTTGAAAGAAGTCAACCGACAACAAGTATAAAATCATCGGTCACACTTCAAGCTCAACTGACACAAGTTTAAAGCCATTGATGGTACTTCAAATCTAATTGATAATAAGCTAATAGGCTATCGATTATCAAATAAGAAGTGATTAGTATAAGGTAAGTCGCTAATTATTCTCTCAAATCAAAGATCAAATCAACAATAAGCAGAAAGATGTTAATGATATTTCAAGATTTAATAGGGTCAATTGACACAAGACAAGACAATCAACTATACCTTAAAATCTAGCAAAGCTATCAACATTTGCTAAGGATTAAACGAAGCATCCATTCAAGTCAAGTTTTACTTAATCAAGTATATGGGAGCATGGTAGTGGTGAGCATCAAGCCCTTTTCATCTCCTTTCTTATTTCATATCATTTATACTTCTACTTAAGTAACATAATTCTTTTCTTAAATAAATCAAATGATGTTTTTATTTCTTTGTATCTTTATTTTATTAACAAGTTTATCACTTTATGAAATTCTTGATAATTGTCAAAGTAATTAATATAGAAATTTGCACATATTAGAAGTCATATTTCTACAATTCCTAATTGCGTATTCAAATCCACTCAATTTTTATTTATTATTTTGAAATTATTTTTTGGGAACTCCAGCTATCCTGATAGTTGATCTAAAATTAAAGCATCTAAATTGAATTATATTCGACAAGAAAAAAAATTGAGCACTGAACTATATCAAGATATAGTTGATAGTATCACCATTGGTGAAGTTAGATCTCACAATATTAGAAAACTAATAATTTTATTGAAACACAAAAATGAGAATCTAAGTGGGGGAGGGTTGAATTAGGTTTATGAAATTTTTTAAAAATAACTATGAAACCAACAAATTTGTTTGATAATCAAATTCAAATTTGCTAGGCTTAGAAAGTTCGGAATGATTTTCATCGAGGCAAAATAACTAAGTACATTTCTAGGACATGTTTGTGGTTCGTATGATCGCGATGAGAATCATGAATTCTTGTATGAACATGACGAAAATAAAAAAAAAATTGAAGATCATAATCAATATAAAAGGAGATTATTAAGATAACATGATGGTGAAATAGATCCCATCAATAAATTTGAATCTCAAAGGGTCTATCAGACCAATTTGAGGATGAAATAGATCCCATCAACAACCTCGGTGCCCATGCCCTTGTCCTCACTATCCTTCACATTATTTAAATCAAATAGCCCCAGTCTTGACTTCGGTAGACAATGCAATTGATAATAGCACGATGACAATGGGCTTAATCTATTAATTAATATGATTTGCCGTCCATTAGCCATCTAACACGTATACCACATGTAACAAGTACAAGTTACTATTCAGCCTGCACTCAATAAGATTACCTTCCCTCTGACAATGTTTTTTCATTTAATTTCAAAGACGAAAGGTGTCTTTCCGAGAAGATCAGGATTTACTAGCTTAATGAATAATAAATTATGATGAAAATTTATTCAAATAAAACTCGTTTGGTTCATAATTATCGCGATTTTAATGGCAATTTACTAGTTTGAACTTTGAATTTCGAAATATAATAAATTAAATTTACACTACTATGAAAATACGATAATCTTGTTTGTTAGTCATGAATTAGGTATATCCATAAAATTTTTAAATCAGTATAATTGTGATTGGACATTAGTAAGTTCAATATAAAATTTAAAAGTGTGTTTGGATAAATTCCCATTTAGGTGTATCATCGCCACGTAAAATTCATAATTCTAGTGCATTGCACAATTCAATACTAGGCATATTTCAATGTACTGCATTACAACCGTATCATGTTTGTCATCAACCTCTATCGAAAGCATGTGCAGCTCAATAATAGAAGTAGACGTTCTTCTCTTCAACATGCCAATCTAGTTAGTTGTGTCCAATGCTCTCTACATCTTTCTCTTTGTGAGCACTTTCTTCACATTGCTTCGCGGAGCTCAATGTCTCCTCTTTGATCTTTCCCCAAAGGACACAGTAGAGCCCGATGACAAGCAATGCAGCTCCGCCGACGCTGTTTAATGCAAACAACAGATCACTATTATCTACATGCATCTTGTCTACATTCTAAGGATCATGTGCAAGAGTTCTTTTTTCTCCTAAAAAAAATGTGCAAGAGTTTTTTTTAATAACCTTCCCCATTGAGTTGTTTCCTTCCAAACAACTGTCGAATAGGCTGCCATCGAAACGAGTGCCAGTGGAATGAACACTGAAGTGAAGACAGGGCCCTTGCGATTGACGCACCAAGTCATCAGCCAGAAACAGATGCCGGTTGCAATGCCCTGTTGCATTCAACAGTAACATTGCCTGAGTTTCGAGTTGTTTCATTACCTTGAAGCAACTTAACAGAATTGCAGAAGAAAAGCATACACAATATACGGCAGAAAATAGCCGGATATTCCATCCAAGTGCCCAAGAAGATGGCTTCCGCTCAAAGATGACGGCTATGACTACCGTTTGGATGGAGCTGCAGAGGCACTGAAGGACGGAGAGGCGACGCTTTGCAGGGTACCTGCGAACTAGCGGACCCTGCAAAGAGAATGTATCATATGTTTGATCATAAATTCTCATGCTGCAATAAGATGGCAAACTTCTACACTGAGTTGTTTTATATGGATGATAAACAATGTCACTCTTATCATGGAACACTGGGAGAAAATGCACATTGAAACTAAACCGTGGCAACTTTGTGCCAAGAATGTACAATGAAAACAGCTCAAATGTCTAAACATTCATCTAAAAATTATTAGAGTTAAATCAAAATAAAATCTAAGTAATACAATATTTGAGAAGCAATACAATATTTAGAAAATAATATAATGTTTGGGAAGTGGTGTATGTATTTTATATTTGTAGGTTAAGATGAATATACCTACGAAGGAATACATCTTTTGAATATTCTGATACATATGCTTAGAGTATAAGAAAGATCACTTTGGACTCTGTACAAGACCTATTTTTGTAAGTGTTTTGACAAAATAATGAAGTGAATGAAATTGTACTTATTCAAATAATTTATCTCTTACTTTTTTCCTCTAACAAAGTGGTATAAAAAATTTGGTTATCGATGCCATAAATCTACAACAAGTTGAATTGGCAAAGAAGGAGATGACAATCAACAACTATCCTATTCTAAAACTCATCAAGGGCAATTATAACCACTGGGTCATATAAATGAGGGCATTGCTCTGGTCATAGGAGCTCTTTGAAGTCATTAATAGAGATTTTGTAGTGTCTCACGATGAAATATTTTTGACTTAGGCACAACGAGAATCCCTACGAGATTCTCAAAAGAAGGATAATAAGACGCTTACCCTTCTCTATGCCACCCTTGATGTAGGGGATCTTAAAAAAGTTGTTGGTGCTACAAGTATAAAAGAAGTATGGGAGATTCTTCAGAATTCTCATAAAGGAGCTGAAAAGATATAAAAGAGTTAGGTTACAAATTCTCCAATCATTTATTTTAAAATTTGATTATGTTATTGTAGCTATTGAAGAGTCCAAAGACTTGAACACGATGATACTTGATGAACTTATGAATACTTTATATGTTCATGAACAAAAAATTCTCAGAAAGAAGGAAGATATTTGGGAACAAGCTCTTTAAGTAAAACTAACATTGAAGGAAAAGTAAGGAGATATAAGTTGGGAGTGATCTCAAGGTGGCTAAGGAACTAGTTATGACCGTGGTCACAATCATGGCCGAGGACAAAGACAAGGAGAAAGAGGTGGTCGACCATCAACAAATACAGAAGAAAAAACTTAAAATCAAGTAAGAAGTAGTGAAAGAAGAAGAAATCAATTTAAGCCTTGGTATGACAAATCTAAAGTCTAATGCTATAGTTATAGTAAATATCATGGTTTAGAGTTTCGGTTTCGGTTTCGGTTTCGGGACCGGCCGAAATCGATACGTTTCGGCCGTTTCGGCCGTTTCGGTTTCAGTTTCGGTCGTTTCGGTTTCGACCGAAAGAATTTTTTAAATTATTAATTGGGCGTTGACCAGAGTTTGACTATATTTTGACTGTCATTTGACTTCAAATTAAAAATACAATAAAATATTAGAAAAAAATTGAAAAAATTTGAAAAATTATGAATGAATTTATACTTAATTTTACAATAATTTCAAATATTATTTAAGCTAATTAAAATTAATTTTGATAGTTAGTCACTGATATTGTCTGCTTTTAATATATATTAGTGTATTAAAAAAATATATAAGAAATGATATGAATATGATTGAAATTTAAAAATTAACATAAGCAAATTTAACTTTTCATTAAAATGTATTTCACACGTATATAATTTATAAATTCTAAGATAATATAACTAATCATCATAATCATCATCGGTTGAGTTTGGAATATCTGGATGTGGAATTACAAATTTAGTACCTGAATGATTCGGACGAGCATTTATGGGCATATGAATCAAAACAATTAGTTCTGCGCGATCTCATGGCAGCGGTTTTGAAGTATAACCATATATCGAAGGTCTAAAATAAAAATTATATTTTGACTAAAATTTAATTTAATTTTAATTATTTTTTAACTTCAAATTAAAAAATTATAATATATTTAAAATTTTTTAAAAATAATGAATAATTACGTGAATAATATTATGTACGTAAATAATATCTGACAGAAACCGATAAGGACGTCGAAATTAAATTGGCGACAACACTGGTTCCAGTGTAAGGTCAGTCTCATCTTACGGGAGTGCGAGTCAGGCTAGCGAGCGCACGAGATAGACGAGAGAACGGTGGTAGACTAGTAAGAGCGCAGGGTTTTTGGGTTCGAACATGAAGTCGCGCGAGGTCCTCCCCACGACCCCCCCCCAACCCGCGCGAGCTCGGCGAGCTCCCGCCCGGCCGCCTGTCCGCCCGGAGCTCCCACCAAACCCCCAGCCGCCGCCCCACCCCCCCCGGCGCGAGCTCGGCGAGCTCCCCCGGCCCGGCCCCGCCCCCCCCAACCCACGTGAGCTCGGCGAGCTCCCGCCCGCCCGCTCGCTCGGGCTCGAGCCCGGGGAGCTCCCACCCGCCCGAGCCCGGCGCGCTCGAGCCCGCCCGTGCGCGAGCTCGGCGAGCTCCCGCCCATGCGCGCGATCCCGGTGAGCTCTCGGCCCCCCGCTCTCTAGCCAGGCGAGCTCCCGCCCCCGCGTGCGATCCCGGCGAGCTCCCGCCCGCCCGCGCGAGCCCGGCGAGCTCCAGCCCACCCGCGCACGCCCGGCGAGCTCCCGCCCGGGCGCTCAAGCCCGGCGAGCTCCCGCTCCCGCTCCCGACGTGCGTTCGTTGGCGAAGATGAACAGTAATGAACAGTAAACCCTAACCGATACGAAACCGTAGGTTTCGTTGCGGTTCCGGCCGAAACCGAAACGTTTCGGCCGAAACGTTTCGGTTTCGGCCGAAACTGCGAACCTTGGTAAATATAGTGATTTTGCATCGAATGTTGGAGAAATTCAAATACTAATATTGATGAAAGTATCAACTATACTAAAGAAATACAAGATGAAGGTGCTACTCTTTTACTTACCTACAAAGGAGATGATAGGGAACAAGTGGATGAATAATTTCTAGATATTAGTGCAAGCAACCATATATATGGTAAAAGGAGCTTATTCATGAATCTTGATGGATCAGTGAGCAGCAATATTTTCTTTAGTAATTCTTCCAAAATCTTCATTAAAGTCAAAAGTAACATCTCTATTATCTTGAAAAATAGCAACTATGAATTAATATCTAATATTTATTATGTTTCAAATATGGAAAAAATTCTGAGTTTGGAACAACTATTAGAAAAGGGATATTCTATTTCTATGAAGCATCAAAATCTCTATATTAAAGATTGTGAAGGAAGGCTGAGAGCAAAGTTGGAGATGACAAAGAATTGAATTTTTATATTGAATGTTTGAAGTGATATTTCGAAATGTTTAAATCCTTCTCGTTTCAGAGATTCTTCTTAGCTTTGGCATATTCGAATGGGCATCTTAATGTTGAAGGGCTAAGATTATTAGTAAGACTCCATATGGTAAAAGAATTACTTTTCATATTATTGGCAAGCAATCACAATGGAGCTTTCTAAAGAATTCAATGCAAAGGGTACCAATACTATTAGAGCTTGTGCATGCTGATATTTGTGGGTCTATTCTTCCTACTTCACTTGGTAAGAATAGGTATTTTTTATATTTATTGATAATGTTGCTTAAAAATTTTGGGTGTGTTTTTTAAAGAATAAGTTTGAGGTGTTCTATGTATTTAAGAAATTCAAGGTGCATATCGAAAAGGGGAGTGATCAAAGCCATGAGATCTAATAGAGGAGGAAAATTCACCTCTGAAAGTTTTGAAGCTTATTATAATGATCATGGCATTCGTCATCCCTAGACAATTCCATACTCTCCACAATAATATGGTGTTGCTGAGAGAAACAACTGAACCATACTCAATATAATGAGAAGCATGCTCAAGAGCAAAGGAATGCCCAAAACTTTTTGGCTGAAGTCATTGAATGCGCCATCTATTATTAAACTAGTTTTCTATTAGAATTGCCTAGAATATGATTCCTCTTAAAGCTTGGAGTGGATGAAAGCCAAATATCTCTCATGTGAGAGTCTTTAAAAGTATTGCTTATGCTCATGTACCTGAACAAAGGAGAAACAAGTGTGATGATAGGATTATGAAGTTTATTTTTATTAGCTATAATGGGAGGTTCAAGGATTGTAAGCTATATAACTCAATTCAAAGGAAGGTTATCACCAGTAGAGATATTCAATTTAATAAAGTGGAAGAACATAGCGACTTTAATATAAGAGCAAGATGAAAATTCTCAAACATATACTACTTTGACTCCTCAATCGTCTACTTCTTATGATCCTTCATCTTCATCAAGCTCACCACTACCACCAACATCCTCATCAAATACATCTTTCAATGCAACTTCAAGCCCAAGGCCACAAAAAATCAAAAGACTAGATGAATTATATGAGGTAACAAAGAATCAAAATAATTTTACTCTCTTTTATTTTTTTGCGGCTTGTGAATATGTAGGTGTGGAAGAAGATATGCAAAGTTTGGAAGCAAACTATGGATGAAGAAATTCAAGCTATTGAGAAGAATAGCACTTGAGAGTTTACTATTTTTCCAAAACATCAAAAATGGTTGGTGTGAAATGGGTATTTAAGGTAAAGAATAATGCTTAAGGTATTATGAAAAAGTTTAAGGTGAGATTGGTAGTAAAAGGCTATAGCCAAAAGCACGAGGTAGATTATAATGAGGTATTTGCTCTAGTAGCTTGACTTGAAATTATTAGATTAATTATCTCTTTGGTAGCTCAATAAGGATGACAAATCTTTCAAATGGATATCAAGGCACTATTCCTAAATGGCTATCTTGAAGAATAGGTGTACATTGAACAACCTCCAAGATACATCAAGCAAGGGTATGAAGAGAAGGTGTTAAAGTTGAAGAAAGCTTTGTATGGTTTGAAACAAGAACTAAGGGCTTGGAATAGTAGGATTGATTATTTTTTCAAAGAATATTATTTTATCCAATATCCACATGAATACTCTCTCTATATGAAAAATAGTGATCAAGGAGATATTTACTTGTTTGTCTATACGTAGACTTGATCTTCACTAGCACTAATTCTCTTATATTTAAGAAATTTAAATAAGCCATGATACGAGATCTTGAGACGATGGATATAGGGCTAATATCTTATTTTCTTAGAGTCAAGGTGAGTCAAAGCAAAGAATGCATCTTCATGTCTCAAAAAGCTTATGCAAAGGAGGTCCTCAAAAAGTTTAATATGGGGGATTCTAAACTAGTTGATGAAAGCAAAAAACTCTCTAAACTTGATGCAGGATAAGATGTTGATAGTACCTTCTTCAAAAGTATTATTGAAAGTTTAAAACACTTAACTTGTACAAGGCCTGACATTCTTTATAGTATCGATTGATTAGTCGATACATGGAGAAGCTAAGATCTCCCTAGTTAAAAGCTATTAAGAGGATTCTTCGTTACATCAATGGTATGCCTAGTCATGACTTATTCTATTCATATTCTAATAATTTTCAATTACTTGGCTATTCCAATAGCAATTGGGGAGGTGATGTGGATGATACAAAGTACACCACTGGCTTTATTTTCTTTATGAAAAATTCAGCTTTCACATGATTTTTAAAGAAACAACCTATTTTACTCTTTCTACTTGTGAAACTGAGTATGTAACAGCATTTTCAAGTATGTATCATGTAATTTGGCTCAGAGATTTACTCAAGGAGATTCATTTTCCTTAAAATAAACCAACCAAGATTTATATTAACAATAAATCTATTGTTGCATTAGCAAAGAATATGATATATTATGAAAGAAGCAAGCACATGGACACCTAATATTATTTCATTTGAAATCTTATGAAGAAGAAGGAGATAGAGATAGTTTATGTGAAATCTCTTAATTAAGTTATTGATATCTTTACCAAACCACTTAAGGTGGATCTTTTTTATAAATTCAAATCATTGCTTGAAATAATTGATGGAAAGAATTTTGGTTTAAGGGAAAAATTTGTTAGAGTTAAATCAAAATACATTGTATGAAAATATAAGTGATACAATATTTGAGAAGTGATGCAATATTTAAAAAGTGATGAAATATTTGGGAAGTAATATAATATTTGGGAAGTGGTGTATTCATTTTGTATTTTTAGGTTACGATGAATGTACTTATGAAGGGACATATCTTTTGAATATTCTAATGCATGTACTTAAAATATAAAAAAGATCACTTTAGGCTCTATATAAGGCCTATCTTTGTAAGTATTTTGATAAGAAAATGAAGTGAATAAAATTATACTCATTTAAATAGTTTATCTTTCACTTTTTTTTCAATAAAAACTTAGTAGGAAAAAGAACTTCTATCTTATAACATTGGTATTCATGAATGCTTACACAAACAAGGATTGATGACATCCAAACATAAGCAAGAAAAGAGGAATAAGAAGGGCACTTGTAAAATAAATCACACACACGAAGCTGTTTGGCATAAAAACATGATTAAGCAACATTTCACCTAGTCTGCTGTGGAAATGCTTTTTGCTATAGATGATGCATGGGATTCGGATTCTTGTGCTATTTGATGTCAATTGATGAACTGCACTGCAGGGCCTTTATATAGGGCAAACATGAATGCTCCTGCAAGGCAGATTAGTAAAACCAACACCTTTGCTACTCCATAGATATTTTGCCTCTTTGAGAGCCTTTCAATCCCGAAACAAGAAAGAACAGAAATTTTCTGGACACAATGCCTCCAACATTGATTGGGAAAAAGTAAAAACCACTATTGACTTTGGTTACCTGAACATAAGACTTAGCAGATTGCAAAAGAAGGGATTGCGTTTGAGTTGGTTGAGGCAAATATAGCCGACATGTATCTTAGTGAAATGGTGTATAAAAAGAAGCTCAAGGTCTCCGTGATAAAATGAAGAGATGAACAAAAGATCAAGATAAAAAAGAAGTGGGAATCAAGCGTATTAGCACCAAATCAAATAAAGCATCTGCTTCAAGATGGTCATCACTTATTCGCCAATGATTTAGTACACAAGGTTTAGTCTTTTATATACATATTAGAAGTTTCATACATGTAATTGATGCATACTGAGAAATAAGCGGCTAGAACAAGTCAATTTCCTACTGATAGTTTGGAATGTTAAAATCCAAGTAAAAATGGATTTTTGCCAAGAAAGAGACATTTTCATTAAAAATCTTGGATTCCATTTTAGAAACTCGATTAAGTATCTCTAAAATATTTATCCAATAAGCTCATTGCTTATGTGGAGGAGTTAATATATGGAACAAAGAAGTAGTAAAGAAAAGAGAGAAAATGAAAAGCTAATCATTCAAAGAAGATGTTACATAAAGCACTTGCTTCTTCTTATAAATGATTTTTAAAAGTTCTCATTAATATATGTTGATGGAGTTAAACTCACTATCACTTTTGAATCGGAACACTCTTGAAATCATATCTACTAAGTTGGTTCACACCATATGACTTGCAAAATGAACACACTGTGAGGGGGACCGTCAGAGTATGATGGCCCCTCTGGAACTTAAGTTAGTTCACTCTTTGAAGAGAAAAGGAATAATAGAATTCAGAAGAAAAAATAATCATATAATTTAGGACTTAAGAGCCTTTGTAAAAGAAATAGAGATATTCCTTTTTATACCTTAATGGACAGTGCTTTATGGGAATATAATCTTTGATTTTTAGGGGGTCGTTTGTTTTGGGATCAAGATCAGGATCAGCTCGTTTCAGAATTATTTTTTTTCTTGTAAAATTAATATTTATTATTTTATACTATTATTAAATTAAATTATTATAAAAAATTAAATAGTTTTTTGAATTTTAAATTATTGAAGCCTTAACTTTGATAAAAAGATATTAGTTCACAAAAGTGGTTCACTAGTCTTGACCTTGACTTCCAACCAAATGGCCCCTAGAAGATTTGGTATGATTATATCTTGGAATATACTTACCTCTCTGTAATGGATTTTTTGAATATATTTTTGAGTCAATTTATCGGATCCTGACTAAATCTATTCGAGCATTCATTGTATTCACTTTAGAGGCCTCTGAATAGCTCTATTATTGGAGGTTTTCTAGGAAAATTTGCCTCAATGGGACTTGGAGTCACTGCATGGGAATAGCGGGCAACTAAAAATCAATCCCCATAGAAGAGGATGAGATAGCAGGAAGAGCAAGTCCCATGGAGGATGTGGTAACAGCAGAGGTTGCAGAGCTCGACCTACCAATGGCAAAAGTCTTGGCGGAAGATGCCGATGGCCTCAAGATATTTGGAGTCATGACTGTCCTGAGGGATGGGGATGTCAACATGGGGACCAATAGAGTGGTGGACCCTTTACCAGATGACAACCACTTTCTAGAGACAAAAGGAGCAGAAGAGGATGCTATTTCGAAAAGACTTAGCGAATGTAAAAGAAAAGAAAATAGGAAAGTAAAAAAGTTATAAGATTCCAAGGTTGCTGAAAATGGGTGGAAAGGGACCGAGGATTCATTAAGTAGACTTCTCAAAATCATCCATCATTACCACATGTAATGAGAAAACCCAAAAGGTGAGAGCCAAAGATTGTCACACCAATCACAAGGGACATGTGTCCGCATAAGGGGCATCTCAATATTTGAAGGGGCACCTCCGGACTATTGCCTTGAAACAAAATGAACCCTAATAATTTCACATAATCAAATAAGATAACGACTCATCTCCTAAAAGGTTATGTCTGTTTGCAATTCACACCTGACACAATGCTACGAGCTAGTTGCTCACCTTACAAGGAGTTGTGATGACTGGTGCCTCTCATGATTTGCTAAGAGTGATAGACTCAAATTGCAAAGACTCTAAAATAATGCACGTGAAGACTAGGTTCAGATCAACGCACCAAAGTGAAGTGTAGGGAAGTAACTCCACTCTCCGAACCCTCCGAACTCAATGCTTAGAGTTGGGGGCACTAATAATACACCGAGCTAAAATCAACCATGCTAAAAATAATAGTGAATCAAAACCCCAGACTGAGATAATTAAGGAATAGACCTTGGAGCAAGGCACTCAAGATAATGCTACTGAGATCAAATGGGCCTGGCAACACAAGTGATGAAATGCTCTACGAGCATATAGCCCAAAGCATGCGAAAAGGTATATTGGGCATGGCTCATATTTGAATATGACGAGGTATTTAAGAAAATCAAGAAGCAATGACTCTGAAAAGATCCTTAATATAGAATCTGGAAGTGATATTTACCAAATAAGAAAAATCCGACCTAATTAGGACTGTAATCACAGAATCCCGAATCTGAAGAGGGACTCTCTCAACCTATAAAATAAGAAATAACCCACAAAAATAGGGGATTCGACTTCTCTTGATCTCTTTCTCTATCTCTCTCAAACACTCTTTAGAAGAGAATTAACAGGAGTCCACTTGACTTGAGCTTCGGAATTATATCACTGGAGAATTTCCAACGGTACTTTTCACCATTTTTATTTTCTCTTATAAATTAGTAAAAAACGATATAGTGAATTTGATTTCGAAAACCTTTCAAACCAAAATTAATATTTAAACCGAACTTCATCAATAAAAGCCATGCAAATTGAAATAGAAATCAAACTATGATGTCATCCTTTTCCCAGCCTAAATCGCACATGGCTCTACATTGTATTTAATGTACATATATAAAGATGAATCTTCTCCCAACCTAAGTCGCACATGGCTCTACATTGTATTTAATGTACATATATAAATGATGTAGATGGAGACTAATTTCTTTAAAATAGATTTTTCTTGCTTTTTTAAGCTACGATCAGAATAGTTTCTGTTATCCATAATGACTATTCAAATTTTTTATATCGAAAGGCATTAAATAATGTATAAATCTTTGCGGTCCTACTTCTACAGTAGCAACACTCGCGGTATGATTTTCCCGTTACTGAATTCAACGAATTGATTGGATGGAATTACGTTAATAAAAAATCGTATTAGAATATAATCTTCTACAAATTTTTTTTAAAAAAGAAATGAATCTTCATATTTCATTTTCTCACTCTCTCTACTCCCTTTTAATATTTGTTTTTACTAATATCAGTAAAATTAATTCATCAAATACACAATTTATCATTTGAGATAAACGAGAAGTGCAATAGTTCTCACACCCCAACTGAACTTAACCTACCATTTTTGGAAACTAGCTCTTGCATGAACACGAGCGGTTGGTGATGAGCAATTTGCGTGGGGTTGGTGGTTGTCTCGGTGTATACGGAGAGTCCATATTAATAATAGTAAGAGAATTTTCTTACATATGTCTGTAAAGTACTAGTATTTTTCTTATATTTTTGTAAAAGCTTATATCTCTAAAAAATTTTTTCTTAATCATCTATCCCTCTACCTAAATGACATCAATTTTAACTGCTAAAATTAACATATTAAAATAACCATTGTGTCATTTTTAATAAATAATTATATGATTTATTGCGAATTTATAAAAAATCGCCTACTTTAGTACTATTAGCAAAAACACATTCATCTTATACTATAAATTTAAAAAAAATCTCGATTAAAATATATCAAAAATATATTTTATTTTAATTCAAAATTTGCCAACTACAATTAATTTAAAAACTAAATTATCCTTATATGATATTGGTTTAGACAATTATTAAATTAATATAAAAAATAACTCATCCTATTGTAAATTTTGTTAAAGATTGATTATTAGTATTATGAAATTAAAATTTTAATTTTTGTTAGATCAATTATCTAAAATGACTGTCCAAACAAAATCAAGTGAGAATAATTTAATTTTTATATTAATTTAATTAATAAAACAAAATTAAAATAAAATTTTTAAATATTTTAATTGAGGTAATTTTTGTAAATTTATAGTATAAGACGAGTGCTTTTTGCTAATAATAATAAGATTGATGATTTTCTAAAATTCACAATAATGTTGATGGTTGTTTACTAGAAGCTCTAATAATAAATATGGAGGAGACACATTTTTTAGCCTTATATTTTTGATAGAAGTATGGAGAAATTACTGCTCTTCACTTTCAATTCACTTTTATAAATAGTTAAAAGTATATAACTTCTATCATTTAATTGGACATAAATATTTTTTGAAAGTATAATTATTAATATGTAAAATATTATTTTAAAAAAATGTCACAACTAAAATATAATTAAAAAAATTATATTATTATTGTAGGGATATAATTGATATTATTATAATTCAAAATATCATTGGATATACTTTAAAAAATTATTTCAGACCAAAAAAATATGAAAATAAAATTTTATTTATTTATTTTTTAGATCAAAAGTAATTGGAAGTGGATTTAACTTCCAAAAAAATATTTTTGATAATTAAATATTGAAAGTAAATAAAACTGATTTCACCTCTAACTACTTCTCTTCATAAAGCAACCCCTAAATTGTCTATATTTTGTTTGGAATATTAATGAAGATATTTAATCAACAAATTGTTGCCTCCTTTGGTGCCACAACTTAGGCATGAGTTTTATTTTCGAACCAAAGTAATATGGAGGCAAGACTATTTAACTTAAAATAAAAATGGAGGTGTAGCCCTTTTGAGAAGCCAAACTTGTTCCTATACTTGAAGCAAGTTCCCTAAAACAAAAAATAAATAAATAAATAATAAATAATATTTTATACACAATTGAAAAACCTTGCGTTTTATTTTAATTCTTCAAAAATTACAATATCATCCATATTGTCTTATATTTTAATTTTTGTTTTATTTAAATTAAATTATCATGCTTATAGTGCTATTCCTATGTCCTTATAAACTGTTTATTAATTTATTTTTAAAATAAATTTTATTGTGCAATTCGGATTAAAGAATTTGAAAATATAGTGAGTAGCTCAAGTTTAACTATTTGATTAGTATTTGTATGACAATAGGTGACAGTATAAACACAGCCAAATTTCATATGTGCTCATTTGGGTGTTTCATGATGGGTTAGAACATTTGATAGGATATCTAGTATCTGATCTCACATTGAGGTTGTTTACTTGAAGGAGGATAAATTTTATGAGATTGATCTGATTAAAAATATAAATATAAATTAATTTATTTGAATTATTTGATATTTGGACCTTTTTGTAAATATTTAGTTTTATTTGTAATTACAAAATTTTGATTTGTAATTATAATTAAAATTTTGATAGCCTTTTTATAGAAAATCAAATCAAAGTGAATGAAATAAACAAAGAATTGAGAATGAAATTCTTCTCTGTCTTCCTTTGTTTTCGAACCATTTGAAGCTAATTTTTTTATTTGAAATTTTTCCTCCTCTTCAATTCTTTCCCATCAAAGAGTGGTAAAGACTCAAGGTGGATCAGTTGGGAATTGCAGATAAAAATTTTAAAATTTTATTTCAGCCTCTAAGGTATGTAAATTTGTTTAATTCAATTTTAAACTCTTTTTTCTTGTATGTCTTGCATCAAAAGGTAAAATTATAGTCCATAATTGGCATCAGAGCCAACTTTTGATGGTTGGTTCACGAAAAATCAAGTTACAATATATTTTCTATTAAATTTCTTGAAACCCAATTTGAAAAAATCAAGTTTTTGTCTGAGGTTTTGATTGAAAATAATTTTGAATAGTCTATTGGTATCCACAATTCTATTGGTGTAGAAAAATTCAAGATTGAATTTAAAAATTTTGATTTATGATGAGTTTTCTTGAATCAGTTAAATTTTTAAAATTTTTTATAAATTAAAATTTTAAGAGAGCTTAAATGCAAAATTATAATTCAATACAACTAATTGCAATTGAATTGCAATTCGAATTCAATCTCAGTACGGTACTATGCTTATGTTAATTATGATTATTAATCTTGATTAATTAAGCTAATGACTATTTGAGTTAATGAAAATAATTTTTTATTATTATTTACTCGTGAATATATTTATGAGTTAAAATAATCAAATATTTTTCCAAAGATTTTGAGGTTATTTTAATTTATAAATATTATTATTTTACATTTATTTTTGGCACTAGTCAATTTGACCCAAAGGTTGAGTTGGTGTAGAGAAGAAATAAATATATAATATTTTAAAAATTTATTTATGACAATAAAAGAAAGCCAAAGTGGACTTTTATTATTTATTGTGATTATTATGGATTTTATTGGTGAAATCTCGTGATTTATATTATTCTTCCAAAGGAGGTAGTACAATATCATAATTTAATCTCAATTCTGATTTTGCTGGTGATTTGTGGGATGTCGTGGTTTGTGTTAGTCTCCCAAAAGAGCTAATTAAGATAATAATGACAATCCCCATTTGAATCAATGACATCATAGATTATTTATTTTTGAAACACATTTATTGTGTATTTGAGGTTTCTATTACAAAATTTACAGTATGGAATCTAGTAGTCAGCTCTTCAAGATTGAGATCTTGAATGGATCAAATTACTCGACTTGGAGAAGTGAACTGGAGGTTCATTTAACATTTCAAAGGTTTTAACATTGCTCTTGCACCTATTGGGTTTAGCTGGTTTGAATGATTTCAGTTTCAAAAATGACACAGTGCAGATAAATTAGCAAAATTGATAATCAGAAAAACAGTTTCTAAAACAATTCATGCTAGTTTGCTAGATATTTATTCTGTCAGAGAATTACTTCAGAGTATTCATGATAGGTTTGTTGGGTCCTCTAAAGTCAAGAAATTATTTTTGACTCATAAGCTCCACAACATAAAATTGGCTGAGCATATGAATATTTGAGAGCATATCTTGATGATATTTTCCAAAGGAAATGAGTTGGAATGTATGGTTTGTTTTGAGTCAAATTACATTGATATTTTTCCTGATGCATGGATTGTGAACTTGAAATCATTGGCCCATATCTCAACTATTATGCAGGGATTTCTGAACTTAAGGAAACTAGATGATTAGCAAAAAATATGTCTTCATGGGAAATAATGAGCGAGTTGAGATCGTAAGTGTTGGGATATATGCTTTGGTTCTCCATGGTGGTCATACTATTTTACTGTTAAATATAGTTTTTACACTAGTTATCGGGCGTAACTTACTATTGGTCTCCAGACTTACAAAATATAGTTACTATTTTATTTTTGGCAAAGACTGTGTATCTCTAATGTATGATAGTGTTGTTGTTACTACCGATACTATATCTGATGGTTTATATAAATTGCATGTGAAACTAGAAGTTGACTTTACAGTACAATGCTATACTGTGAATTCCAGATATATATTTTCTTGTGATCTGAATGTACAGTTAGATAAGAATTCTTCTCATCTATGACATTGTCATTTAGGAATATTGGTAGAGACAGATTGGAGAGACTCTGTCATGATAAAATTTTGCATAATATAAATTTTGATGATTTTGGTGTCTATGTGGATTGCATTAAAGGAAAGATGACAAGAGCATCATTTTCAAATGCATTAAGGTATAATAATTTATTAGATTTAATCCATACAGATATTTGTGGTTCGAATGAGGTAATCACAACGAATGACAAGAGGTATTTTATAACATTAATTAATAACTACTCATGATATGGATATGTTTATCTACTACATAGAAAGTTGGATGTTTTTAAAATATTTAGTGTATAAGGCTAAAATTGAAAATTAACAGGACAGAAAGATTAAAGCCATTAGGTTATATAGTGGAGGTGAATACACTTCAAATATTTTTTGAAATTTCTTATAGGAGCATAGAATCATTGCAAATACAACCATTATAGGAAATGCAGAGCAAAATGGAGTAGCAGAAAGAAGGAACAAGGCTTTGATAGACATGGTATGTTGGTTTTTAGTGCATTACCGAACTTTTTATGGGGTGAAGCATTGAAAATGACTACATATATTTTAAATAAAGTATCATCCAAATCTGTTCTTAAAACTCCCTTTGAGTTATGGTTTGATAGAAAACCTAGTCTGAATCATCTTAGAATTTAGGGCTGTGATGCATAAGTTAGAATTGCTAAATCTAATATGCCAAAAACTATAGCTCGGAGTTTGAGTTATAAGTTCATTGGTTTTCCAAAAAGAACTTAAGGTTACAGGTTATATAATCCTATTCAGGATTTCATATTTGAAAGTAGAGATGTCAAATTTATTGAGCATGACACATCTATCATAGGTAGTAAGAGGAAAAGAATTGAAATTAATGATGAGTTAGATAGAGCTAAACAAGATGAAGCACTGATGGTTATGCCAGACCAGTTAGATGAAAGACCCAAAAAAATTCATAAATCAGCTATATTAGATGACTACGTTACATATTTAGAGAAAATTGGAGATATGCATATTCAAAGTTTAAACAATTTAGATGAGATACTTATGTCATTGATCACAGAAAATGACAATCCATTAAATTTTTTAGAAGTCATGAGTAGTGAGAATGCAAAATTCTGGTTGAATGCAATGATTGAAGAAATCGACTCAATGTAGAAAAATAAGTTTTGGTCTCTAATTAAAACTCCTATAAAATATAAATCAATTAGTTGTAAATGGGTCTACAAGACTAAATTGAAAGCCAATGGTGAAGTTGAGAAATATAAAGAAAGGTTGGTTACTACAGGTTATACTTAGAGAGAAGGAATTGATTATGATGAGACATTTTCTCTAGTCTCTAAAGAAGATTTATTAAGAATCTTTATGACATTGGTTATATACTATGACTATGAACTCATTTAAATGGATGTTAAAATAACATTTCTAAATAGAATTCTTGAAGAAAAAAATTATATAATTCAACCAGAAGAGTTTGTTAGAAAAGGTGATGAAACAAAAATCTGTAGATTATATAAATCTATTTATGATTTAAAACAATCATCTCGATAGTGGTATATTAAATTTCATGAGGTAATTACATAATTCAGCTTTCGGAAGAATATAGCTAATAATTATGTATATTTGAAGGTCAGTGGGAGTAAAGTTAGAATGTTAATGGTATATGTTGATAATATCTTATTAGCTAGTAATGAATTGAATTTCTTTAGAGAAATTGAGAAGATGCTATCTACAGTCTTTGAAATAAAGAATCTTAACAATGCTCCGTATGTCTTGGGCATTAAAATATATAGAGACAAAAAGCGTTGATTGCTTGGGCTTTCTCAGGAGACATATATTGCTAAAATTCTTCAAAAATATAATATAGATAATTGTAAAGCGGAGAATCACTTATAGTCAAAGGTTATAAATTTAATCTTTAGCAATATCCTTAGAATGCAATTGAAAGATGGGAGATGTAGAAAATTGTCTATGCTTCAGCCATTGGCAATTTGATGTTCTTGATGATTTGTACCCATCCAGATATTAATTTTGTTGTGGGACTTCTTGGCATATATTAGAGTAATCCAGGAATGACTTATTGAAGAGTAGTTAAAAAGGTTTTTCATTATTTAAAGAAAACCCAAAATTATGTGCTTCTATTTGATGGTTATAGACCATCAAATGTTCTTTGATATACAGACTCTGATTGGAAAGAATGTGAGTGCACTTTGAAGTCAACATTTGGATATTTGTTTACTTTAGCAAAGGGAGTTATTTCGTGGCGTAGTATGAAATAAATTACTACTGCTTTATCAACTATGAAGACAGAGTACATAGCTTATTGTAAAGCCAGTAAACATGATATGTGGTTGAGATATTTTCTCTTTGATCTCCAAGTGGTTGATCATATTGACAGGCCAATGCAGATGGTCTGTGATAATGATGCAGTTATATCTCTCATTAAAAATGCTAGATGTCATTTCAAAGTAAAGTATATTAAGCTGCAATTTTATTATGTTTATGAAAAAATTCAGGAAAAAAATATTGTTGTTTCATGGATCTCCTCTGCAAATAATCTGGCTGACCCAATGACTAAAGGTCTTGCGGTGAAAATATTTAAAGAGCATATTAATTGTATGAGGATAGTTTGTAAAAATAATATCATGTTTTGATTGTTATATGTATTTTTATCTGTTTATAATTTTTTTATTAGTAAAATATTACTTTTCCTATTTGAAGTGATTCCATTGATATATTTTATTTTAATCTTTCAATTTGGAAGATGAAGTCCTTGGGAATGTCGTGGGTCACTAGGTAGGCTGGTGATGACCACCTATATGATAACCTAATGATCATATGTAGGTGATTCCTGAAATGCTTGAGATGAAGGTATGATTGGGTATCATATATATTTTATACTTCTCACTTAGATGAAGTGCATTAGCACTTGGGGGATGCCCTTAGTAAAATTTGTACATCTAAGTGATGTGTTTCTGAGAGAGTTTGAAAATATAGTGAGTAGTTCGAGTTTGACTATCTGATTGATATTTATATGACAATGGATAATAAAATAGACGGAGTCAAATTTTATATATGTACTCATTTGAGTATTCCGTGATGGATTGAAATGTTTTACAGTATATTCAGCATCTGGTCTCACATTGAGGTTACTTGCTTGGAGGAGTATAAATTTTATGAGACTAAATCTGATTAAAAATATGAATTTAAATTAATTTATTTGAATATTTGAGATTTTAATTTTTTTAATAAATATTTAGCTTTATTTATAATTATAAAATTTTGATTTCTAATTATAATGAATTTTGGTGGCCTTTCACAAAAAGTCAAATCAAAGTTAATGAAACAAAGAAACAATTGAGAATGAAAATCTTCTATGTTTTTCTTCGTTCTCGAATTATTTGAATTCGGTTTTTTCTTTTTGAAATTTTTCTTCCTCTTCAACTCTTCTCCATCAAAGAGCAGTAAAGATTCAATGTGGATTAGTTGGAAATTACAAATAAAAATTTTAAAATTTCATTTCAGACCCTAAGATATATAAATTTATTTAATTTAATTTTAAATTCTTATTCTTGCGGGCTTCCATCAAATGATAAATTAGAGCCCACACATATAGAGTCTACTATCATTCTAAAATTGTCGAAATACTCAACATAAAATTAGGGCTGAGAGTAGATTGGATTTTATCCTACCCGACTTGATTCCAAATCCGATTTGGCAACTTTTTCGTTCACTTCAGACTCGGATCCAAATTCGGATTCCTTTTTTGGCGAATCCAGATCCGAATCTGATGGTGGTTTCTAGAATCTACTGCATATGGATCCGAATCATCTGTTCCTCGCGAATCCGGATCCGGATATCTACGTAATCCGATAGGTATTTAAACCCTATAGGTTGTTGTGTGTACCCATGTGCGGCCGTGATCTTCCAATCTTCTCGTAGACCTTGGATTGGAAAATAAATGATCAAAACCTTCGCAATACCCTTGCAATCACCCTATTTTCTGAATCTGGACATCTTTTCGCGGTCTCGTTCTTGGGCGATTGTCGTTTCATCTTCCGTCAGCTCTTTCTTCGTCGACTTCTTTAGCGACTATAATTCAAGATCTTTTTGTGCCGCCATTCATCACGTATTACGATCAGGTAGTCGGTATCTTCATCACCTTTCTCCTACCATTAGGAGGTATATATTTGTAATACTCAGGATCAGTATATTACATGATAGCATATTGTATGGTGCTTATCATCACTTTCATTATGAATCACCATATATTATATTAAAAATTTATAAAATAATTATTCAAAATATATTCCTATTCTTGTTCAGCAACTTATCCAATTCATATTCGTGTTCAAATTAGCCAAATATAAATATTGATGTTGACTAAAATAAGTAAGAATATTATTTGGCTCATTGGGGATTTTATGTAGGGCTAAAAACAGGTTGAATATGATTTGGATATTAGTAAAATCATATTCATACTTATTTTAGGTGTGCAAATTCAAATACGAATACGAATACAAATCAATAGAGATCAAGGGAAATTAAACCCCCTGTTATGTGGGTTGTTCCTTATTTTATAGGTTGAAAGAGATACTCTTCAGATTTAGGATTAATTATTAGTTCTGATTATATCACTCTCCTTATTTGGTTGATACTACTTTTGAATTCTATATTAAGGATTTTTTAAAATCTTTACTCCTTAGTTTTCTTGAATACCCGACCATATTTAAATATAAGTTAGGCCCAATATACTTTCCCACATGCCTTGGGATATGTGCTTGTAGAGCATTTCATCGCTTGTGCTATTGGGTCCATTTGACCTCAGTAGCATTGTCTCGAGTGCCTTGCTCCAAGGTCTGTTCCATAGTTACCTGGTTTGGGGTTATGGTTCCTTATTGCTTTCGACTCAGCTAATTTTACCTCGGTATATTATTAGTACCCCCAACTTCAAGTTTCGAGCTCAAAGGGCTCAGTGAGTGGAGTTACTTCCTTGTATTTTACTTTGGTATGTTGATCCGAACCGAGTCTTCAGATGCATTAGTTTGGAGTCTTCACAATATGAGTTTGTTATTCTCACCAAATCATGAGAGACATCAGCCGTCACCACTCCTCGTGAAGCAAGCCATCGCCTCACAGCTTCATGTCGGGCATGAGTTGCCAATGGACATAACCCTTTAGGAGATGAATCACCCCTGTTTACTTATGTGAAGTTATTAGGGCTCTCCTTGTTCTAAGGTGATGATCTAGAGGCATTCCTTTAGATATCGAGATGTCCCCTGATGCAAACACATGTCCCTCATAATTGGTGCAATGATCTTTGACTCCCACCTTTTGGGTTTTCTTATTACACGTGGTAACGATCGAATAATTTGGGAAAAGCTACTTAAGAGATTCTTCATCCCTTTTCACCCATTTTCAGCAACCTTGGCATCATGCAATTTTTTCCTCTCTGTGTCCTTTTCTTCTACATTTTCTAAAGTTTTTTTGAAGCGGCATTCTCTTTTGCTCCTTTTGCCTCTAGAAAGGGGTTGTCATATGGTAAAGGGTTTGCCACTCCACCAGTCCCCACGTCAGCATCCCCATCCCTCAAGGCGGTTTTGACTTTGGATGTCTCACTCCTGTCGGTGTCCTCTGCTAGGACTCCTATCATTGGTTGGTTGAGCTTTGTGCCCTCTACTGCCACGACATCCTCTATGGGACTTGCTCCTCCTGCTATCTCATCCTCTTCCTTGGGGATTAGTTCCCAGTCACCCATTGTTCTCATGGCACTGGCTTGAAGTTTCGTCAAGGAATTACCCTAGAGTAAGCATCATTTTTTACCCTTTTTTGCCTTTGTGGATTTTCATTTTTGAATTGGGGGCACTTTGTTTGACTGTGGATAGTGGGACTTGATTAGGTGTCCCTGAGCTGAAAGTTTAGATTTCCAAATCCACTCTCAAGGAGAAACATCTCAGGGACTTAGTCAGCGTATTCGACTTTTTAGAAGGGACTGAGTTGGACTTATGGGGGCCTGAGGAGAAGAGCAAGAAGTTGAGAGAGGAGTTTGTGTGTGAGTTTAGTACCTTCTGGGGAATGTTTGAGAGTAGGTTTAGATATCCCATAGATAGCTTTACTCAAGATATTCTGGAAGACTAGGACCCTATCTCTAATCAAATTATTCCTAACACTATGAAATTTATTACTATCCTTTGAATCGTAGCCTGATCCAAAGGCTTTCCCCCTACTATAGAGATATTTAGGGATGTCTTAAAGGGTTGTCAGGATTCTCATACTAGTAGTAGGTGGTAATTCACTCCCAAGAAAGGTGTAGATTATTTGCCTTGAATCTAGCTCCATTCATTCTTGGAAAGACCATACCTTTAGAATTTTTATCAGAGTAGATCAAGGTCTTTCTTATAAGTGGGGTAATCCTTTCTTCCATTGAGCTGACCCAAAGATCCACCTTGAGGTTCACCAGCTCTTGAACTCTTGGATAGATGAGGTTGAGAATGTTAGGTTTGCTTCCACATAGTTTGATTAGCTTATTTGCTAGAGCATGAATTATCTATGGCTTGAGAAGCCGGCACACGCTTTTGACTTTTGTGCTCTTGCTTCTGTAGTTGTTCCATCCTCAATATAACTGTGAGTTCGATTTTATGCTGGAGTGATCCAACTCTCATTCATGAACAAGTTTTTGAGAGAGCAAGTGTGTTCTCCTCGAGCGTCTTCTATCCCATCCTTTTGAAAGTGGCCCACTGATGTAAAAGGCAATGTTCCTACTTAGGAGTCTGTCTAGGGTCTAGAGAAGAGGAGGCAAGAGGAGGGAGGAAGTTGACCTAAGGAGGGAGGTCAGACAAGGAAGAAGCAGGTGATACCTCACTCTTTCGAGTCCCTCTCATGGGTCAACCTCTCCCGAGTTGAATCCACAAGAGGGGCCACCCATCCTCAAGTTCCTTCTATTGCAAAATCTATCAACTAGGGGAATAAACCAATTGTGGCTTTCACACTTGCAAATTTTCCTCCTAGAATCAAAGTGCGGGCAAAGCCTCCTTCTCATTGTGAGAGTTCTTTGGATAAGGAGATAGATGCTGAGGAGTATTTTCTTAGGGACTTTGGAGACAATAGAAGCTACTATATCGAGAAACTCCTTGTAGGCCAGGTCTTCATGAAGGGGGCCCGGACTTGTGCCAACGTAAGTCTTTTGAACTTCTTTTGTCAATGCTGCTTTTTTTTTTTAAGCCTTTGGCTTTGTTGTAGGTAATGTTGTTTTTTCATTATATAGGTTAGCACTATTATAGTGCTCAAAAGAAAATGGCTTATGAGAATAAAATTGAAGAGATACAAACCTCCTTCATTCACAGGTTGAGTCATTCTAGCTCGAGGTTGGGAAGACAAAGAGGGAGGCAGAGGAGGAGAGAATCTCCTTTAAGCAGAGTGAGAGTCAACCTTAACAGGGTTGAAAGAACTTGAGGATAAACAGAAAGCTGAGCTTGTCCAAGCTAAGGATGAGGTGATGGCTACATTTTGTCAGAGCTCAAAATACGCCAAAACTCTAAAGTTGGTCAAGATGCAGGCCATCCTCAAGTTCAAGGTTAGCGATGAGTATCTCCGGGAGTAGGGTCTCCTCTCCATCACTTTCTTCTCTGAGGGCTATCTTGGCTGCAAGGATATGATGAAGCAAACTCACCATGATCTTGACTTCAAGCTTGACAATCTCCGAGTGGAGCTCTATGACGACTCGAGAATCTGCCGCCTCAATCGAGAGTACAAGGAGATCATCCAAAAGGAGAAGGAGGCCATGGAGCTTCGTGAAGCTGACCTCTCATTGCTTGTTCCTCCTAAAGAGTCTGGCCGGCCTTCATCACCCTTTAAGTGACCTCGCTTCTTCTTTCTCTTTGTAGAGAACTTTTTGTAATCGAGTTTCTCCTCAGATATGAATAAAAGAGATTTTTCCCTTTTTTACTTGCATCATTTGCATCTAGCTTGTATCTTTCTTCTTTTTGACATTGCCTGAGCTTACATGGAGATCCTTTGGCCTTTAATATACCCATGAGTGGCATGCAGTTTTTGATGAAGATAATAATTTTTCACATGACAAGTCATAGTTCGCTATTGCAGCTAGTTGTCTTCGAAGTTGTTTCAAGTGAAGGCACTTTAACTTGCTATGAATGACCCTTATCCTTTGCCATGAGCCAAGAAAGTTGCCTTTGAAGAAATGAGGGTTTGTTAAGAAGGTGAAGTCCCCAAACGATAGTATGACTTGAAGTGAAATCTTTGTACAAAGATCTTTTTGTCTTGGCTAAGTTTTTAGCTTTCATGACTAGTTGATGGCTAAAGTCCTGCTTGATGTAAAACTAAGATCTTATATGTTATGTAAACCAAGGTCATTTTGTGTGGACAATGCTAAGATCTTATGGCCTTGGTGAATCGGTGCCATTGTACCTGGAGCAATACCAAGGTCTTATGCCCTGGGTGAATCGAGGTCTTTGTGCCTTGTGTAATGCCATGCCCTAGGTGAAGATGGAGACTAAAAGAGCTACTTCGGAAGGGTGTTTTTGGCTCATAATAAAACTAGGGTCTTGATCGAGCAAGATGTAGTCTTATCTATCTATCTCTCTAGACACAATATCTTGAGTACCGATGATGGTGACTACATATGTTGGCATGTGATGCTTGGACATAGAATTGAGTCATTATAAATGGGCAGAGCAAGGTGCTCTTATTTTACAAGGTAGGGATGATTGCCTTCATTATTGACATAGAATTGTTGAGCTGAGGATAGTGTTGAAGAAATGATGGGACTTTTTTTCCTTCCTAATGGAGGATGCATGATGGTTGGGGGGGAAGGGATAGGGTCTTTATTCTTGACAAAATATTGAGGTTTTATGCTTTGGGTGAATCGAGGACTTTGTATCTGGCGTAATGCTAAGGTATTATGCCCTAGGTGAATCAAGGTCTTTGTGTTTGGCATAATATAGAGGCCCTATGTTCTGGGTGAACTGAGGTTTTTGTGTTTGATGTAATATCAAGGTCTTATGCCCTATGTATACTGAGGTCTTTATGCCTGAAGCAATGTTGAGATCTTATATCCTGGGTGAACCGAGGTCTTTGTGCCTGGTGCAATGCCAAGGTCTTATGCCTAGGTGAACTTGGGTCTTTATGTCTAACACAATGCGGAGGTCTTATGTCCTGGGTGAACTAAGGTCTTTATGCCTGGTTAATATCAAGGTCTTATGCCCCAGTTGAGCTAAGGTATTTGTGTCTGATACAATGTTGAGGTCTTATATCAAGGTCAAGGTAAATTGAGGTTTTTGTTCTTGGTGCAATGTCAAGGTCTTATGTCTCAGGTAAATCGAGATCTTTATGTCGACATAATGCCAAGGTCTTATACTTCGAGTGAACCAAGGTCTTTGTGTCTAGCATAATGCCGAGGTTTTATGCTTTGGGTGAACTAAGGTCTTTGTATTTGGTGCAATACTGAGGCCTTATACCCTGGGTAAACCAAGATCTTTGTGTTAGTTTTCTACGCATGACTTACCAATATCTGGGTAGATAACAGAGTCATAATTTATTCTAAAAATTAAACCTTCTGAGCTTGTTTACATGTCATGTGCTGGGAAGTTTCTTACTTTCTAGATATTCAATCTTGAACATCCCTAGCCTCACTGCCTTGAAAATTCTGAACGGATCTATCCAATTGGGAGATAGTTTTCATAAAACTTGATCAATGAGTTTAGCCCATTGAAATATCTAGTCACTTGATCACAGTCCTCAACTAAGATTAGGTCCTTCTCAACTCAAATGTTTTCTTCATTTGCTTCAAACTCATATGTCCTAACTCAAGGTGACTCAAGATCAATCTCCACTAGAGCAACAACTTTAACCTTGTAAGTGAGTATGAATGGTAACTCCTTGGTGGTTATTAGATGTGTAGTCTAGTAAGACTACAAAACATGTGGTAGTTCCTCAACTTAGGTGCCTTTGGATTTTTCAAGATATTTCTTTATCCTGAAAGTAGGGTTCGATTAGTTACCTTAACTAGAACATTGTATTGGGGGTGCATCATAGAGGTGAACTTCTATTTTATGTAGAGGTTATTGCAATATCCTTTGAATCTTGAGTTATCAAACTACTTTTCATTATCGAAAACTAGCACACACAGTAGTCCAAATCTATAGATCACATTTTGCCATAGGAAATATTGAATCTTCCTCTCGGTGGTTGTGGCTAGGGGTTTAGCTTCCACCTATTTAGTATAGTAGTCAATAACAACCACTAAGAATTTTCTTTGTCTTGACATCATTAGGAATGAGCCCAAGATGTCTATCCCCCATTGATCGAAAGGCCATATAAACTAGGCTTGTTGGAGATGAATTGTCGGGCTATGGTGCAATGAAGTGTGTCTCTGGTATTGTTCGCACTTGTAGATGACTTGGATACTTCGAAAGCCATGTTGAGTCAATGATGCCCCTATCTAAAGTGCTTGTGTAAAGGGGCCTATCCTCTACCATGACTTCTGCATATCCTACTATGGAGAAAGGGTTGTGTGAGGGAACTTTATATAAGACCCCTTCCAGCAAGATGAAGTTCAAGGTTAGATTCCTAATCCTCCAGCCTTCTTTTAGGTCCTCAAAAAGTCACCTATCTTTGAGGTAGGAGATAATTGAATCTATCCTTGGTTTTTGTGTCCACCATATTTACCTTGAAGTTCACTGAGTAGTTAGGCTATCAAAGATTCTCCACAAAGATTTGCCTGAAAATAGGAAGGCACTTCTCTTTGAATTTGGATAGAAAGCGATTAAGTATTGCTAAGTGACCCATGAGCCTCTGCATTACTTTGATGGAGCTGGGAGGCTTCATTCCTATAATTGCTTCAATCTTTTTAGGGTTGGTTTTTATTCCTTGCTCCAAGATGAGGTATCTAAGGAACATTTCTGAGCCTATCCCTAAAGCACACTTCTCTAAGTTTAACTTCATTCTAAACTTTCAAAATGTATTAAAAGCCTCTTTTAGATCTTTCATGTGCTCATAAGAGTAGAGGCTCTTTACGAGCATATTATCAACATATGCCTCCATATTCTTTTTGAGCTAAGGCTCAAAAATTTTGTTTAATATTCTTTGGTACATTGCCTCTATATTTTTTAGTCCAAAAAGCTTCACAATATAATAGAAGGTACCTTGATCTGTAATGAAGGTTATTTTTTTCTCATCTTTTGGATGCATCCAAATCTAATGATAGCTAGAGAATGCATCTAAGAAGCTAAAGAGTTGGTGGCCTAAGGTAGAGTCAACAAGCTAGTCAATCTTTGATAGAGGATCATTGTCCTTTGGATAGACTTTATTTAGGTTGGTAAAGTAGATACACATCCTTCACTTTCCATTGGATTTCTTTACTATCATCGTGTTTGCCAACCATTCAGGATAGTGAACTTTCCTACTAAATCCTACATTGAGAAGTTTACTCACCTCTGCTGCAATAGTTTTTTGTTGTTCAAGGATGAAGTACCTCTTCTTTTGCTTGACTAATTTATAATTTTTCACAATTGAGAGCTCATGTCATGCCACTAAGAAGTCAATACCTAGGAAGTCCTCAGAAGACCATGCAAAGACGTCTTGGCTCCTCTTGAGGAGCTCTTGTAATTTGGTACACAAGGATTCTATGACGTTCACCCCTAGGTTTAGTATTCTCTTGGAGCCTTATCGATCATCAAGCTTACAAGTTGCTCGATAGGCTCGGCATGTTCTTTTTTGAGTTTGGGAATGGATTTATTGAACTTTCCTACTATTGATCCCTTGCTTTTCTAGTTGAGGCTATTTTGCTAGTAAGGTACTTTGCACTTTTTGGTGAGGCTTTGGTCTTCCCATATTTCACCTGTGCCATGTTTAGTGGGAAACCTCGAAACTAAATAAAAAATTGAGATTATCACTTGGAGCTGATTAAACACTGATCATCCCAATATTATATTGTAGGCAGAATATATCCAAATTACCACGAACTTTGACTCGATGGTGATGTTCATAGGATCTTCTCCAATGGTGAGAAGTTAATTATCCATATCTAGTCAAACTTGGTTGGCTAATTTGTTTGAGATCTTTTTTGGAAAACCAACTTGATGATCAAAGTATACCTTCCTTTAATTATTCAAAAAATGTGCCACCATCCAATCATAAATCTTGAGAAGGTCATGAAGGCTGTAACTAAAATTGAGGACACATAATAGTTAGCAAGGACATACTCATCATAAAAACTCCCAAAATAGGGATTCTGACTAGAAATTTTATGTCCCATACACTATGTAGAATCTCTAAGTCTTATGTATATTGACCTTTGGATGCTATGACTCCTCCCAAGATAACAAGACCCACTAGTTGCACTAAAAATTGAGATATCACATTGTCAATCCATTCTGAGTAATTCGGCAAGACTAGCAAGGCTCTAACAAGTGGAAAGGATCTCCCTTGAGGAGGAGAAAGGCTATTTAAGATATGAGCCCCTAAGGTTTCTGAAGATTCTTATTGCTTACACAATGGTTCCAACATGAAGGACTCACCTACCCCATCAGCACAAGGCATTTCTTATTTAGAAAAATGAGCAAAAATGTGGTATGGTCAAAACACATTCATTTTTTATTCTTCTAGGGTTGGTATGCCAAGACCGCTTCAGCGTTAGTCCCTAAGATAGGGAAAAAGTGACGTAGGGTCAAACTATTTTCCTTCTAGTCCTGGACTCCTTCCATTATAATGATGCCTTCTAAAATGGAAAAAGAAAGAGAGGAGAAAACCAAAAAAGTGAAAGAAGAGAAGAGGAATTTATCACAAGATGAAAAGAAAGAAAGTAGGGAACCTCACCTATTATACACTTGCAAAAGCAATAAAAAGTCAAGAACTTACTTTTGTTCACATCCACTCCCCTCAGAAGGAAACTCACAAAGTGGATGTGAAGGGAGAACTTTTCTTAAGTACTTTTTGCAGCCCAACTTTGATTTTAGATCTGATAGAAACTAGGTTTAGACTTTGAACCCAATTCGAGCAGAAATAGAAAGTAATTTCTTTGAATCAATCAAGAATTGATGGGATTTTCAGAACAAAGAAGGTGTGATCTCATAATGTATCAATTTGAGATCCAAATATGAGATTTAGGGTAATAAAATATTCATCAAATCTCACAATCAAATCAATTGAATATTTGATTTAAATATTCCCTCAATACTATATAAAGGGGGGTAGGGCACATGAATTTGATACACACATAGATAGAGGGAGAGGAATAGAGAGAATTTTGAAATAGAAGGAGACTCTACATAGATTGGAGGCTTGACTCTTGAAGGAGATATTGAAGAAAGCCAAGTTGTAAGTCTTCCTCTTATCCCCATCCTCCTATTTTTTTGCCATCCTTGTTCCTCTTCTGTTTCTTGTAAGGTACCGACAACCTCATACCTTCGCTGCCGCCCCCTTTCTTTCCTCCTCAAAGCTCATGGCCACTCGTGGCCTCATTTTCCTCCAAGCCACCACTTGCTCATTTGAAAGTTATGAAGCTATTTGAGTTTGGACTATCGAACCTAGAAGATCGGGCATCCAAACCACATCATGGAAACCCATCATCACTGCGTCCACCCATAGTTTCATTGCGTGGGTCACCTGGTCCTTGGGTTTGGATGATTGAAGGTGAAGAGATTAGAAGATCGAACCTCATAGCAGATACCTACCAATACCATAGTTGCCTATAGTACTTCATGTGTCAATAGCCCCTATCAACATTGTGGCCACTCATAGCTCCCTGCATATTAACAAGCTCCATCAAAACTGTGGCCACATGCGGCTCCCTCACTCATTTGGAATATCCCCAATGTGCAACCACCCGTGTTCCCTTTCACATGATAGTGGAACTCTACCAACATTGCGGCCACTAGTTGTCTGTGTATGACGGCAGAACTCCACCAACTCCATAGCCACCTACGGCTCCTAATATGGTGGAAGATCTTCACCAACATTGTAGCCACTTGTGGTCTAGAACACTGACAAGCCTCCATCACCATCTCGGCCACCCGCACCTACTTGCATTCGGATAATCGAACATGATAAGATTGGGAACCTGAACTCTCCCAGAACAAGAATAAAAGAACAAAATAAAATAGAACAAACTAAAAACATCTTTATAAATGGTTTAAGGCTAGCCTATGGTCTTACCCGACAAACAAGTGACTTAGGGCTAGTTGCAATCTCAATCCAAAGTCAAAATAATTTACGGTCAGCCTACAATGTTGCTCAATAACTAATTGACTTAGGGCCAACCTACGGTTTTGTTCGAAAGTCAAATAGTATTGGGCCAGTTTGTGGTTATGCCCAATAACCAATCCAACTTAAAACCAACCTATGGTCTTACCCAAAAGTTAAAATGGTTTAGGACTAGTCTACAGTCTTACTAGAAAGTCAAATAATTTAGGGTCAACCTGTAGTCTTTCTCGATAACCAATTTAACTTAGGTTTAGCTTGCGGTCTTGCCTAAAAGTCAAACAATTTAGTGCCAACCAATCTGACTTATGACAAACATACAATCTCGCTTGAAAGTCAAATAGTTTAGGGCTGAAAGTCAAATAGTTTCGACCCAAAAGTCTTACCTGACAAGCTATCTAACTGATGACCAAATCGATTAAATACAATTCAATCAAATTAAAGTGACTCAAATTGAATTTCAAATCAGGCTCATACTGATGTTGAGTTTTGAACACGGGATTGAATCAAATCAAACTTGACCTAAATGAAATTTTGAATATCAAATTGAATTGAATCAAGCTTGATCCAAATCAAGTTTCAAACACCAAATTAAATCAAATCATACTAAGTCTAGGTCAAATTCTGAAAATTAAACTGCGTCAAACTTAAATTAAGATGAAGCCTAAATTTCAAATTAGCTCAAATTGAATCCAAGACCAAATCAATTTTAACCAAACTCAAATATATACCAAAGCACAGGTCATGCCTGACCTAGACAAGTTCAAATAGAACTAAAATGAGGTCAAGCTAAATCCCAATGGGCGTGCTAAACCTTTAGCAATACTCCAAGACTATGAATGATATGTGGTGTTGCCATCTTGACCTTAATAAAAATTAGCTTGGATAGAACTAAACAAGGTCAAATTGAGTCCTGCTGGGTGTGTTATAGAAGCCTTTGATAGTACTCCAAGACTATGTTTAACTCCATAAGTAGTGAGTAATACCACTTTAAATCAATGAAATTATTGCTTACCCCTTATCAGCCATAGAAACACTTTAAATTAATGAAGTTATTCACCTATGTCTCATTAGCTATGGAAATACTTTAGAACTCATAAAGTTGTTGCTTACGCCTCATTGGCTATAGAAATACTTTAAACTCATAAAGTTATTGCTTATGCCTCATTGGTTATATAAACACTTCAAATTAAATAAAATTATTGGTTATGTCTTATTGGTTATGGAAACACTTCAAACTCATGAAGTTATCACTTACGTTTCATTGGCTATAAAAATACTTCAAATCAAATAAAGTTATTGCTTATACCTCATTGGTTATAGAAATATTTTAAATCAATGAAGTTATTACTTATGTCTCATGGACTATGAAAACACTTTAAGCTCAAAAAATTATCACTTATATCTTATTGGCTATAGAAATACTTCAAATCAAGTGAAGTTATTACTTATACCTCATCGGTTATAGAAATACTTCAACTTAATGAAGTTATTCACCTATGCCTCATCAGGTATGGAAACACTTTAAACTCATGAAGTTATTGCTTATGGATCATTGGCTATAGAAATAATTTAAATCAAATAAAATTATTGTTTATCCCTCATTGGCTATAGAAACACTTTAAAACTAATAAAGTTATCACCTATACCTCATCGGCTATGAAAATACTTCAAAATCTACAAAGTTATCACTTATGCTTTATTGGCTATAGAAGCACTTCAAATCAAATGAAGTTATTACTTATACCTTATTGCCTTTAAAAACACTTCAAAACTAATGAAATTATTACTTATAACTTATCGGTTATGCAAATAATTAAAAATCTACAGAGTTATCACTTATACCTCATTGGTTATGAAAACACTTTAAAATCTATGAAGTTATCACATGCATCTTATTAGGTATAAAAATACTTCAAGACTTATGAAGTTATCACTTACTCCTTATTAGCTATAAAAACAATTCAAACCTATGAAGTTATTACTTGTACCTCATTAGCTAGTGGAGACACTTCAAAATAAAAGAAGTTATCACACACCTCATTAGCTACACTTCAAACCTCAGAGTTATCACCAATGCCTTAGTGGCTAATAAAAATACTTCAATTAAAAGAAGTTATCACCAATGCTCAGACTATTGAAAACACTTCACCCCTCATTTCCATTCCATCTTCTATTGGATGAAACTATCGACATCTGCCAAAGGCTAAATCAAGACCCATCTGAGTCAAAATGCCACGTGGTCTAGTGCATGAAAGTGGGATAGCAACACATATGAGAGCTTCCTCTCCGCCTTTTCTTGTGCTTTAATTCTTTCAAATTTTCTATAATTTCATGTTAAAGTTCATTGTAAAGTGAGGGTATACCCTTACTTAAGGCATGTGCAATTTCTTAAAAATTTATCGAATGCTTTCTTCTTTTGTTTATGTATCTTTATTCATTCACTAGGTTTCTTACTTTAGGAGATTTCTAACAATTATTGGGATAATTTACAATAAGAGTTTACACCTATTGAAAGTCAATGTTCATATAATACTTGATAGTGCATTTGAAATTAAAACAAACTTTGATTTGTGCATCGAGATCGCTCTCTAGGGTCTCCACTACTCTCGAGCTTGTGTCTTGACTATGTACTTTGGTGCCCTATTTATGTTTATTATTGGATTTGACTCTTATGAACCATTTTATATTAGGTTTATGTGTGTGTGGAACTTTTTGTTATATTGTGGCATCTTGATCTTAGTAGTATTATTTTGGTCTTTGTCTAACTTGTGCTTTATTTATGCATGTGGATTTGGATGCTCGTATTATTATCCTTACTACACTATCATCTTATGTACGGTTTCTACATTGCACTTTGTCTATATTCAACCCTTTTTGTTGATATCAAAAGAGGGAGAGCAATAGACATGTTCTTCATCTATTTTTTAATAGGGGGAGTTGTCATAGTGAGGGGCAATCTAGCATTTTCTTTTTGTTCCATAATTGCTAATATTCTTATATAGTATAAGATTCACATCTAAATTATGCATGTTAAATGTAAAATCTCTTTAATCAGCTAGATTATTTATTTTATGCTTGTGAGCATTTTTCATTATCAAAAAGGGGAAGATTATTGTCTTTTATAATTTTGATGATAAACAAACTTTGTATTTGATTATATCTTGAGAATGAGTAGTTAGCAACCAAGCCAAGCTCAAAATGAAGATCAAGCTTGTTTGAAAGCCTCAAGTGTAGATGGATATGAAGATAATATTAAAGATGAGCCATGATGATGGTCAACAGATGAAAATTGAAGAATTAGAGATGATTTGAAGAAAATTGAAGAGATCAAGTTGGCTCACTAGGTTTAGACTTTTTATTTTCAATTTTGTTGAGTCGAAGATTTGCCTTTTGAGTTCTAAGTTAGAGCATTGGTTAACACTCAAACTCATCTACAAATATCTTCACCAACCTATCTTTTTTTTTTTCAAAAATCAGTTATGAGTTGATATCAATTGGGAATTGAAGTTGCAGTGAACTAGTTAAGATTTTTTATCAACTTTAGATGCTCAAACTTCAGTATTCAAATGCCTAAATATAGCAAAAATAATCCTAAAATTACTGATAGTTCTGGATGTTTGAACCTCTGGTTTGGATGACTAAAGGTTATAAGCTATAACTTTAGAATTTTAGGTTTCCAGCTTCAATCATCTAGTACAGGTTTTGGTTGCTTGAACCATGCCTATTTAGATGTCTAAACCTAATGACCTAATGACTGGACATCTAAACCTGTGATATCAGTTGTAACAGCTAATTGAATATAACCATTGGAATGATTTTGAAGCCCAAACCTTGTGGTCTAAATGCCCAAACATTATAGAGAACAGTTCGTAATGGCTAGTTCTCTTTTGAATAGGTATTTAAGGGCCTGGGGCTTGTTCAATTGATAACTTTTGCATATCTTGAATAATCTTTATTTGAGATCACAAGCTCCAACTAACCTATTAGCCTCTAAGTGCTCTAAACTTTGTGCTTCAAATTTTGAATCTTCAAAAGCCCTTGTACTCTTTTAAGAGATCTTATAGTGAGGCTTGAGTAAAATTTTTCATCTTTTCTATAATTGTAAACACTCTTAGGTTGTTAGGTGTGAGAAGATTAAGGCTTTGAATTGGAGTCAACATTTGCTTGGTTGGCAGCAAAGTTATAAGGGGGTGATTTCTCTAATGAAGCGATGACTCTAGTGGAGAGTCCCAGTTCTCAAAATTGAGGCAAAGACCATAAAAAAGACACGGTTGGTTATCAAACCATATAAAAATTATGGTGCCTTCTTTACTCTTCTAATTTCTATTACAAGTGATTGTGGTTTAATTTTTTATTTGTGGACTTGTGATTTTGCATATTGATTTATAAATTGCCTCCTCTTATGTCAGTTTTTGCCTTTCATATTGTTTACATTTCGAGCTATGAAATTACGTTCCATTATCAGTGACCAATATCTGTAGGAGCATGAACTAGCAAATAATGTTCTGCTAAAAAAACTCATGGATCTTTTTTCTTAATGATTGTAGTTAAGGACTCCGCTTCTACCCACTTAGTGAAGTAGTCAATGACAATCACTAAGAAGTTTTCTCTAACCCTAAGGCAATGAAAATGGACATAAAATATCCATCCCATCTGTAAAAGGGCCAAGTCATTTGTGTTTGTTGAAGCCAAACTGTAGGATTGTAGTAAATTGTGGCATATTTTCGGCATTGCTCGCATCTTGAGATGAATTCAGTTGCTTCAATGACCATGTTTAACCAATAACATCCCTATCTAAGGAGTTAGTGAGCTAGAGCCCACTTGCCTCAGTGACTTTTGCATATCCATTCATGTACATCTCAAAGCACATATTCAGATTTGGCAAGTCTAAAGCAATGGAGAAGAGGTTGGGTGAATGATTTTTTATACAAGATCTCATCCAGCAAGATGAAGTTTGTTGCTAGCTTGGGTTTTGATAGTCCTTTGAGCTTTGAAGGTGATATTGAACTAGCTCAACTCGATAGATTACTCGAGTAATCTTCTAGAGGTCTTTGATTTTTGCAATGCTTGTCGAAGTAGAAAATTGATGACCATGGTGACTAAGTGTGCTTTGAAGTACAGTTGAAGTTTCTAAGCTAATAGGACTATTGCATATGCTAACTTCTCTAAGGGTGGGTACTGAACTTCAACTCGTGTGAGCACATGACTCACATAATATATAGGATATTGTTTTACATTTCTATCACTGATTAAGTACCAAACTAATTACTTGTTCAGAGGCTACTACATAAAGGAATAGTGGCTCATTCCGTTTAGGCCTAACTAGCAAGGGAGACTTTGAGAGGTATTGTTTGAGGTCCTTGAAGGCTCGATGGCTTTCTTCTGCCCATTCAAAACCAATGCCCTATTTAAGCACTTAGAAGAAAAGCAAGCACTTCTATCCTAATATGGGTAGAAAATGATTCAAAGTTGCTAGGCAACTTGTGAGTCTCTACATGTCTTTGATAGAGCTTGGTGCTTTCATTTGTAGAACCACTTCAATCTTCTCCAAGTTTTCTTTCATCCCTCATTTCAAGACCATGTAGCCGAGGAATTTTTCAAACCCTACTCCAAAGGTGCACTTCTCTAGATTCAACTTCATCTTAAATTTCTAAAGTGTTTTGAAAGTTTCTTTCAAATCCCTAAGGTCTTCATCAATTTGGAGGATTTTGACCAACATGTCATCAACAAATGGCTCCACATTCCTACCAAGCTGAGATTTGAATACCCAATTCACCTTTTTTTTAAAAAAATTGCCCTTGTATTGTTTAGTCCAAATGACATGGCTACATAATAAAAGGTACCTTGGTTAGTGATGAACATTGTCTTCTCCTCATCTTTGGGGCACATCTAGATTTGGTGATAGCCTGAGAAGGCATCTAGGAAACTAAGGAGTTGGTGCCTTGAGGTGGAATTAAGTAGTTGGTCTATCTTGATAGTGGGTAACTATCCTTTGAGCAAGCCTTGTTTAAATCATTAAAATTGACACACATCCTCCACTTGTTGTAAGTTTATTTTACCATCACCACATTGGCCAACCACTTGGGGTATCAAACATTTCTTATAAAACCTACACTAAGAAGCTTATTTACCTCCTATATGATGGCTTTCTGACGGTCAGGGGGAAGTGGCTTTTCTTTTATTTGACTAACTCATGATTCTTGACTGTGATAAGCTCATGTTATGCCACCAAATAATGTATATTGATTGGATCTTCTATGATCTAGGTAAAGACATCATGGCTTTCTCCTAGGAATGCTCCTAGCTTGGTGAAGACATCATGCCTGTAGAGGTTCACCCCAAGCTTGAGCATCCTCCTTAAACCTTCATCAATGATGAAGTTGATGAGTTGCTCCATTGGCTCTACAAGCACCTTTTTTGGTTCAGTGATGGATTTGGTGAATTCAATAACCACTAGAATTTCTTAGCATGGATCATCTTCTTGGTAGGCTGCCTCACATTTTCTTGCGAGCCTCTGGTATCCCTGGACTTTACCTATGCCATCCTTAGTTAAAATTTTCATGACTAAATAAAGAATTGAGATTACTACTTGAAGTTATTTCAGGGATGGGTGGCATAAGATAAAATTGTCAATCGAATGCATTCATACTACCACGAACTAGAATTTGGTTATCGTGTTTTGAGGCTTTCTCCAACTATTATAAGTAAACCGACCATATTGAGTGGCGTGATCAAATCACTTCGGAGTTTGGTGAATGTTTTGAGGTATAGCTTCAACTTATGTCCTGTCTTCATTTGATCATAGGTCTAGGTGCATAAGATGTTTACTAAACTCTCCATATTTAGTACAACATGGGTGGTATAGATGCCAAGGATTGCTGAGATCACCAATGCCTTATTGTGGGGGTATTCAGACTTACTTTAGCTCTTTTACCGATAAGACTATATCCCCATAATCTAGATCACAATGTTGCTTTTTCATCTCTTCCTATCACCCAACCATAGGTTGATGCTTGCCAATTGATATTGAAGCTTCACCTCGATGCAGCAGTTTTGTAAGGATCATGTTAAGATGTCCTCCAATCGAAGGGTAGTGAAATTACATTCGAGATGAAGTTATATGTCCCCTTGTTTGATCTCTAGCCATTGTTGCTCTCATGATTTGAAGAGATATGGTTGGAAGATTATTGAAAACTTCCTAAATCAATGAAAAGAAATAGAGTGGATCTCAATGAAATCACTAACTATTGTGAGAGCCCTATTCACCATCGGTTTCAATTCAAAAGGCTCCTCGAGGTCAGATTAGCTAGACCATTCTTTTATTAATCTATAAGAATTGTAAAGGAGATCATTGCGAGCTTTTCAGTGACGACCACTCTAATACTCAAATCAGTCATAGTTGAAAATTAAAAAGTAGATTTAAGAAATTACCACTAGTTATTTACCTTATCAAATACTTTAATATTTATAGTGTGTAGAAATAGTTTAGTATATCTGAGATTTCTTGATCTCAATCGATATATCCATTAGATTCTTTGTAACTGACTACTGCAAATTCCAAATCCTTTGGGATAACATTTTGGGAGATATCCAAAGATTACCGATCGAGCTACTGACTCACCGAGATGACTGAGCTTCATGGTTCACCTTGGGATGATTTTTTATTAGACTTACTAATTTGCAAGCAATCTAGAAATCAGCTCATTTTGGAACCTCAAGTCATATCTATAAATGACTCGATTTCTAAACCCTAACTTGGACTTTTTGACCCAATAAATTTAGTGTGGTATATCATCATGGTGTATGCTCATCTCTCCCTCAGTTTATTTTGCAATCAAATACTTGGTAATTTTTAATCCTAAAAATAATATTAATGCATATAATACTAGTCATATTAATAATATATACATATTAACAAATATGAATAACTTTTATAATTAAGACATTAAGAAATATGAATAACTTTTGTAATTAAGACACTAGTTATAATAGGAGTTAGGCATCTCAAACCAAATGAGTTCTTAGTCTCGAGTTGGCTGAAATACCTATCTTATTGAGCTGCTGACATTAATGGATACTTGTGCTTTCACTAAAAAGATTACAAATTTGTGTAACTTCCCTCAAAGCCAATGACTGATTTATGTGGCAATAACTTATTTATTAATTGATAACTTTGGGGGAGCTCCGATATATCATGAGAACTCCTCCCTAATTACAAGTCCTTAAATTTATAACAACAATTATTACGTGTTTCCTGTTTTGCCACATCACTGGTATTGCATTCAACCCCTGGTTGACGATGCTGCAAATATTCCAAAAACAAAAAAAAAAAAAAATCAAAATTTCAGAGTTTAACATCAAGCCTTTCAGAATTATTATAGAGAAGGTTTTTTTTTAACGCTTCATCTAATTGAAAAAATCACCTCCTATTTAAATTACTTACAAATTTAAATACCGAGTAACGAATCCGGAACACTAACCTCTTCTAGAAAGCGCCCAGTTATTATCCCCACCGACTGACCAGGCGAAGTAGCCGGCCAGTCCCTTCTTCTTCGCGAAGGAGACCTTGCCGGCCACGGCGTCCAGATCATCGTAGCCGATCCACGTCGTCCCAGAGTAGCAGTAGTTCACCACCACACTCGAATCATATACCGTCTTTGCGTTGTTACCCTGAATAAATGCTCTGATTTGATTGTACGCTATCGACCCATCTCCGCCGATCCCTGTGCCGGAAGCCGCCCCAGTCGCCGGGGCTCCAAGCCCATTGTTCGCGGGGTCCGCCAGCTTCCATGCATACCCATAGTAAGGCAGTCCGAAGACCATCATCCTGCCTGGAAGCCCTGCAGAAATCCACCCACTCACGCCACTACTACCGCTTATACCGCCAGCCGGGTCATAGAGGGCGGCGTGCGCGCTGGTCACCGATGTCCGGCCAGGGGCATAGAAGTCATAGGCCATGATGTTGAGCCAGTCAACGCTGGCTCTCACCGACCTGATGGGGTATCTGACCGAGCCGACGTTTGGGGACACACTGACGGCGGCCGTCAGGAGCAAAGGCCTCTTGCAGGTCCTCTTTGATTCGGAGTCGATGGCAGCGCGCCATTCTCGGAAGAGGGCACCCAAATTCGCCATGTCGGCCTTGGTTTGCGGGTACTCCCAGTCAAGGTCCAGGCCGAAGAAGTTGTTGGACCTTGCAGTGGTGATGGTGGAGTCAATGAAGGCTTTTCGAGAAGAGGGCTGGCTGGCCATGGTGGCGAAGTTGGATAGATTGGCGCTGCCGCCACCTATTGAAAGGAGGGTGGTGACGGCGGGGTTCTTACGGCGGACGGTGGCGGTGAAGGAAGAGAAGGCCGCGGCTTTCGAGGAGGATATGGTAACCTGGTTTGTGGCGGAGTCAAGGTCCGCGAAGGAGCAGAAAAGGTGGGTGAAGAGGGTGGAGTCAATGTCGGCGACAGCAAGGTCGCTTTCGGGGAACCAGTAGCCGGCTTTGACGTTGGTTTTGGCCATGGCCGCGAGAAGCAGATGTTGGAAAGAAAGGAAGGAGATAAAGAAAAAGAGAGAGGTTTGCGTTGCCATTTTTTTTTATTGTTTTTGGCTTTTGTTTGTTCTCGTATTCGTCCAGTGTTTATGCAGATATCATGCCAATATATAGAGATATGCATTGGAAAGGTTCATGCATGGAGGACCGATTCTAGTTTTGCAAATGCAACTCGGTCAAGTACGGGTTGAATGACTTGTATCCAAGGTTTATATTTACGATTTCGGTTTTAGTTTCCGAATCCAATAAGATTGATATATTTCGGTCGTTTCGACCGTTTTGATTTCAGTTTCGATCGAAATTTTTTTTTTAATTATTAATTATATATTGATCAGAGTTTGACTATATTTTAACTGTACTTTAATTTCAAATTAAAAATACGATAAAATATTAAAAAAATTGAAATTTTTTTGAAAAATTAGGAATAAATTTATACTTAATTTTACCATAATATTAAATATTATTTTAGTTAATTAAAATTAATTTTGATAGTTAGTCACTGATATATTCTACTTTTAATATATATTAGTGTATTAAAAAAATATACAAGAAGTAATATAAATATGATTAAAAGTTAAAAATTAACATAAACAAATTTAACTTTTCATTAAAATGTACTTCACACATACATAATTTATAAATTATAAGATAATACAACTAATTATTATCACCATCATAATCATCATCACTTGAATTTGAAATATCTGGTTGTGGAATTACATATTCAGTATCAGGATGATCCGGACGAGTATTGTAGGCATACGAGCCAGAACAACTAGTTTAGCTCGATCTTGTGGCAACGATTTTCAAGTATAACCATATATCGAAAGTACAAAATGAAAATGATAATTATATTCATTGACAATACATAATAAAAGTGATCTAATAACCCATGAGAAATAAATACATACTGTGCGAAGTGTTCAGGGGAAATTATGGTAAGACGCCGATTGATAGCATTAAGTGAACCTTGTTGAGAGGCACGATAAATTTGATCATTTACTCTTCCACGGTCTTGTAATGCCTGTTTAATTAAAACTTGTCCAAATATATCAATTAAAACTCGCAACAAATTTTTTTTTGCTTTATTTTCGGTGGAATGGTCATGCACGCATGCACGTGAATAAAAAACTCAATGTGTTTCGATCAAAATCATTTTTATTTCAGTTTTAACCAAGATAAATTTTTTTATAATTATATTTTGACTAAAATTTAACTTTATTTTAATTATTTTTTAACTTTAAACTAAAAAATATAATATATTTAAAAAATTTTTAAAATAATGAACGTGAATAATATTATGTACGTGAACAGTATCTAACAAAAACCGGTAAGGGCGTCGGAACCAGACTGACGACAACGCTGGCCCCAGTCTAAGGCCGACCTCAGCTTGCGGGAGTAGGAGCCAGGTTGGTGAGGGCGCGAGGTGAGCGAGGGAGCGGCGGCAGGTTGGTGAGTGCGCAGGGCCAGTCCGACGAGGGTGCGGGCTCGGACACGAAGCCGGCCGAGCTCCCCGCGCGAGCTCGCCCTGCGCTCACGCAGCGTTTGTTCCGCCCACTCGGCTCTAGGGGTGAGCAAAAAAACCGAAAAACCGGTTAACCGAACCGTACCGGTTGAGAACCGAACTGGAAAATCGGTTTTCAGGCAAACCGGTACGGTTCCGGTTCTGAAATTTCATAAAATCGGAAAACCGGTTCCGGTTCCGGTTTCACGTTTTCTGAAAAATCGGTTAACCGGAACCGTACCGGTTTTCCCTCTATATATAAAACCCTAACCCTAACCCTAACCCTAACCCTAATTGCGCCGCCTCGGCCTCGCCTCGCCCCCGAGCTCGCAGCAACGCGCCGACGCCGTCTCGGCCTCGCCCTCGCCTCGCCCCCGACCTCGCAGCAACGCGCCCGCCCTCGCCTCGCCTCCCCGAGCTCGCAGCAACGCGCCGACGCCGCCTCGGCCTCGCCCTCGCCTCGCCCCCGAGCTCGCAGCAACGCGCCGACGCCGCCTCGGCCTCGCCCTCGCCTCGCCCCCGAGCTCGCAGCAACGCGCCGACGCCGCCTCGGCCTCGCCCTCGCCTCGCCCCCGAGCTCGCAGCAACGTGCCGCCTCGGCCTCGGCCTCGCCCCCGAGCTCACAGCGACGCCGCCTCGCCTTCGCGCTCGCCCCCGAGCTCGCCGCGACGCCGCCTAGCGCTCACCGGTCGTCGTGACGCCGGAGCTCCGGTATACCGGTTTTAGAACCGTCTCGCCCTCGCCGATGCCGGCGATCGCTGGTCGTTACTTTGCAGGAAATTTATAATATAAAACCGGTTAACCGGTTTTAGAACCGGTTTAAACCGGTTTAGAACCGGAACCGGAAAACCGGTTCATCATCCAAACCGGTACGGTTCCGGTTTTCAATTTTTTGAGAACCGGAATCCGGTTCCGGTTCTCAAATGAGCAAAACCGGTTCGGTTAACCGGTTTTGCTCACCCCTACTCTGCTCACTCTTGTCGCCAACGAAAAAAATGAACAGTATCTTAAATCAAAACAAAATTTATGATTTCATTTCGGTACCGACTGCAATTTAAAACCTTACTTGCATCGACTGCTGAGTTCTGGGGACCATGTCCCGACCTCATCCGTCAATAATAACTTGAAATGATGCCAATATAGTCCGGAGCCCAGTATAGAGTCATAACACAAATCTCAACGCAGAGTACATCTGCTCTCGGATCGGATTGACATCCAAATCCAAAGCCTTCTCAAGTCCAGACACAACGAACCACGTGTTCTAGTCGAGATATATTTCCAAGTTGACTTGATCTATCTCTGTGCACAAATTTTCTCCATTACACGTTTGGATAGTACTCGATATATTTCCAGGCCCTGGCTAGACTTTCTACAGATTTATTCTATTTTTTAGTTGAAACTTTCAACATTACACGTTTGGATAGTCCTTCGAATTAGCAAATTGAGATAATTAGCGGAATTCAAACCCCAATTTCTCTAATTTTGGTACTTGACATGAAATAGCTTTTATCTGATATCAGAAGACTAGTTTAGGTTTCTTCATGTTGGTTCTGATTGTGAAATTATGCAATCCATTTGCTGATATTTTTACTTCATTTGTAACTTGTGCTTATCTATTTGATGCCTCTCTGAAACCTGAAACTGCATTATGATGCTTGTGTTGTGTAGGTAAATCTCCAGGCAATTCATTGAAGGACAGCGAGATGTTCTTGAATAAGGAAAGTGATGTTTTTTTTTTGACTGATTTGCAGATTCAGCTTAATCATATCTTGATAGAAAGTAATCATGATGTTGATTGCTTCTTTATTGTCATCAGTTATTGAATTTAGTGTTTTTAACCTTGTGAAGCAATCAATTGTACAAAGTATACTACTTCCGATATTGTTGTGGATGATGTATCCACTTGTTGATTTCTTCCAAAGAAGTCCATTAAGTTGGATGGTACTTGTATCTTAAACTATCATCTACTGCCATTTGTACGACTAAAAGAAGCTCAGAATGTTGTAAGTGATGATACAGATGAAGAGCCTTTGGAAGAAGAGATTGATGATGATGATGATAAAATTGACGATCAAGTTTAGATACTAGAGTCTTGATTCCATCTTCCTCTGTTGATAATTTATATTTCGGTTCCTTTCGTTGTAATAATATTTTGGGCATGAGGAAGAAGAAAACTGCAGTACGGTTCCTAGATACATATGCTAAACCTGTCGGAATATCTATTTACTTGACATAATTTTCATTTTGTATGGCTTCCCCATGGTGAAGCTTCGCATGATAGATATTTAGATGCATTTTATTTGACTTTTAATTTTTTTATAACTTTTGTTGTTGTAATTTGTTGGATTAATTTTGTATGCTAAATATATTAAATATTATTTGTGTATAATTTTTAAAGTCGGCGCAAGATGGGAAGATCATAATAAAAAAATAAATAAGGTTGTCTCACAATTAATTATACTTTTGGAATAACTTAAAATTTAATATCTTTTACATAGAGAATATGTGTAATGGGAAATAATTTGTTAGACTAATTCCAAATTTAGTCCAAGACCCAACCAGCCAGGTCGGCATGCCTATACAAGGGAATGGTAGGTGAAAAAGCATGAGAATTGCCCACATGATCTCTATACTCCTTGAGACCAGCATTACACCTTTGTTGCATGATTTTTCTACATTAATGTGCCATTAATGCAAATATAACAATTAATCTCAGACATTTAATGACATATTTACTATCCACAATGAATATTTAATGAGAAAAATCCAAAATTTGATAGCATAATCAAGATTTCCAATAGGTCAACTATCGCACACCAATAATGTTAACGGTGACTAAGGATGAGAGAAGGAAGATTTTTCAAGATCTCCTTAATAGAATTGCCTTAATGTTATCTCAAATTTTACCTACCTTTTTTCAGTTGCATTAGATCTTTTAGGTATATATGCACTACAACTGCAATATATGAGAGGTTCAATATTTTAGTCTCCAACTACTACTACTCCACATAAATACATACAAAGCCATCACTATCTTAATTATTAGAGAGTCTTTATCGAAGCTCCACCTTTGACTTAGACTTGCCTTATAGGTGAAAAATTGAGTAGTAGCGACCTAGGGTTTGAACTAGATTCAACCTTGAATTGGAGTGCTATAAATTCTCATTTTACCATTTGGTGCTAGAGAAAGGGTTGTATGTCAACTTTCACTATGCCACCATGATTTAAGATCGAGAGCCCTTGAGGGTCATAGTTAGCTTGACAGAAAGTAGCTTAGATAGAGCCTATGGTTGTAATCGAGATACAATGTAACCTCACTAATGTTGTCTATGTATGCACGAGACGTGGTGCAAATGGTGCAACTACACCTTCCCACCAGGTGGCTTGATGACCTCCCCATATGAAGGACCAAGCTCAGATAGGCTCATCTTACCCTCCCACACCCCCCCCACCCCCCCCCCCCCCCCCCCCCCCACAACCCAAACAAAATCTATGTTATTCCATATAGTATTACTCGAGAGGAGTTTAATACCCTATTTGTCAAACTCGAAGCCCTCACACAAATGATTCAAAAACTAAAGTAGCCTCTCGAACCTCCTTTTAGCCCTACAAAATCTTCTAGCCATGTTGCTTTAGTCCCAACAACCACTAATACTTCTGTCACACCTTCCTCAAACACAACATGGTTAGCAAACCCTTTTGATCTTTCAAACTGATGCTAAGCATCAGAACTAACATGAACCATTTGCACTACAATCTCCTCATGATCAACATGTAGTTCACCCTCATTTTTCTCAACTCGCTAAAGTTACATACAAAGTTACATATTCCTTCTATGGTTGGGGTCGAGTAATCTTTAGTCCTAATGGCCTCCTTTCATCTTGCACCATGTATGTTACAATCCACCCCCACCCTAGATGCACTTATGGGGGTTAAGATTAACTAGCCCTTTAGCACCTTCCCTTTTTGAATAACCTCTCTCTCCCAAAATTCAGCTGGGGCAATGGAACCCTACAAGGGGGCCACCAACTCAGTGGAGTACATGAGATACTATCAGTCCTTCCTAGAGGTTCATGGAGCCATGAAAGCATTGTTGTGGCACACCTTCTCTTTGTTCCTTTGCGACATCATCATGGTAGCCTCGTATGCAACCCTCCCAACTGCTTTGATGACAAGTTTCTGGACCTGGTACAAAAATTTGCCACTCAATTCATCTCTCATTGCACATAAGAAAAGCTTCATGCCATTGTTGACACTCAATAAATAGGAAGGGGAGTATCTTTGGGCTTACATCATCCAATTAAACATGGAGAGACTCCAAATTGGTAATATTGACGGCTCCGTTGTTCTTGCAATATTCATTAGTGGCTGAAGGCCTAATCACCTCTTTTTTTACTTGGCCAAGACCATGACTATCGACGTCTATGATTTCATGTAGAGGTCTCAATAATACATCAACACTGAGGATGTCCTCTTAGCTCATAAATAGGGTGATTTAGCCTTAAGAGCCTAATGGAAAAAGCCAGAGGTGAAACTTTTAGAGTCAAAAAGACCTAACTTGAAGCATGCTAGTACAAAAGAGTGCCAACTTGAAATCCCCCCAACCTGAAATGATATCCTCCACCTTCTAAATAAGCCACAAATAGAGATCTTATCTTATCCAAAATGAGAATTATTTATGATAATTTTTTACATGTTGTTAGTAGAGTCCAAATACAAAGTTATGTTTAAATGAGTAGATGAATTTGGGACTTGTTCAACTTGCTAAGGATGAAGTTAGGATTTTATTTCTACATGTACTGATCCTTGGATAGATATTTCAAGTCTCTATTTATATATTTCTCATATAATGTTATGGGGATTTCACACTAATAAAAAATTGGAAGAGATTTGTGCATCTTTCTCTGATTTATATATCTCTTTGGTGGTTTTCATTGAGTGGTGTCTTAACCTCTAGCATAATTGTATCTCTTTGGCGGATTCCAAAGAGTGATAAGTGCTCTTTGTTTGTACCTCTATGGTTTGGGTTCTTTAGAGTGGTGGGCTAAACCTATCCATCCCTATTCTCTATTTTCACTATTGTCAAACAACTTTCTACTAGAGGTTGGTTCTAGCCCTATTTGGTGTGTGATAAGTCATTTTTATAATTTTGAATCTCATTTTTCATCTCAATTTTGGATCGCTCAAATCTGATGTCTCTATACATAAATAAAAGTGAAAATTATCAATAAAATCTGAAAATTTTTGAATTTTCTAATCAGCCCTGTGGGGTGAAAATTGACCACCCAGGATAACTAAAGGCCCTGAAGACTAATTTTAAAACAATAAATCAAAATTGAGGTAGTTTTGAATTCACAATTAGAAATTATGGGAACATGACTTTCAACAAGCGCAAGCCCCCTATTGTTAGTTACTTTGACAACTATCAAAAACTTTCTAAAGTGAAAAACCTAGCTAATAAGATAGAGACACGAAGAAAGAAAACATGATTTGATCAATTTTAGAAAGGGATATATGGCTTAAGCAAAGGCACACCCTCACTTTGTGATTTAATAATTTTAAATTCATAATCATAAAATAGGAGGGAATGGAAAAGGCTCGATGATCGTCATTGCCCCGCTACCGTATATTTGACTGAGTGAATTTTGACTCGGATGAGTGCTTAGTTTTGATCCTTGATGGATGTTGATGTGAGATCAAAATTGATCGCTTGGGATGGCGAAGATCCCAAGGAGCAATCTTAAAATAACAAATCAAAATATATGGTAGTTTGAGTGCACAATCAGGTATTATTCAAACATGACTTTGAACAGGTGCAAGTCCATATTTTTAATTACTTTAACAGTTATTAGAAACCTCCTAAAGTGAAAAACCTAATTAATAAAATAGAGAAATAAAAGACAAAAAGGATGCATCATTTGATTGATTTTGAAAAAGGGTACATGGTTTAAAAAAGGGCATAGTCTCACTTTACAATAAAATAAATTTAAATTTGTAATCATGAAAGAATATGAAATGAGAAAAGGAAGTGGGAAGGGCTTGATCGCCTGACTCTTATGCACTAAACTATGTGAAATTTGACTTAAACAAATGCTTGGATTGATCCTTGGTGGATGCTGATAACATGACTTAATTTTAAGTTATGACTGACTATTTTGTCTTGTGTTAGTTGACCTTATTGAGATATAATGTATCACCCTATGGAATATAAGAGAATATGAAAATAAAGGAAGAAGTGAAAAAAGCTTTGAAGTGTGGTCGACATCCTTGGGTGTGTTGGTGATTAACTTTTTTTGATAGTATTATCAATAGCTTATTGGGTTTAGTTTTAAGGGGTGTCACCAATGACTTTAGGATTGGCTAGCCTTGAAGAGAGCATTGCCAATAGCTTTGGGGTTGGCTAGCCTTGAAGGGAGCACCATCAATGATTTTCGGGGTTAACTGACTTCGAAAAAGTAGCATCAATAGCTTTTGAGATTGACTGACTTTGAAGGGAGCATTATCATAGAGTTGAGTAGGTTTGAAGGGAGCATCATCAACAACTTTTGGGACTGACTAACTTTAAAAGGAGTGTCATCAATTATTTCTGGGGTTGACTAGCTTTGAAAGAAGCATTATTAATGATTTTCAGGGTTGACTAGCTTCGAAGGGAGTATCATCAATAGCTTTTGGGATTGACTGGGTTTGAAGAGAGTATCATCAACTTATTTTGGGGTTAACTGACTTTGAAGAGAGCCTCATCAATTACTTTTGGAGCTGATTGGTTTCAAAAGGAGCATCATTAACTACTTTTGGTTTGACTGACTTTGAAAGGAGCATCATCAACTACTTTTGGGGTTGATTGTCTTTAAAGAGAGTATCATCAATTGCTTCTGGGGTTGACTAGTTTTAAAAGGAGCATCATGAACTACTTTCAGGGTTGACTAGCTTTGAAGAGAGCATCATCAATAACTTCTAGTGTTGATTGGCTTTGAAGGGAGTGTCATCAACTAATTCTATATTTGACTAGCTTTAAAAGAAGCGTTGTCAATTGCTTCTGGGGTTGGATGACTTTAAAGAAAGCATCATCAACTACTTCTGGGTTTGACTAACTTTTAGAGGTGTATTATCAATTACTTTTAGGGTTGATTGACTTTGAAGTGTTCCCAATAACTTTGAGCATGTTGTCCATTGAGTTTGTTTGAACAAGGCATCTAGTTGATTAACAAGTGAGTTTAAGCCTATCTTATTTTGATTTGATTTGAAGGAATGATTACTGTCCTTGGCTAATTATCTTTGATTTCATCATTGATAGCCTTTTTTTGGCTTGTTGTCGATTAAGATTAGAGGTGTTATTGATGACTTTGAGCTTGCTATTGGCTAAACTTAATTGACCTTGGATCCTACTCTAATTGAGTTCTTGTTAGATCCTTAATGGATTTTAGATCCAACCTTGATTGGGTTCTTGATGGATCCTTAATGGATATTAGATCTAACCTTAATGGGTTTTTTATTGGATCATGTTGGATCTAACCCTTGATGGATTTTTGATGGATCCTTAATGGATTTTGGATCCAACTCTCAATGGGTCCTTGATAAATTCTTAATGGATGTTGGATCCAACCCTTGATGGTCTCTTGATGGATCCTTAATGGATGTTGGATCCTACCCTTGATGGATTCTTGATGGATCCAAAGCCCATTAGTCGATTTGGGTTCACGTTCAAGTTGGTTTGGCTCTACTTGGTTTTGGTTCAGGTTTGGCTTGTTTTAGTTCAGGTTTGACCTATTATAGTTTAGTTTTTGACTATTTTTTTTTCATGTTTGACCTATTTTAGTTTAGGTTTGACCTATTCACTGCTCCCAATTTGTATTTGGTTTGAATTTGATTTAACTCAATTAGGGTTTAGTTTAGACTTGGCTTGACTTGACCCAGTTGGAACTTGGTTGGAACGTGGCTTGACTCAATTGGGACTTGGTTCAAACTTGGCTTGACTTGGTTGGGTTTGGTTGGAACTTGGCTTAACCAAATTTGGTTTGGTTCAAACTTGGCTTGACCTGATTTGGTTTAGTTTGAACAGGTCTTGCCCCAATTGGGTTTCATTCCAACTTGACATGACCCGATTGGGTTTGGTTCAAACTTAGCTTGACCCAATGGAGACTTGGTTTGAACTTGGCTTGATTCAGTTGGGACTTGGTTCAAGTTCAATTTGAATTCACTTTGGCTAGATTTGAATGTAGTTTCTATTCAAACTTATTTTGATTAGGTTCGAATGGTGTTTGACTCACTTTGGAGATTAATTTGAACTTGTTATCACTTGGTTCAAATGTTATTTGACTCAATTTGAGATTTAATTTGACCTTGCTTTAATTCCAGGATGTCCTGATGTTATCCTAAATTAATCCATATTTAAGCTAATTGAATCTTGACCCGATTTGGATTGAATCTAAACCTTAGTTATTAGTTTTTCGACAAAAATGGATGATTGATTGAGGTATCGATCATCAAGCTAAGAGGAGGGTTTGTTGCTTGTTTCCAAAAATTGGATAATTGATTGAGGTACTTGTCATAGCATAGAGAGATTTTTTGTTTGTTCATACCAGTTTCAATTAATTTAATTTGCTTCTGAATAGATGTTAGGTGAACTTGTGAGTTGGCCTTTAGTCCAAATAGACATTGATGAGCCCATAAATTGGCCTTTAGTATGAATAGACATTGAGAGAGCTTGCAGGTTGGCATTTAATTTGAATAGATGTTAGGTCAGTCTGTAGGCTAGCCTTTAGTCCAAATTGGCCTATGGACGAGCCCGTAGGCTGGCTCTTGGTTGTATTAACTTTCAAATAAGCTTGTAGGCTGGCCTTTGGTCAAATTAGTTTTCAGATGAGCCCACAAAGTTGGTCCTAAATCAATTGACTTTTAGGCGAGCTGCAAGCTGACCCTAAGTTGATTGTGATAATGAATTTTTTCCTTATTTCAATTTTGTTTTTTTTTTCTTTGTTCTTGTTCCATGGTTAGTTAGTGTGTGTTCTCATCAACTCTTCTTCTTCTTCATTATTAGAGGCCTTCATGGTGGGTCTCAAGCATCGAACTACACAAGGTTAGTGGAGGTTAGTGAAGATAACATCGAGACAGAGGGCCATGGGTGGTTGCGACTGTGTTGTAATGAGGGCATAGTAGCAGCGATGGGAAGGGCCACAAGTGGTCACAATGATGAGGGGATAGCAGGAGTGCGAGAGGACCATAGACAGTCATAGCAGTGAAGGGGGCAGCAAGGACCTCACAAGGAGTCAAGGGGAGAATAGGAAGGGCATAGGAGAAACAAGGATAAAGGGAAGAGATAGAGAAGGGATGGGAACCTTACTTTTTCTCCTTGATAATGTTCTCTTGATCTCTTTTCTCCTTGATTTGTGCTAACTCTTGTGCTCCTATTTGTGCCTATAATCCCTCTGATATTTTAGTTCAGAATTCCTTCAAAATTCCTCTCTCAATTCGTGTGCTCTTGCCCTATTTTTATAGGGTTGAGATGATCTTCAATTAGATCATTGATTAACTTGAATTTGCGATTTTATGGATGTATTCTTGCCATTAGCTCTGAGATTTGGATCTTTGATTGATATATCCTAAGATTGCAATCCCCTTGACTAAAGATCTCATTGGTTCTTGATAAGTTCGGAGAACATTTGTTTTTATTTTTGTAGATATTGCTTGAACTAGATGACCGATTGAGGAATCAGATGACCGATAGAGTGCATTGGTCAGGGCTTATCTGAACTAGTTGACTGATAAAACACGACCAATCTTGGCTTGAGGGAACTAGTCAAGCAATTTAGGAATCAGTCAATCAGTGTGGCAGGATTTTGTGTTTGGGTTTGAAGTTCTAGCCCATGTTTACTTTAAATTAGCCCTCACCCATCATAAATTAGGCTCAAAGTCCAACTCTAGTTCTTGTCAAACTCGAAGTTGGAGTTGGATTATAAAATCCATTCAAACAAATTGCTCCTTTCACATTCACTTTTCAAGGTTTCCAAGCGAGAAGAGTGTATGCGAACAATAATGAATATTTGATCTCACATCATTGCCTTAGCAAGTGCTCGGTAGGTGGGGTTCTACATTTCCCTTTTCTATCATATTGAATTGCTACAATACCTTCCTTTCTCCTCTTTTGCTTATTTGTCACTCTTTTCTTTTTAAGGCACCATGGAGCCTTTTGTGGTTGAAAGCAAGGTTTTGGGTATCGGTTTCGGTTTCGGGATCGGCCGAAACCGATACGTTTCGGCTGTTTCGACCGTTTCGGTTTCAGTTTCGGCCGTTTTGGTTTCGGCCGAAAGAATTTTTTAAATTATTAATTGGACGTTGACCAGAGTTTGACTATACTTTGACTATACTTTGACTTCAAATTAAAAATACGATAAAATATTAAAAAAAAGTTGAAAAAATTTGGAAAATTATGAATGAATTTATATTTAACTTTACAATAATTTCAAATAATATTTAAGCTAATTAAAATTAATTTTGATAGTTAGTCACTGATATTGTCTAGTTTTAATATATATTAGTGTATTAAAAAACATACAAAAAATAATATGAATATGATTAAAATTTAAAAATTAACATAAGCAAATTTAACTTTTCATTAAAATGTATTTCACACATACATAATTTATAAAGTCTAAGATAATACAACTAATCATCGTAGTCATCATCGGTTGAGTTTGGAACATCTGAGTGTGAAATTACAAATTCAGTACCTGGATGATCCAGACGAGCATTTGTAGGCATACGAGCCAGAACAACTAGCTCAGCGCGATCTCGTGGCAATGGTTCTGGAGTATAACCATATATCGAAGGTCCAAAATGAAAATGATAACCATAATGATTGACAACAAATAGTAAAAGTGGTCCAATAACCCATGAAAAATAAATATCACACTGTGCGAATCGCTCAGGGAAAATTGCGGCAAGACGCTGATTGATAGCATGAAGTGAACCTTGTTGAGAGGGCAGATAAATTTGATCATTGACTCTTCCACGGTCTTATAATGCTTTCTCAATTAAGGCTTGTCCAAATAGATCATATGCCGAATGTGGAATAATTCTACGATAAAATATAAGTTTTTGACGAAGAATTGACATAATTATTCTTCTTGCTTGTAGTGTCACTTGGTCTGGAACTGTAATATAATCATCCGGATTTGCCATTATCTGTTTCAAAAATAATTATCTTATAATTGTTAGTATTTATGAACATAAAATAGATAATAAAAATTACGTCAGAAGGAAAAGATTACAATAAATTGTCGTAACGAAATAGATAAATTATCATGCGATAAAATAAACCATATAAACATTAAATTTAAATGCCATAAAATTATAATAAGATATTAATTTAAGACAATGATGAAAACATCATTTCATATATGATATAAATCCACGTCTTATAACCACATGCTGTTCCGAGGTGGATCTTGGAGAGATTGATCTTCTTGATCACCATAGTCATCAATACAATGACGTTGTGATCGATAGTATTATTCAGCATGTGGATAGTAGGAAGTGGTCTGGTCTTGCATTGACTGATGATATCCTGGATTGTATGAAGACATCTCGCTCTGATAATTGTCATAGTACTTATAGCTCGCATTATCTGTTGGACCTTGATTAACATCTTGCCCACCATGCGAATGATATGGATATTATGGCATATAACCGCCATATAAATTAGAGTCAAAAAACTCATTTACTCCATACTGTGGAACAGATGAAGATGAGCTGTCATCTTGTGATTGTTGAAAATGGGCGTCACCAGCTGTACCACCATTGCTACTATCACTTTTATCAAAAGTATTCTGCATTTTGTTAGCTTCGTCTTCCACTTCTTTGTCTAAGAGACGGCGAATAGCTTCTTGTGTATCAGGATGATTTAAGACAGGTTCTTCTCTTTCTCGAATCCACTCTATCAAAGGATCATCATCTTCGAATATGGCAGACAAGTCGATTACCTCATCCTCTGGTGATCTTCTCCTCTGTAAGTTTCGCGCTCTTAAACGCATGTTATAATGGTAGAAAACAAGTTTCTCAAATTTTTTCATTTTAAGTCTGTTTCTAGTCTTCGTATGGATCAATCCGAAAGTTGTCCAATTCTTCTCACATTGTGAACTTGAAACAGTTTGACTTAAAATTCTGATGGCTATCTTTGCAAGATTAGGTGCTGCATGCCTCCCGTAGATACTCCACCATCTAGCTGTAATTTATGAGAAAAAATTATTAATAACTTGATATAAATTGAATTAGAAAATATGTATAATTATTGAATATCAACTATACCAAGAGAATCACCCCTAATAGCTACAATTGCTTGTTGTGTGCCGAAGTCCTTGACTTTGTTTTTGAAATCGTCGGCCTGTGTAATGAGCGTACTCAAGTTAAGAATTTCTTAATTATGTAAAAAATATTTAATACATAATTTACCTCGCGCAATGCCAATATTCTTGTTCTTATATCTGGCTCTATCCGCTCGATAACATTCCGTAGCTTTTTGAGAATGGTATTACTATTGTTGACCTCATCGCCATATTGAAATATTGGATTCAGAAAGTACCCTACAAGATGATTAAATATGAATCAACAATAGTATCATTATAACTCAGTAAAGTGCTATAAAATGACTCTTTACTCAATTACCTGCAGCATGAATATCTTTCGATAATGTTTTGTCCCAACGATGATCAATAATTTTCTCCCATTTGCGAGATTCAATTGTTCCTATATGTCGTCTTATTTGCAATTTTGCTCGTTCTATTGCTTCATATAAGAACCCCATCTGCGAATGATCATATGAGGCAACAATTTGAAGCACTTTAATTAATGGACTGAAGATTCCTATTACTTTTTCAACTGATTCCCAAAAGCTTTCGTCTATGACTTGATTGTAGAATTTTTCAGAAAGTATTTTCTCGGACCGTTTCAACCTCAAATAATGTGCATCATATTCTTCACTGGTAAATAATCTCTTCAATGTCTGTCGGTGAGTATACAGGGAATCCAATGAGATAAATTGTGTAGCAAACTGAGTAATGCCTGGCCTGATAATCTCTCATCCTCGTGTTTTCTTTCTCATCAGTTCAAGACACCAAGCATGGTTATAAATAAATGATGTCAACTTCTGGCCCTGTTCGACCACTTTTCTAATATCAGGTTCCTTACCCATATCCTTCAGCATTAAGTCAATAGAGTGAGCTGCACAAGGTGTCCAGAAAAGATGTTTTCTTTTTTGCATTAACTTTTTCCCAGTATATACCAGCGGAGCTACATTATCAGTCACGACTTGTACCACTCTTGATTCCCTAATCTCCTCAATGACACTATCAATCAGATGATATAAGAAATTACCAGTCTTCGACTCCCCTGTTGTGTCAACTGACTTGAGAAAAACGGTCCCTTCAGGACAATATACTAAAAAATTTATCAAATCTTTACTGTTTTGTGTCTTCCATCCATCACACATCAAGGTACACCCAAATTCATCCCAATATTTATAGAAGGTCTGGATAAATTGTCTGAGCTCGCCACCGGCGCAATCAGCTCGCCCTATACACGCTGCGGTCGCCCTACGCGCGCGGAGCTCGCCGGCCTCATGCTGCGGTCTCCCCGCGCGCACCGAGCTCGCCATGCACGCGCCCTGCACTCGCCGCCGACGGCTTGCGCTCCCTGCTGCCGGCCTGCGAGCCCTGCGGCTGTCCCGACCGCCCTGTGCCCGCCCCGCACGTGCTGAGCTCGCCGCCGGCACACTCAGCTCGCCCTGCGCGCGCTGCGGTCACCCCGCACATGCCGAGCTCGCCCCGAGCACACTGCGGTCTCCCCGCGCGTGCTGAGCTCGCCCCACGCGCGCTGCGCTCGCCATGCACGCGCCGAGCTCGCCATGCACGCGCCCTGCGCTCTCCTCCGATGGACTGCGCTCCCTGCAGAAACTAAGCGCTCCTTGCGGCCGGCCCGCACACCCTGCGGCTGCCCCGACCGCCCTGTACCCGCCCCGCGCGGCCTGCCGGCCGCCCGAGCACGCCGTCCTCGCCCGCAGTCACCCGCAGTGCTTGCCCTCGCCCGCAGTCGCCCTCGCCCGCTCTCGCCCGCAGTCGCCTGCAGCCGCCCCGAGCTCGCCCGCCCTCACCGGCCCTAGCCCGCGGTCGGCCGCGATCGCCGGTAGCCGCCCTCGCCCTCGCCCGCATGGGCCTGCCCGCGCCTGCGGCCGCCAAGCCCTCTGCTGCGACGACGAAACCCTAAACCGAAACGATAAATACCGTTTCGGCGCGGGTTCGGCCGAAACCAAAATGTTTCGGCGCGGGTTCGGCCGAAACCAAAATGTTTCGGCCGAAACTCGGAACCATGGTTGAAAGAATTCACAATGAGATAAAAGATAATTTGATTTTACCTCGCTTTCTTCTTGTCTTAGAAATTGATGTTGAGCTTACTGTTGCGTATCAACCTTAGGAGTATAAAAAATGAGTGAGATTTGATAATTATCATCCCTTTACCTGATTTTCCAAATAGGGGAGATTGTGTGCTGATGGGGATGAAGAGTCCTTTAGGTTAGAAATAGTTGGACATTTTAGGCAATGAGAGTTTTTAGAACCATGAGATTTTATATCTTAAATGATAATTCACCACTTGGAGACGATCCTTTCTACTTGCCAGAGCTATATTAGTTTTGCCAAATTATTCGAAGTGAGTTGATAATGTGGTATCTCAGTTTTTAGCCCAACTTGCAGGTCTCAATATTTTAGGAGTCATAGCATGTAACAGGTAGTATCCACGAGACTCATGGATTTTGCACAACATAATTGAGATGCAAAATCATGCTATGAACACCTTCTACACCCCGTACAGTGAAATTAGTATTTCATTGTGAGATATAAGATAGCTAGTTGAATTCCCATCCTCAGGGATTTCTATGATAAATATATCTTTTCTAACTGCCAGATGAGTCTTGATTTCAGTTACACTTTGCATGACCTCTTTTGAGTTTATAATTGGATGGTAACACACTTTCCAAATAATCAGAAGTGAGTATACTTTGACTATTGGATTGAACTTTTTGAGAGAGATTCCTGACAAGCGAGCCAACTAGATTTGACCAAGTGATCATAACACAGAAAACATTCTTCCAGTTTTTGGCCTTGCGACTTATTTTGTTGTGTTCATCTATCTATGGCCTTGCTACCTCATTATGCCACATCACGTGCAATACATTTATCCAGAGACATTTGCGATGGCTTGTGATATGGCACATAGACACAAAATTGCTCTAATTCTTACAAGGCTTGGCATAATATTTGCAGGTCTCAAAGCAATGGTGGATAGTCCTACAATACTAGGCAGTTCTTTGAATTGTTTTCCCATCCATTTTCTTTATGCGTGGATTTATGCCCACTTTCAGAGGACATATTCTAAGTTGAAGCCTAGTGATGAAATCAAGAAGCTATATTACTCATGTTTGGACATGTGGCTCATCTTCCATTATCTCCAAAAGCTTATAAGTACATTATCTCTTTGAGACATGGGGTATTTTCTCTTCGTTTAGGAGAATACTTGGCTACAGAGTCTTATAATCCACATCGGTTCTATCAACAATTTGGGTATGACCAAGGTTATCCTTCGAATGTTCTCACTCCTTCACGACCATCATGTTTAGGACAACTAGTCGGCTATTAGTTAAATCTTACTCGTTTCCAAGACAACTCAAAGTATTATATTCTTTATATCAAATGATAAACCAAGATTCTTCAACTATATGCCACATCATGGTTTAACAGTATTAGGGGATAGTTTTGCATTGATCCTGAATTCCTATTAATAAATGAGCTAAACCCATGCAGTAGGGAAAAGAAAGTAATTAGTAGTAAATGGTCGAAGCAGTGAAGGACTCAAGAGGTGTAGAAGGCCCTAGCTAGTAAATTTGCTCATACATACTAGGTAGAGAGAGGACCATTCCCCCTTATAGCATTAATGATGGTCAATTTTGAGGAAATATAGGTCCCAAATTGATTTCAAGGAGAGAGGTACTTTAGTCTACATGTAACCCTCCCATTCCTAATGCTCTAGAGCATTCAGTGGCATCTGTGAAAGGTGTAGGATTAGGATTAGTGCTATTTCTTCCTTTACCTACACTGTCTCGAGATTTGATTTCTTCATTTCCCATGCCTACCTACCAGCTGGTTGACATAAATGTAGGGCTAGGGTGATCCATCTTTCACCGACATAAATTCACTGGTTTTTTTATATAGATTCAAGTAGAGGTGTCAAACCAGCCACACCATTGCCTACATTAGCTTTCCATTTATTAGATATGGGTATTGATAGTTCTTTGGTCCTATGTTTGTTTTCTTCTCCCTTACCCTTTGTTTTATGAGAATCTTGTCTCCTTTCAGGTAAACTAGATGAGAATTTTGGAGTCCCTTCTGATGATATATTAGATCTTAATCATATTGCATTTCTTTCTTATATTGAGGTCAAGAACCTTAAGGAAGCTCAAATTTGAGAACTAAATCAATTTGAGAATAATCAAGTTTGGGAGCTTGTTCATAGACTAAATGACTACCCAATTATTAGTACCAAATAGGTCTATCAAAACAAGTTAGATGAAAATGGTGTTGTGGCTAGAAACAAGCCTAGACTAGTGGCCAAGGATTTCAATCAAATTGAAGGAATTTATTTTGAAGAAACTTTTGCACCCATAGCATTTTTGGAGTCTATTTGAATTGAACTTATGTTTGCTTGTTTTAAAGGCTTCAAACTATTTTAAATGGATGTCAAAAATATCTTTCTAAATGGTTATTTATTCGTAGAAGTTTATGTTGAATAACCTCCTAGTTTTGAAGGTTTGAATTTTTCAAACCATATTTTAAAATTAAAGAAGGCACTCTATGGTATTAAGCAAGCTCCAAGAGCTTGGTATGAAAGACTAAGTTCTTTCTTGATTTCAAATGATTGTAAAATAGGTTGCATAGTGGCCAAATTATTTCTTCTAAAAGTGCATAATGATCTATTAGTAGTACAAATTTATGTTGATGATATCATATTCGGTGTTACTAATGAAAATTTTTATGAGATGCTTACAAGTACTAGGAAGGAGGAGCTCAAAATGAGCATGATAGGAGAATTGCATTTCTTCCTTGGACTCCAAGAACAACTAATGAAAATGGGATTTTCATTAACCAAGATAAGTATGCCAAGGAACTACTCAAGAAGTTCAATATGGATAAAGCCTCCAATGAGTCGTTCAATCAAGTTGGACAATAATGAAGATGGTGAAACGATTGATGAAAAGTGGTATAAAGGAATGATACATAGTTTATTATATCTTACCATAAGTAGACCCAATATTATATTTAGTATTTGCTTATGCATTAGATTTCAAGCATCCCCTCGGAAATCACATCTAGTTGCCATGAAATGTATACTTAGATACCTTAAGAGTACGCTAGACTTAGGATTATGGAATAAGGGATGATTACTTTGATTTGATTAGTTTTTGTGACATGGATTATGCCGGGTGTCATATGGACAGAAAAAGCATCAGTGGTATATGCTAGTTTTTTGGAAAATCTCTAGTCTTATGGAGTTCCAAGAAATAAAATTTAGTAGCTTTTTCTACCACCAAAGTCGAATACAATGTGTTATTGTTCTCAAATACCGGATGAGACAAATACTCCAAGATTTTGATTGCAATTTTGCAAATATACCAATTAATTGTGATAATACTGTGGCAATACATTTGTCATTATCTTCTTCAAGATCATGTTTTGAAAAAAGACATTTCATTGATTTTTATTGAAACCGATCATCAACTTATGGATATTTTCACAAAATCTTTAGATGAGATACAGTTTTGTTTTATTCAAAAAATTATTGGTATTGTAAAGCTTACATGATTTTTTTAGCTTTTGGAATTGAGTTTTCAGTTTTACTTTTGGTCTTACAAGGGATTTGCATTCTTGTCTAAATCGGATGCCTGTTTATGAAATGGACTCTGGTGTAGGAATTCTGGGAAGCTAGAAATTCTCTGTTGGATGTCCATTTCTGAAACAAATATCTGATACAAAAAAATTTTTGTACACAAATATTCTCTATCGAATGTCCATTTCCCAAATGGATGTTTAGTACAGTACTACTGGTACTACCACACTTTCTGTCGAACATCCAATATAGTATGTATGAACTACCATATCGCTTCTATTGGATGCCTATTTTACAAAACAAATGTGTGATATGCACAAGTAGGGCCCATTTTTGGAGTTTGAAACCCGAGCTACTGGGTCCTTTTCCCCTATCTCTCGTATGTGACTTCTCTCCAACATCTCCCCTGAGCTCTCTAGCATCTCTTTTTAGTGATCCAAGGTCTCCACCTCAAATTGGCCCATCCTCCTTCGATCCTTCACCTTCTCCTTTTCAGTTTTGAGTTTTTTCATCTCCAATGGCCAAAAAGTCCGAAAACCTCATCTCACAAGAAGAGAAAGGGGGAGGGATCTTCCTCCACACCTAGTAATGATGAGTATCCCCCTGAATTTGGTTCCATTGATCACTTTACCATCTTTCAAAAGCAATTTTCTACTTCTAGAATAGTGGTCCCTAGAATGGTTGATTTTGATGATCTTTCTTTTTTAAATCTTGGGCCACTTTTTGAATATCAAGGATGGCATTAATTGCTTACTAATCATGAGACATACCATGATCATGATATATGGGTCTTCTATGCTAATACCTCCTTTGATTAAAATTCTACCACACTTGAGACATCGTATAGGGGTAGAGACATGCTCTTAACAGCAAGAGTGCTAGGTGTCATCCTTGAAGTAGAGGGGGCCCCACTGAACCTAACCCACAGATGGCCTAGCCACCTTCCTTCGTACACATCGATTGTTGAGGCCATATTTGAAGGAAATTGGGATAGTGCCATGCACAAGCTTCAATTGAACCTCTTCCCATCTTGTGCCTATGTCCTTCATCAGATTCTCACTGGACAAGATGTTAGAGATGTTATGCTTTTTGTTGGACTACACGACTCCTAGACAGACTCCTTGATCAAGTCTTTAAACTTAGGCTATATTATTTTTCATTATCAATTATCTCTGAGTTTTGTGAAGATCTTGGTTTAGTTTATGAACTATGGTTTGTGATTTTATGCTTTGTGACTTGATTTTGTCATTATTTTGTGAATATCTTTTATTTTTATCTTGTCTCTTGGATATCCCACTGATAAGCATGCATCAAGTCAGGGGGAGTTTCATATTATACAAGTTGCAATGGTATTGATTTTATCTTTCTATATCCTATTAGTTGTGGTGATGATTGAGTTTGTATATAAGCAGGGTTATTTATAGGGGAGACTCTGCTAAATTTCTCTATTGTGTAATATCCTTTTTGTTGATGTCAAAAGAGGGAGAGAAGCTACATTGATCTACAATGATGGTTCACCACATTGCTATACATTCTTAGCTCATAGATGTGCCGTATGCTTATATGCCCATCCCTGCTTTAAATTTTAAGTATTTTATTTTGAAAGTTTATCAGCATAAAAAATAAAGAGATTATTGTCTATCCTAGTTTTGATGACAAACAATATTTTATGATCTACTTAAGTTGTGTTTAGCTAAAATACTTAAGGCTCTCAAGGAAACGTTTGAAAGCTTCAAGGAAAAGAAGAAGCACAATAGTAGATTAGCGTACGGAGATGGCTCAAGATAGCTTGGAGATCTCTACAATAACTTGAAGATCTATGGGTGACACAAATAATGCCAAGGCAACTCAAGAAATCAACTTCAACAAGATCTAGCTTTCCTCTATTTTTTAGTTGAGTCAAAAATTATTTAAGATAAAATATTTAGCATTTAAATATCGTGTAGAGTTCTGCAAGAAGCACTTAATAGAGCTTTTTAGACTAAATCGGATGCCCACTTTTGAATCAAATGACTGATTGAGTCAGAGTGAAAATAATAGTACCAGTCCTAAGCAGAACTGAATGCCTGATTGAGAAATGAATGCTCGACTAGAATTCTACTTCTAACAGGATCGGATGTCCAATTGGGAGTCAAATACCATGTAGGGCTTTGAGCCAATACTAATGAATCAAAATTGGATGCTTGGTTATCTGAAATGGATGTCTGGTTTGAGTTTTCTGCACAACTAATGGCTAGTTCTTTAACCATTAGAGTGAACCAAGCTAATGGATCTCACCCCTAACAACTAGGTTCGACCCCAAAGGTTTAAATAGAGCTGAAGGGGCTTCTATAAATGACTTTTGCATCTTCTAATCTTTGTAAAGGGTGATCAAAGCCTCCTTCAACTCTCTAACCATTATTGAGCTCTAAATCTTCCAATCTCAAGCAAGTTTTCATTGTCTTTTCCTTGAATCTTGAGATAACTTTTTTGAGCTTAAGTTGTACCAATCATTTTGATTTTTCTACTTATAATCCACTCTAAGATTATTTAGAATGGTCAAGGGACTCTACTCTGAATTGGAACTGCATCTTGTTGTTTGGATCAAGAGGAGTTATATGGGATTTGCTTCACCAATGAAATAATACATTAGTGGAGTGTTAAAGCTCTCAAGATTGAGGTAAGTACCATGGAGTCAGAGTGGTTGGTCTTTGAACCACATAAAATTATAGTGCTCTCTATTCATCTCTTGCTTAATTTATTTATTTGCATTCATGATTGATTGTGAATTTGCTTTGAATCATGATCATGGATTGAATTAATTTTATTTTATCAAAAAAGTTCTTTTGTTATCAAACACCTAATTCAGCCCTCCTCTTAGGTAATTTTTTGATTTCAAAGCTAGCCTTTGGTCCTGCAAAATATCTTAGGCCAGCCTTCAGGCCTGCCAGACATTTTAGTCTAGCCTTCAAGCTCGCAAAATATCTTAGGCTAGCCTTCAAACCTACTAAATATTATAAACCAGCTTTCGAGTTTGCCAAATATCATAGACCAGTCTTTGGATCCGCCAAACATTATAGGTCAGTCTTCGAGCCAACCAGATATCATAGGCTAGACTTTAGATTGCCAAACCTCTTCAAAATTAGTATTGTTCTAACTAGAGTTAATAATCAATATTTGACAAATGCTCTTTTGAAAATTAATGCCAAGCTTGGTAGCTTGAATTTGTTATTGTAAGTTGAACATTCACTATTGATATCCTTGGTTTTGAAATCCCAATAATTATTTTGGGAATGGTTGTTTTACATAGTTCCACTAGGAATTTTGATATTCCTTCTATGGTTGTGGTAGTTAGTTCACAATAGTGACCTCTGATTTCATGCTATAGAGGATCAACACAAACTCAATCACCAAAAGTTGAAATAATTGATCCACTGTTCAAGCCAGTAGAGAAGAATGATATAGGCATAATAAGGAATTTGTTGATTTTTTCTACACAGGTTCTGCTAAGAGAAATCAGAATATATCATCATCTATCAGGAAGGATTTAGTGAATCATAACTCAATCAAGTTTCGAACATCAAACAGAATCAAATCGAACTTAAATTGAAGTCAACTTTTGAACATTGAACTGAATCAAATCAAAATTGATCTAAAGCTAGTTTTGAACATTAAATTAAATTAAATCAAACTCATTATTGAATTAAATTCAAGCTAGACCAAACCAAACTCAAACCTGAACCAAAATGCAAGTCAAGCCCGACCCAAAGAAATTGAATGGAACTAAATAGGGTCAAGCTGGATCCCACTAGGTGTGCTATGTCTCTAGCAATATTCCAAGGCTATTTCAAACTCTATAAGTAATGGGTGATACTATCATCCTGATCCAAATAAAATTAGTTTGAATAAAACTAAATGAGGTCAAATTGAGTCTTGCTTGGTATGCTACAAAAGCCTCTAGTACTCCAAGGCTTCACTCAGCTCCATAAGAAATGAGTAATGCCACTTCAAAATCAAAGATGTTAACATTTACACCTCATTGGTTATGAAAATACTTCAAAATTATTGAAGTTATCTTGGCTATAAAAATACTTCAAAATGAAGGAAGTTATCATCTATGCCTCATTGGCTATGAAAATATTTCAAACTCATAGAGTTATCTCCAACACCTTATTGGCTAACAAAAATACTCTAACCCTAAATGAAGTTATTTTCAATGACTTATTATCTAACAAAAATACTTTAAACTCATGGAGTTATCGCTAACACCTTATTGGCTAATGGAAACATTCCAACCCAATAAAGTTATCTCCAACACCTTATTGGCTAACAAAAATATTTCAAACTCATGAATTTATCTCTAATGCCTTATTGACTAACGGAAATACCCCTACCTGACAAAGTTGTCACCTCATTGGCTATGGGAACACATCAACCAAATAAACTCATCTCTTGTGCCTTATTAGCTACAAAAATATTTTAACTTGAGAAGTTATTTCCAATACCTTATTAGCTAACAAAAATACTTCAGGCTAATCTCAACTAGCATTCGGCAATGCCACTCAAATAAGTTATTGCCAACACTCAAAATTAATGAAAACACTTCAAACTTCTCTCATCTCTTTCTACGTCTCACCAGATGATTCCATCAACACCTGCTAAGGATTAAGTCAAGACCCATCCATGTTAAACATCATATGGTCCAGTGCATGGGAGTGGGGTAGTAGAGCTTCTTTTTCACTCCTTCCTTTTCTTTTTATTGTTATGATTTATATAATTTCACTTTGAAATTCATTGTCAAGTGAGGGTATGTCTTTACTTAAGCCATATACCATCTCTCATACTATTCAATGATACTTTCTTCTTTTCTTTTGTGTCTCTATTTTATTAGGTAGGTTTTTTTTTACTTTAGGAGGTTTCTAACAATTGTCGGGGTAATTAACAATAAGGCCTTGTGTCTATTGAAAGTTACTATTTTCACAGTACTTAATAGCACATTTAAATTAAACATACTTTGATTTATGCATCGAGATTGCTCCCCCAGGTCTCTACTATCCCAGGTCATCAAAATCGATCCCACACTATCTAACTCAAAGATAGTTTTTCTGAAAATTGATCAATGAGTTTAGCCCATTGAAGTATCCAATCTCCTAGTTACAGTCCTCGACCATGCACTCATGCATTGTAGTATTGGGTCACTCGTTGTTGGTACTCAGTAACCCTAGTGCAAGCCTTCTCTCAAGCAGTAACCCTAGTGCAAGCCTTCTCTCAAGCAGTAACCCTAGTGCAAGCCTTCTCTCAAGCCTCCAAGATGAGGTTTTTCTCAGCTTGGACATTTGCCTCATTCATTTTGGGGTCATAAATCTTAGTTTGAGGTGAAGTAAGGCCAATTTCTATTAGAACGACAACTTCGATCCCATAAGTGAGCATTAAATATGACTCCTTGGTCATCGTCTGAGGTGTGATTTGGTAAGACCACAAAATATGTGGTAATTCCTTGACCTAGGTGCCTTCGGCTCATTTAAGATGTTTCTTTATGTCTAAAAGTAGGGTTTGATTGATTACCTCAGTCAGACTATTAGAATGGGAGTGTGCCACCAAGGTGAATCTCTATTCTATATGGAGGTTGCTACAATATTCTTTGAATTTTGAGCTGTCAAATTTCTTCCCATTGTTAGTAACCAGTACATAGGGCAAGGCAAACCTACAAATCACACTTTACAATAGGAAATCCTAAATTTTTCTCTCAGTGATCATGGCTAGGGGTTTAGCTTCCATCCATTTGGTACAGTAGTTAATAGTGACAACTGAGAATTTCTTTTGTCCTGACGCTATCAGGAACGGACCTAAAATATCCATCCCCATATGTAAAAAGGCTATATAGATTAGGTCTGTCAGAGATGAATCGACAAACTATGATGTAATGAGGTCTGGCATTATTCACACTTGGAAATAAACTCGAATGCCTCAGAAGCCATATTGAACCAATAATACTCATGTCTAAGGAGCTTATATGTAAAGGCTTGTCCTCTACCATGACTTTTGAATTTTCACCATGAACCTCTCAAATGATATAATCAGCTTCCTCAGGCCTCAGGTAGTGGAGAAGGGGCTGTATAAAGAACCCTTCTACCAAGGTAAATTTTGGGGCTAGCTTCCTGATCTTTTAGGCTTTTTTGGGTCCTCAAGAAGTTGCTCATCTTTGAGATATGAGATAATGGGATCTATCCAGTTGGCTTCCATGCCCACTGTATTCACTTTGGTGGTCTCCAAGTAGCTAGGTTGCTAAAGATTCTCCACAAGGATTTTCCTTGGTATTGAATTTGAAGAAGTCAAAGCCAACTGAGCTAGAGCATCTACCTCTATATTGTTATTTTGGAGTACCCAACAAATTTCCACCCCATCTATTTTTGCCATAGGATTTTGTGCCTCATCTAGGTATTGGGCCATGGTCATGTCTTTTGCCTTATACTCTCCAGTAACCTACAAATGCACAAGCTAGTAGTCACTAAATACCTTTAATTTTTTCACTTCTACAATTAACACCATGCGTAATCCAAGAAGGAATGCCTCATACTCCATAGCATTCTTTGAGGCCTCAAACTTGAGCTGAGTTGAATACCCAACCACTCTCCCATCTAAACTTTGAAGGATGGTGCCAACCACTAGCCCAACTCACAAGATGAGCCATCTACTTGAACATCCCATGGCTCAGATTTTGGTCTTGCATAGTTTGGGGTAGTCTCCACCAAAAAGTCTACTAAATTCTGAGCTTTGATGATCTTATGAGCCTTGAAGGTTACATCAAATGGACTTAACTCGATGGACCACTTGAGTATTTTTTCTGAGGTCTCATGCTTTTACAATGTTCACTAAAGTGGGTGATTAGCGAGTACTATGACTGAATGTGTTTGAAAATAAGGTTGGAGCTTTTGGGTTGCTAGCACCATGACATATGCTAGCTTTTCTAATGGAGGGTACTGAACTTTCACTCCTATGAGTACAAGACTCACGTAGTGTATTGGGTGTTACTTTTCATCTCAATCACTTATTAACACCGAACTGGCCACTTGGTCTGATGTGGTTATGTAGAGGAAGAGCACCTCATTTGGTTCAAGTCTTACTAGTAAAGGTGATTCGGCTAATTGCTTTTCAAGGTCTTCAAAGGCTCATTTCCATTCCTTTGTCCATTCAATTTTGGGACTTTGCTTGAGTGCCTTAAAAAAGGGGTGGCACTTCTCTTTGTGAGCATCTACATTTTTTTGATGGAACTCGGAGGCTTCATTCCCATAATTGCTTCAATCATTTTAGGGTTGGCCTCTATTTCTTACTTTGAGATGAGGTAGCCAAGGAATTTTCCTGAGCTTACCCTAAAAATACACTTCTCTGGGTTCAACTTCATCCTAAACTTCCATATCAAAGATCTATTCTAGATCCTTCAAATGCTCATCGACATGGAGGTTTTTGACTAACATATCATCATCAACATACACTTTCACATTCTTTTCAAGTAGAAGCTCAAAAACTTTATTCACTATTATTTGGTACGTTGCCCCTACATTCTTTAGTTCAAAAAGCATTGCAACATAACAAAAAGGTACCTTGATCCATAATGAAGGTAGTTTTCTCCTCGTCCTAGGGTGCATTTGAATTTGATGGTAGCCTAAGAACACATCTAAGAAGCTTACGAGTTTATCACCCAAGGTAGAGTCAATAAGTTGGTCAATCTTGCACAGAGGATAACTATCCTTTGGACAGGCTTTATTTAAGTTGGTGAAATTAATGCACATTCTCCATTTACTATTGAATACTTTTACCATCACCATATTTGCCAACCACTCAAGATAGTAAAATTTTCATATAAATCCTGCATTGAGAAGTTTACTTACCTCTATGTCGATGGGTTTCTAACATTCAGGGGTAAAGCACTTTCTCTTCTGCTCGATCAACTTATGATTTTCTGTGACTGCAAGTTTGTGTTGAACCATCAAAGGGTCAATACCTAGGAAGTTTTCGGTGGTCTAAAGACATTTTGGATAATTCTCAAGAGCTCTTGTAATTTGGTATACAAGGGTTTGATGAGGTTTGACCCAAGCTTTAGTGTTTTCCCCAAGGCTTTATCAATGACCAGGTTAACAAGCCACTCCATCAGCTCGACATGTCCCGTCTTTGGCTTAGGAATGGATTTATTGATTTTCACTACTATCAATCCCTTGCTATTTTGGTTAAAACTATTTTGCTAGTAGGGAGCTTCATATTTCTTAGTGAGGCTTTGCCTTCCACCCCCCCCACCCACCCCCCCCCCCCCACCCCCCCCTCCCCCCCCCATCCCCTACCCTCCCCAATGCTTCCACTGCTTAGAGCTGATTAAATGTCATTCATCCTAATATCACATTGTAGGTGGCATGTGTCTTAACTATGATGGACTTTTGATTCGATGGTGGCATTTCTAGGTCTTCTCCAATACTGAGGTTAATCACACTAAGTGGGGTGACTAAATCCCCATGAATTTGGTGAGCATCCCAACGTACAGCTCCATCTTCTACGCAGTTTTTATTTGGGCATAGGAATAGGTGAACAAGATGTTCTTCGAACTTCCCATATCTATTATGATACAATGAGTTGTGTAGCTATCTAGGACTACCAAGGTTACTAATATGTCATTGCAGGGTGTAGAAATTTCTCCTAGATTCTTGGCAAAAAGGACTATGTCTTGGTAGTCAAACTCATAATAGTATCTTTTCGTCACCTCCTCTTTTGAGCCCTTCTACCTCCCCAATAGTGGTTAGGCATTTGGTAGCAGATGCTGAAGTGTCACTTTAAGTCAGTAGACTTGTTTGGATCATGTTAAGGTTTTCATTGACTAGAGAGTTTTACAGCTCAGGAGTAGGGTCCTTTCGGGGGGAGCATTAACAACTCTCTAGCATGCGTGCTTCTTCAACTCATTTACCTCAGTGGACAAACTGCTCAAGGTGGCCCTCTTTGATGATTCTCTCAATTTCAACCTTAAGGTTCTTACATTCTTTTGTATTGTAAACATAATCATGGTGAAAATAGCTGTATCTTGATTTGTCAAAATTTTGCTTAGTGGTGTGAATGGGTTGGGGCATTCACAAGAAGTTTCGATCACCAAGACTTTAGACCTTGAGTTGTTTAACAGAGTATAAGCTTAAAATTCAGGCCTCTCCTCCCTCCATTTAGTTTTTTGCCTCTTAGGTTAGGAGGGTTGGTTCTCTTGAGATTTTCTCTTCTTGCCACCACCTTCAGACTCCTTCTTTACCTAGATCACTTCTTCAGTATTTATGTGCTTGTGAGCTTTTTGGATGAATTTTTTCAGGCTGTGCGAGGGCTAAAGGGCCATCTCATATATCACCCAACCTTATTTGATACTATTGATGGCAATCGCGAGGACAATGAAACTATCCAACTCAATACCTTCTAGCCTGGCTTTGTTAAATTGAGTCAGAGAATCCCTTAAGCTTTCTCCCTCCTTCTGCTTTGATATGATGAGTGCAAAGGGTCCTTTCAGCAAGAGACCAATGAGATAAATTATTCTATGAGTTTGTCTATCAAGTTATCAAAACATGTTATTGTGTATCTTGAGAGTCCAAAGTACTATGCTCTAGCCGGGCTTGTAGTGTCTTTGAAAATGCTTTACACATGGTTGAGTCCCATACCCTTTATAGAATTATGGTATTCCTAAAGGTATTGATGTGATCAACCAGGTCCTTCCAACCATCATACACCTCATATAGAGTCTAACAAAACTTTGGTTGCACTGACGAATATGCTATTTGGGGGATTAAAGGGGTATCGTATCTTAGTTGGTAAGGGTGACTCAGTGCCCATGATCATCCCCAAACTAAATGAAACATGACCTCACTTAGGAACCCCAATATCATGTCATCTGGTGCTCAACTGGTGTGCATTTAGTAGGTGGCTTGTTAGCCAAATCATAAGTTGGGTCTCGTTTATCATAATCCCCCGAAACTTGATGAAGGTTTGTAACTCTTGATGTCCCAATAAATTGGAGGGACCTATTGGTGCTTCTATGATCATTTATAAAAGGGTTCTCTAGGGTTGTGGTTGAGTCCATGTTACAAAATTGGCTTGTTGCACCGGTCCACCTAACCCATCAAATGAGTTATGCAACTCTACTGGCATTAGGACTATTTACCCCTAGTTGGGTTCTTTGATGATAACGGTCATGCTACCCTTGGAGGCATGGTTGAAAGATCGTCAAAGACCCCTTGGATTAGCTAAGAAGAGAGACTAAGTAAATCTCAATGAAAGCATCAATTATTGACCAATTCAACACTAGTTTTGGTCTGGAAGGCTCCTAGGGATTAGATCTACTAGGCCAACCTTCCGATAATTTGCAAGAGAGAATAAGAATCTTGAGGAAGATCGCCAGGAGCTCTCCAGTAACAACCACTTTGATGCTCAAGTCAAAAAAGGTCTTGTCAATTCTCTTCAAGTGAGCCTTAGAGAGAGAGAGAGAGAGAGAGAGAGGTCCCCCTACCTTCATGGGTTGTAAGCAATTTATAGGCTAAGAAAGTTCTTCTATGGATCTAGAACTCTGTGATTTTAGTTCTGATTATATCATACTCTCCTTATTTGATTGTTATCACTCTTGGATTCTATGTTAATAATCTTTCGGGATCTTTATTTTTTGATTTTCTTGAATACCTGGCTATATTCAGATATAAATTGGGCCTATTATTTTCCTATATGTCTTTGGATATGTGCTTGCACAGCACGTATCACTTGTGCTATTAAGCCAACTTGACCTTAGTGGTATTATCTTGGATATCAGCTTTACAATTTGTACCTCGGTTACCTCAGGTTAAGGATCAATCTTCACATCGGGTCCCTATTTACTTTCAGCTCAACTAATTTTACCTCAATGTATCATCAATAACAACTAGTGCTAGTATATTAGATTAAATATAGGTGGTACATATATTATTTATAAGCGTTAATTGTATATAACTCCTTAAAATCTTACTAAATTACATATTTCTTTCTTGAACTTAAAAAATCATATATAACTCCTTAGAATCATACCAAATTACATATTTCTTTTCAAAACTTGAAAAATTACATATAACTCCTTGAAAATTTTTTAAATTATATATTCCCTTCGAAACAAAAAAATTATAATTTTTCTTGGGTTGTCCAATATAAGAAAAAAATTTTGAATGTAAATTTATCATTAGAATGAATAATATTTAGAAAATATATATTTCGATATTATTTTGGTTGAAGTAAAAAAATGAAAATACTTCCGATCGAATGTAAATTAATGTAATGAAAAACATGAGTAAGAATCAACCCCAAATCTAATTTATATCAAATATTAGATATGACCTACATTGGGCCTTACTTTTCGTTCAGATTAGGTTGAAACAAGTTTAAATGAAGTTATAACAAAAGTATTATTTTACATCTTAGATTTAAATTTAAATCCGGATCAAACTAAAACAAGGTTAAACCAAACTAAGGGCAAAGTAATTATTTTACATCTTGTATTGATATTTAATATAAGATAAACTTTTCAACCAAACAAGAAAGAATTTTTTTATAATAATAAGTTAACTGTCAAAGTCTTCTTTAAATAAGTCAGGAGTACCTTTATCATTTTACTTCAATCCAAACAACGTTAAATGATATATATTCTCTAAATATTTCTAATTCTAATGATAAATATATACATAATAAAATTTTTGTTAATATAAAAATTATTTATTTTTAAGTTTGGAGGAAAATATATAATTTACAAACATTTCGATGAGTTATATATAATTCTTTTAGTTCTAAAAAATATACAATTTGACAAGATTTTAAAAAATTATATGTAATTTTTTAAATTTAAAAAAATATATATAATTTAATAAAATTTTAAAAAATTATATACAATTCATCCTATTAATATATTTAAGTCAATATCTCAGCTAGAAATATATGTCCTTATTTTAAATAAAAGATCGTGGGCACACTCTGAACATCTAATCACCCATCCCTCTCTGATGCGTTGATATCCATTTGTTGCATCTCTTCTGCACTTTTCTTCCTTCCCCGCCGCCACCACTTCTATCTATGCCCATGTTTTCCTCCTCCAAAAACCCTAGATCCTTATGCTTCTATCGTGACGACGAAGACGAGTCAACGTCGATACCCACATGAAGTTAAAGATAATACGCAATATTCTATAAGAATAAATCATAAAATGCTCCACATAAACAATAATTAAATGTGCATAATTAATATATGTTACTAATAGTAAAAAGATGATGTAATGTATGTGAACAATCATTGACCAATACTAATATAAGCATTTGATGACAATCTACAAAATTCTTTAAAATAACGCTAATTTATAATGTAAACTAAGGTTTTAAATCTCAGTTTCAGTTTCGATTTCGACATCTAGTGAAACCGATACGTTTCGATCGTTTCGGTTTCAATTTCGGCCATTTAGGTTTTGGCCGAAAGATTTTTTTTAATTATTAATTGTGTGTTGACCAGAGTTTAATTATATTTTGACTTCAAATTAAAAATATGATAAAATTTTAGAAATTTTTTTATAAAAATTAAAAATTATGAAAGAATTTATAATTAACTTTACCACAATATTAAATATTATTTTAATTAATTAAAATTAATTTTGATTGTTAACCACTATTTTTATATATTACTATATAAAAAAATATATGAGATATAATATGAATATGATTAAAAAATTAAAAATTAACATAAGCAAATTTAACTTATTATTAAAATATACTTGACACATACATAATTTATTAATTATAATGTAATATAACTAATCATCATTATCATCATAATCATCATCAGTTGAGTTTAAAACATCTGAATGTGAAATTATGAATTCAGTACCTGAACGATCCAAATGGTCATGCACGCATGCACGTGAACAAAAAAAATCAATGTGTTTCGATCAAAATATTTCCATTTCAGTTTCAACCAAAATATTTATTTTTTTTATTATTTATATTTTGACTAAAATTTAATTTAATTTTAATTATTTTTTAACTTCAAATTAAAAAAATTATAATATGTTTAAAAATTTTTAAATAATGAATAGTTACGTGAATAGTCTCATGCACATGAACAGTATCTAACAAAGATCGGCGAGGGCGTTGAAATCGAGCTAGCAACAGTGCTGGCCTGGGTAGGGATGAGCAAAAAAATTGAAAAATTGGTATACTAAACCGTACCAGTTGAGAACCGTACCAGAAAACTGGTTCTCAAATCAAACTGGTACGGTTTCGGTTCTTAAATTTAATAGAACTGAAAAATCGGTTCCGGTTGCGGTTCTACATTATATGAAAAACCGGTGAACCGGAACCGTATCGGTTTTACCCTAGATATATAGATATATAGATATATATATATTTAATATATATATATATATTCAATCAAAACCCTAACCCTAACCCTAATTCCTACGCCACCTCACCCTCGCCCTCGCCCTCGTCCCTACGCTTGCAGTGATGCGCCAACGTCGCCTCGGCCTCACCCTCGCCCTCGCCTCCGAGTTCGCAGCAACACCGCCTCACCCTCGTGCTCGCCCCCGCGCTTGCAGCGACATCGCCTCGCCCGTGCCCTCGCCCCCGAGCTCGCAGCAAAGCTGCCTTGCCCTTGCGCTCGCCCTCACGCTCGCAACGACGCCACCTCACCCTCGCCCTCGCCCCCGAGCTCACAGCGACTTTGCCTTGCCTTCGCACTCGCAGCGACGCCGCCTCGCCCTCACCCTCACCCTCACCCTTGCCCCCGAGCTCACAATGACGCTGCCTTGCCCTCGCCCTCGCCCCCAAGCTCGCAGCGATGCTGCCTCGCCCTCGCGCTCGCCCCCGCACTTGCAGCGACGTTGCCTCGCCCTCGCCCTCTTCCTCGCCAATTGTCACCAGGCCCATCACTTCCTCCGATCTCGTTGCCACTTGCTCTGATTTCTCCTCCATCCATCGCCAGAGCAGTGACGCTGGAGCTCCGGTATTCCAATTTTAGAACCGGTTTAGAATCAAAACCGAAACACTGGTTCTTTACCTAAATTGATACAGTTCCGGTTCTAAAATGAGCAAAACCGGTACGGTAAACTGGTTTTACTCACCCCTAGTCCTGGGTGCGAGGCCGGCCCTAGCTTGCCGGAATAGGGGCCAGGCCGGCGAGGGCGCGAGGTGGGCGAGGGAGCAGCGGCATGCTAGCGAGTGCGCGAGGGCCAGTCTGACAAGGCGCGGACTCGGGCACGAAGCCGGCGCGAGCTTGCCGTGCGAGCTCCCCACGCGTTGCGCTCACCCCGTGTGCAGCGTGCGCCCTGCCCGCTGTGCTCACCCGGCATGCAGAGCGCGCCCCGCTCGCATGGCGCTCAACCGAAAATCCTAAATTGCGACAGATCTGACCGATTTGTTATAGCACCGACCGAAACGATTCGATTTTGGCCGATATTTAAAACCTTAATGTAAACAATACAAGTGCAAAGATAAAAATAACATACACAAACTATTTTTTTGACATATTATTATTTTTAATAAAATACTAACGTTAGCATAATATTTATATTGAAATAAATAGCAACCACAATGGCAGAAAGTTAGCACAAGAAAATTCTTAATACATATATATTAGTTATATGCAATTGAACCAACTAAAAAAACCAATATTTTAATATAACTAAATGCATACTTCTAAAATAAATATTAAAGATGATATTTTGTTATTTAAATGTTATAACAAACATATATGAGTAATCTCACACATCCGTCCTGTAACAAACATATTATTATTAGAGTTTTATTAAAAATGATATTAAACATGATATTTTATTATTTAAATATTATATCAAACATATATGAGTTATATCACACATGCGTCCTGTAACAAGCATATTATAATTAAAGTTTTTAACAAATAACTATATTTCTTATCACGAATCTGTGAAAAACTATGTATCTTATCATTATTAGTAAAAAAATACTTATTTTATAGTATAAATTTATAAAAAAGCACTTCGATTAAAATATTAAATGTTCAGAAAATATTTTATTTTAGTTCAATTTTATTAATTAAAATTAGCGTAAAAATTTTAAATTATTATTTTTAAATTTAAATTTAAATAAATATTAAATTGATATAAAAATAATTTATCCTATTTTAATTTTTATGAGAAATTGATTATTCGATTTTGTGAAACTAAGAATTTAATATTCAATTTTGTCAAATCGATTATCCGATAATTATTAAGCGATTTTTTGAAATAAAACCGAATGAAAATAATTTGACCTTTTTATTAATTTAATTAATAAAATTAAATTAAAATAAACTATTTTTAAATATTTTAATTAAGATGATTTTTATAAATTTATAATATAAGATAAATAGGTTTTTACTAATAGTAATAAAGTATATAATTTTTCATAAATTTATAATAAAATAGGTAATTATTTATTAAAAGTTCTTGTTGTTAAACTTCACCGGTCTTGTGTTTTTGGTAGTCCATGTTTCAAAGTTTCCTAAAGCCGAAGACTTTCCTAACTAATCGTCCAAGAAGACGTGCGCTTGGTTGGAAGAGCCGGTTTTACATGGGAGAGAGAGATGGATAAACCATTCCGCATGAGGGGATGGTTAAGGGCCTCAGGGCAGGTCCTACTTGATCTATTCCGGCCAAGAAATCTCACTTCATCTTTCATTCTATAATATCATTTGGTCATTGGGTTAGCTATAATTTTGCTCAATGTGATTTGGTGTAGGTTCACGTTTTATGCATTCTAATTCTTATTTTCGTTGCAAATTTAATTTTGTACCATGTTTGTTCTAGCAGTTACACCAATTAAAAAAAAATATAAACACAATGGGCTGGATTCATATTTAATATTATTTTTACATAATACAATATAACTTTTTGTTTAAATTAGAAGTAGAGATCTTTATGTACAACCTCTTTGATGATATATTAAGCGGTCAAGTGATAGTTTACTGAAATTAGATGTGTATGGAACGAAAGCAAAATTGCTAATTGAGATAACTAATTGAGACAACTAAAAGGTGAGTCCTGAACCAATCTTACTAAGTTTAAAAAATCAATAAAACCGGACTCAAAGGGTAGATCGCGGATAGAAGCGTCTGGATTAAAAATTTACAAATACGCCGAGTCATTGTAAGCTCGATATCTTTATATATGAATAAGTTCGTAGAAAAAGACAACCATATCTTAAAATCCAGCTATAACTGAACTCACTAGAATTGGTCTTATAGCACTAATATATCAGTCAATTAATCTGTAGCTTCTCCATGAGTCTGTGGGATCGATTTTTGTGGCCCGCAATAGTGGAGACCCTGAGAGCAAACTCAAATCATAAATTAGAATTTATTTTGATTTGAAGTGTACTATTAAATATTGTTGGAATATTAATTTCCAACATATACAAACTCCTATTATTAATCACCCTGACTATTATTAGAAATTTTCTAAAATGAGAAATCTAACTAATAAAATAGATATACAAAAAAGAAAATAAAAAATATTTGATTGATTTTAAAAAATGATACATGACTTAAATAAGAGTATGTACTCACTTTGCAATGAATGGAATTATAGAAAATATAAAAAAAAATGAGAAAAGAAAAAGAAAAAAAAGGAGTAGAGAAAAAGCTCTAATATGTGTTGCTGTCTCACTCTCATGTGCTGGACACATAGCCTTTGACTCAGATTGACTTGGTCTTTGGTAGGTGTTGATAGTATCGTTTGATGGGATGTAAAAGAGAATGAGAGAAGTTTGAAGTGTTTTCAATAGCTTTGAACGGTAACTTTATTTTATGTGGTGGCATTACCAACGTCTTATAGGGTTGGCTAAAGCATCGAAAATCACATCATCAACTACTTTTGGGTTGAATAGTTTGAGGGGTGCATTGTCAACTACTTCAAGGGTTGACTAAGTTGAAACAACATGTCACCAATTGCTTTTGGGGTTGACTAGCTTGAAGGACACATCACCAATAGCTTTTGGGGTCAACTGGCTTGAAAGGGAGTATCATCAACTACTTTTGGGATTGACTAGTTTGAAAGGGTGTATTATCAATGGCTTCAGAGGTTGACTAGCTTGAGGAGCACATTGCCAACTACTTCTGGAGTTGACTAGCTTGAAGGGTGCATCATCAACTACTTCAAAGGTTGATTAGCTCAAAGGGTGCTTTGCTGACTGCTTCAAGGGTCGATCTTGAAGGTTGTGTTGTCAACAAATTTTGGGATTGACTATCTTGAAGGGTGCATCATTAACTGCTTCTAGGTTGACTAGTTTGAAGGTGCATTGCTGAGTTCTTCAAGGGTCAATCTTGAAGGGTGTATCATCAACTGCTTTAGGGTTAACTAGCTTGAAGAGTGCATCATCAACTACTTCTAAGTTGACTAGCTTGAAGGGTGTATTACCAACTACTTCTGGGGTTGACTAACTTGAAGAATGTATCGTCAACTGCTTCTGAGATTAACTAGTTTAAAAGATGAGTTATTAATTACTTCTATGATTGATTAGCTTGAAGAGTACATTGTCAACTGCTTTTGAGTTTGACTAGATTGAAGGAGTGCATCCTGAACTGCTTTTGTGGTTGGCTAGCTTGAGTGTTGCATCATCAATTGCTTCTAGGTTTACTAGCTTGAGGGATGCATTGCTAACTGCTTCTAGAATTAATTAGCTTGAGGGATGCATCATCAATTGCTTCTAGGATTGACTAGCTTGAGGGGTGTATCGCTAACTTTTTTTAGGGTTAATTATCTTGAAGGATATGTCATCAACTGCTTCTGAAATTGATTAGTTTAAGGAGTACATTATCAATTGCTTCTAGAGTTGGTTAGCTTAAAGGGGGAATTTTCAATTGCTTATGGGGTTAACTAGCCTAAAGGAGTGTGTTGCCAACTACTTTTGGGATTGGCTAGCTTGAGGGTTGCATCATCAATTGCTTGTGGAGTTGGCAAGCTTTAAGTGTTGCATCATCAACTGCTTGCAGGTTTGACTAGCATTAAGAGCTGCATCATCAACTGCTTGTGAGATTGACTAACTTTAAGGGTTATATCATCAACTGCTTATGAGGTTGACTAGCTTTGAAGGCTATGTCATTAACTATTTATGGAGTTAACTAGCTCAAAGTGAGGCCAACGATTTTGATCATATTATTGGTTGACTTCATTTGAATAAGATATTGTGGCTAACTGATTAGGCATGTTCAAGCCCATCTTAGTTTGGTTTAAATTGAAGCATTGTCAATGCTTTTGGGTTGGCTTAGCTTTAAAGTGAGACCGATGGCTTTTGTAACACACCCAACAAGACTTAGTTTAACTTTATTTAGTTTTATTCAAACTAATTTTGGTTAAAATCAGGATGAAAATATCATCCTTTGTTCATAGACTTGAAATATTATCAAGAGCTCAACACATCTAGCAGGACTCAGTTTAACATTATTTAGTTCTGTTGAGACTAATATAGTTTGGTTTGAGTTTAGTTCAGAATCAATTTCACACTCAACTTTGATTTAAGTCTGAAATTGATTCAACTTGATTGAATTGTGATTCACCATCTTCTTCTTGGAAGATAGTGATGTGTTCTGAACCCTTGGTGATTGGGTTCACATTGGCACTTTACAGCATGACCAAGAAAACTATGTGAATCATCAAAGTCAATGAATATTTAGTAATGAATTTAATCTACCAAGCTTAGCATTAACCTTCAGAAGAACGTTTGTCAGACATTGATCATTGACTCTAGTTGGAGCAGTGCTGATTTTGATTCAATCCGAATCTAACTTGGTTCACTATTCAAGACTCAGTTTTGATCCGAGTTTGATTTCACTTGGTTTGGGTCAAGTTCAACCTTATATTGAACCTCTATCGAGTTTTGTTTTATATCTTCAATTCGAGTTCAAGTTAATTTAGTTTAACTTGGTTTTAATTTAGGTTCAGCCTGACTTGGTTCTGCTTTGACTTTGAGTTTGCCCTTTTAATTTGCACTTGATTTAACCCAATCAAAGTTTTATTTGAGCTTGGTTCAATCCAAATTGGATTTGATTTAAGCTCAACTTGATTTTTTTTTAACCCATCTCGAGTTTAATTAGGATTGAGTCTGAGTTTATTGGTCTAGGTTAACTCAATTTGGATATTTTTATTCCAGCTCAATTTGAATTTTAGTCTATTTTTTTGATCAATTTAGGTCTATTTGAGTCAACTTAGCCTTTGTCTATTTATTTTGGCTGAATTCAATTTCAATCTAATTGAGTTACTTCATATTAAGTAGTTTGATTTAAAGGTCATTTGCTATTTTTGATAATTTTAGGCGAACTTGTGGCCTAGCCTTAAGTTTATGAACCTGAGGGCTAGCTTAGTTCATGAGTTTGAAAACTAGCTTAGAGGTGCAAGCCCAAAGGCTGACTGAGTGCGAGTCCAAAAACTGGCCTAGGTGCAAATCCAAAGGCTAGTTTGTGTGCAAGTCTAAAGGCTAGTTGAGTGTGATCCTAAAAGCTGGTTTAGATATGAGCCCAAAGACTAGCTGAGTGTGAGCCTTAAGGCTTACTAGATGCAAGCTTGAAGGCTAGTTAGCTGCAAGCCTGAAAGTTGCCTTGAATGCAAGCTTGAATGCTCACTAAGTGTGAGAAGGCTGACTTGGATGTAAATTTGAAGCTTAGCTAAATGCAAGCCTAAAGGCTGACTTAGATACAAGCTCGAAAGTTAGTTGCGTGTGAGCCCAAAAGTTAGTTTGGATGCGAGCCTGAATGCTAGCTACATATAAGTCCAAAGGTTGACTAACGTGCAAGCCCGAAGGCTGGATGAATATGAGCCAAAAGACTGGCTAAGTGCCAACCCAAAGGTTGGCTAGGCGTGAGCCCAAAGATTGGCTGAGGTGTGAGTCCAAAGACTAGCTAAGTTTGAGCTTGAAGGCTAACTTGGATGCAAGCCTGAAAGCTAGGTAAGTGCGAACTCGAAGGTTGGTTGTGGTGTGAGTCTGAAAATTGGCTGAGGTGAGAGGCTGTAGGCTAGTTGAATGCAAGTCTGAAGACTAGTTGAGTGCGAGCCCAAGACTGGCTGGGTGCAAGCCCAAAGGCTGGCTAAGTATGAGCTAAAAAGTTAGCTTAGATACAAGCTCAAAGGTTGGCTGAATATGAACCCAAAGGTTGGTTGAGGTGCAAGCTTGAAGGCTAGCTAAATCTGAGCATGAAGCCTAGCTAAGTGCGAGCCCAAAGGCTAGCTTAGATGCGAGCCTAAAGACTAGTTGAGATGCAAGCTCAAAGGCTAGTTGAGTCCGAGCTCAAAGGCTAGCTGAGGTACATATCCAAAGGTTGGCTGGATGTGAGCCCAAAGGCTGGCTAAGGTATGAGCTTGAAGGTTGGCTAGATGAGAGGCCAAAAGTTGGTTAAGTATGAGATTGAAGGCTAACTAAAGTGCGAGCCTAAAGGCTAGCTTGGATGCTAGCCCAAAGACTGGTTAAGTGCAAGCCCAAAGGCTGGTAGAGGTGTGACTTGAAGGTTGGCTAAGTGCAAGCCCAAAGGATGGCTGAGTGAAAGCCCGAAGGCTAGCTGGGTGCAAGCTCCAATACTAACTGACTACGAGCCTAAAGGCTGGCTTAGATACAAGTTTGAAAGCTAGCTATGTGAAGCCCAAAGGTTGATTGAGGTGTGAGTCCGAAGGTTGGCTAGGTGAACTCAAAGGTTAGTTGAGTGTGAGCCTAAAAGCTAGCTAAGTATGAACTCGAAGGGTGACTTGAATGCAAGTCTGAAGGCTAACTGAGTGCAAGCCCAAGGCTAGCATAGGTACGACAATGAAGCTCATGGGGAACATGAGCTAAGCAAATCAAGGTGCAAGCTAACGAGAAGAGGACTGCCAATGGCTGAGTTCTAGCAAAGTGTGGACAAGGTCGACCAATTCAGGTCAACAAGAAAGTTGGGCTAGTAAATATGGTAGGACAGAGTTCCAGTAGGGAGACAGTACTCATGGTGGTGGTGTAGGGTTCCAAATGTGAGCTACTTGGGCTGAAGATCAGATCAGCGATGAGAACAGGGTAGAGGTAGTGGATGCAGCTGGTCAATGGTCTTGTGGATAGGCAAGGAAGTTGCATAGAGCAACAAGGGAAAGAAAGAACGGAGAAAGCTAAGTTGGAATTTTCTTGACCTTTCTCACTCTTCAATTCTCATTGATGATTCTTCAATTGTCTTCCTTGATGATATTTTGTCTGATCTTTTCTCTCCTATTCTTTGTCATTATTCCTCTCTCCTTGTTTGTAGGTTTCTTCATCAATTTATAGGCCTTCGAGGGAATTGAGATCACATCCATGATTGGCTTATTTTGGAATGTTGTGATTTGTGATAGATTGTGTTTTCATCTTTTGTGAATGGCATATAATCCATTAATTGGGATTTGTTTCCCTGATGATGATATTTGAAATATATACTACTTTTCGTTATTGAATTCTCAAGGGGTTATTCGTAAATTTTTCAAAAAATTAGGACCAAAATATAATTTCATAAGTTTCAAGGTTTTTTTATAAAATTTTCAAAATTTCAATGTCCGTTTTCGAATACGATTTGAACTTTTTGAAAATAAAAATTTTTGAGAGACTTATTTGTAAATATTCCTAAAAATTAGACCAAAAATATAATTTTATAAATTTTAGGGGTTTTTTTAAAAATGAACATATTTATAAAATTCTGCAACTTTTAGGAATCTTTTTGAATAAAAGCTTGGACTTATCCATGAATAAAAAAATCTTGAGGTTTATGTACAAATCTCAATTTAGTCCAAATCTTATTTTAGCTTTTGATCTAAATTTGGGCTCAGATCCAATGTCTAAATTTAGCTTATCATAAGTTCAACTCAGATTTAGAGTAGGGCATCAAAGTTTACTTAAACAAAGTGTCCCTTCGCATCCACTTCATGAGCTTTCTTGATGAAGAGAGTGGATGCAAAAATAAAAGTGAGCGCCTTATTTTCTATTACTGCCTTTGCAAGTGCTTGATTGGTAAGCTTGTATATGTCTTCTTATATATCCTCACAGTAGTATCTTTTTTCTTTACCCCTTCTCGCGTATTTGCTCGGCTCACATTTTTTGAAGGTACCATGGAATCCTTTGTGATCAAGAGGATTGGGGAGGAAGGTAGTTTTGACTTTATTTCATTTCCTCCTAGATTTTTGGACTAATGTCGAAGCGGCTATTGCATACCAGCCCTAGAAACATTGAAAGTAGGTGCATTTCGATAATTATCATTTTTTAGCCTACTTTTCTAAGGAAGGGATGCCATGTATTGATGGGGCAGGTGGTTGTTTCATGGTAGAACCAGTTCAATATTTTAGACAGTGAGAATCTTTAGAGACCTCGTGGTTTTGCATTCTTAACAGTCACTCGCCTATTTAGGGATGATCATTTCTACTTGCTGGCATACTACCAGCTCTACAAAATTATTTAGAATGGGTTGATGATGTAGTGTCTCAGTTCTCAGCTCAACTTGCAAGACTCGACGTCGTAGGAGGAGTCATTATGTCTAAGATATAATGTGCCAAAGACTAAGGGATTTTGCATGGCATGATCGAGATGTAGAACTAAGCCACTACTACCTTCCATACTCCATATGTTGAGATCAATGTTTCCTTATGGGACATAAAGCAACTAGCCAAGATCCCCATTCTTGGGGACTTCGATGATGAGTATATCCCTACTAACTATCATACAGGTCTTGACTTCTGTTATGCTTTATGCAATCTCCTCAAATTTTATGAGTGGTTGGTGGCACACTTTTCAAATAATTAGAATAGAGTATATTCCGACCATTGGATTGACATTTTTTATAAAAGAAGTCTGACAAGTGAACCAACCAAATTTCACTAAATTATGTACAACACAGGAGATATCCTTCCAGAATTTGGCCTCGAGACTTATTTTGTTGCCTTTATCAATTTATGGCTTTGCTATTTTGTCATGCCACATAGCAGGTAGTACATTCATCCAGATACATTTGCAATGGCATGTAAGATGGTGCATAGGTAAAGGATTGCCTTAGCCTCTATGGTGCTAGGTTCAATATATGTTGGTCTTAAGAGTGATAGTGGATAATCCTATAGGACCAAGAGATTCTTTAGTTTGGTTTCCCATTTATTTTCTTCATGCTTGAATTTATGCCCACTTTAAGAGGATGTATACTGACTTGGAGCCTAGTGATGAAATAAAAAAGCTATGTCATTCACATTTGGTCTCTGTCCTTGAGATGATTTGGATCATGGGTAGGATGCATGTGTGGGATCCTCGAAATTTTTAGTGGCAAGCTTTTTCCTTCACTCTTCATGATTCTAACATGTTAGTAGATGTAGCTCATCTTCCCTTATCTTCAGAGGCTTATGAGTGTATTATTTCTTTGAGGCATGGCATGCTTCCACTTTATTTCATAGAGTATTTAGTTGTGGAGCCTTGTAATCCACATCAATTTTGTCTTAGTTTGAGTATAATCAGGGTTTTCCTAAGAACACTCCTGCTCCTTCACCACCATCATGTCTTGGCTAATTAGCAAGTTATTGGCTACATGTCACTCATATACAGGGTGATTCATAGTATTATATTATCAACATTAAGCATGAAGCCAAGGCACTTCGTTCCTATGCTACAGTGTGGTTTGACAGTATGGACGGATATTTTCACATTGATCCTAAGTTTCTATTCTAAAATTAGCCTGGTTCACACAATAAGGAAAATCAAGTGGTGAGCAATAGAGCGTAGAATCAGTAGAAGACTCAAGAGGCACAGAAGGCATTGACTCGTAAATTTGCCCACCTTCGATAGAGGAGAGAGAGACCCATCACTTCTTACAAAGTCAACAATGGCCATTTTCAAGGTAATGTAGGTCCCAGATTGAGCCTGAGGTGGGAGGTGCCTTGACCTATATATAACCATCATGTGACTGATGCTCCGAGGCACTTGGCGATACATGCAGGACGATACGTAGTGGGAGTGCAGGAGCGGATTCACATATACCATCTTGGGACTCAATTTCTTTGAATCCTATTATTGACATGGATGTAGGACTAGGGGCAATCCTTTCTTCACCAACATCAATATTCTAGTCTCTTGATATAGATTTGAGTAAAGCGGTTCGATCGACCTCTCCGTCACCTGTATTGGCCAGCCATTCAACAGATGTGAGTATCCTTAAGTGCTAGTAATTTCGTTTTCTTTTCTTTCCTCTTTTTTTGGCTGAAAATCCCTCTTATTTTAGGTGGATGAGGATTTTGGAGGCTCTCTCGATAATATTTTAGACTCTGATGGTAAGGGACACATGAGTTTTGCCAAACTTTACATTGTGTATATACTAATCTTACCCTTATTGCATACATAATTCTTGGGTCATGCTTTAGTCGAGGGATGCTCGCATCCATGGGTATCTGTCCCCCAATTACTAGCATCAGGTAATGACCCACTATCTTCTTCTTTTTCTTGAAAATTTTTCCATCTTCTAATATATCACTTGCTCCTTCAGGTGATGATGAAGAGGCGTAAGTGAGTGACTACATAGTTATCGCGATCATTGTGAGTGCCACTTAGGCTTTATGTATTTTAGGATTATACTTATCCTTTCTATTTAGAGCCTTTGCTCATTTTGGTCTTCTTTATTTAGGGATATTATCATTACTTTATGAAATTTTTTCACTTTACATCAGATTTGGTCTTGCAACCTCAAACACTCCCTTTTTCTTCTTTTGCATTCTAGCCATGTGAAACGAGTCCTAATTTTTTCCATTTGTTAATAAGTGTGATGATGGACTTGCCACATGAGGATAGGCTTGATTTTTCATAATGAATGGATTTTATTTGCTACAAGAAAGTGGACTTGTGATGCCACAATAGGAGACTTGATTTGTCACAAGCAATGGACTTGATTTGTCATACGGAAGTGGATTTGACTTGCTATGTAGAAGTAGATTTAATTTGCCACATGGAAGTGGACTTGGCTTACCATGTAGAAGTGGGCTCAAGCTATCACATAGGAGTGGATTTAGGTTACTATATAGAAGTGGACTTGGGTTGCCATGTGGAAGTAAACTTAAGCTGTCATGTAGAAGTGGACTTAAGTTGTCACATATAAATGGACTTAGGTTGCCATATGAAAGTGGACTTATATTGTCATATGGAAGTGGACTTAATTATCACATAAAAGTGGACTTAGATTGCCACATGAAAGTGGGCTTAATTGCCATGAAGATCCAACTTTATTACAATGCAAAATGGGCTTAGTTTGCCACCTCAAAATAGATGGGGTTTTGTGTCTATGTTTTGCCTCAAGAAACATGAAGTGCATGTTTGATTGGACATTCCTTTTTAAGGAAGTCAGACATTCGATTATAGATAAAATATAAACACTTTTAACTGTTATTGTTATTGCCCCTAGGGTTTAGACATAGTATCTTTTGAGGAATCGGCCATTGATTAGTGGCATAAGCCTTTTCCTCTTGTCATTGATTAGTTGGTAGGATCCCCCTTCATGTATTCTTTTGATGATATAAGAACCTTCTCAATTATGCTCGAACTTGCCTTTCTTATTTTGGTTTGAGATTATGAGTCTTCTCAAGACTAAGACCATTTTTTTCCTTCTAGAAGGACCTAAGTCGAGCCATCTTATTGTAGGCCATGTATATTTGTACTTGATACATTTTCAGATTTTGTTTGTCCATGAGTCTTGTCTCATCCAAGGAGCCTAGCTTGTTAAAGCAAAGATGAATGTTATTTTCTCTTATGATTTCTTCCTACAAGGCAATCCTTAGATAGGGGATTTATACTTCCAATAGCAAGATTACCTCAGTCTTGAACACCAATGCATATGGCATTAATTGGATAGGGATTCAATATGTGGTGTGATAGGCCCACAGTACCTCAATAAGCTTTTGGTGCTAATGTTTCTTTTTTCTGGCAATAACTTTTTTCAAGATCTAGGAAAGGGTCTTGTTAAATGCCTCAATGAGCCCATTGGCTCTCACATTGTAGATGGATGAATATCTCCAATCTATCTTGTGATGATAAGTAAATCATCCTACTTTGAAACTTCTAAAAGATAGTCCATTATAAAAAATAATCCTTTGAGGGATACCAAATCAGTACAAGATATTTTTTTCAAAAAAGTGAGTAACAGTATCCACTTTTACTTCTTTCAATGAAATCACTTCAACTCACTGAGAGAAATAATCAGTTGCTACCAATATGAAGCAGTGGCCTCTAGAAGAAGATGGTTCAATTAGGCTGATGATGTCTGTACCTCATACCTTGAATGGCCATGAGGACACTATTAGATGTAGAGGATTTGGGTGTTGATAAATGAAGTCACCATGAATTTGGCATAGGTGACATATTCTTGCATATTCGATACAATCTCCTACCATCATGGACCAGTAATAGCTCACATGCTTAATCTTCATTATCATTTTGGGGCCTACTTCATGAGCCCCACAGACCTCAAAATGTACATCATATATAGCTTCTTTGGCCTCTTTATCTGAGAGACAGTACAAAAGTAGTTGATCAAAAAATCTTTTATAAAGAGTGTCATTGATAAGCAGAAAGTGCACGGCTCACTTTTTGAGTTGTATCACTTCAAATTTATCTTTTGGGAGTTTTTCACTTTTGAGGTAGTTGGTGAATGGTATTCTTCAATATGTGGCCTCTTCTACAAGTTTAGATTGAACCTTCTCATACTTGATGATGAAGGCTGAGCTCATTACTTGTCTACTATGGACTGTGATTAGAATTTCTCCTTGATCAAGATCAGCTAGTGCCTTGGATAGTTTAGATAAGAAGTCAATTTTCGCATTAATGGACTGAATAACCTTTGTTATTTGGACGTGGGATTTGTCTTATGAGCACTTGGGACTTTTCATGGTATTTTAGAAGCTCAAATTTGTGAACTTTATATTTGTCTTGAGCTTAGTTGATAACCAGTTGCAAATCACCAAAAATATATAGGTATGATATTTCAATATTGAGGGCCATTTTCAATCAATGTAATTAAGGCTTCATATTCAACTTCATTATTTGTACATGGTTTTGAGAGAAAATAGGAGTATCATAAAATGCGTCCATTTGAAGTAACATAAATGAGTCTAATGTCTGCTTTGATTTGCAGAAGCTTTGGTCTAATCTCTAGTTTGATGGGTGATGCTCCATTAAAGTATAGCTTCTAGTAATATTTCTCTTCTTTGACCAAAAGGATTTCTTCATTAGGGAGTTTGCAATTCAAAAGAGAATTGTCCGATACTGGATAAGCTACAAGAAAATCGATGAGGGCTTGCCTCTTGACTATCTTCTAGAGAGTGAACTTGATATTGTATCCCATGAGAATTAATACCCACTTTGCTAGTCTTCCAGCGAGTATGAGCCTAGTCATCAAGTACTTTATGGGATCAATCTTTGATGTTAAAATGATTTGATGAGAAAATAAATAATGCCTCAACTTCTTGACCGCGAATATGAGTACCAAATAGTACTTTTCGATGGGGGAGTAGTTACTTTTTGCCCCTACTAGCATTCCACTCAAATAGTAGAGTGCATTTTCTTTACCTTCTCTATTATTCTAGGTGAGAAGTACTCCCAGGGATCCTTCCATCACTATTGTGTAGAGAATTAAGGACTTATCAGGTAGAGGTACTTCCAGGACTAGTGGCTTTAGGAGATATTGCTTGATCTCTTCAAATGCCTATTGGAAGCCTTAATCCCAAATGAATGGAGTGTCCTTCTTCATCAACTTGGAAAAAAATTGTATTTTTTAAAGAGATTTGAAATAAACCTTCTTATGTATGAAAGTTAGCCTAGAAATAACCTCAATTGCTTTAAATTACTAGGTGGTGATAGATCTAAGATAGTTTTGATCTTGGACAAATTAATTTTAATCCCTCTATGTCTAACAACAAAACTAGGGAATTTTTCCAATATCCCCCTGAAAGATACTTTATAGGGTTTATCTTTAAGCTATATTTTCTAAGGCGGTTGAATACCACTCTTAGGTATTGGACGTGTCTATCTTTGGACTTAGTTTTGACCACCAAGCCATCCACATAACATTTCACTAACTAGTGTATGGGGTTGTTTAATAGGTGGGAGCTCAATATTGATGACTAGTTTATGGATTGCAGCTTTAGGATCTAGTCCAGAAATCTCCTTATAACTCCATGCGAAGTAATCAATATACTCTTAGAGCACTGCTTTGAGCTAAGTTTGGCTTTCTTCTAAAAGTTGAGTGTTGGTGAAGGTTAACTTGGGGTCCTCCTTTGAGCCTAGGTTAATCTCCATCAATTCTGCAACTATAGCTTACCCCCTATCCTTAAGTTTTGGTGGAGCTTCTTCTGGTTTAGGGACTATTTCTTCACCAAGTAATTCATCATGTCGAGTGAGATTTGGCAAAGGTTCATCTGAAGGCATTTCGGCTGCATCATACCCCCTTTCCTTTAGTTCTGATGAAATTTCACTAAGGATGTCACCTTCTTGTGATGTCTAGAAAGTTACAGCCATCTTAGTGTATATGCCAAGAGGTATTGATATTATTTATCCATTCTAAAATATTGGAGAGAGGTCCAATAGTGACTATAAGACACGTGTGGGCATTTAGAGTAATATAGCCTAATCCCTTTGTGTTTTTATTTCTTCTTTCAGGAATATAAGCATGTCTTTGGAGTGGATCTCATAGATTCTTGAAGAAACAATCCTCTCTCTTTATTTATGGACATCTATATCTAGATTTGTTAATTATCTGACGGAGCTGGTCTAAGAAGTATGTAGGCATGAGTACCGATTAATGATCATCATTATCCGCTAGATCTTTAGTCCCCAGGATTTCATGTATGCTTGGAGTATAAGAGATTATCTTGCAGAATAGTATTTCTTTTTCTCATTTGCGTCATGGAGGAATGTAAAAAGTCATTAATTCTTCCACGATATTGATGCTTAACTTATCTAATGGCTTAAATAAGCCTTTTAGAACTTCAGTAATAAGGAGAGTATTTTCTATTTGACCTCTGAAGAAGTTGGATTAAAATCGCTTCATAGGAGAGGAAGAGCAAAGCTCAAGCTAGCAATCTTTTGCTTTATTTGACTAATGGAATCAAATCCCCTATAAGCATCGAATCTTTGATAATATTTTACATCATCATAATGCACCTCATGAACATCAAAAGAGTGTACATCTCTATCAATTCGGTGTTCTCTACCATCCTTGAAGTATTTGAGGTATTGATGTAGGGTTGATGACACTACTTTATTTTCATGTAGCTATAGCCTCCCTAATAATGCTTTGTATGATGCATCACTATCAATCATATAAAACTTGGCGTCTATCATTATCTCACCTACTTTTAGAGGGATAATTGTGGCCCCTATAACTCTTTGATTATTTTGATTAAACACTTATATGATTATAATCTCATATGATAGGTGATACATATCCAAAGTTCGAGATCTTAGAGTTTGGAGAGTCATCAAATTGACTGAGGAACCTAGGTCAATCATGATGTGATTAATCTTGATCTCATCATTGTTCCCTATGACATATAATGGTCTGTTGTGGTCTATTATCCCAAGTAGCAGGTCCTTATTTGTGAAGGTGATGGTGGGAGTTTATCATGCACACAAAGACTCTTTCATCTTCTCTTCAACAAAGTATACTTAGTAGTTGACCAGATTCTACAAGATATGCACTAGTGTATCCCTAAGTTCTTATGACATCATCAAGGCATCAAACACACTCAGCATATTAGGGATCTTCTTGAGGTGGGCTGCTATGTTGTATTCAATCTTTTTGGGTGTAGATTCAGCTTGCGAGGGCTCGATGCTCTCACTTATCTAAATTTCCTTTTCTTTGTCTGTGGGGATATTTTTGTTTATAAGAATTAGAGCTTGTCTCAAAGGTATCACCTTCCCACCTCAACATTGTATTTGGTTTATTCTCCTTAGTTGAAATTTGGTATCATGAGACCAATAAGGTTCGTCTTCGGAATCACTCCCGAGGCTAATAATGTGACAAGAGGTAGTGAACCACCCTAGCCCCTAGTCAGTAGTCCCCTAAATGTCCTTGGAAGATGTGATTGACTGATAAACATTCCATTCAACATCAAAATTAGGCACGTGGGATTTTCTTGTAGAGAGGTCTTTAGATATTCTTTGGATGAACCCTTATACTTTATTTGCTAGCATAACCTTCTTCAGGACTTTGTATTTAGGATGTTTCTTCCATGGATATTTAGATTGGCTTGACTGTGGATATTCAAATTGATTTAATGTAGGAGTAGAATGAGCTTTAGCATTAGCTCACTTGATCCTCTCCCAATATGCCTACTTCTTCCTTTGGTGCTTGCTAGTGTAGGACCTTCGAAGTGATCATAAAGCTGCTCTAAGTCAAAATATGGAGCCATATTAATCGACCATGCCTTATATGCATAATTTCTCTAAAGTTAGCGAAGCACATCCTTCCTTAGGTTCTAGGACTAGAACTTCACCAAACCTAGTGGGTCGGGCATTTATCGCCGGATTGCCTAATGGAGGCTCAGATAGCAGTTCGTTGGTGTTTACCTTAGATGTATAGGTCACTATGCAACAAGAGGTCATACACTTAGATAACTCTCTTCGATAGTGTCTAGCTTTCTTGACCCATCTGTGGAGTAAGTGGCATGAGTGGTTGTTTTGATCCTGAGGGGGGTCAATAAGTAGTTACTCATCACCCCTATGATGTCTTTTGTATGACTTTATCTTTTCTACTAGCATCTTCTCCATCCTCTTGACTTTCTTAAAGAACATGGTAGTTGTATTTATCATGCTTTCCATGAGCATAGCCATAGCTTTCACATGCTCATTCAACATTTGCATTTTCCCCTTGATAAACCTCATGTTAGTTGTAGCTAGCTCTTTCATAGTATCTAGCTATATTTTGAGCATGTCATAGTCATACTCATGTGCGAATCACTCTCTGAGATAATTTACTTGTAAGCAGCCCTCAAGGAGACCTATGGGATCTCTTATTTCATCGATAATATCCTCAATGAATCTATTCGCTTTTTCTTACCTTGTACCCTGAATTTCCTCATCATTAAAGTGACAAGGTGGGGATTGGCTTGGTTGGAAACCTCCAACGGTAAATATGGTAGAGCATATTGCCACCAAAAGTTCACTTTCTTTATTTCTCACATCAGGGTCCTCTAGTAAAGCTTTGAGTTTGTCAAGAAAGAATTCTTCAAGAGTTACTTAGCTTCTTTCTCCTTGAATATATTTATCCAGAGAATCGATATATTCTTGGATGACTAATTTCTTGACATCATATTCATCTAACTAAACCAGTTTCTTCTTCTTGCTTCTATTCTTTCTCTTCTTGATGCTTCAAGCAGGTGAGGTAGTTTGCTCTAATAAAGCTTTCTTCATCACCATCCCAAGTTATTCAGGGTTTCTAGTCATTTTATTCAATAATTTCTTTAGCCTTTTTTAAATGTAGACATTTCATAATTTCCCTTGTTCAGGGATACGTTGTGCTTCTTTCCCAAAGAGAATTTTAGTAGATGATTCATGGTCCTTAAACACAGTAATATGATTAATGTATTTGATGGGTATTTTAAATATGACTGCCTTCAAGAGAGTTAGCTTACCTTTTCAATATTGCTTCTTGACCCAATCCTTGAATACATAGTAGTCTTTAATAGTATGCCCCAAAACTCTATAGTCAGGATAATAGTTTAGGTGATCTATTTTTTTGACCTCGCTTGGCCTTTTAGATTTTGGCTATTGGAGGCCTAACTTTAAGGCATCCTAGAAGATTTTGTCTACTCTTTCTCTTTTGAAAGAATTTTTTTTTTGAGCCTTTGTTGTAAATCATTAGATCATTCCACTTCTCCATCTCCTCTAAGAGTTTGTGGCTTCTAAGGATTATCCTTGTTCATGGTGGGGTTCAAAGATTTTTTTTCTCAGTTGCTATGAATGTAGCCCTCATATTTTTGAAAGGCTTTCCATGCTTTACCCTATCTTTCTTCGGCTTAAAACTTTATGAACTAAATAAGGATGATGGGTTAATCCTTATCAACTTTTTGACTTGCATGATGAGATCTTAAAATGTATGAATAGAAGAGGCACTTAGATAAGGTACTATCCATTCTCCCCTTATGTTATTTAGTACTAGGTTCATTGCCTCAAATTTGCTCATGGGTTATTTATACTTTATGCTGAGATTTCTCCACCATGTGATATAATCTAGAATTGACTCATTATTACATTTTAGTATTGAGACAAGGTCTATAATAATCACTTTATTAATGACTCCTTTGAACCTAATTCGGAAAGCCTCTTTCATTTGTGTCCAAGTTTGTGTGGATTCTATATACAAACTAGCATGTCACTCGAATGCTACTCCTATCAAGCTTGCTAATTGGTGTGGAGTAACAACGAGGGACTATTACTTGAATCTCCGCACAGAGTCACAAAGTGAGTTATATGCTATTCCAGATTACCTATGCCATTAAACTATTTGAAACTAGGTATTGTATAACCTCTGGGTATGGTAGTCGATCATGATCACTGGGGTATGATTTGTTAGCATTATTTACCTTACCTGTCTCACTTCCTTATCTTAATTGTGTAGCTACCATTCATTATACCTATTATTGTATATATGTTGGGAGTTTCATGTTGTCAAGGATTCTTGAAATCGAGGATTAGGTGTCCTTTATTAGAGGACATGCTTGTGAAGGGCCAACAATTTTGTGGATCTCATCTATGAGAGATGCACCTTATACCACCTCTACTACTTGGATGGTTGTTGAAATCATTCTAACTTATCAAGCTTTTGGCTTATTTGTAGCATCATCTCTATTAGCTCTATGATCTTTTAAGCTTCATCTTTCTCTTTGCCTTGCTATCTCAACTATTCTTATAGTGCTTCTATGACCAATTCTTGATTGGAGCTTTCAATTATGACTAAGACTTATGTTAGAATATGATAGTGTATGTTTTAAGAATCAGATCTAGGCTTTAGGTTGAGGCTAATTTCTCCCATCAATCAAGTTATCTCATTCAAGAGTCAACTTATGAAGTGAGCCATCACACCTTCTTTTTAGTGTGGCAGCAAGGATTTGTTCACAAGAGCTCTCTCCTCTTGGATTTCTTCATCAGTAAGTAGCCTTATTTTGGCATTTTGCTAGCTAGGATGTAGACTCACGGTCCCTCCCAGAGTCATGATGAGAAATGACTCTGATAATGTGGGTGGTCTACTTTGGCAAATCCTCATGTTCGATTGTAGCTTTACGGTGACTTTTGTGGTTTTGTTTGGTGATTTGCCCTTTTATCATAATTTTAAAGTAAGATTATGGCCATTGTAATTTGCTCCTATTCTTCTCTAAATTGCCTAATGAAGCAAAGGAGTTAGAGGTAAGGATGGTAATGACAATGGCCAACAATAATTTTAAAGTAAGATTATGGCCATTGTTAATTATCTTGACTATTATTAAGAACATCTTAAACTAAGAAACCTATCTAATAAAATAGAGACGCAAAAAGAAAAGAAGAAAGCATTTGATTGATTTTAATAAATAATATATGGCTTAAGTAAGGATATGCCCTCATTTTACAATGAATGGAATTATATAAAACATGAAAGAAATGAAGAAAGGAAAAAAAAAGGCATAGAGAAGAAGCTCTAATATGTATTGTTGCTCTACTTCCCAGCCCTGGACAATATGGCATCTAACTCAAATTAACTTGATCTCTAGCAGGTATTAATGGCATCGTCTGATGGGATGTGGAAGGGAATGGAGGAGTTTGAAGTGTTTCCAATAGCTTTGAGCATTAGCAATAACTTCATTTGGTTTGGTGGCATCACCAATGACTTATTGCATTGGGTATAGCTTCAAAAATTACATCGTCAACTACTTTTGGGTTGACTAGCTTGAGGGGTGCATTGTCAACTACTTCTAGGATTGACTAGTTTGAAAGGATACATCGTCAATGGCTTCTAGAGTTGACTAGCTTAAGGAGCATATTATCAACTACTTCTAGGGATAACTAGCTTGAAGGGTGTGTCACCAACGGCTTCTGGGGTGCTTGAAGGGGAGCATTGTCAATTACTTCTGGGGTTGACTAGTTTAAAAGGGCACATGATCAATGGCTTCTGATGTTGACTAGCTTGAGGAGCGCATCGTCAACTACTTTAAAGATTGACTAGTTTGAAGGGTGCATCATCAATTACTTCAAGGGTCAATTAGCTAAAAGGGTGCATCATCGATTGCTTCAAGGGTCGATCTTGAAGGGTGCATTATCAACAGATTATGGGGTTGATTAGCTTAAAGAATGCATCATCAACTACTTCTGGGTTGACTAGCTTGACTAATGCATCACCGAGTGCTTCAAGGGTTGACTAGGTTGATGAGTGCATCGCTAGCTATTTTTGGGGTTGACTAACTTGAAGAATACATCATTAATTACTTTTGGGATTAACTAGCTTAAGGAGTGTATTATCAACTGCTCCTGGGATTAATTAACTTAAAAGGTGTGTAGTCCACTACTTTTGGGGTTGATTAGCTTAAAAGGTGCATCGCTGACTACTCCAAGGGTTAATCTTGAGGGTGTATTGTCAACTACTTCTGATATTGACTATCTTGAAGGGTGTGTCATCAAATGCTTCTGGGTTGACTAGCTTGAGTGGTGCATCATCAACTACTTCAAGGGTCAATCTTAAAGGGTGTATCGTCAATTACTTATGGGGTTGACTAGCTTAAAGTGTGTGTTATCAACTACTTTTGGGTTGATTAACTTGAGAGGTGCATCAACGATTGCTTCTAGGGTCAATCTTGAATGGTTTGTCATCAACTACTTTTGGAGTTGACTAGATTGAAGAGTGTGTCATGAACTATTTTTGAATTGACTAGCTTGAAGAGTGCATCACCAACTGCTTCTAGGGTTGACTAGCTTAAAGGATACGTCATCAATTACTTTTGGGGTTAACTAGCTTAAGGTGTGCATTATCAAATGCTTCTGGGGTTGATTAGCTTGAAAGGTGCATCATCAACTATTTTTGCAGCTGACTTACTTGTAGGAATGCATCACCAACCACTTGTAGGGTTGGCTACCCTAAGGGCTATATCATCAACTGCTTGTGGAGTTGACTAGCTTTAAGAGATGCATCATCAACTACTTGTAGGTTTGACTAGCTTTAAAGGCTACATTATCAACTGTTTGTAGGATTGACTGGCTTTGAGGGCTACATCATCAACTATTTATAGGGTCGACTAGCTTTGAGAGTTACATCATTAACTACTTGTGGGATTGACTAGCTCAAAGTGTAGCCAACGACTTTGAGCATGTTGTTAGTTGATTTCATTTGAATAAGGCATTATGGCTAACAATTAAGCAAGTTCAAGCCTACCTTAGTTTGATTTGAATGGAAGTATTGCCAATGCTTTTAGTTAGCTTAGCTTTGAAGTGAGGCTGACGATTTCTGTAGTGCACCCAGTGGGACTTACTTTGACCTTATTTAGTTATATTCAAACTAATTTTGGTTTGAGTCAAAATGGTAATATCACACTTTGTTCATAGCTTTGGAGTATTGTTGGGGGTTCAGCACACATAGTAAAACTCCATTTGATCCTATTTAGTTTCATCAAGACTAATATAGTTTGGTTCCAAGTTTAGTTTAGAATCAGTTTAACACTCAACTTTGATTTGAGTTTGAAATTGATTCAAAGATAGTGATGTGTTATGGACTCTTGGTGATTGTGTTTGCACTGATAATTTATAACATGGACCAGGAAAACTATCTAAATCATCAGTCATTGAATGTTCAATAATGAATTCAATCCACCAAGCTTAGCATTGATCTTCAAAAGAATATTTGTTAGACACTAATCATTGACTCTAGTTGGAGTATTGCTAATTTTGATTCGAGTCTGATCTAACTTAGTTAAATGTTTAGGACTCATTTTTTATTCCAATTTGATTTTACTTGATTTGAGTCAAGTTTGACATTGTATTGAACCTATATCGAGTTTTGGTTTGCATCTTTGGTTCAAGTTCAAGTTAATTTAGTTCAACTTAGTTTTAATTCAAATTCAACTTGGCTTAGTTCTGCTTTGACTTTGAGTTTATCTTATTAATTTGGACTTGATTTAACCCAATCAGGGTTTGATTTAGGCTTAGTTCAATTCAAATTGGATTTTATTTGAACTCAACGTGATTTTAAATTAACCAATCTCGAGTCTGATTAGGATTAAGTTTGAGTTTATTTGGTCTAGGTTAACTCAATTTGAATTTTTTTTTAGTCCAACTCAATTTGGATTTTAGTTTATTTGTTTGCTCAACTTAGGTTCATTTGAGTTAACTTAGTCTTTATCCATTTATTTTGGCAGAGTTCAACTTCAATGTGATTGTGTTACTTCATGATAAGTAGTTTGCTTTGATGGTCCTTAACTATTTATGATAATTTTAAGTAGACTCATGGTCTGGCCTTAAGTGTGCAAACCTAAGAGCTAGCATAGTTTATGAACTTGAAAGTTGGCTTAGAGGTGCAAGCCCGAGGACTGATTGAGTGCGAGTCAGAAGACTAACCTAGGTGTGAATCTGAAGACTAGCTTGTGTGTAAGCCCGAAGACTGGCTTAGATATGAGCTCGATGGTTAATTGAGTGTGAGCCCGAAGGTTAACTAAGTATAATCTCGAATGTTGGCTAAGTATGAGTCTGAAAGCTGACAAGTATGAGCTCGAAAGCTAACTTAGATGCGATATCAAAAGTTAGCTAAGTGCAAGCTCGAAGGTTGACTGAGTGTAAGTCTGAAGGCTAATTAGGTGCGAGCCCCAAGGCTTATTGAGGTGCAAACCTGAAAGCTAGTTAAGGTGTGAGTCTAAAGACTAGCTAGATGCAAGTCTGAAGGCTGACTAAGTGTGAGCCTAAAGGCTAGCTAGATGCGAGCCTGAAGGCTGGCTAAGTGTGAGCCCAAAGGCTGGTTGAGTACAAGCTTGAAGACTAGCTTGGATGCGAGCCTGAAGGCTGACTGAGGTGCAAACTCAAATGCTAGTTAGGTGCGAGACTAAAAGTTGGATAAGTGCGAGCCGAAAACTGGATGCAAGCCTGAAAACTAGCTAAGGTACAAGTTCGAAGGCTAGCTGAGTGTGATGCTAAAGATTAACTTGGATGTAAGCTCAAAAGATAGTTGAATGTAAACCCGGAAGATAGTTAGGTGTGATGAGGATTCATTGTTTTTGAATGGCCGTGGTTAGCCCCAGTAGTGTCAAAGCTTCATCATTTTTAAGAGGCTATGAATGGTCATAGTGATAGTGAAGTTTATCGACACGACAAAGAACCGCAAGTAGCCGCAATAGTGATAGCACAAAAATCAAAATAAAGAGTCCTTCTCCTTTGGCTGCTTCTTTTTTATTTTTATTTTTTCTTTCTTCTTTTCTCCCGGATTGGTCTACTTCTTCCTAAACCGGACCTCTTTTTTAAGGTCCTAGTCTTGGTTTCCATTCACCGAGCCATATCCCTTGCCCTCCAATCAGGTCTAGCTGCCTCTACAGTGGTGGCACACTCGAGTGGTCTCAGCATTGGTGGAGGCCATAGGCTAGCTCGTCTTTCATCTGAATCTGACCTGTCACGATCAAATCTGGTTGCTTTTCCAATGAATGCATGGTCTAGCAGCCTCAACACCGGAGGAGGCTACTGACTGGTTCATCCCTTGGCCAAATCCATTCAGAGATGGCCAGATCTGGCCATTCTCTTGGTGGTGGTATGCTCAGAGGCATTAGCACCAGAGGAGGGGAGCGGCGATGGTGAGTCACCAGTGGTTACAGGCTACACGGGTGCAGCAATAGAGCTCGTGAGGAACACAAGCTAAGCAAATCAAGGTGCAAGCTGACGGGAAGTGGACAACCAATGGCTCAGTTTTGGTGAAGTGCAGACAAGGTCGGCCAATTCAGATTAGCAGGAAAGTTGTGCCAGCAAACGTGGTAGGATGAGGTTTCGGCAAGCAAATAGTACTCGTGGTGGTGGTGCAGGGTTTCAGTAGCGAGCGACTTGGGTAGGATTTCGGATTGGCGATGAGAATAGGGTGGCGACAGCGATGTAGCAGGTCAATGGTCCTATGGACTGTCGAACCAAAATAAGCTTAAGCTCATGAGATATAGGCCTTTTTCATTATATATATTGGACCCTATCTATCCAATATCCGATATGGGACTAATTTATCATACCTAACATTATAACAATCTCCTCTTTCAGATGTGATTTGATTACATCAATTTTAATACTCTTAATCAAGAATTTTTTTACTCGACCAGTTCCACCGTGTGACCCATACCAATGGATTTTTGTCTCATTGAATTGATTTTTTAAGAGAAACTAACATGCGACTCAATTCAGTCGCATTATCACGGTAATTTCGGTCTTAAGAGTTTGCACAGTTTTGAATCTGAAGCTTTGATACCATTTGTTGGGGGAGTCGAAAGAGTGTCGAACCGAAATAATATAGTGGGCCAAACACCAAATATAATGTTCCGGACACCAAATTATCCCAAAGACTTAAGCTCATGGAATATGAGCCTTTTCACTATATATATTGGACCCTATCTATCCAATATTCGATGTGGGACTAATTCATCACACCTGACATTATAACATGAATTTTCTTGAGCTTTCTCACTTTTGATTCTCGTCGGTGACTCTCCGATTGTCTTCCTCAATCATATTCTGCCTAATCTTTTCTCTCCTATTCTCTATCGTGGTTCCTCTCTCCTTGTTTGCAGGTTTTTTTATTAATTCATAGATCTTTGGGAGAATCGAGAGCAAATTCATAATTGACTTATTTTGAAATATTGTGGTTTGTGATGAATTATATTTTCATTTTTTGTGAATAACATGTAATTATTAATTGGAATTAGCTTTGAGGATGATGATATTCAAAATATATACTATTTTTGGTTGCTGAATTTTCAAAAGGGTTATTCTCAAATTTTCTAAAAAAGTAAGATCAAAATATAATCTCATAAGTTTTAGTGATTTTTTATAAAAATAATATATTTGTAAAAATTTAAAATTTTTAAGATTTTTTTGAATAAAATTTGGACTTGTTTATAAATAAAAATTTTTAAGGGACTTATTTATAAATTTTTTGAAAAAATGAACCAAAATCTGATTTTGTAAATTTTGGGGGTTTTTTGGAAAAAGGATAAATTTGGAAAATTGTAAAACTTTTAGAGTCCTATTTTAATAAAAGCTCAAACTTATCCATAGATAAAAAAATCTTTAAGATATATTTACAAATTTTAATTTCGTTCAAATTTTATTTTAGCCTTTGATCCAAATTTAAATTCAGATTCAATGTCTAAATTTGGATCATCACGAGTCCAACAAAAATCCATTGTAGGACTTTAAGGTTTATTTAAACCGAATCAATCCTAAGAAATCTAAATCCCCCATTTACGAAGAAAATTAACAAACTAGTTAGTAGAGATCATAAGATTTGAATACGTCACATTTTCAGCAGTACTATAGGTAACAAGGCAATTGAAGATGTAAAGGACTAATGTCTAATATCTTATTTCATCTTTTTTCCTGGGTGCTAAACTAACTTGAGCTTAGAGTGACCACCGCCAAAGATTTTTCAGTAGTCTTCTTCATGGTTCTTTTATGTGTAGTACAAAGGAAATGCGACATAGTGGATTAAGATCTCAAGGAGCCTCTCAGATCAAAACTAGTAGTAAACTGGGTTCCATTAACAGTGGTATTTTCATTGAAAGCTATTTTGCCACTCTTCCTTGTAGATTCAAGAGAATTCCAATGGTCCCCATGCTATGCAAAATTGTATAATTCATCCAACGAAGTAGGAGAACCAACCTAACAAGCCAACTCAGTAGTTCAAATGCCATAACAACCTCGGGCACGCCCTTTGCAAATGATATGCGAGTTACTACCAGGAGATAAGTCAAGATGTTGTCATTTTTATTGTGAGTATAGCCATGATACTAAAGAATATAGGCACCTCCAAGATGAAATTTAAAGACTTATACGAGATGGACACCTCGTGCAATTTATTCAACGAGGTGAGAGGGAAAAAGAGACTCGTGTGTGTGAGCCTCGTCCTCGGACCTTGCCAGAAAGGAGTCCCACTCCAAAGTTCCACAACCCCCAATAAAAGAAAACCTCAATATGATCTTGATAGGCCCACCAACCCAAAGTGAAGCCTCAGCATCAAACAACAAATGTTGAACCATTACTAGAGTGCAGGAGGAGCCAAAAAAGAGACAACACTGTGTACCTAAGCATCAAGATATAGTCTTCTCCATAAAGAAGTTAGAAGGAATTCAATGCTCCACAATGATACATAGGTGGGCAGTCCTGGATGGCTATGCCATATAATGTATTTTGGTGGATACAAAAAGCTTGGCTAATATCTTATTTACTAGGGCCTATGACCAAATAAAAACCAAGCAGAAGTTGGAGTTATATATCGGGATGCTCACTAGATTCATTAGAGACTTGGTTACTCCAATCAGCACGATCAACTCCTTATGGTTGGAGAAAGCCCTAAAAGCACTACCATGAAATCAAAGTTTGTAGAAGTTCAGACACACTCAACATACAACATGATACTGGGTCATCTGGTGCTTAATCAACTTCAAGCAGTAATCTTGACCTTTCAAATAGTTATGAGGTTTTCAACTAAATGCAGCACAAGTGAAGCATGGGTTAACCAAAGTCTTGCTAAGAAGTGTATGGCCTCTTATTCACAAAATAACCCCAACCTAAAAGGTAAAGGCTCAATAGTGGCTAAGATAAATAAGTATTCCACCAAACCAAAGAAGGTGTGCATCGAACCAATGGAGTAGCTCATCAACCTTTTTGTCAATGAATACTCAATGAGAACATTGAAAGTCGGCACAAACCTCATAGAGCCTCTTTGCACATTATTAGGAGAGTTCTTGTAGAAGAGTCAAGACGTCTTTGCATGATCTCTGAAAGATCTACCTAGGATAGAACCCTTGGTCGCTCAATATGAGCTTGTAGTGGTAGAAAACCACAAACCAATCAAATAGAAGAAGAGACACTTTCCTCCCGAGTATCAAAGAGCCATCAACAAAGAAGTAAAACAAGATTTTCAATATAGGATTCATCATAGAAGTCTATTATCTTGAGTGGTTGGTGAATGTTGTGATGGTGAAAAAAACCAACAGAAAATGGAGAATGTGAGTTGACTTTGCTAACTGGAATAAAGCTTTCCCAAAGGATAGCTATCCTTTGCCAAAGATAGATCAATTAGTAGATTCTATCTCAGGCTATCAACTCCTGAGCTTCTTGGATATATTCTTATGTTACCACCAAATATGGATGCACCCCAAGAACAAGGGAAAAACAACCTTCATCACAAAGCAAGGTACACTTTGCTACATCATCATGCTATTTGGGCTGAAAAACACAAGTACGATATACTAAAGAATAGTGAACAAGGTCTTCGAGACTTGACTCAGCAGAAACGTGAAAGCCTATGCTGATGACATGCTAGTGAAAAGCGTCCATGCCAAAGGACACTTGAGGGATCTAGAAGAAACTTTCAATACATTATAGAGATTCAAGATGAAGCTAAACCTTGCAAAGTGAGCATTTGGAGTAGGTTCTGAAAAATTCCTAGGGTACCTTGTCTCAAAATAGGGAATTAAGGCGAATCCTGAAAAGATTGTGGTAGTGAGAAAAATGAAGCCCCCAAGTTCCATTAAAGGAATGCAGAGACCCATGGGTCGTTTGGTGATACTCAATCACTTCTTGGCAAGATTGGAAGAAAAGTGCCTCCCTTTTTTTCAAAACTTTCAAGCAAGGCTCCGAATTTGAATAGACCCAAAGCAAAGTAGGTATTCTTCTTAAGGAAATACTTAGCCAAGCCTACCCTACTAGTAAGACCCAAATCAAATGAGGTACTCTTGCTCTACATTGTAGCTTCAGACCAAGCAATGAGTTCGGTGCTGACAAGAGACCAAGGTGAAAAATAACATCCTATCTACTACATGAACCATATGCTCATGAGAGTGAAAAATAGGTCCCCTTCTCTAGAAAAGCTTGCATATGCCATGGTGCTAGCAACTCAAAAGCTCTTCCCATACTTCTAGGCACATTCAGTCATAGTACTCACCAATCTTTTGCTTTGATAGACATTATAAAAATCAAAAATCTCAAGGAGATTGCTCAAATAGTCAACTGAATTGAGCCCATTTGAGGTGATTTTTGAAGCTAGAAAGACCATTAAAGCACAAGGATTTATGGACTTCATGGTAGAAACCACATTATACTCATGAGGGTCAGAATCCAAACTATGGGAAGTTTAGGTTGATGGCTCATATTGCAAGTCGAGGTGCAACATTTGAGCTGTCCTCCAAAGCCCAGATGGAAAAGTGATCGAGTACTCAGTTCATCTAGAATTTGAGGCTTCAAATAGTTCCACAAAATATGAGCCTTTCTACTCAAATTATGCATAGCATTAGCGGCAAAAGCTAAAGAACTCAAGGTATTTAGCGACTCCAAACTTGTGTACCTACAGGTTACCCGAAAGTATAAGGCAAAAGAGGCAACTATGGTGTGGTTCCTAGCCAAGACATGAAAGCTCATGGAAAGGATGGACTAAGTCAAGATTTGTTGCACACCTCAGAATAGCAACACTGAGACATCTGTCCTCATGCAACTTGCCTCAGCCTCTTCAAATTCAAAATCGAGATAGATTTTTAGGGAGAATCTCCAATGACTAAGTTATTCAATAAATGTCAAGGTGAATGCAGTAGACTTGGAGCCAAGTTGGATGGACCCTATTGTTACTTATTTGAAAAAAGGGGAACATCCTGAAAAATCAAGTGAAGCTTGGAGGATTATGAGGCTAGTTCTGAATTTCACCTTAGTAAATGGAGTCCTATAGAAGAGGTTGTTCATACAACTACTACTTCACTTCTTGAGATCCAAAGAAGCTAATTATGCCCTTCCAAAAGCCCATGAGGGGATATGCAAAAGCCATGGATGAGGACAAGCCTTGACACACAAATTCCTTAGGAAAGGGTATTATTGGATCAACATGGTTGCCAAGTCATCCAAGTTCATATCCCAATATGAACAGTACTAGAGACATGCCTCAATTTACCACAATCCTGCAATTCAACTTCAACAAACTCAAGTGACGTAGCCCTCCAACCAATGGGGGGAATGGATATCTTAGGTCCTTTTCTACTAGCCTTGGGATAAAGAAAATTCTTAATGGTTGCTATTGACTACTTTATCACGTAGATGAAAGTCAAACTACTTGCTATAATTACCGAAAAAAGATCTAAAAGTTGATCTAGAAAAACATCATTTATGTGTTCGGACTTCCATGAGTGTTGGCCACAAATAATAGGAAGTAATTCAATTAGCTCAAAGTTCAACGAGTATTGCACCAGCCTCCGTATTAAGGAAAGGTTCACCTCGGTAGCACATCCCCATGCCAATGGCTCGGCAGAGGTAACAAACTAAACCTTGCTTATAGGATGCCTGAGTTAAAGATCTACTACGTATTTTGTGGTCCTATCAAACTACTCCTCGGATGACAACTAAGAAGTCACCCTATATGCTCGCCTATTGAGTCAAGGTAGTCATCCCTATGAAAATTAGACTTATTTCTCCATGAGTTCAAAGTTATAATCCCTTGCTGAATGAGAAAAATAATCAGTCTAAGAAGGGCCTTGTCTTTAAGGTCCAACAGAAGCCTTGTACTAGGATCATAGAGTATCAATAGTGAGTTGCATGCTACTATAATACCCAGGTTTGTAGCTGAGAATTGCAACCAAACAATTGGGTACTCTGCTGAGCCACTCGTCGATTGAACCTTGGGAAAACTCTCTCCAAATTAGGTTGGCCCATTCAGAGTTTTTCGAGCTATGAGACCAAGAGCCTTCAAGATCAAGCATCCAAATGGCTACGTACTCCTAAGGACATGGAACATCTATAATCTTAGAAGGTTCTATCCTTAAAATCATGTCTCACATATTTTCAATAAAATTTATGCTTTGCAAATAAGTCTTTGCCGAGGAAAGCACAATGAAGACCTCAAACCAAACAAGTCATATAAAACCTTGGCCTAATACTAGGCAAAAAGACCTTGGACAAGATGAGACATATAATATCTTAGCCTAATACTAGGCATAAAGACCTCGACCTAATATCAAGAACAAAGACCTTAGATCAAATAAGACACATAAGACCTCAAATTAGACAAGACATAAGACCTTAGATCGGATGACGCACATAAGACCTCAACCTAATGCTAGATACAAAGACCTCGAACCAGACAAGTTACATAAGACCTCAATCCAATGTCAGACACAAATACTTCAGATCAGATAAGGTGCATAAGACCTTAGCCCAATACTAGATATAAAGACCTCTAACAAAATGAAGTACATAAAACCTCGGATCAGATGAGGTATAAGATCTTAGCCTAATGCTAGATACAAAGACCTCAGAATAGATGAGGCATATAAGACCTCAACCCAATGCCAAGCACATAAGACCTTAGACTAGATGAGGCATATGAGATCTTAGATCAGATGAAGCATAAGACCTCGAATCAAATGAGGCATAAGACCTCGGCCCGATGCTAAGCACAAAGACCTTTGATTAGATGAGGCATATAAGACCTTAGCTCAATGTCAAGCACAAAGATCTCAAGTTGAGGCATTAGACCTCTGTCCAATGTCAAGCACCAGAGACCTCAACTTAGATGAGGCAAAGAATTCAATTCCATACTAGGCAAAAGGTTCAGGTCCAAACAAAATCTAAGGCAAGCTCTACATTGGATAAAGGAAGCTGGAATACAAGGCACTGGCAGAATCCTAAGGATGGAGCCAAGTTCACATCTTGGCCACATATATCAGCTCAGGTATCGCAATTTAAGAATACTCCTGAAGAGAACCTAGGTTGATCTGCACTGAGCTAGTACTTGAGAAATTCACCTTGAAGAAAGTCGATAAGCATGACTATCTTAGTCGTTGAGAACACTTGAGTAAGATTGGATAAAATTAAAAAAGTCAAAAGAATAGCTTGAAAAGCACAAAGACATAGGAGGAAAGCAAATTTTTTTATTAAGCCAAGAGTAGAAACTAGTACAAAATTTTTTTATGACATGAGAGACATATGACTAATCAAGAATATTCAAGGGTGTTGAAGACTACCCCCGACCCACTAGGACCTTGGACTTGAACTTTGACCTCTATTACCTCCTTTACCTCTTGAACCTCACCCATCATCTCCACAGTAGCCTCCTTCTCCCTCTCAAGAAGCACCTCGTACTCCCACCTGAGGTGTCAAATCCTCAAGTCATTATAGAGCTCAACATAAAGATCTTCAAGGTCAAAGTTGAAGTCACGATGGTTTTGCTTTATTGTGTCCTTGCAAACAAGATAACCTTCAGTGAAGCTTTTGGCAGAGAGCTTGGCATAGTCCCAAAAATATTTGTTGCTAGCCTTGAATTCTGAGACGGCATGCAACTTAGTCATCTTTAGGGCATCAATGTGCTCTTTTCTCCAGAGGTAGTTGGTGACAACGGTGGCATGGGTCTTCTCTAGGGCTGTATGGTGCTAAGTCTTAATCGCCTCCTTCTTGGCCCTCATCACTTCCATGTTTGACAAGGTTGAGTCATACTCAGTGGTGAGGAGGTTCTTCTCTTTATGCACCTTCCTCTTCAACTCATCCATGTTGCTTTGGAGGGATGCGAGTTGGGAGTGAAGCAGATCCACCTCCTCCTCAACCTTGGTCTTCTTGAAGCTTGCTTCCTTCTGAGTTTCATAAAATGGCACCATAAAAAAGGAAAAAAATGCAGGACCTATTACCAAACTAGAGATTAGAATACTAAAAGAAGGAAAGAATAGGAGAAGTCAAACTTAAATAAACTTACGCTATAACAAGCTCTCACTCCCTTCAAACAAAGCTTATCGATAGAGAGTTTGGCAATGGAAGAACTTTTATTCTCCCCAAAGTTGCCAAGAAAATATACCCAATGTCAATCTCCCTCGGAGCACTTTGGGACCTAGGAGGAGAATGCCCTCACACCTCAAAGTGAGTTGGGAAAGAGACACAAATGACTTCCTTGCCACGATCAGCCTTTTTCATCATGTGAGAAGGTGATCGAACGTGGTCACCTAAGGAGGTAGCTTGGGAAGAAGGAGAAGAGGAATGAGGTGGCACTTGTCTTTTCTTCACCCGCTCCTTGTCCATTCCTTAACTCTTCTCCTCCTCTCCTTTCTTCCTCTTCCCTTGGCTTGGAGCTACAGTAGGAGGAGGAGTGGGAATCTTTGGTACGATAGGCTTCTTCCAAGCTGATGATACCCAAGGAGCCCCTCTTTGCTCCTTCAAGATCTCATTCATGAAGTTAAGCTTGGTGATCCTTGTAAGCACAACACCACTTTGTTAAATCGAAGAAACATTTACTAAAAAATGAAGGAAGCCCGAGCCTTGAGGGCTAAGTTTTATACTGATCATTTGAGCAACAGACAGGCCATGCTTTTCCAAATAAGCCTCATTAGGCCATATGGGGGTGGACCTAATCTCTTCTACCTTCTCAACCCAAGATACTAAAAGATGGTGGATTTCAGGAGAGATTTCAAGGCATGCCAAAGAAAAGATTACCCCACTTACGTAGGAGGCCCGAATCAACCATGGAAAAGACTCTTAATATAATGATCCTTCCAAGAAGGAATGGAGTTGGAGTTGGAGGCAAAAAGTTTACACTACTTCTTCAAGACAAAGCACCACCTACCTTTTATATTAGGACTTTGACAACCCTTAAAGACATCCCTAAATATTTCTACGGCTGGAAAATGACCTTTTGAGGTGGTAGGGTTCGAAAAGCCACATAAATTTCATAGCATTGAGAATGATCTAATCTAGAGCTAAGTCCCAATCCCTTAGAATATTCCAGGTGAAAGGATTTATAGGATACCTAAGTCCACTCTCAAACATCTTCTAATAAGTGAAAAAGTCAAAGTCAAACTTCTCCCTATGGGCTCTACTATCTTCCTCTGACCTCCACAAGTCTAAATTAGTTCTGTTTAGAAAGTCAAAGGTACTGACCAATTGCTCGAGGTTTTTCTCTTGGAGGGTAGACTCAAAAATCCAAACCTCACCTTAGGATCACCTAACAAAATGATTATGCTAGGATCATCAAGAGCAAAATAAAAAACTACTGAAATAAGTGAATTCGCTTGAAGGCAATGGTAAAATAGTAGCATTCTCTAAAAATAGCCCTCCATGAACTCCCCTTAGATGGTGTGGTGGAAGGCATAGCAGAAGGTGTAGCAGTCCTCATGGTGGACAGCGTCTCGAAGGGTGAGGCAATCCTTAAGATGACAGGGGTGGCAAAGACAACGGTTTCACACATCTCCTTTGGCATGGGCACAAAGCTTCAACCTCCAGATGATGGTTCAAAGATGCTAGGGTGGGTCGAGGACTTCTTCGCAACATGGGTCATTTGCCTCAAAATGCTCTCCTTCTCAGTGGTGGAGAATCTCTTCCTAGAGCTTGACAAAGCAATGGAAGATGCCATAGATAAATGGTGTTTTTATAGTAGAGGATAAAGAGGCCAAAGGAGGAATATGGAGGATTTGCAAATTTGCTAAAGTAAGAGGAAAAGAAATATCATCCTTCATATAAGTTTCATCACGCTATCGATTATTTTCACATGGCTTAATCAAGGCTGATGAAGCCCAATAGGCTAGATTTTCAAAATCCTCATTAAGATCCAATGGCACGTGTCCTCTATATGATTTCAAAAACTAATGAAGTAACGAATCATGAGATGTTCGATGCATCGACCAAGAGTGAGTAGGTGGCTCCGGACTGATACCTCGAAAAGGAGCAAAATCCTGAATGATTGCACAAAATACAATGAGGAGGTGACCCACCTCTCCAAGCATCGTGATGGTTGGCACTTCGTATTTGAGGGCATCAAATTAAACAAAAGCACAACTCACTGAACCTCATGGTGACTGACACTTCATTCCTTCAAAAAGAAAAACTAGAGCATTGAGTTACCCTGTGATGATCAGAAGCCCAAAAGAAAAAGAAAAAAGTTTTGAAAACTCAAGTCCCCGAACCCATGGTATGAGGCCTAGAGTTGGGGGCACTGATAATACATTAAGTAGCCAAGTGGTAGTTTGATGAAACTAGATGTGTATGGAAAAAAAGCGAAGTCGCTAGCCAAGATAGCTAATTTAGGAAACTAAAAAGTGAGTTCCAAACTGAACCTTACAAGTTAAAAAAGTCAATCAAATTGAGCTCAAAGGGCAGGTCATAGAGAGAAATTCCAAGCTAAGGATTCGCCAATACACTGAGCCATTGTGAGCTTAGTAACTGTTGCAGAAAATATCGATGTCCACCACAATTCACGATATAGAGGAAGAACAGAAAAGGAGAAAAGATAGCACACAAGAGATATATGTGGGGAAGACGATCCAGAGGATATTGTATTGATGAGAAGAGAAAGAGAAGATTACAACGATGGAGACGAAACTCCAATATCACTAATTCTCACAAAAGACTAAGTAGCCTGACCGTCACAAGACGTTTTGAGAGTATTGATCTATATCTCTCTCTCTCTCTCACTCTCTTGAAACCCTTACATCAATGATGTATTTATAGATGTGGCCTAATGATGTTTGAGTCAAAGTAGAAGACTGACTCAAATAAGACTTCTACTAATTTAAGACTTCTAGTAGAAGATAAATCTAGATAAGGATTAGGCCCATTAAATAATTTCCTAATATAATTAAGACTATCCGGAAAATCCGGATTCGAGACACCATAAAGCCAACAATCTCCACCTTGGCTCGAATCATCTTATTCTCTGAATTTGAATCTTCAATAGATGTCTTTGCCATTACCTCTTGGGATAGGATCAACGACCTTGGATATTGATCAAGTCCAAATAGAGCTTGAACTTATCAATTGGAATCACCTTCGTCAACATATCTGCAGGATTTCTTGAAATATGAATCTTTTGTAAAGAAATCTCGCCGTCTTTAATAATATCTCAAATAAAATGAAATCGGACATCTATATGCTTTGATCTGGCATGGTACATTTGGTTCTTCGCAAGGTGTATGGTGCTTTGACTGTCACAAAAAATAGGAAGAACATATTGAGAAAAACCAATTTCACTTGCCAAACCTTTTAGCCATAGAGCTTCTTTAACGGCTTCTGTAGTTGCCATATACTTAGACTCTGTTGTAGATAATACTACAGTTGACTGTAAGGTACACCTCCAACTAATAGGTCCTCCACAAAGAGTGAAAAGATAACCAGTGAGAGATCGACATCAATCAAGGTCTCCAGCATAGTCTGAATTGACGTAGCCAATAATTTTGACCTCTTGCACTGTGTTCCTGTTAAAACATAAACCAATATTAAGAGTACCTTTGATATATCTTAATAGCCATTTCACTGCCAGCCAATGCTCTTTTCCTGGATTTGTCATGTAACGACTAACAACGCTGACTGTTTGTGCAATATCAGGTCTGTGCATACCATAGCATACATTAGACTTCCAACAGCACTTGAAAATGGGATGTTCTCCATGTATGCATGCTCTTCATCTGTAGAAGGACATTGTTGAGCTGAAAGCTTAAAGTGAGATGCCAAAGGAGTACTGACGGACTTTGAATTCTGCATGTGAAAACGAGAAATAATCTTCTCGAGATACTTGCTTTGTTTGAGCCATAATTTTTCATGCTTTCGATCTCAATCAATCTCCATATCGAGAATCTTTCTTGCAGCACCTAAATCTTTCATCTCAAATTCCTTTTTCATTTTAAACTTTAAATCATTCAGTAGAGATAAGTCTTGAGTAGAGATAAGCATATCATCAACATAAAGAAGTAATATAATAAACGAGTTATTGGCATGCATCTTAAAATAAACACAGCAATCATGTTTGCAGTGAATGAAATCTTGTCCTAGCATAAAACTGTCAAACCTTTTATACCATTGCCTTGGAGACTGTTTCAAACCGTAAAGTGATTTGTTCAACTTGCAGACAAAATTTTCCAAGTCTTCTTGGATGAACCCTTCAGGCTGTTGCATAAAAATTTGTTCTTCTAATTCTCCATGCAGAAAGGCAGTTTTGACATCAAGATGTTCTAACTCAAGATTATGAAAAATAACTAAAGCGAGTAGAAAACGAATAGATGTGTGTTTAACCACAGGAGAGAAAATTTCATTAAAGTCAACACCCTTCTTTTGTGAATACCCTTTTGCAACTAAACGAGTCTTGAATTTCACACCATCTATCTCAGAGAAATCCTCTTTCTTTCGAAATATCCACTTGCAACCAATTGCTCTTTTACCTTTTGGTAATTTCACCAAATCCCAAGTATGGTTCTTTTGAAGGGAATCCATCTCTTCATTTATAGCAGCTTGCCACTGAAAAAAATTCTTATTCTGCACTGCTTCTTTATAGGAAGAAGGATCACCATTGTCAGTAACTAAAGCAAAAGCTACCATATCTTCAAAACCATACCTCTCAGGTGGCTTTATTTTTCTTTGAGATCTTTGCAGTGGAGACTTTTTAGAAACTTGATTCTTAGAATTTTCTTGAGAGTTGGGCATATCTTGAATATCTTCTTCTGAAGGAACTACATGCTCCACCTCCACTTGCATTATATCATTAGGATCTTTCTTGAGAGATTTTAGCATAACACTTTCATTAAATACTATGTCTCTCTCAATAATTACATTTGAAATAGTAGGATCCCACAAACGATAGCTTTTGACGCCTTTGGCATAACCCAGGAAAATACACTTTTTGGAACGTGCATCTAACTTATCCTTGACAACATGCACATAAGCAGGGCAACCAAAAATCTTTAAAGAAGAATAATTTACAGGATGACCAGTCCATACCTCTTCAGGAGTCTTGCAATTAATGACTGTTTGAGGAGAGTGATTCACAATGAAGCATGCTATATTGATTGCTTCTGCCCAAAAATCTTTATCAAGATTAGCTGTACTGAGCATACTATGTGCTTTCTCCAACTAGGTTCTGTTCATCCTTTCAGCCACACCATTTTGTTGAGATTTTCCTGGGATGGTAAAGTGGCGTTTGATGCCTTCAGCTTCACAGAATTTGAGAAATTCTGTTGATTTGTACTCTTCGCCATTATCACTTCTGAGGTATTTGATTTTTCTACCAGTCCTTTTTTCAACTGAAGTTTTCCACCGTTTGAAAACAGAAAACACTTCGGCTTTGTGATGCAAAAAATAAATCCACACTTTTCTGGAAAAGTCATCAATAAAACTGACAAAATAACGAGCACCAGATTTTGATGGAATAGGAGAGCACCACACATCAGAATGAATATAATCAATTAAGCCTTTAATGCAATGAATACCGGTGTTAAACTTTACCTTGGACTGTTTACCATAGAGGCAATGCTCGCAGAAATCCAATTTATATGAGTTGAGGCCTTTCAGTAATTTTCTTTTGTTGAGCTCACTTAAACCTTGCTCACTCATATGACCGAGACGCATATGCCATAAGTGGGTCATATCAGAAGAAGAGGCCTGAGAAATTGCTGCTCCACCTGTAACGGTTTTTCCTACTAACTCATACAAAATTCCATGCTTTAGGCCCTTCATCACTATCAATGAGCCTTTAGCAACCTTAAGAACTCCACCTCAGTAGAATACTTAATAACCAGCAGAATCCAAGCACCCAAAGAGATCAAATTCTTTTTCAAATCAGGAACATGTCTAACATCAGTAAGAGTTCTATAATATTATCAAAACATCTTAATTTTGATTGTTCCAATTCCAACAGTTTTGCATGGATTGTTATTACCCATCAAAACCAAACCACCATCATAGGACTTGTAGTCTTCAAACCAATCCTTATTAGGACACATGTGGTAAGAACAACCAGAATCAAGAATCCAAATATCATGGTAACGATCAAAATTAGAACTAATAGAGAGAACGTTACCCAAATTATCATCAGAACTTCCTTCAACAACTGACACTTGTTCTTTGGCTTGCTCTTTAAATTGAGATTCTCTTTCTTTCTTTGCTTTGAGCTTCCAACAATCTTTAATTGCATGTCCCATCTTCTTACAATACCTGCAATTTATTTCTTTGGATTTGGATCTAGAACGACCTGTCCTTGATCTTTCTTTGGTACGACCTCTGACAATTAATGCTTCTGAGTGTGACACATCCCCTCCAATCTTTTTCAAATATTCATTAGATAGAAGGGCAGTAGAAATATCGTCAAATTTCAAATCCTTCCCATACATGAGAGTAGTTTTAAGATTCTCAAGAGAAGGAGATAAGGACGATAATAAAATAATTGTCTTGTCTTCATCTTCAATTTTAACATCAATGCTTAACAATTGAGAGACAAGTTTATTGAAAGCATTAAGATGATCAACTATATTCGTACCTTCTGTCATTCGAAAATTGAAGAGCTTCTGCTTTAAATAAACTCGATTTGAGATAGACTTACTCATATACTGTTTCTCCAGCTTTTTCCATAACTCTAAAGGTGATGTTTCATCAAGAAATGGATAGTGTACCTCATCAGTAAGACTGAGGATGATTGTGCTATGTGCGCTAGCTTTCTGGTTTTCCCAGACACTTTCGATGACATCTTCAGGCTTGACGTCCTCCAATGTGTATCTCAACCCTTGTTGAGTAAGAATTGCACGAACTCTTGCTTGCCAAATAGGAAATCCTTGCTTTCCATTGAATTTCTCTATATCGAACTTCGTAGTAGACATGTTGAACCAAGCTCTGATGCCACTTGTTGTGGAAAATATCGATGTCCACCACAATTCACGATATAGAGGAAGAACAGAAAAGAAGAAAAGATAGCACACAAGAGATATATGTGGGGAAGATGATCCAGAGGATATTGTATTGATGAGAAGAGAAAGAGAAGATTACAACGATGGAGACGAAACTCCAATATCACTAATTCTCACAAAAGACTAAGTAGCCTGACCGTCACAAGACGTTTTGAGAGTATTGATCTATATCTCTCTCTCTCTCTCACTCTCTTGAAACCCTTACATCAATGGTGTATTTATAGATATGGCCTAATGATGTTTGAGTCAAAGTAGAAGACTGACTTAAATAAGACTTCTACTAATTTAAGACTTCTAGTAGAAGATAAATCTAGATAAGGATTAGGCCCATTAAATAATTTCCTAATATAATTAAGACTATCCGGAAAATCCTAATTCGAGACACCATAAAGCCAACAAGTAACTTCAGATATAAATAAGCTCTCAAGAAAGCTCAACCATGTCTCAAAACTTGGCTACAACCAGACTAACCAGAATCAGTCAGATAGCACCAATATACCAATCGGCTAATCTACTGCTTCTTCAGGAGTCCAGGATTGGTCTCTCCCACACCCCCCCACCCACTCACCCAAATTAGCATAGCAATTACCTAAGATCACGAGATTCGAATATGCCTAATCTCTAAAAGCAATATAAGTAACAAAGTAACTAAAGATTAAGGGATTAATATCCAGTCTTTTATTTTACTTTCATTCCTAAGTGCGAAACTTATTTGAGCATCGGAGTGACTACAGGCGGAGAGTTTCCGAAAGTCTTTTTCACTATTCTTTTATGTATAGTCTAAAAGAAAAATGGCCTAGTGAATCAGGATTTTAAGAAGCAACTCAAACCAAAACTGGTAGTAAATCAAACTCCATCAAAACTCTTAATTTGGTATTTATCTATAATTTTTTAAATTTTATAACCTACAATTAAATTAAATTTTAATCCAAAAATTCTCCTTTTATCCTTAAGCTAATTTTCAAATAAATTCTCATTTTATATTTATATTATGATAATATTATAATTTATAGAAAACTCATATTTTATTAGAAAATTGTAAATCCATTCTCGTTTTATTGAAAATTTATAAAAAAATCCACATATTTTAAAAAATTTATAGGAAATTCCTTGATTTTTTAAAAAAGTAATAGAAAAGTAATTTATTTTTTAAAAATTTGTATAAAAATTCCTATTTTCTTAAAAATTTATAGAAAGTCCTTGTTTCACTAAAAATTACAGAAAGACCTCTTCTTCTTAGAAATTAGAAAAAACTTCAATTCTTTAAAAATTACACGTCCATGTTTTAAAATTTTACACAAAAGCTCTTCGTTTCTCAAAATTTTATTAAAATCTCTCATTTTTTAAAAATCTAAACAAGCCCTTATTTTCTAAATATGTACAAAATATCCTTGTTTTATTAGAAATTTTAAAAAATCCTTATTTTCTTAAAAAATTTTAGAAAGCTCTCATTTTAAAAAAAATATAGGAAAGTACTCATTTCTTTATTTTGCTATGCATATTTAACTTGTATTATCTTTTCTATTGTTTGAAATAAACATGAGAGTATTAAGTATAACCCCTTGAGATATTTATTGAAATAAACAATTATTCGTCTGGGCAAAATTTTTTCATATATTTTTTATAAAAGATATGAAAGCATAGATATTTTTAAATAACACTATCATATTAATATTTGTAAGTTTTTAAGAAATAAGGCATTTTCTATAAAATTTTAAGAAAATAAGATATTTTTGTATTTTTTAAAAAATGAGAGCTTTTCTGTAAAATTTAAAAAATGATTATTTTTCTATAAATTTTTAAGAAAACGAGAGTTTTTATACAAGTTTTTTAAAAATAAAGTTTTTTTATAACTTTTTAAGAAATCAAAAACCTTTTTACATTATTTTTAAGAAAACAAAGGCTTTTTTTAGTTTTTTAGAATATTTCTACAAATATTTAAGAAAAATAAGAGTTTTTATGTAAATTTTTTAGAAAAGTAGAGTTTTCCTACAAAATTTTAAAATATGAAGGAAAAATGAGAGTTTTATACAAATTTTTAAGAAAATGAGAATTTTAATACAAAATTAAAAAAGGACTTTTCTATAATTTTTAAATAATCAAGATTCTTTTATAAATTTAATGAAAATCGAATGCCAAGTTATTTGTTGATGAAGCATACCTCAAGAATTGTACATAAAAATCCTTTAAAGGAATTTATTTTGTTGTTTTCTAATATTTCTATGTCATCAGTATAGATTATAATAATATATTTGAAAATATAAATTTCTACCTTTTGATACAGAAATATTTATTTATCTGACATGTAACTATCAGTTTTCAATATAGAATATTTATTTTAGGGATTGCTCCGACCTCTAGTTCCGCCCGATTCATTTTTGAGCTTTGCTGACGGATGCACCCACATGATCCAAAATCCTAAACCTACACCACAATCGTGGTGGACGTACTCGAGTGGGTTTGTGCGCCAAATTTTGGTGACTCATGACAATGTTAGACTAATTGTTCGATGAAATGCCGCAAAGAGATCTTTCTCTTTGATAACGAGTATTGATCTGTAGTATTCTGCCTTTTTATGGCATTATCTTTAGCTTTTGCCTTTCGATGGCATTCCAATACTAACATAAGCTCGCTGAATTTGACAAAAGTTTTCAGCAGACTTCTCAAATTCAGCAGTAGATGCCAAAGTTTCCATGTGTCCAAGTTCGTTGTCATCTCAAGAAACTCACTGTGAATTTATATGCCACACAGATGAGAAATTGAATTGCAAACTAATACAACAGACATACAGGTACATCAATTCAGAGATTCATACCAACCAAGGTGCGCGACAATCCACATCGTTTATGTTCATCCTTCATTTCAGCTTCTGGTTTCTGATGACTGTTTGGATGGAGAAGCTTGCTTGCTTTTGGCTTTGACTTTACCCCGTGCACGCATTGCAGCCCGCTTGAGGAGATCGTGCAGGAAATTGGACAACTTCTCCTCCTCCCCTTTCAGGCTAGGTAACAGGTAGGCCAATCCTCTGCGAGGATCTTCCTCCAGGTTTCTACAGGGTCTTCTCCGCAGCTCACTGTATAGCTCTTCCATACAACGTAAACTGAAAGCGCTGAAGTGTTTCTTGAAGTCGATGTCTTCGTCCTCCTTCATGTATTCTTCACATTGGCCGATCGCGAATCTGATCTTCTCCAGTTGTATGTCCTTTTGGCACACTTTATCCTCCCACTCGAACTCTTTTTGCTCTTCACTGGATGTCACCCGAGTTCTGCTGTAGGAATCTTTTCTGCGATCCGAGCAGGCTATGGCGGAGGAGTTGTTCAGCACCGAACAAGAAGCCTCGTCCTTGTTGGTCGAAGATGGCCATTGGAAATTACGTGGAAGAAGGAAGTATGAGGAAGTGCACATCTTGAGATTCAAGAGTTCACTCCCACAGAGTTCAATGGATGCCTCAGACTTATTCTTCTCACCCTCTACCGGCTTCTTTTTCTTCTTCTCCATGTCCAAGTTGCAGCCATTCTTGCCTGTTGGCTCAGCTTGAACCCTCTGCCTCTTGTGCCTGTAAGCATCGGCGTTCCTCTCTCTGGGTACACTGACATCTGGATCATAATATATCGGCTTCCTTCTCTTTCTTTTCCTTGACTCAGGTGAACCATCTGATTCGGAGGAATCAGGCAAGAAGTCTGACAACCTGTTGATCAAGTCTTGATGTCCACTGAAAAGGAGTTCCGCCTCGCGGCAGAAATCAGCAACCGTCTTCTCCGTCTTCCGCAACGCATCTTGCTTCCACCGGAACTCCAAAAAGACGTTGCTGTCTTCTCGGAATCTTTTTTTTACGTCAAAAGCAAAGGCAAGAGCATCTTCGAAACTGACATTGCTGACGATACTGATCTTGTCTTCCTCACGCAGAAAGGTATTGAAGCCATGGAGAAGGCCAGGACACAGTTTCTGAATCCTGTGGCCAACATCCTTCACTTGTTCCGGTCTGCTTCTGCTGTTGCGCAGATCCTGAATGAGCTTCTCATACTCACGGTCACCGCCAGGCCTCTGGTGAAGATTTGCCTCCAGAGTTTGCAGGTAGAGGACAGCTTCTTGAAACTTTTCCTTGTAAATCTTGAGTTTCTCCATCAGCTCGGTGGTCGACATTGTTCCTTTCGATGAAGACAAAGGACTGTGAACCCTTCTCCTCGGGCAAAAAAGAGAGAGGTCCAAGATTTCAGCGAAAGGTCTTCTTCTCCGGTGGGACTCGGGGGAACGTGGATATTTATATATATGGGGTAGGAAGTTTGCCTCTTGTCCGATTCTTATTACGTTTCGGGAATCCTACTAGGTCTAGGTTTTCTGAAAGGAGGACAGCTGTCAGGTTTTCTTTAGCAAACGGAGTTCGCTTGAAATTGATTCAAGTTCAATTCGGTTGGAAGCTATTACCGACCGAACTCGAACCTAAATTTTGTATTCGAAATGGATTCCGAACCAAACTCGAACATGAGAACGTTTTTTTGGGTTCAATTTGAAATAGTTCGAACTTTAGGGGGTATATGTAAGTTTTCCTACAAAACGAATCATAACGAATCTTATCCGATAATATTAACTTTTAAATTTGATTATTTGTAAAAATTTTAAATGAATAATATTTTACATATTAATAGCCATATTTTTAGAATACTGTTTCTATCAACCTCAAAAATATATAGGGAGTTGGATCAACTTTTCTTAAAATAATTGTAATTTACATAAAAATTCATGTTTGTCTCAAGTTAATTTAATTTAATCAATAATATTAACATAATCATGAGTTTAGCATTGAAGTTGGATTGATCATAAAATTCCAAATTCGGAAATTATCCGGCAGATTTACTAATATTGGCAAAAAAAATGGCAAAATTGAAAATATTCAGAAAATTTGCAACATATCTGATATTTATTTTTATAAAAAAAACATTTTATTGCTTCCTAACCATTTTTGAAAGTTATGTCATTAATTTAAGCAAACTTTCGGTACAATCTTCTGAAATACATTTTATGTGCGAATAGTTTGTTATAATCTTAGTATTTACTTATGATTTCTATTTTTTGATTTTATAACCTGCAATCTCTAATTGAGTTTTAAATAAATTTCAAACTAAAAAATTTTCTTTTTATCCTTCAGATAATTTTCACATAGATCTTTAATTTTAAAAATTTGCAGAAAAATTCATATTTTATTAAACGTTTAAAGAAGAGCCACTAATTCTATCTAAATCTGTAGAAAAATAATGAATTTTTAAAAATGTACAAAACCCTTATTATTTAAAGAATTGCAGAAAAGTTCCTATATTTCTAAAATGTAAAACATCCTCATTTTCATGAAATTTGCAAAAATCCATGATTTTGAAAAATTTACAAAAAAATCTTCATTTTTGAAAATTTTACAAAGAAAACTCATTCGCTTAAAAATTTGCGTAAAAATTCTTATTTTCTTAATAATTTGCAAAAAATTATCATTTTTCTTCAGAATTTACATTGTATTTCTCATTTCTTAAAAATTTATAAAAACCATTATTTTTCTAAAATAATGGACAAAAATCTTTGATTTCTTAAAAATTTGGAGGAAATTTCTTAATTTTTAAAAAAATCATAGAAAAAACCTCACTTCATAAAAAATTACAGAAAAGCTTTTATTTTTCAAAAATTTATACAAAAGCATTCGTGTTCTTAAAAATTTATAAAAATATCCTCATTTTTTAAAATATAGAAAAGCCCTTGTTTTCTAAATTTTTCAAAAAATTTTATTTTTCTAAAAATTTATAGAAAAGCCATCATTTTATTGAAAATTTTTCAGTGTGTTATTTAAAAACATTTTTTGTATCTTTCATACGACATATAACCAAAAAATTTGCCTACAAAATTAAGTATTTATTTAACCGAATATCTCAGAGGGTTATACGTAATAGTCTCTTATTTATTTAAAAAAAGTATTACAAGTGAAATGTGCATAATATACATAAAAATGAGTACTTTCCTGTAAATTTTTTAGAAAATAAGGACTTGTTGATAAAATTTAAAAAATGAGGGTTTTTCTGTATATTTTTAAGAAGACAAGGATTTTCTATAGATTTAAAAAAGGTCTTCTAAAAATTCTTTTTGAAAAATGAGGATTTTTGTATAAATTTTAAAATAATCAAGGACTTCTGTATATATTTTTAAGAAAGTGTTGGTTTGGGATTGTTAAGAAAATAAATTTTTTTGCAAATTAGAAAAAAGAGGACTTCGCATATTTTTAGGAAAATGATATCTCTTTTCTATATTAAGAAAATAATGGTTGCTCTATACATTTTAAGAAAATTGATTTTTTTAATAGATTTTTAAGAGAATATATTTTTTTTGCAAATAAAAAAAAAGAGGATTTCACATATTTTTAAGAAAATGAGAACCTTTTTCTACATTAAGAAAATAATGGTTTCTCTGTACATTCTTAAAAAATTGAGTTTTGTTGGTAAATATTTAAGAAAACAAAGGTTTCTTTGTAGCTTTTAGTCAAACGAGTATTTTTTTTTCACAATTTTAAGACATTATTTTAAAAAATATTTTATTGTTTTTCTGTAAATTTTTAAGAAATTAAGGGCTCCTCACTAAATTTTTTAAGATATATGATTTTTTTGTAAATTTTCAGTAAAATGGTATTTCCTGCAAATATTTGAAAAAATCAAGATAGAGTGCTCTCTTTTCTTTCAATCTAATAATATAATATTTATTTATATATCTCTATACTAAAATTCAAATGAATATTTTAATTTATAAACTATTAAATATTAATAAGAAAAATATAAAGGATTTATGCATTACGCATGTAATATATTGACCAGTTAATCAATAGATAATTATTTTTAAGTTTCTCAATATTTTATCTTTTTGTTTTTTTTTACAAACTTTTGTGTTTGAATCAGACCCAAAGCTCTACTAATCTAAACTTGAGCTCCAAATATTGATTCGAGATGAAAGTTCAGGATGGCCGGTGGCGGAGGCAGTGGCTTCATGATCACTCTGTTAGTGAATAGTTGGAGACAAATGGTTCACGAAATCCTTTTGAAAGTTGTAACCTCGTCTTGCCGAATATCCCTCATAGTGGAGCCACAACACCATCGTAGAGTGTTGAGGCTATAATGAGGTCACCCAAAGATGTTTGAGGTGGAGCACGCAAAGGTTTTGACCCATGAGCTGATGCCACAACAACAAGAGAGAAGAAGCTACAAGGTTGTCCTTCTATAGAAACGCCTACATTCAGAACCAAAGAAGAATGATCTTGCACCAAAACTCACAAGACCTAACCTTGGCAATAGGTGCTTCCGATGTTTTGAACAAGGACACATGAGAAGGGACTGCCGAAATGGCTTAGTCTACCTCTGATGTCAAAGAGTAGGACACCTCACAAAATATTATACCTCTCCATCTTCTCCGTCCAAACAAAGTAGTCACCTACAGGTGGAGGCATTCCAAATGAAAAGTGATTTTATGGAGGTGTTGAGGCTGAAAAAGACCACCGATAAGAGGACTATCATAGTGATGAAGGCAAATAAGAGATATCATAAGAGGCCCTCTAGTCATCCTAGACACTGAGCGAAATAACCTCTTAAGGTGGATGATGGAGAACCTACCATTCATTTACCTTGCAGTGAAGACATCTATGACAACATCAAGCTTCTTCTACAATTATATGGTATTATCAAAGTAGTTGAGGGATTCACAGAAACAATCACCCTCAACCATTCATTATTTGAGCTCTGACTGGGCAATTGGAGATGGAAGACAAAGCTCATTGGAAATGGTAACCGCCTTGTTCTATTTCCTAGTAGACAAGTGCTCAACAATGTTTCACGATAAGGTTCCTATGACTTTGGGGACTACAAATTCACTATTGATAGCTGGGCTCCCAATTACATGGCCATTGAGTGGGATTGCTCTTCATCTCTCTAGTTTATTCTTAAGGGAGCTCCCTTCAATCTTTGGAGAAGAAATATCTTAGTCTGCTATTTTAGTAGATTTGGAAGAGATGTAGAGATAGATCATAATCTCTCAAATGGTGAAGAAATGGACTTAACCAAAGTGAGGATCTCAACCTAACTAAAGAAAAAGATTCCACCATCCTTCAAGCTAGTGCTGAGGAAAGAAATATTTAGAATCTCCATTTACTAAGATACTATGGAAGAAAGAGCATACTCTAAGACAGAAAAAGCTTCCAAAATTACTATAACAACATTGTAGATGATAGTTTGTCACTGCAATCTATTCAGAAATCAGATCTACAGATTCTACAGAATCCCAGAGAAATTTTAAATTCAAAAGGACCAAATCTAAATTCAAAAGCTTTTGTCGCTCTAATTGGATTAGATCCAAAAAGTGACATGGAAGTTGGGCCAAATATAATAGCTCATAGGAGACATAGAAGTTCCTCACATCGGCTCCTCTGCTAGGCTTTGAAGTGCACATGACATCAAGTTGCACACCTCCTTTTGCTCTTGTCTTCATTGTCGATCCAAATAAAGAAACCCTCAAGGATTTGGGAAATAGGGTGACCCTCAAGCCTCTGACCAACGAAGTGACACCAGCCATAGAAGGCATCGATGGCTTGATCAACACTCGCCAAGCCCTAATGAAAATGGCAAGGATCTTCCCCAACTAGTCAATAGAGAGACTCACCCTCAGCAATCTCTGTGGTACAAAGCATGCGCCCTCACAGGATGAACAAGCTTTAGTCCTTAACACATTCATGAACATTGAAGAAGACCATGCAGCGTATCTCTAGATCTAGAGTTCACCAAACATGGGGGATCAAATATGGAATGGGCCTTCATAGGCATTTATAGTCCATGTGCCTATCCTCTCCAAGTTGCATTCTCGAGAGAACTTCTCAGGATCAGATAGTACCATATCCTTCCATGGCTGATCAGTGGTAACTTTAATGTAATTAGTAGCCTAGAGGAGAGATCTTTAGGCAATGCAATCAATGATGAAATGAAAGAATTTTCATACTTCATCAAAGAAGATGAATTGGTTGACATTCCCATGATGGGAGACAATTCACATGGACAAATATGCATACTCCTCCAGTTATGGCAAAATAAGATAGATATTTTTGTAATCTTGAATGGGAAGCACAATTTTTTCTCATTAGAGTGCAAGGATTAGCTAGAGGGCCATCATATCATAATTTGATTTGTCTTTCAACTAGAACCTTAAGGCAAAGATAGTTACTCCATTTTGAGAATATGCAGCCGAAGGATTGCTCTTTACACAGCAAGTTGTAAACTCTTGGAGCCTTCCTCTTGCTGGTGGTAATGTAGCGGTTCAACTTTCTCAAAAAATAAGACGTGTTCCATTATTGACAAGCAAAACACTTCAGATCTACCAATCAATAGAAATCCTAGCTAATAAATGCCTTGGTAGCGATTGATGCTTCTCTTAAGCTCCTAGATATGAATCATATCAAACTCCAAACTCAACGTTCACTTCTAATGAAACACCTAAAGACTATATTAGAAAGGTAAAGTGTTATGTGGAGGCAAAGAGTAAAGACATACCAGATGAAGAATGGAGATCACAACACAAACTTCTTCCATTATTTTGCAAATGGAAGACATCAAAGAAATCATATTTCCCAAATTTGGTGGGAAGGAGAATGTCACTCTTCAGAACCAAGCATATGTCATGCAGCTACAAGCTTCTTTAGTTCCTTCTTCTCACACAAATGTAACTGGCACATTAGAGGCAATTAGGGAATCTTATTATCCTAAAGGCCTAGCTGACTTACACCATCTGGAAGCTCCTTTTAGTCAAGAGGAAATCAATGAAGTTGTCAAGTAGTTAGGACCAAATAAATCACCAAGGTGTAATGAACTTACAAGTGAGTTTTTCCAAAATTTTTGGACAAAGATTAGAGAGGATGTCTTCAATTTGTTTAGGGAGCTCTATGATGATAAATCTCTCTCAAACCATTAAATGAAGCTTTTATCACCTTAATTCCAAAAATTGATGGCAAGTAAATTCTCAAATTTCTGCCCCATTTGTATGGTGAATGTAATTGTGAGTCTATTCTCAAAGGTGTTGGCAAATAGGCTTAACAGCTCCATTGATGCTTTGATCAGTCAGCAACAGTGTGCATTTATCAAAGGTTATCAAATACATGATGCTTATGCCTAGTTTGTAAGATGATGATACACTGCAACACAAATAAGAAAATAGCTCTCTTCCTTAAAATTGACTTTGAAAAAGCTTTTAATAATGTCAACTAGAATTTCTTACTTGAACTTCTCAAAGTTAGATGCTTTGGACAATGATGGTACTCTTGGATTTGGGACATCATCTCCACCCTAAGAACTCCATTTTGATCAATGGCTTACTATCATCCAAAATAAGAAGCTCAAGAGGACTCAAGCAAGGCGACCCCCTATCACTTATTTTATTTTATTTTGGTGGGTGGTGTGCTTCAAAAGTTGTCGCAAAATGCTCAAAACTAGAGCTTATTGAGGGTCTTCGCAATAGAGGCACCCTCCTACCAACTTGTATACAATCAATATATAGATGATACAATTATTGCATATCGACCCTCCTTCGACTCTATTTGCAACTTCAAAGGAATACTCTATATATTTGAAGGCATGTCAAGCTTGTAGATAAACTTCTCCACAAGGCACTCTTTGGAGTCAAAATGCTAGAAGAAGACATACACTTATATGTAGCTATCTTGAATTATCAAGTTGGCTCTCTTCTAGTAAAGTATTTGGGACTATCCTTGTACTACAAGAAGCCATCAAAAGTTGAGTGGTGCAACTTAGTCAAAAAATTCAACAAAAGACTAGCCTCTCAGTAGCAATGTTGTCTTTCCTATGGTGGAAGGCTCACTTTGATCATTTCTATCATCACTTCTATACAATTCTACTAGTTTTTAGCGTTCAAATGTCCCAAATGGGTCCTACAAAAATTAAAATCTATCTGTAGATCATTCCTTTGGAATGGATGCAAAAGCGCACATTGCTTCAACCTCATTAACTATAAAGTGATATGCAAAGAAAACCAACAAGGTGGTCTTGGAATTCTAAATTTGGAGATATTCAATAATGCACTCCTAACCAAACGGATTTGGCGATTGTTGCATTGCCATTGTAAAACTTAACTACTATCATTGCAGCAAAGGCTTGATACTAGCAAGAGAGCCAACACATATCTCCTTTTGGAGAGGTGTATTAGACACTAGTTTGACAATGAGCTGCTCATATTAGTTGGAGACATGGGAATGGAAAATCAATCAGATTCTTGGAAGATATTTGGTTGGGTAATTTTGCACTTGCCTCAAGCTCTCGTAGCTTGTACCAAATCGTAGCTCATAACATATCATTGACATTGCTTCAGAGTAGGGAATGGTAATGATAATTGCATTTCCTTTTTTTGCAAAAACTTGGATGATAATTGAATGGAAAGTTTGGCCAAGCTTCTAGAACTAGTGCACAGTATCACCCCCCAAGCAATACCAAACAAAACAGATGGTTTAGCAATGGAACCTTTTTTGTTAAAAGCTTTTACAACTTCCTAAATAATAGGGGAATCTGATTTAAATGGCCAAACATATTTTGGTATTCAAGCATTCCTTCCAAGGTTTCAAGTGTGCAACTATTTATTGATTATTGATAAAGTTCTCACCATGGAAATCTAGCCAAAAGAAAATGGCAAGGTGAGATATGCCTTGCATCTTTTGTGGGGTTAAAGAGGAGTCCACCAAGCATTTTCTGCTATATTATTCCTTTTCAACTGAGGTTTAGGATTATTTCAAAAATATGAGTAGTTAGAGACAGAGTCCTTCCTCTCTCAATGAGCTTTGAAATGGGATAGCTAGCTAGGGATTTATGGTAATGATAGTTTGTTGTATATTATGGGAAGAGAATAATACCCATATCTTCAAGCTCAAGAAGAGGATTGTAAGGATGTTGGCCAATCTAATAATCCAATGACTTCGATGGTGAACATACCATCTTTCTACAACTCAATGAGATAAGTTAAGAGATCTTATTTACTTTCTTTCTAATTTGTATTATTGAGTTCTTTTATTAATAATTTAATTGAGGAATACTTGCTACTTATGGGTGGTATGGCCTCGAGAAAGAGATTAAAAGAAAATTCATTTTTCTTGTGGTTATGTATATCTTGATACTCTCTTGGTAATAAAATCAGGGGTGTCACCCTGTTTCTCAAAAAAAAAAAAAAATATCGATTCAAAATTTTGGGTCACTCAAGCCAATTGACAATCTTACTCAAATCCTAGATTTTTAGATTTAGAGTTAAAACATGGTATATTTAAATTTAAATAAGTATAAAATTTTTTACTTTAGATTAAAATATTATTTTTAAATAAATTAGATATGGAATTATAGAGGTAGAATTTAGACCAAGACTTTTAGAATCATGATTAAAATATATTTCTTCGAAATTTAAGTAGATATGGATAAGATTTAAGGGTTAAAATATCATAAATACCCTCAAATAATATTAAAAAATTTATTGAATTTCTATATTTTAATAAATTTTATCAAAATCAAAGTTGGGACAAACTCATGCTTTCATTTTTATTTGTAAGAGAAATGTAGAAGTAATTAATTATTATAATATGGTTACACAAAAGTCTTAACATTAAGCATAGTTGATGCGGAAGTCACCACAAGTCTCAACACAATTGGTGATGTCTCCATAATTCTAGGAATGTAAACAACCAACAACCATAAACGAAGTTGTAATTGCTAGGAAAAATAAGAAATGGAGAAGAAGTAAAGAAGAAAACACATTCGATGTACATGATTTATCCAACTAGGACATGTCTTCAAGCTCCAATGAACTTCAATCATTGTCTTGTAGTTGTGTCATTTTGTTACTCCTGGTAGAAATACAAATATATGTCTTGGAGTTTTTATGATAGTAATGCAGATGATTCACCATGGATAAATTTTCTTTGCATCTTTAACATTGTGTGTGCATGATAAAAAAAACTTGTATGCTATTTATGAACAATCGTTTGAATATGGTATTACATGTCAAAAGCTATCCGCTCACTTTTTTATGAGTTGGGCACATCATTATATTTCTACTTCGTATGTCAATCTATCTTGCACATATCAAAAGCTTCCAAATTTTGAAGGAAAAAGTTGGCATATGATAATGAAGATGATGAATATGTGACCCCAAGACTTTTCAAATGTTGAAGCAAGAGCCCATCTTAGCCGTACTTTATGATGCTCTGCCTTCTACTTTAAAAAGCCAATGCATGTAGTGAGTAGTGAGGTTGGATGACCAACTGAAAGGCGATTCTTTATAGTTCCTTGTCATGATTCACTTAGCTATGCTTCCTTAAAAAGTTGAGGTACAATTTGGCTTTGCGCTTTATGTAGAACCTTACAACCCTCAAGTGTGACACAACAATTTGATCTTCACCAAAATGTTTCTATATGTGGTCTCTCATAGTGATTTGTTGAGAACTATGGAGGGAATATATATGCTCATTGGGAGCATCTTCTTAGCTTCAAGACAGGGCAAACAATATTCTTGCCAAGTTAGTAAAGACGAGGAAAAATCAACAATTTCATGGATATTATGGTGGCCATCCTTTATTGGAAATTTCTTTAGGTTGAATGTGCTACAACTAGATGATAGATGGATGGTTGGGATGAACATTGGTAAATGGAAGAAGATTCCAAAAGCGTGCTCTCAAAGTTTGCAAGCATCCTTAGAAGAGGGGTGCAACCATATGAACAATGCTTTTATTTGTCAACTTAATTCACTAGAGGACCAACAACATCAAGTTGATGGCATTCATTCCTACCTCACTTATCAAAAGCCACCTCAATTTAAATGGTTTTGAGACATATGGGAGTTCAAGTTGTGTCATATGAACCCAATTAAGAGTTACTTTTTTACTAGTGATTTTGTTCATGATCTAAGCCAACCCAAATTTGGCTTCTTTGAGGAAGGTAAACCTATATTTTACATGTTTTTAAGTCTTTTGTTACTATTCTAATATATGTTTGTATATTATGCGTAGATTTTCAAAGATTTTACTATTGACAAAATGGAAGAATCACCTTTTAAACTTGAGCCTAAAACAAATTTTGAGCATAGAATCAAAAGAAGAAGTAATTGCATAAACAATTTTAATAAGATTATTTATTATTTCTTGAATTAACCATCTTTAGAATATTATTCTTTTAATTCAAAAATAAATAAAATACTAAATTTTATATTGATTCAACTATTTTAGGTGGATGGTGTTGCCATTTGCATGTATCTTGCTCTTTTTTCATATATTTTGCATCTAAAAATAGGATATTAAATTTGTTTTGAACAATTACTCAAATACATATGTTGTTTATACAAATATTTGCCTTTTGTTTTTATTTTTTTTGATTTTCTAATGTAATATTTTAACTTTCTTATTTTATCCTCATAATTGATTTTGTATGGGCTTCTCATCCATTTGCAATTTTTTAACTTTATCATTTTTTTCTTTGGATATACATTTGAATCATTTCCAATACTTACCATTTTTGAAATTCTTTATAATTAATATTATTTTTTCATAAGTAATTTTGTCATTTGTAATTCAAATAAATATGATATATTTTGTTATTTATAATATTTATTGTAATTGAAGAATATTGCAACCTCTCTTTCAATTATCATGTTGAACACTTTTGTAGGTTGTCATGATAAATGGGTATCATGAAGCATTTTTTTAAAGGGATATGCTAGACAATATATTGTAATGCTTATCTTTGTATTACTTTTCCCTTCATTTTTGTTACATCAATCGCATATGAATCAATTAAATAACACAATGATAAAATTCAAATATTCTTTAGAAAATTGTCTTTGTATCCATGATATATATGATAATATGAATACCATTTTATAATCTGAATGAATAAAATTTGTCAAAACTAAGAAGACAAGATATCTACTTACTAGCACTAACTACAACTACATCAACAAGTTCATTGTCTTCAAACTGCATACCAAAATTGGTAAATTATGAATTAAGATATTAAAATTATGAATAAAATAAAAATACATTTTAAAGATTAACAATACAAAGATTTTTATAACATCATGCTCTATAATTATTACCAATAATGAAATTATTTGCTTTCTTATACCTGAAATTACCTTGAGCTTACATTCAAGAGCTTTGGTTGTTTTTATCAATATCTTAGGTAATTTGAATAGTATTGACACCAATTGCAACTACCTATATAAGTTACATAGTAAATAACCATCAATCATAAAGAATGAGAACCATACAATAAAATGATACATAGATAGATACAAAGTGCATGGACCTTCATGCTTTGGGCAATAAAATCTCAAACAAGAATAATAAAAGTTGTGGTTCCATCTTGAACTAGATTGGCTAGCTTATTGACCCCAATCTATAAGAACAATAATAGATAAGTGGGTGAGAAATCATAAACAAATAAAAAAAATTATTTGATTTGATAATAAGAAACAAAAATGCTTATGTAAGATAATCACCTAAAGTTTCATAATTCTTGATCTATCGTTACTAATATACAACTCTTTAGCCATTGCCTTGACCTTAACATTGTAACAAGCTTAAAAATTAGCTAGTAATCAATATTAAAATTTATTATCAAAATCAGTTCCAATAATTTTTTAGATGATTATACTTGATAAGATTTGAAACTTTGTCTTGTAGCTTCCTTCATCTCAGCCCTACTCTAAAATTTCTTGTAAAACTATGATTCTAAAATATATGATGAAAATAATAATAAACATATGAAATTTTTAATCGAAAAGGCAAAATAGATCTTTATACTAAATAACTTGTCAACCTTTGTCTTCTAAACAAAGTATATCTTAAATGGAACACATAATAAAATCTTAAAAAAATAATTAATATCTTTAATGAAATATGTATTAATGTCTTATTTCTAATAATTTAAAGATTTAAAAAATTTAAACAATTTAGTTTCTTTCTTTAATGATAATAAATTTTCCCTTCTTTCAATATTGGTATTTTTTTATGGCCTTTCTTATTTTTGAGTCTTCAATATAATCTCCAATTTTTAGGGTTTTCTCACTTGTAATAGTTTTCTAACCTACTATAAGTAAATTAGAATTTCATGCTTTGATTTTATTTGAATTGGAAAATTTAACTACAAGAATGTATGATTTTTTAAGCACTTTTTGATGCATGCTTCATACTTGGAGCTTGTCTTCTTTCTGGATTGATTTGGCATCAAAAAAAATTTGATTATGTTATCATTTTGAAGGTATAAACATATAAAAAAACTATGTTACATATTATCTAAATTTAATTTCACCAATTTTATTGTCTAATGTTCAACGAGGTTTGACCACTTTGTCAAAGATAATAATTCAAATTAACTAAATCCATTGAATTATAATTATATTTAAATAATGTAATTAAAAAATGTTATTTTAACTTAAATATATCATTGCTTCAACCTTCCTATCATTGACTTTTAAATTTTAATCTTTAAATTGAAAAATTAGTATATATATATATAAACAATTAGTTGGATTGCTAATTGAGGAGTTTTTGCAATACACATGAAACTACATGTACTACATTCTCATGTTGTACAAAGAATATAGCACAAAAAAAGTTCTCATTTTTAAATTTATATGAAAGTATTTGTAAGATTATATTTTCATGATATATCTTTTTCTTCAATATGGATTTTTGATATTCTTTCTTAAAATCATTGAAATTACACAAATCTCTGTAACTTTTTGTTAATAATCTCATATTAATATTGACAAATTTTTTAGAAATCTTTTTTGTTCATTGGTATAAGTGATTGGCCTTAACAGTTTTATACTTATTTCTCAAAATCTCTCCTTCTCCAAGAACTAAGATTTTAAATGATTTGAGATTTTGTCATGATTATTAGAGTAAGAGTGCTTAGGCAGCAAGGTGTAGGAGGGGCTAGTGGGTGATGGGGGAATTCAAATAAACTTGTTAAATTTAAATAAGTAAAAAGGTTGCCAATATAATTTTTTTTTCCAAATATATTTAAAAACTAATATAAGATTATCACGAAAAATATTCACATATGTTGGTCCAAATTGATAACCTTTGATGGTGTAAATAATGTTTTGCACACAAATGCATTTTTGATGAATAAGATCAAAGCACGATAACATTCACCAAAATAGATACCCATGAATTCAAGTAAATCACGCAAATCTCCCCACATATGCAATAAAAGTAAAGCAAGATAAAAAATAGAGTGCACCATGATTTTTATGAAATTCGAAGACCAACCACTCTTACTCTATGGTCCTTGCCACACTCTTGAAGACTTCAATCACTCCACTAGTGATATCACTTCTTGAGGTGAAGATAAGTCTTTACATCAAACTCCAAATCAGAGTGTTACTTTCTTTAGGTGAAATCAAGCTCATCACTTTTTTAAAGTGAAGTCACGTCCATACGAACAATATTGCTCCCACTGAAAAGATTTACTCTATACCAAAGATTTTATACACTCATACTCCTAATAATTTAGAAGTGTTTACAGGTGACAACACATAAAAGATGATATCATTGAAGCTCACTATATAGTCTCTCAAGATTGGGGATAAGGATATTAAAGATTTGGTTGAGATTAGAAGGATTAGAGCATTTTTGGGTTAGTAGGCTTGGGGGTTTTGATCTCTTCTCTATAAAGTGTGTGAAGTTATTAAAACTTATTTAAAAAATCCTAACCATACGTATTTATAATCCTTGAGTTGAAACTAGTGGTTGGGAGTGAAATCACAAAACTAGTTTCTCTCCAACTGTCAAAAAAACCAGTCATTAATTACGAAAATCCGTGAACCAATTGACGACGTTTTACCAAATTTCACTGCCTAATCGGTCATTGGGTTCTACACAAGTTTAAAAGATTTGAATCTTCTATCTAACACAACCTATCTTTCGATTTAGAAGTGGACATCCAATTTAGTTAAAAAAGCTCTATTAAAAGCTTCCTATAGAACTCTATGTAATGAATAATCTAAACAACAAATTTCAAAAAAAAATCTTCGACACAACTAAAATAAATAAAAATTTTAAATCTATGATTCTTGAATTGATCTTCCAATTTAAGCACTTCGGGCTTCAACTTCAAATTGTCATCCATTTTATCTTCAAATCATTGCTTTCATTATTCGGGCTTCAACTTCAAATTGTCGTCCATTTTATCTTCAAATCATTTCTTTCATTATCTTCAAGCTTTAATTTTCAAACTTAGTCCTTTATGAGTTTAGATTATCATTACAAATCTTGAAGTTTATCAAAAACTTAAGAAACTTGTTAAATACTAGTTTGATCATTATCAAAATCTAAAGAGCAACAACATATATCTCCTTAAGAAAGTATATTTAAACTTTTAAACATTAGATAGAGAAATTTGTAATTTTCAAAAATCAATGAGGCATGTGTATTTTGAAATATTTTAGGGAGAAATATGTAAATTTCAAAAATAAGAAAATATATGTAATTTTGAAAGATTCTTAGTGGAATATGTAAAAAAATTCTTTCAATTTTTTTATCAAATTATGAATTTTTTTAGATAAAATTTTGAATTAAATTAAATATAAAAGAGTTTTTTATAGCTCAATAGATAATTTTAGAGTGCAAATATATACAAAAAAGGAACTTATCAATTGGGTAATATTTAAAAATATATTATTTAGCAAATTAAATATTGTTAAAAGAAACTCTTTCTTCTCTAACCTAATTTTTTTCCTTTTTTTTTAGGAGTTTGTAGACAAGATTGTATTTTTATGATGATTAGAAAAAATATAAAAATCAAAGAGAATTTTTGAAAATTAAGGCAATTGCCTCTACAACTCTCTCCACGTAGATCCATCTCTAAAGGTCAGGGTACTCTGTGAAGTGGAGGATGTCCAATAGTTCTTCCACTTATGAATCTTTTAAGGATAGTTATAAAATATTTTTCTCATTTTTATAATAAAACCTATCTCAACCATAGTTGGGAGCTTGAATACCATGATAAGCTCATGAGCATCTCTTTGGTATATAAACTTCTCTTGATCATTAAGATATGAGAAATAAAACTCCTATCTTGATGTCTAAGTTTAGCGCCCTAAGATATCAACTTGGAGGCCTAATGACTCTAGATAGGGGATGGTTCTTAACATATAAATTATTATATTAAGCATAAAGTTAGACTTTCATTAGTCACCTCCTACTACATCAGAAACATTCTTGAAACTCTTTCTTAAGTAAGTGTGCTTTACATGTCCTCTATGTCAAAACATGGAGTATGTTTGGCAAACATGCTAGACAAAGACAACTATTAGGAATCATTATGAATAAAAGATTGAAGGAAACAAAAATAATAAATGCGCATAACAAAACATGTTAATCTCAAAAAAGAGAATAGAGCATCTCATGAGACTACTTGTAGAGCAATCAGTGAATTGAGTCACAATATTGCATTAATTAGAAAAGCGAAAGACAATTGTACTAAGAACCTGAATGCAATTGCAGAGCCAAAAATTCAATGAAGGAAGCACACACAAACTATATAAAGACAACTACATTTAAAAAAATATAAATAACATGTTCTATCAAATAAAAAAATATTAATTTTTTACAACTAATTAATATTTTCTAAATATCAGTTTGTAATTATAATAATTACTAAGCAAAAAAGTAAACTTTATGAACCAACCACAATTACCCTTTTCTAATCTTCATATTCTAAAATTGTTTCATGATTTTTCTCATTATTTATACTCTTCAATATATTTTTCTCAATGAAAATAATCATATTATTATTCAATTATTGATCTCTTATTCAATTTCTGAGCTAATTTTTTATAATTTTTATTGTAGAAAATACACTTTCAAAGATAGTTGTACACATGATCAAAGCAAGTGTAATAAGAATAAAGATGTACGGATACAAAGCTTTTTCTTTCATGTCTCAACTAGCTTTTCAACATATTCTCCAATCCCTTTAATTTTAAGAATTGATCAGCTCACCGCAAATGCAAAATATATGTCTCAAGTTGATTATTAAGCACTATAGTTTGAACTATTGAAAAGTTTATGGATAAAATTTTTCCTACCTTATAATCTTACTCTAATCAAATGTTGCAAAAAAATTTGTGGGTTGAGACACACTACATAAATTAGCAATTTAACATATTATCTCATCAAATCAATTATTTAATTTGTAAAAATACATATTTTTAATTGTACAAAATAATTATATATGATAATGATGTAAATATGTGATCCTTTGACCAAAAGCAATAAATACATCTTTCATTTATGGTGCAAGAATATCATGTTTGACATAGAATTTGTATATGTTATCACAAAGAATATCTTATCCATGGCTTATAATTTTTTGAGTCACTCTTGCAATATAACTGAGTTTGGAAAAAGTAGTTATGCACTTTTGTCTTTGAGTGACCATTACATAATTTTAGTAAATGTATATTTTTCGATTAAACCCTTGAATTGGACCTCAGATATAAAAATAGGTTTTTTCAATTAAAGGATCAAAACTGTTATCATTAGGCAATAAGCAGGCCAATTGATAATTCTTTAGATAGGATAGGAATTGGTCCTGAAAAAGATTTGATTATTCACACTGATACTCTATAGGTTATAAATATTAAATCAACATATATGCATCACTAATTGTGAAAGTTTTTTCTTTGGTTTGACATCAAAAGTGAAATGAGAGAATATAAAATACTAAGTCAACAATAGAAAAATCATGAAATATCAAAATTTTAAAATGTATGCCATATCATGACAATATGATAAAAGAAACAAAGGCTACATTCAATCCTAAACATTAACAATGAACAAATCAGTAATAATATATATATGTCTTTTTCTCATTTTAACTATAGCTAAAGTCTACACACCATAGTGACACAATGTGGGATTTAACCCATGAGCAAACTTAATTCCTTATAGATATAACTAGGTTTGACTTTACTAAAATTTTATTTAGATAAATGTAAAATATTGACATCAATTAGGCACACCCCAGTCAAAGTGGGCAACATGAAGTATATATAAATGATAGCTTGAGATTTCTCACAATGTCATTACATTTTAATAGCAAACTCATCATCTAGTGCAAAATATTTGTGTTGCTCCCATCCATTTTGGTATTAGTTTTCAACTTGAGTAGATCCATTTCATTCACAATTTTGCATCCAACATGTGAAAATTGAGGCAACAACAAGAGCAAGAGATTTTGCACATTGAGTGGATGTAAAAATTGAAGTTGATCAAATGGAGAGAGATAAGGCATTGAGGGGTGGACAATAGGAGAATCTAGTTATTAAGAATTCACTGGTTTCTATCTTAGAATAATAGGTTCTATTTTTTAATGAAGTATCAATTTTATTGCCTTAAATATTGTTACTGCTAGCAACCATCACTAGCAACTCTTTTCTATCTTGATAACGATCTAACATGAACTTCACATAATTCTCTTTAACTATACTACTAACTAGGGAACTAACATTATCCTCTTTATATATAAATTTGATATGACAAATACTTAATCAAGCTTCTTATCATTTTGAATGCATAAAAAAAGTATTAAAATACTATTTTATATATTATCTATATTTAATTATAATTTTGTATATATATATATATATATAGCATAATTAAAATAAAATACTATTACTAACTAAACAACTTTTTAATTGTGCCAAATATGATATTGATTTGATAAAATATATTATTATTTCATCCTTATTATTTTTGTATGTTATAACTCTAATTTTTAAATTGGCGAATTTAAAAATTATACTATATACAAATAATTAGTTGGGTTAGCAATGGAGGAGGCTTTTTGCTGCACATGTGATTACATGCATTGCACCCCCATGATGCACAAAGAGTGTAGCACCAAAAGTTTTCTCATTTTTTTATTATCTACATAAAAATATTTGATTGACAATTTATATTTTTATTATATATCTCTTTTTTGATTCTGAGTTTTTCATATTCTTCTTTACAATCTTTTCAAATTACACATATCTCTCTAACTTTTTAAACTTACATATTCCTTTGTCAATAATCTTAGATTAATATTGAAAAAAATTTAAATGATTTTTTTGTCCACTGTTGAAGTGATTGGACTTAATGGTTCAAAATTTACTCCTAAAAGCTTTTCTTCTCTGAAAGTTGAGATTTTTAATGCTTCAAGATTTTGCTATGATTGTTAGAGTGGCAATACTTAGACAACAGAATGTAGAAGGGACTAGCACGCAGTGAAATTAGAATAAATTTGTAAATTTAAATAGATAATAGTGCAAGTATGATCTTTTACAAATATGTTCAATAGCTAATATAATATTGTCAAAAAAAGCAATATGGGATGTGTATTTTAAAATATATTGGAGAGAAATATATATATATATTTTAAAAAATGTGTAATTTTAAAAGATTTTCTAGTCCTTAGGAAGGTATATGTAAACTTTTAAAAGTCATGGGGAAAAATTTGTAATTTCCAAAAAAGCAATATGGTATGTGTATTTTGAAATATTTTGGAAAGAAATATATATATTTAAAAAATGTGTAATTTTTAAAGATTTTCTAGTTGTTTCTTTAAAAAATCCTCTCAAATTGTTTTTGTCATTATAAAATTTGTTGAGATAATTTTTCTAATTAACTTAAATATAAAGGTATATTTTATAATTTAATGGGTAGTTGTTTGTGGAGATATATCCAAAAAAATTATCCATTGGGTAATATTTTAAAAATATGTTATTTTAGAAAATTATTTAAAATATTTTTAAAAGAAATTCTTTATTTGATAACCTAGTTCTTTTCTTTTCACCTATTTTGTTAAAATTTGCAAATAAGATTGTAATTTTATAATAGTTAAAAAATATAAAAATCTAAAGGAATTTTTGAAAATTAATAGTGGGATACTTGGCATAGTGGAGAATGTTAAGTAGTTTTTTCACTTGTGAAGTTTTGAGGGTGATTATAAAACACTTTCCTCATTTTTATAACATAACCTATGTCGAATCCAATTGGGGGCTCAAAACTATAATGAGCCCATGAACGTCTCTTTGATATAGGATTTTTTTTTATCATTATTATTTGAGAAACTACACTTCTATCTTGATTCGTAAGCTTGGTACCCTCTTGAAATTTGATACATAATATATTATGTTGAGCATAACATTTAACTTTCATAAACCACATCCTAATGCTTTGAAAATATTTTCAAAACTCTTTTTTTCTAAGTCTACACAATAGGTTCCCTACATCAAAACATGATGTACCTTTGTCAATTATACTTAAAAAAAAGTATCTCAGGGAACCACCTTGAATAAAAGATCAAACAAAATATAAATAATGAATGTGCACAATGAAACATGTTTATCTCTGATAGCATTGACATTAGAGCTCCCTATGAGATGACTCCAAAAGATATTAGTGAGCTAGTTACAACAACGTATCAATTAGGAAGAAAAAAGCGACTATGTTGAGAACTAGATACATTAGTAAGTCCAAGAATTCAACAAAAGGAGCATCCTTGAACTATATAAACTAGCAACTATATTTAAAAAAATATAAATAATATGTTCAATATCTTAAAAAAACTTGTTGATTTTTTATTACAAGTTAATATCTTTAAATTGTGAGTTTATAATTATAATAAATACAAAATAAGAAAAACTTTATAAACCAACTATAATTGTCCTCTTTTAATTTTCATATTTTTGAAACAGCTTCATAATTATCTTATTACCTATACCCTTCTATATATTTTTCTCAAAATAAATAAGCAAATTATCAGTCTATTGTTGCTTTGCTATTTGATTTCTCACCTAATTTTTGATGGCTTTCATTGTAGAAAATATACTTTCAATAGAAATTGTAATAATGTGTAGTCAAACCATGTGTAATAAGATATATATGGAGTATTTTTTTTTCCATGTCTCGACAAGCTTTTCAACAAGTTATCTATTCCTTTCAATTTAAATACTCATTATCTGACCATAAATGGATAATATATATCTCAAATTGACTATCGTGCATCATAATTAACAATTCAATATTTGTCTCATCAAATCAATTATTTAATTTTTCTTTTAAGCTACATATTTATAATTGTGTAAAATAATTTTACATGATAATGATGTAAATATGTAATCCTTTGATCTAACGGAATGAATATATTTTTTATTTGTGGTACAAGACATGTTTGATAGATTTTGGAGACGTTATCAAAAAGTGCATCACGTCTATTGTCTCTCAATTTTTGGAGCCATTTTTTTGATATAACTTAGTTTGGAAAAAATAATATTATGATTTTGTCTTTAAGTTGCTGCTATGAGTATCCACTAAATATTTATTTTTTACAATTAAGCCCATGAATTATACCTCGAATACAAAAATAAAATTTTCAATTAAAATATTAAAGACATTATAGTTTGACAATGAGTAGGAAAGGGAAAAATTCCCTAGATAGGATAAAAATTGGTTCTAAAGAAGTTTTAATTCTTTGTGATGATACTTAGTAGGCTATAAAATGTGAATTAATATATATGCATCATCAATCGTGCAAGATTTTTCTTCAATTTGCCACTTCAAACCGAAGTAAGCCACTCTGTTAACAAATAAAAAAATCATGAAATATTAAAATCTTAGAATGCATATCACAATGATATCACTAGAGTAATAAAGAATACAAGCAAATCTTGAACATTAATAATGAACAAATAGGTAATAGGATTTGGACCAATATGAATACATGTCTTTGTCTCATTCTATCATGGTGGTGAAATATGAGATTGGTCTTGCAAGTAGACTAGTTAGTTATAAATACAACCATATTTAAGTTTGTTAGAGTTTTATTTACATAACAAAAGATATTGGTATTTGTTAGGTACACCCCAATCTAAGTGAGTGATATGGAGCATAGCCAACATGGACTTACACGTGACTTTCTTTAGCTACACTACTAATTGGGAAATTAACATCGTTTGCTTAATGTATAAATTCAACATGAGAAATACTTAACTAAATTTGTCATTATTTTGAAGGAACTAAAATCATAAAAAAAAAACTATGCTACGATATTATCTACAATTAATTTCAGCAATTCTATTGTTATTGTTCTCAGTAAGTATATGTCTACTTTGTCAAAGATAGTAACTCAAATTGATTGAATAGATTTAATTATAATTGTATATATCATAATTAAAATAAAATCTTATTTCTAACTGAACTCATTTTTAATAAGTCAAATATGACATTTATTTGATAAAATATATTATTATTTTAATATTCCTATTATTCACTTTTTAACTCTAATCTCTAAATTAAAAAACTTAGAAAATTAGGACATACATAAATAATTAGTTGGGTGAACAATTAAAAATATTTCACAATAAATATGAGACTACATGTATTACACCCTCACATTGTATATAGAGAATAGCACCAAATATTTTTTTTATTTTTTATTTTTTAATTGTCTACATAAAAGTATTTGTTTGATAATTTAAATTTTCATGATATATATTTGTTTCTTCAATATTGATTTTTCATATTTTTTCCTAAACTTTTTTGAAATCACACATATTTTCCTAACTTTTCAAAATTATATATAGGTCTTTACGAAGATATATGTAAATATTTCTTTTAGAATTTTGGATTAATATTAAAAATTTTGTGATACATTATTTTTTGTCCACTAGTAGAACTTAATAGTTCAACATTTACTCTTCAAAATCTCTACTTCTCCAAAAATTAAGATTTCAAATGATTTGAGATCTAGTCACAATTAATAGAGTGGGTGTACCTAGGTGACAAGGTCTAAAAGAGGCTAGTAGATTGTAGACTTAAAATAAAGTTAAATTTAAATAGATAAAAAGGGTGTGAATTTGACTTTTTACAAATACATTCAATGCTAATATTAGATTATTAAGAAAAAACATGCATACACTTTCTTAGGAAGGTATATATAAACTTTAAAGGTCATGGGGAGAAAATTATAATTTTGAAAATTCAATAAGATATCTATATTTTACAATATTTTAGAGAGAAATATATAATTTTAAAAAATAGGTGAAAATATGTAATTTTATAAATTTCTGAGTGGAATATGTAAAAAATCCTTCCAATATTTATTTTGGTTGAGTTACAAAATTAGTTCAGATAATATTTTGAATTGAATAAAATATATAGGAGTTTTCTATGGGCAATTGTTGGAGGAGATGAATAAAAAAATCAATTAGGTAATATTTTAAAAATATGTTATTCTGGAGAAATAGTGAATATATTTTTAAAAGATACTCTTTATTTCATAACTTATTTTTTTTACTATTTTGTTAGGTGCAAACAATATTTTATTTTTATATAGAAAAATAAAAAACACCAAACAAAAATTTTGAAAATTAATAGGGGTTATTACCCCTACAATTTTTCATATAGTTTAATCCTTGAAGATTGAAATACTTGGCAAATTTACAAATGACTAGTGGTTCTTCTGCTTGTGAATTATTTGAGGGTTATTGTAAAATAGCTTTCTCATCTTTATAGTAAATCCTATCTCAATCTTTGTTAGGATATTGAATACCATGATAAGCTCATAAATGTCTTTTTGATATAGAGTCTTCCCTTGATCATTACAATTTGAGGAACTACACTCCTTTTTCGACACTCAAGCTTAGCATTCTGAGACACTGAGCTGAGAGACTTAATAATTCTAAATAGGGATGGGTCTTTAATATATAAAATGTTAAGTGAAATATAAATTTAGATTTACATGAACAACCTCATATTACTCCAAAAATATTATCGAAGCTCTTTCTTAACTAAGTCTACCCTACACATCCCCTATGTCAAAACATAGCATACTTTTGATAAGCATACTAGAAAAAAAAATAGATCAACAAATGATAAAAGAAAATAAAAACAACAATTGTGAATAGTGAAACATGTTTATCTTTTGTAATATTAATAGTAGAGTAGCCTACGAGATGACTGGCGAAACAATAAGCGAGTTAGATTACAATATCATGTCAATCATAAAAGTGAAAGATAATTATATCAAGAATCTAGATATAATGCAAGTCCATGAATTCAACAAAAGGGGGCACTTGAACTATAATAAAACTAACAACTACATTCAAAAATAAAAATAACATATGCTATCTTGTTAAAAACTTACCCATTTTTTATGGCTAATTAATATCTCCTAATTATCAACTTTAATTATAATAAATTTAAAATAATAAAAACTTTATAAAGTAATTATAATTATCCTCTTCTAATCTTCATATTCTAAGATTGTTTTATAGTTGTCTTATTATCTATAGCCCTTCAGTATATTTTTCTCAATAGAAATAATCATATTATTGTTCAACTATTGATCTCTTATTTGATTTCTCAACTGATTTTTGATAGTTTTATTATGAAAAATTCAACAATAATTATACCAACATATGTATTAAAATAAATTATAATCAGAATGAAGACAAATGGATATAGAATATTTGTTTGTGTCTTAACTAATTTTTCAACATTTTGTATGATTCCTTCAATTTTAAAAATTAATTATCTAACCACAAAATACATAAATAATGTCTCAATTATATTATCAATCACCATAGTTTGAACTATTTAAAACTTTATAATAAAATTTTGCCTGCATCATAAACTTGCTCTTATCAAATGTTGCAAAAGAGTTTTGTGAGTTGACACATGCTACACAAGTTAGAAATTAATTTGTCTCACCAATCAATTAATTTATTTTTTAAACTACATATTTATAGCCATCCAAAATAATTTTATATTATAATGATGCAAATATGTGACCTATTAACGAAGATGAATGAATAAATCTTTTATTTTGTGATACAAGAACATCATTTTTGGCATAGAATTTGGAGACATCAGCAAAAAGAGTATTTCATCTATTTTCCCTCAATTTTTAGAGCCACCCTTTTGGTATAATCAAGTTTGAAAAAAATGGCTATACTATTTTTTTTAGTGGTTGTTATGCGGTGTCTACTAAATATCTATTTTTATAATTAAGCCATTGAATTATACCTCAAATATAAATTTTGATATTTTAGTTAAAATATCAAAATATTATCATTAGATAGTGAGCTAGCTAGTGTAGAATTCCCCATATAGGATAGGAATTGGTCTTGAATAAAATTTGTTTCTTTGCAATGATACTATAAATATTAAATCGACATATGTATTATCAATCATGCAAGCTTTTTTGTCCAATTTACCATAAAAAGCAAAGTGAGAGAGCATAAGACACTCGGTCGATAAAAAAAAAACCATGAAATAGTGAAGTTTTAGAATGCATATCATGATGATATCACCAAAGCAACAAAAGATACATATAATTTCGAACATTAACAATGGACAAACAGATAAAAAGATCTAAATTAATATGAATACATGTCTTTGTTCATTCTAATTATAGCTAAAGTTGGCACACCATAGTAGCAAAATACGAGGTTGGACTTGCATGTAAACTTAATTATAGATACAATTGAGTTTAAGTTTATCAAATTTTTTTATACAAAAAGGAATTGGCATCAGCTAGGTGCACTTCAATCAAATAGGAGGAACAAAGCATAATCAAACGATGCCTTGAGATGACTCACAATGTCATTGCATTTCAACAACAAGCACAATATTTGGTGTGAATCCATTTTATTGCATTGAGAGTATTATGAAGTATCAATTTAGTGCCCTATTATTATTACTACTTATTAGGGAGCTTAAGAGTGTCAAACTAAATTAATATAGTGGGGCAAATATTAAACTATCTCAAATTATGGAGTTTAGATATCTTCAATTTAAATTAGAGTTTGAGTAATACTAAAATTTTAAAGTTGAATTTAAATTAATGTCTGATTTTAAATACCTATTATGTAATATTAGAAGTTATAGTCAGATTAAAATTTAGAATCAACAAAGATTTATAAATATTCTAGTAATATATAGGATTTACAGTGATGCGTTGGTGAACCAAAGAGAGATAGATAGAGAGGAATAAAGAAAACAAAAAGGAGAAGAAAAAGAGCATGAACTCTTATATGTAGGTTTTTCTGATGTTTCTCAATGGTCTTTCATGGTGATCTCTCATGATTCTCTTTTGAAGATTCTCTTTGAAAGTGAAAGTGTCACTAAGGATTGATGAAGAGTTTAACTTAAGAAGAAAAAATTGTGTCTTTCTTACAAACTCTTATAAGCTTTTTGATAGTGGATCTCTAGCTCTCCTATATATGTAGCCTAATTTTTGGCAAACTATTGTATCTCTTCTTATTTTTATTTTTCTATCATTACTTCTTATTTCTTCTATTATTTGCAAACTATATAACCTATGAATCTTCCATTGTAAATAACAACTACTAGCAACAATTATTAGCAGCTCCTTTCTATCATCATCACCACCCAATGTGAACTTTACACTATTCTCTTTAGCTACACTATTAATTAGGAACTAAAATCATCTTCTTCTCATATATGGTAAATACTTGATTAAGTTTGTTATCATTTTGAAAGTAAATAAATCATAACATATTATTTACATTTAATTTAGCAATTTTGCAGTCATAATACTTAGCAAGTGTTTGACCATTTTGTTAAAAATAGTAATCCAAATTGATTGAATCAAGTTAATGATATATAATTAAAATAAAAAATTCTCTAAATTAAATAACTTTTTAGTCAACCAAATATGACATTAATTTGATAAATTATTTTAAAATTCCTATTATTCACTATTTAGCTTTAATCTTATACTAAAAAACCCAAATATATTAGTATATTTTTAAATAATTAATTGGATTATTGATTCAAGAGGTTTTGAAGTACACATGGGCATATATGCATTACACCCATATTGCACAACGAGCATAGCACTAAAAGTTTTCTCAATTTTTAATTATCTACTAAAAATAATTATTTGACCATTTATATTTTCATGATATATCTCTTTCTTCAACTTATGTTTATTTCATATTCTTTCCTAAAAATATTTTAAAGTTACACTTATCTCCTTAACTTTTCAAAATTACTTTCTATATATCTCCTTAATCTTAAATATATAAGGAGGTATATGTAAATATTTTGTCAATAGTTTTGAATTAATAATGAAAAATTTTATGAGATATCTTTTTTGTCCACTACTAGATATTATTGAATTTAATAGATTAACATTTACTTCTCAAAATGTCTCCTTCTACAAAACTATGATTTTGAATTATTTTAGGTGGCATGGTATAGAAGGGGCTATTGGGCAATGGAGGAGAGAAGGAGTTAGAATAACTTGTTAATTTAAATAGATACACAGAGTGAAAATATGATTTTTTTTAAAAAAATATATATTCAAGCTAAGATAATATTATCAAGAAAAAATATGTATATATACTTTCTAAGAAAGGTATATATGAACTTTTAAAGGTCATGGAGAGAAATTTGTATTTTTAAAAAATTGATGAGATATATGTATTTTAAAATATTTCAGGAAGGAATTCATATTTTTTTAAAAAAAGTGAAGTATGTGCAATTTTGAAAGCTTTCTGAGTGGAACATATAAGAAATTCGTTCAATTTTTTACCAAGTATAAAACACATTGAGATAATTTTTTGAATTAAATAAAATATAAAAGGGTTTCAATGGGTAGCTATTGGTGGTGACAAACCAAAAATAAATTATCAGTTAGGTGATATTTGAAAATATGCTATCTTAAAAAATATTTAAAATATTTTAAAAGATACTCTTTATTTTATAACTTAACTTTTTCACCTATTGTGTTAAGAGCTTGTAGATAAAATTGTATTCTTATAATTATTACAAAAAATTATAAAAATCAGAGGTAATCTTTGAAAATAAATGGGGTTGGTTCTCTATGTAGATCCATCCCTCAAGACTGAGGTACTTGGCAAATTTAAGGATGACGAGTGGTTCTCCCACTTGTGAATCTTTTGAAGATGGTTATAAAATACCTTTCTCAGCTTTAGAATAAAATCTATTGCAATTCCAATTGGGATGTCGAATACCATGATGAGCTCATGAATATCTCTTTAGTGTAGGATCTTTTCTTGATTGTTACAAGTTGAGAAATTATACTGCTATCTTGACATCCGAGCTTGGTGCCCTAATATGCAAAGTTGGGAGGTCTAATGACTATAAATAGGTGGTAGATCTTTAATACATAAAATATCACACTAAGGATAAAATTAAACTTTCACGAACCACCTCACATTCTTAAACTCTTTCTTATCTAAGTTTGTGCTACAAGTCCCATATGTCAGAACAAAAGGTGCATTTGTCAAGCATGCTAGACAAAAAAACCCACTAAAAACCACCCTAAAAAAAAATAATAAAGCTTCAAAATGAAATACCTTTGGCAATACTGACAATGGAGTAGCTTGTGAAATGGCTCGTGGAGCAATCAGTGAGCTAGGCTGCAATATTGTGTCAATTGGAAAAGTGAAAGATGCCAATATAAAGAACCTAGATACAATGATAGAGATATAAATTTAACAAAAGGGGCACAATTGAACTATATAAAGCTAGCAACTACATTTAAAAATAAAAATAACATATTCTATCTAATTAAAACTTGTTGATTTCTTATAACTAATTAATATCTTCTAATTATCAATTTATAATTATAATAAATATAAAATAAGAAAAATTTTATAGACCACAATTGCCTTCTTCTAATCTTTATATTTTGAAGCAGTTTCATGATTGTCTCATTATCTATACCCTTCGATATATTCAATATAAATAATCAAATTATCAATCAACTATTAATCTCCTATTTGATTTCTTAACCAATTATTGATAGTTTCTATTGCAAAAATGCTCTTTGAACATTAGTTGCACAACATGTTTAGTTAAAATAAGTGTAATAAGAATAAAGACAAATAGATACAAAGTTTTTCTTTCCATGTCTCAACAAGCTTTCAACAAGTTTCCAAATCCCTTCAATTTTAAAAACTTAATCATCTAACTAAAAATGCATAAGATATATATTTCTCAAGTTGATTATCAAACAACATAGTTTCAACTATTGAAAACTTTATGGTTAAAATTTTGCCTACCTCAAAAGTTTGCTCTTATCAAATGTTGCAAAAGAAATCTATAAGTTGAGGCATGCTACCCAAATTAGTAATTTATTTTTTTTCTCATCAAATCAATTATTAAAAAATTTAAGCTACATATTTAAAATTATGAAAAATAATTCCACATGATAACGATGCAAATATGTGACCCTTCAACTGAGCAAAACAAATACATACATTTTGTTACAAGAACATCATCTTCAACATATAATTTGGAGATGTCATCAAAAAGGGTATCTCATCTATTGTCTCTCAATTATTGGAGCTATTTCTTACCAAGTTTGGAAAAGTGACTAGGCACTTTTGTTTTTGAGTGGCCATTATATGATATTGGCTAAATATATATTTTTTACAATCAAGCCATTTACTTGTTCCACTCCTTTGATATATTCATGTACTAACTTCATTGTACCTACAATATTATGGTCTTTGTAATTCCTAAAATAGTTTTCATAAAATGGATATCAAACACAAATTCAAATATCTAAATGGAATTTAATAATATGCATGTCTCACCCTTTTGATATGAACTCACTCAATCCTCCATATTTGTCTTGAGCACATCAATAATTGACTTAAACAATATGCATGTCTCACCCTTTTGATATGAAGTCACTCCATCCTCCATATTTGGCTTGAGCACATCAATAATTGAGTTAAACAAAATAACCAAATTGATCAAAGAATGATAATGAGAGCCCTTGGATTTTCCCAACTCTTTATTCAAGCCTCATCATTATATTACTCAATGCCTCAACGATTTCTACAATATGTTTCTCACAAATAACATCCCTTTTCTTACAAGATGCTCCAGCGATATTAAATAGACCTACAATTGTGTTAATAGATGTAGAAAATTCAATATGACCTTTAGTAGTAACAATCATTATAAGTTGAAGTTGAGAAGCAAAGTAATCCAAATAATAAGACTTGTTCTTCATCAAAATCAGATTCTTTAAGTCATTAAGTTCTCCTCTCATATTACTAGTTTCATCATAATCGTGATCATAACTAGATAATAGGGATTCAATTGCTTCTTTAAGTATTTGAACAATAGTGTCATGAACATGCACAATACCCAAGAATTATTTGATTATATGCCAATGTTGATTTATATACTAAATAGCTACATCTATTTGTTCTTTTATAAAAATATCACAAGAATCATCTATTATCAAATAGAATAATACATCTCAAGATAATTTCCTTGATTATTAGACCTTTGTAATTCATCATGCCTCTAAAGCCAAACCATGTTGATAAGCTTCAATTAATGGTTGTAGTGAGGTACATTCTATATTATGTTTTCTCTTATATACTCTACTTATTCAATGTTGTCTATGTTGAATTTATGAGCTCCTCCTCACATTTTCATTGGACATAATTATAAGCAATTAAGTGATTGCCAACATGTTGATTTAGTTTTCCCTTTTCCTCTAATTTTTGAAACATTTAACAAAAAAAATGCATTTGTTCCATGTTTTTGATTATCCAACCTAAAAATATAGCAATATTAGTAAAATGCAACATCTTTTGAAATATTTTGTCCTAATTAATTAGGATTTTCTTTAAATCAAATAAACTTAAAGTGTTTAACTTTTAGTCAAAATTTATTTCTAAAAATCATGTTCAAGATGTTGTCATTGCTTTTTTTGCAAATATGCCTCTTAATATGATCTCGATCATTAGAATGGTAATCACTAATATTGAGTCTCAACTAGGATTCGACAAAAAAATTGAGTTGTCAATTTTTGTATGTGCATATTCAAAATCACATTCATTCTCAAACCAAAAGAGTATTTTATTTTTTCACTAGATATTTATTGATTAAAATTTAACATATAAAATAACAAAAGTAAGATAATAGATTTGCTGCCAAATTTAAATTAAACATGGAAAAAAATTAGCAAAAATCATACAATTAATATCCTTATCAATACACTAAAATTAAAAAAAAAAGACTCACAAGAAAGTGACCTCACCTTGATGTAATTTGAGTCTTGTAGTAGAAAATTTTTGACAAAACTTTTTTATTGAAATTATTTGATTCAATTAAAGGGATTGTAAGATTATATTTGTAGAGAGTTCTAAGAAGTATTAGATATTATAAGAGTAGAGTTTGTGTTGGGAGGATGTTAATATGGTACTTGGGAGTTCTATAGAAATAAAATTTTTATCCAAAATAATTTGGTTAAGAACCACAGAAAGGAGAAATATATTTTTTTCGAAAAGTCATGTGGTTCCTAAAACCTAAAAGACCATAAAAAAACATTGTTTAATTAGAATTTAATCAGAAGAAAAAGATTTTTTTCTAAAAACCAATTGGTGGGGCTGCATACCATCCCCCTCCCTGCCCCCAGTTCACGCTTGCCCAGATGCAAATTCATTTGAGAAGAAGAACTCGCGAGATTTGAAAGCTGGGGTGGAGTAAGGAAGAAGAAAGAGGGAGACCAGGAGAGAGAGAAGGCCTTTCCTTGCTTTAAAAGGGAGAAGTTGACAACCTCCAAGAGTAAAGAGGCACCTGTGACCTCCACCTCCTCTTGGCCTTCAAGAGTTGGCCATAATGCTCTCGTGGTGATGTAACCCAATTATTCTTCTCCATGATGCCCCATTAAATGTTTCAAGAAATTCTCCATGCCTGAGATGTCAATAATAAATGAGAGAAAGATCACATTTACGGTACGAAATTCCCTGAGGTCTTCCCTGCATATTGTCAACCATTGTTGAACTTAGATCCACCAACCCCGCGGACAGTTAGATATATATACCCCTGCATGGATACAAGTAAAGGTTTTTGAACATTCTCCATCTTCTCCACTTCATCTTCCGCCTATAATTTGAGCATGGAAGTGCTCTTGCTAAACTCCATCCCGCAAGTTTTCTGAAGGCGAAGACTTCGGGTTGCAATGGCTCACCGGTTGAACTCACTTCTTTCCGATCCAGCTGAACCAGTTATACACAACAATAATATCGAATTCCTCATTGAGATTGTTTTAGCTGCTCTCTTGTATTCTTCAAAGGCCAAATGCATTGAAGCAGAAGAAATTTAACAAAAGAAGGATCCTTGCTGAAGTTTTAATTGATGTTTCATACGAAGTTCACAGTTTCAAAGTTATACCCTCATGTGCTTCAATTGCAACTATTTTGGCACACCGGAGTCGTGTTGACTAATTGCTATTTTGTGTTGTGTTTTGCAACTCCTGTCATGGCCCTTAGGGGTGTTCTATGTTATGTCCTTTGGACAGTCTTTGGATACGCCCTTTCAATATGCAGGCTTGGCCCACGATTTATACCAAAATATACGTGTATGTAGAATCAGAATTCACTGGCATGTCTTTTGATACTATGATGAATCCACGGGAGTATGGAAATATTGGTGATCAAAGGTTCTTTAAAATGAAGAACACAATCTACGTACAGGCAAATAGAGTACCAAATGAAGATGTGGTCTCTTGGATACTTGTTGAAGATCGAGATGGTCAGAGTCCCATGATGTTTGCCACAAAGTTCACAAGATGCAGGACTTATTTCAAGCAGGGGGGCCAAAGCTCAGGATTGGTCAAAGCATGAACAACAAACTATATTTTTACTTGGACTTATGGATAGGAATGAAGAATATCAAAGCACAAGGAAAAGAAGAATTTCAATATGAGCTTATGGGTCATTAAGGCTGATTGATTGTTTACATCTGGATAGTATTTATCTCTAAAAGCCAATATATAGGCATCTGGTTAATTGTGTTTTGTGCAGTGAATTCAGCTGAATATAATTGTATTCCCACAGGCATTGACATTCTTCAAAGAACTAAGCAGACTGAGCAGAATGATGCTGTTCTTTTGAGTTGTTCAATCTCCTTCCATATAGATAATTTCAGTTCTAGAATACAGCATACAAGCATTATTTTGTCCACAAAAGCTAACACACATCTAGTCCAACAATCCAACTTAAAAAATCAAAAAGAAAAAGAAAAAGGCCGTTCAACAACATTATAAACATATGTCTAAGTTTTAGCACTCAACTCATACTTCATACAAAGCCTTGAACTAAAAAACTATTGCTAAAAATAGAATGCATGATCATCAAAATGAGGACTCAAGCACTTTCTGTATTGCTGCTATCAGGGGCATCGTTCTCAGGAGCCCGGTTCTCTGTTGGCTCTTTTGCTTCTTGCTCGTCTTCTTGTTTGTCTTCTTGCTTGTCTTCTTGTTTTACTTCTTGCTCATCTTCTTGTTTTACTTCTTGCTCGTCTTCTTGTTTTACTTCTTGCTCATCTTCTTGCTTTACTTCTTGCTTTTCCAGGTGCTTGTCCTTCAGACAGCTGAAATTTCCCTTTGCCTTGAAAAGCTGAGTATGGTGGTGTTTGCAGTAAAGTCTGCCTTCATGTGCAACGTAGTTTGAGGGGCTGATTACACAACCTCCATGGGCACACTTGAAACATGGCCTATGATATGCTTGGCCATCGACTGAAACCTGAGAACAAAGAGAAGAAACACAGCTATATGGATGTTTACTTTGCCTTTTGTGATTAATTAATGTGATTCAGTGGAATAGCAACTTTCCTACTATTAGTCAAACTCTTAATTGGAAAAATCGAAACATAGTTCTCCTCTAAAATCTAAGAATCAAGAATAAGTTAGTAGAGATAGAAAACAACTTGAGGGATCACACAAGCATCAAAAGATAAACATCCTAAACAGGCATTGTAAATTGGTTTGAGCGTCTTACATATAGCCAACTGTTTAAATGCAATTGAAAATAATTATCTATAAAGCAGAAGAATTATTTAAAGGCTGCAGGTGCTCAACAAAAAGAGAAAAGCTTTTTATTAAACTTCACACTAGGCAGCAAAGACACTAAAAAAAGATGTCTTGTAGTCTTGCATGTGGATTTTCAAAAGCTCCTAGAGCTCTGTCTACATTAACCAATACATGTGATAGGAAATATTGAAGTACCTTTAGTAGTCCCAATAAAGCACTTACGTGAAAACATTTGAGACAGATATTACAGCTTTTGGTCATATATTGCAAGTCATGATACAGGTATAAACTTACCATGCGAAGAAAAGGTCAAAAAAAATAAAGAAAATGAAATATGAGTATCATTTCAGCTCCTTTGAGCATTAACATGAAAAATATAGGATAAGCTTATAGTTTTTGATTGTATATTGGTATTGAGAATGATACAGATAAACATTTTTTTCTTAAAAGAATGATTTAAACAACATCAAAGAATTCATATCCAATGGAACATGAATATTTGGCCCGTGGACTCACTAGCAGAACAAAGCTCTGGTGGAAATCATTGATTTATTGACTAACAAAATCAGATGTAGATTGGCCAGAAATGATGATAAACTATACCGTGAGGCAATTGTATCAAATATACCTTTTCAATTGGATAGACTGTTTTCTTGCAAACCACACACTTCTCTTGTGTCCCAACAAAAATGCTTGAAACTCTGTTGTTTGCATAAGTCTGTTAGGCACGAACACATATATAAGAATAAGAATCATGTTGGTTAGTTCTAAAATTGCATCAACTGCATAAGAAACAAATGCACATTTCACTTAACTAGAAAGAAAACAGGAAACTGATTCACTGACTTAATGCAGATATCATACCTCATGGCCATTAGCCCGCTCAACCTTAGTAGATCTAGGTGCACCTGATAAAAAAAATAATAAAAAAAGGAATGTTTTAGAGAAATACATTGATCCAAAATAAATTGCAAATATGTTGTTAAGATGATTTTCTCTAACCTTCAAAGCTTTTGTCTAAACTGCCTGTCATTTTAAACAGTTGGTCATAATGTGGTTTGCAGTACAGAACACCTTCAATTGAACTATAGTTGCTCAGCTACAGCATTAAACAACAGGAGGGAGTCGCACATTTGTTAGAGAAATCACATCATGCAAACACATGCAGAAATAATGAAAGGATAATAGTTTTGTGAAATTATCTGAAATCTTAATTTGCTACCACTATAGTCCATCTTCGTACTCTGCTAGAACTAATCAAGTTGCATCTCCTTTATTTAGGAATAAAAAGGTATAATTCAAACTATGCTGCATCCTAATGACTTGTTGATATCTCTGGTGACTACCAAAAACAACAAAAGGAAGAATTAAATGCAGATCGAAAGTGATATATTGACCTGTTTAATAGATTACTGTTGGCAGAAATCCAGGACGAATAAAATTGAATGAAAACTATCGAAACTTCACAATTGTAACAGATCAAGTAAGTCCTTGCCAATTAACTACATCACTAATCCTGTGGACATAATTGAAGGAAACACACCACACCAATCAAACTAATTTATTTGTTCTCAACTCAATGATTTTCCTGTTGGGAAGTCATAATAGAGAACCCCAAAAGTCTAAAAGCTATCCACCAAATCATAGAATCAAATTAAAGACATCTATCTGAAAGCATCTTTAGATAGCTACATCTAACCACAGAAAAAATCAATAACCAAGAAAATACTGCTTCCAAAAAAAAAATCGAGAAAAACAGTATGAATCGAACAAAGTCAAACAAGAATTAGATGACGAATCAATAACACAGTACAAAAAACTTTCCCAATCATGAAGAACTGATCAGCGATCGCCCGATCATCAAGAAGAGACAAGCAACAGAGAAAACATATGCAGATAAGATCGCCGACAGAAAAGAGAAATAGAAAAGGCAGTGGCAAAGAGACCTTGAGTGTGCCCTTGCAGTGGTGGCAGCGGAAGCAGGTGCGGTGGTAGAATTTGCCGTCAGTGGTGAGCTGCTCGATCGGATACACCGTCTTCTCGCACGCCTTGCACTTCTGCGTCGTGCCGGAGAAGGCCATCTTCCTCTTCTTGTTCTACTGCTCCTACTGTTGCTGATTCTTTTGTGTAATGAATGAATAGAGAAGGAGGAGAAGAAGTGGTGGAAATAGTAGTTGTGAGAGAAGAACAAGAAGGATAAAGGAGAAGGAGAAGGAGAAGAAGAAGAAGAAAACAAAGGATTGTATTATTGGGGAAGAACACAGCTCAGAGACTGGTCAGAAAATGACGGCCGAGTGCTGGAGGAGTTGGTCGCGCACCAGAGACAATATTCCAATCCCATCCCTATCTTCTTTTTTATTTTTCTGTTTTTCTCCTTTGGCTGCGTGACCTTGTCATCATAACAAGAGGGCCGAAGATAAAATGCTTGTTGAGGGTTTTATACATTTATTAGAAACTACAAATGTCAAAAAGGATTTTAGGAAAACCCCCTGCATTTTCAGATATTTGAAGAAAATCTAGTTTTTTCGATATTAACAAAAAAAAATCACAATTTAGGAAAAATTACTTCCCATAGTACTACTAGCAAAAATCATATGCATTATAATTTAATTTTACAAACAATTACCCACTGATCAATATTTTTATTTATTTTAAAATATTTAAATTAATATAAAAATATTGTTATATTTTTAATATTAAATTTATGTGTAAAATATCTTTTTTTTTTAATTTTCTCTTTTTCTCAGCGTAGAAGAACTCTGAATAATATTTATCATTGTTAGTAAGTGAAATTAGAAAAAAACAGTGTTCAAATGTGCAAAATTTTTTTATCTAAAATAAAAAATAAAATAATTAGAAGTAATAAAGTTTTGGACTAAAACTTAGAAATATAATAATATTTCTAAAAGATTAGAAATATAATAATATTTCTAAAAGATTAGAAATATAATAATATTTTTATATTAAATTTAATTTAAAAATAATGTCGAGTAGGTGATTACTTATATATTTTAACCATAGTACAGATAAGTTTTTATTAATAATAACAATAGAGCTCGTTCCTTTCAAAATTACGATAATGTAGATGAATTTTTACTAAAATCTCTAAAAAATATATTTTTTGTACAATTTTTCCAAAATACTTCTTATGTTATACTTGACAACTATAGATATAGAACGACAAAATAACATCCACGTCACTGATAGTGGAGGTGAAAATAATGTGACCTAGAATTTAACCAACGGATGCAAATTTGGAAGGAAGCTTGTTGGAAAGGTTTGGCAAAATGTAGGAAGAGGATTGGGCTAATATTGAAAACACAAGGTGTATTTTGCTAAAATCCTTTTCCTAAACCATCAAATTGCATGTGAATCACCCGTCAAATCAGATTGGTATACGTTCCATGTTAAAATTATATAATCTGTACGCATACCTCTCATTTTTGCAAACAAATGTATACATGTGTTCATCTTTGCCCAACTGAAATGGATATTTAAGTGAAACAAATGCAAATAACGATATTTCAAGTGAAAAAATAAATTCAATTTGAAGTTCTACATAAACATTGCTTTGTGTAGGTCAATATAGAATTAATTATTCAGGTATATGTGCAACTTAACTGGGGTTTACGGGCATGTAAATGTTGTTCATAAAATCTAGTTCATTGTTGGGTTCAGTTTGAGACACTCCTTAAGATAAAATCAACTAAGTTGTCCTTTCTTTAAATTTATAAAAAGAACAATTATGAAGAGGACCAGCAGGAATTCTTCGACGGTGGTTGCTCCGATATTCAAGCCAATTTCGTCCTAAGAATTGAGTTGGAATGAGCAATTGGGCATTAATCCTTTATGTTTGTGGTTGTCTTATGATTTATAGTACTCCTGAGGGATTTGGTATATCCGGATCTTGAAATTTTAGATAATCATTCCGCTAACTTCTCTCGTGAATGGGAAGATGCTGCAAATTTGTCAGTAGGGATACTGGTGTCAACAGGTCAAATCTAGTAAATTAGGTTTCAGCTGGAGTTTGGGATATAGTTGACCTTTCTTATGAGTTTATTCATATCCGAAGTGACCAAGCTCACAATGATTCAATATATTAGCGAATCCTTAGTCTGGATACTTCTGTTTGTCACGACCTTTTGAACTCGACTTCATTGTTTCTTTTGACTCAGGAGTTTCAGTTCATAACTCTCCCTCTGAAGTCGCCTCAAACAGCAACTTCGCCTTCATTCCATGCATATCTGATTCTCCAAATCACCACTTGGTGACTTGATGTATCATTAGTGCCCCCAATTCTAGGCCTCATTCCATGAGTTCAAGCTATTGATTTTTCAGCACTTCTTTCTTTTCCTTTCGAGCTTCTTTTTCCCTTCTTTTAGGGAAATGAAGTGCTAGCTACCGTGTGATTTTATGGAGTCATACCTTTATTTAACTCAATGCCCTTGGATGCGAAGCATCAGCTGCCACGTTGCTTGCAGAGGCAGATAGCCACTTCTGTAATTATTTAGAGTTTTGTAGGGTTGTGCATTCGGTTCAAAACCGAACCAAATCGAATAAACCGAACTAAAATTTTCAAATTTTCTAAATCGAAAACCGAACCGAACCGAATATTATACAAACTGAATCCGAACCGAACCGAAATATTTTGATTCGATTCGGTCTAAACTGATTTTCAAACCGAATTTTTTGCATCAGTATGGTCATTTGCATAAGATAAAAAACAAAAAAAAAAGAAGTATAGGGTATTCAAAACCCAACAATCGAATTAGCATCTACCAAGAATGACAAGAAACATACCCAATCCAATTGTAACCCAATAGATACTTAATCCCACAATGGCACAATGTACAGTAGTAAGACACTTCAAGTCTTCAACGGTTCAACACTTCAACTTCATCCTTGTAGGAGTAGCAAGACAATGTATAGTAGCAGAAGCTGCAGAACACTTCAACAATTCAACTTCATACTTGCAGAGTTGCAGGATAATGTACAATAGCAGGACAATCCTATAATATCATTCTGATGAATCTGATCAGTGATCACCAATTCATCATGTAGTGATTGAAATTTAAACACTTGCATCCATGAGGTTGAGAATAATCCCAACAAGTAGGGCCAAAATAGCACTCCTATTTGATATATACTAGAATCACTAGTCAGGCAGTCACCAGATCACCACTCACCAAGGTCCAAAGAGACCTGCTGTAGTACTATCAACAAATTAAAAGAAATATAAAAGCATTAAAAAATTATTTTGAAAAACATAGTCATAGAGGAAGTCTTGAAGAACCTCATCTTCCAGGACAATTAATCAAATTAACAAGGTTACAAACAAAACTAAAGAATATAAATGCAAAAGTGACTATTAATAATACATTATATTCCAAATCAACTTACAAGTCAAATAACTCAGTATCAGCAACTGTGATTATGTGATTCAAAATAAATATGATCAATTCAATAATTAGTTAGCTTTTGAACTTTGAAGGATTATATCAGGTCCATTAAGAAAAACTTGAGCAATCTCCTGTAGTCCCGTGTACAAAACAGAAGTAACAAAACTCTAATATATATGCAAAATTGCATAAAAGATAAAAAATCAGAAGCTAGAAGTTCCAACCAGCATAACATTACTAGGGTGATGCCAAAGAAGGAGACAATGGTCCAATCAGACTGAATCAATCACTTGCGCACATGTGAGCATAGCATATGGCAATATTCAACATCATCATTGCCTCAAACACCAAAAAACAAAAAAAAGAACAAAAATCTTATGAAAAATTCAACAAAAAACATTAAAAAAATCACAAAACAATTCCAGGAGGGTCATATTCACCTTTGATCCATTGTCAAAACCCAGCATCCCTCTCCCCATGTGCAAATGGTAGGTAATGGTTGCCTTCACAGGCCATCCAAACAATTGTGCCATTGCTACAAAGCGAAGAGGACAAAGCCAAAGAAGGGGACCATAGTCTAATAAGGAAGATTAACATGAAATACCTCAGCATCAAAACACCAAAGACAAAAAAGAAAACAAAGCTTACAAAAAATCAAAAAATAAAAATAAAAAAACCTCAAATAAAAGCAAAAATTCAGGAGGCTCGGATTTGGCTTTGATGCATCATCAGAAATGAAGATGCCTCTCCTCAAGCATCAACCCGCTCCTACAAAATAATAGCCGATGGTTGCCTTTGCAAGCCATCCAAGCAGCCAAACCATTGCTACAGATAAAGCCATAGGCCCATAGAGGAGGGCGAAGCTAGAGAAGGGGACCAGGCACAAAACCAAGACTATGCTCTAAAATCCAAGGTTTTATGGTGCGGTTTCGGTTTCGGTTTCGGGACCCAATGAAACCGATACGTTTTGGCCGTTTTGGCTGTTTTGGTTTCGATTTCGACCGAAAGATTTTTTAAAATTATTAATTGGGTGTTGACCAAAGTTTAACTATATTTTGACTGTACTTTGACTTCAAATTAAAAATACGATAAAATATTGAAAAAATTTGGAAAAATTTGAAAAATTAGGATTGAATTTATACTTAATTTTACCATAATATTAAATATTATTTTAGTTAATTAATATTAATTTTGATAGTTAGTCATTAATATAATATACTTTTAATATATATTAGTGTATTAAAAAATATACAAGAAATAATATAAATATAATTAAAAGTTAAAAATTAACATAAGCAATTTAACTTTTCATTAAAGTATACTTCACATATACATAATTTATAAATTCTAAGATAATACAACTAATCATCATAATCATCATCAGTTGAGTTTGGAACATCTGGGTGTGGAATTACAAATTCAGTACCCGGATGATCCTGACGAGCATTTGTAGGCATATGAGACAGAACAACTAAATTTGCGTGATCTCGTGACAGCGGTTCTGAAGTATAACCATACATCGAAGGTCCAAAATGAAAATTATATTTTGACTAAAATTTAACTTTATTTCAATTATTTTTTAACTTCAAATTAAAAAATTATAATATGTTTAAAAATTTTAAAAAATAATGAATAATTACGGGAATAATATTATGTACGTGAACAGTATCTGACAGAAACCGATAAGGACGTCGAAAGCAAATTAGCGATAGCGCTTGCCCCAGTATAAGGCTGACCTCATCTTGTGGGAGTACGGGTCAAGTTGGTGAGGGCGCAAAATAGGCGAGGGAGTGGCAGCAGACTAGCGAGTGCACAGGGCCCTTGGGTTCGGACATAAAGTCGGCACGAGGTCCCCCACGCCCCCCCCCCCCCCCCCAAGCGTGAGCCCTGCGAGCTCCCGCCCACACGCTCACACGCTCCCGCTCGTGCGCTCTCGCCCGCACTTGTTGGTGAAGATGAACAGTAAACCCTAACCAAAACCCAAAATAGGGTTTCAGCCAAAACGTAAAACCATGCTAAAATCAGTAAAATCCCACTATCTCAGATTCTCAGTACCCAATGCTTGTCATAATTCACCATGAAGAAAATAAATAAAACTGAAGCAATCAAGTAAGTCAAAACAAGCATAGAACCAATACCTATTCTTGGATAGTTGGATACATGCATAATGCATCTAAATAGACTAAATTCACTTTTTCTGTTGGATCATACCATTGCACCTAAAAAAATAATAAAATATCATCACAGTAAAAGAAATTAAAAAATGTCAAGTAACTGGGTAAGGAATATAAAATCATAACTTCACACATGCACATGAATGATAAGGAGCCACATTGAAAGACTATGAAAATACAAATCAAGTTACTATTCAGTAAAAAGGAGAGATAAGAATGAATCTACAAGAGATGACCATAGAAAGTTAGAAACATGAAAAGAAATACATCAAAAATAAGTAAACATATTCAAACCTTAAATACTTTATAGTGTCTCAAAACATCAAAAGATGATTTCTCAAAATTCAATGGTTGTAACATCCAATTTCATCATTGTTAACTCTGAAATAAAAAAACCATTCAATGATTATTTGATCATAATTAAAAATATACAGTCTAATAATAAAAATGTTAGTAATGCAAATCTTACCCTCTTGAATCTTTTCAAGTTCTTCCAAACTTTCCTCAACATTAATTTCTATTTTTGATTTTTGAATCTAATCTTGAGTGCAAAGGAGAGCTTGTACTAGTATAGAAGTCAAAGAGTTACAAAAATGATCAAGTATACCCCCTTTTGTGCTAAAAGCTGATTTAGAGGCTACCATAGAGATAGGTATAGCTAATATATCACAAGCTATATGTGACAGAATAGAAAATCTACAACTATTCACTTTCCAGAAGCCCAAAATATCAAAGTTTGGCTCAATTTTTTCAAGATCCTCTGAAAAATACTTGTCTAACTCAGATTTCATTTCATCACCCATGAAACTTTTTCTATGCTCATCAAATAGACTACTTAAGATGTACTTTCCTGATTGCATTGGCATACTTGATCCTTCACCATCTTGCATCCCTCTTGGTTGTAGTCGCATCCTGTATTCTTTGAATAAATCATATACAACTTCATGCAATTTTCTCCTCATCATGACACCTCTTTCACCTTCATATATTTTTTTAACTCCAAACTCAATATATTCTAACTTACATCTTGGATCAAAGACGACAGGAATGAAAAGAAGCATATTAATCTTCTCTAACTCACCCCAATACTTGTCATATTTTGCTTTCATCATAACAACCATATCTTGGACTTTTGTATTATTGCTGACTTTTCACATATTCAAAAGAAGGTTAACTTGACAAATTTCATCAAAAATAAATTACTTGTAACATACATAAAGCCAGAAACTCGAAGAGTCAACTCATAGAAATGCTCTAAGAATGTAATAAGTCGCCTAATATTTTGCCAATCAAAAGATAGAGGAACTCCATCTTCATTATTAAGCTCATTACAAAAATTGCTATTTTCCTCTTCAAATTTTTCAAAAGCCCTCTCAAAAGTTTGAGCTACTTTATGCATCATAGAGGTGGAATTCCACCTTGTGGATACATCCAAACAAAGACATTTTTTGCTTTTAATTTTTTCAATCTCCACATATTCTTTGAACTTCTGTCATCTTGTTGAAGAATATCTCACATATTTAACTACAGATCTAACCTGAGTAATGGAATCTACCATCTCTTTTAAATCATGTTTCACCACAAGATTAATGATATGTGCTATGCATCGCATATGAACATATTTTCCTTGTACCAAACAAGTGCCCTAATTCAAAAAATTTTTCTTCAAATAGGAAATAGCAGTATCATTTGAAGAAGCATTATCAATAGTAACAGTCAAAACATTATTAATTCCCCAATCAAACAGACAATTTTCAATTGCTTTTCCTATAACTTCACCCTTATGACTTGTAATTTTGCAAAAGTTCAAAAGTTTTCTCTTCAATTTCTAATCAATATCAATATAATGTACTGTGATACACATATAGTTTATGTTTTGAATTGAGATCCAAGTATCAGTGGTTGAGCACACTCTTTGTTTGGACTCTTTGAAATATTATTTCAACTTTACCTTTTCATCGTGGTAGAGTTGATAACAAAACTCTAGTCATAGTCTAATGTGAAGGCATTCAAAATCTAGGACAAGCTTGAGACATAAAGTATTGAAAACCTTTATGTTGCACAAAACTAAAAGGCAATTCATCTACAAAAATCATGTATGCCAGTGTTTTCCTAATTTTTTCTTGATCAAACTTCCAACTAATTTTCTACTTCTTTTTGAATAGGCTATATAGCAAGTTGTGTTTGATGTATATCAATATTATATGGATATTGCTTGTATTGATTTATGTGATTTCTAAGAGAAGAAGTACCATTTCTTTTTTACTCACAAAAGAATTCATTACCACAATAATTGCATATGGCTTTGGTTAACTTGTCTGATTGTATGAATTTTGTGTAATGCTCCCATACAACTGATCGTGCTACCATTCTCTTTCTTAGCATTGGAGGTTTCGCACACGTAAATGCATTGCCCTCCTTTGAAACTTTCATAGGTGTAGAACTTTCTTGAGAATTTGAATTTGGCATTAGACTTGGAATAATTAGATTTATGTTCGAAAGCTCATGACTATCATTCTCGTTTAACATCTATCAACAGAGAATACAGACTGAATCGTATGAAATCAAAAAACCCTAATTTTATTTCACAAAACTCAATTAAATTTCATAATTTCATAAATCCTCTCGCCTTGCAGCTTGATCCTGATGATGCCATTGTAGAAAAATGAGAGATTGAAGCTCGGAGTGTCGAAGACTAATCACAGAGAGATCTTAAGGCATTGGGACTTAGAGGTGGAGGGGGTGGATGAAAGTGATGTCACATTGTTGAAGACTGAAGGATGCTAGGTTGCTGGAGAACTTTTGAACTCTTCTCACCATGACGATCATGCGATAAAACCTCTTATCCCAACACGGTGCAGTGCCACAGCTGCAGGGATGAAGGAAAAGAATGATTGGGAGTTCGAGACTGGGATTTACTTATCTAACAATAAAATCATATGAAATCAAAAAACCCTAATTTAATTTCAAAAAACTCAATTAAATTTCATAATTTCATAAATTCTCTCACCTTGCAGCTTGATCCTGATGATGCCATTATAAAAAAATTAGAGATTGAAGATTGGAGCGTCGAAGGCTGATTGCAAAGAGATCTTGAGGTGTCGGGACTCAGAGGTGGAGGGGGGTGAACAAAAGCGATGTCACGTTGTTGAAGACTGAAGGATGTCAGGTTGTTGGAGAACTTCCAAACTCTTCTCACTGTGATGATCGCGCGATAAAATCTCTGATCCCGATACAGCGCAGCATCGTAGCTACAGCCCACAGGGATGAAGGAGAAGAATGATCTAGATTTAGGGTTGGGGTTAAAATGAGAGCGACGAAGCGGCGAACTGATCAGCTAATATGCTGATATATATAGTTGTGCCTGTGAACCGATTAGCCCAAAGCCAAAACCATGTATATCAATACATATATATATATATAATTTGGTTTGGTTCAATTTTTACAGTTTTTCAAAATCAAAAATCGAAACCGAAACCAAATAGCAAAATTTTGATTTTTCAGAACCGAACCAAACCAAAAACTAAATAATACGAACCAAATCGATTATTCAATTTCAGTTCGGTCTATTTATTCGGTTTGAACCGAATACTCACACCCCTAGAGTTTTGTTCCTTTTTGAGGTGCCGATTTAGATCTGCCTATTCATTCATTAGGGTGACGTATTTGATGCCTTATGATTCGTCTCCCCTTCAATTTTTGAAATCAGGTAGGGGATATGTGTCATGGAATCTGGATAAAGATTTTGGGTAAACCTTTCAAGCTTTGTCGATTTTGATTAAGCCACGTGGAAGCGATCGATGGCATAGTGAGACTTATATGAAGGATGATATGCTCTTTTTGCTCTTACTTCAGTGAATATGTGAATCCTCCATCTTCCTTCTTCAGCATCTTCATCCTTAAAAAGCCCATTCTTGCTGGGTGCATGGTTATGCTGGAGCCAGGCAGTGTTTGGGGTTGATGATGGGTTGCAAGCTAACGGTGCTCATGGAGCTCAGGTGGGGGCTGTAGGATGAGGTGAAGGAGGTCAAGGTGTCTCAGGCACAAGAGAGCCGTGTTGAGGAAGAAGTCTAGGTGTAGGCAGCTAGGCTAACTCTGCAAGGAGACAATGAAAGAGGAAGGAAGGAGGATAGAAAGCTCATATAAGCAAAAAGAAAAGAAGCTAAGTGAAAGAAGACTTTCCCTGTACTTTTTTGCTTCATTCTTCTCCATTCTCATGTTTAGCTGATCTTTGACCTTTTATTGTATTTTGAGTCTGCCATCTTTAGGATCTAATCCCTACGCCACCATCACCCCCCCACCCCCCCCCACCCCCCCCCCCCCCCCCCCCTCCTCTTTTTTGTTTTGTAGGTTCTATGCTTTTTTGATAAGCATCGAGAAAATCCAGTCAATCTTGATTTGAAAATTTAAATTGGTAGATGTAGATAATCTTCTTTTAAGTTTTGAACATTTATATAGATAGATGTTATTCAGTTTTGATTTAGATATGGATTAGCTATATTTGGATGAGATGTTTGATGATATTGACATTATAGCATTTTGCGAAACTTTAAAATATAAGGCGGTTATTTGTAATTTTTTGGAAAATTTAGACCAAATTATAATTTTATAAACTTCAGGAGCCTTTCACAAAAAGGACTTGTCCATAAAATTTTAAAACTTTCAAGGTATTTTTTGAATAAAATTTGGACCTATTTGGAAATAAAATTTTTAGAGAGACTTATTCGCAAAAAGTCAAAATTTTACAATTTTATTTACGAAATTTTTTTTAAAGGATTTATTCATAAACCCTAGTTTTTGTGAGGATTTATTTGTAATTTAAAATTTTATTAGATTTTTTCATAAAATGTCAATCCCAAGGACTTATTTATAAGGAAAAGTCGGTCAGGGATCTTACTGTAAGAATTTATTTGATTCATGGACTTATTTATAAAATACTTATATTTTTTATTTTAACCCAAATTTTAGATGAATATTTGGGTCTAATTTTAGTCCCCATATTTGGTCTACTCAACGTACTTTATTTTCAACCTGAATTTCTTAAGAATCTAAGTTCAAATTGAACTTAATTTTCGATCAAATTTGATCACGATTTAGATTTAATTGGAACTCACACCTGAGCTTAATTTAGTGGCATACAAGTTATAATTATAATCATATTTTAATTAATTTTGATTGTGGCAAAAAAATCATCTCAAACAAGACAAGCTTAAACTGGCTCAGTTAGTTCACCACATATTGTGTTCAAATAAAGCCACTCAACAACATGCTTGAAGTCATCAATTATACTTCAAAGCTAAGCTAACCCAAAAGCATTAGCAGCACTTCAAATCAAACCGAACTAAGGTAAACTCAAACTCGCTTAGTGAATCAGCCACAATGTCTTATTTAAATAAAATTAACCAATAATAAATTCATAGTCATTTGTCACACTTTGAAGCTAGTCAATCCCATAACTCCTTAATGACTCATCTTTCGAGCTAAGCCAACCCAAAAGTAGTGGTAATGCTCCAAATTTAATTAATAATACCTTTAAGTGATTACCAATTATCAGATCAAACCAAAATAAGGCAATCTTGAACTTGCTTAATAAATCAACTATAATGCTTTGCCCAAACGAAGTCAACCAATAATATGCATTAAATTGTTGGCCATACTTCGAAACTAGTCAACCCAAAAGCTATTGATAGCACGTCTTTCAAGCAAGCTAACACAAAATCATTAACAATGCTCCAAATTTAATTGATAACATACCTAAAAGGTCATCGATTATCAAATCAAACCGAATTAAGATAAGCTGAAACTCGCTTAGTCAATCAACTAGATGTCTTGTTCAAATGAAGTTATCACCAATATCTTCTTGGCTAATGGAAATACTTCAAACCATAAAGTTATTGCCAGTGCCACTGGGCTAACATAAATATTTTAAATGAAATAAAGTTATCCTTAATAACTTATTGGCTAATGGAAACATTTCAAATCATGAAGTTATTTCCAACGCCACCAAGCTAACAAAAACACTTCAAATTAAATAAAGTTATTGTCAATGCCTTATTAGTTAATGAAAATACTTTAAACCATGAAGTTATCATTAACGCCTTGTTGGCTAATAAAAATAAGTCAAATCACAAAGTTATTGCAAAAGCTATAAGCTATCGAAGACACTTTAGGCTAATCCCAAAATGCCGCCAGTAACACCATTTATTGAAGTTATAGCCAAACCTCAAAGTTATCAGAGACATTTGAAACTCCTCTTATTGCCTTTCATGTCCCGCTGGATAATTATCAAGGTAATTAATAACAAGGGTTTACACCTATTGGAAGTTATAATCCCATAATACCTGATTGTGCATTCAAATCACATATTTTGATTTATTGTTTTGAGATTGCTTCTTGGGGTCTTTACTATCTTGGGTAGTTAATTTTGATCCCATAAATTTTGGCACGTCTAATGGGACTTGACTTCTCCTCTAAGTAGAGAAACCTAGTTAATATAAATACATACTAAAAGAAAGAAAACTAAAAGCTGAGAATTGATTTTTCATTAGAAGAAAGGAAAATTACATCATCAAACAATCCTCCTACCCAATCTATACCATCAATCCTTTATGAAGAGTCTATAGTAGGCTTCATCAACCAATGTGTATCATAGGGGCAACTGGAGTCCACATAAGCATGGATCAACTCCTCAACTCCCATTTAAGGGGTGAAGATATTCCATCCAAGGTGCAAAGACCACCCATTCAATGGGCAAAGGCCAAGTCCACTCAGGGGACAAAGACCTCTTATCCAAGGGGCAGAGGTCTCTCGTCTAAGTGGTAGAGACCTCTCATCTAGGAAGCAAGGACTCATTCAAAGGGGGTAAGGCCAAATGCCATTATGACAAACCTCAATGACAAAATAACAATTATCGTGGGGACAACCAAAGTCCATATTGGTCATTAAGCTATGTCCAACTCCATCCAATTCATACATAGTGCTTCTGCTTTCACCGATAGTATCACTACTCCTAACATTGCTAATACTACCATTGATCCAGTCACTACTCCACTTGTCCAGTACGGATTAACCCCTTACTTCCCAACCTGTGGCTAAAGATCAAGTCCACCAAGGGGATAAAGGCTAAGTTCACCTTAGTGGCAAAGGTCAAATTTCATTGTACCGAAACTCGATGATAAAATAAAGGCTTCATTTGGTATAAACCAAGGTATTAGTCTATCAAAGGCTGACCAATAGGCAAAAGTTTTTTTTTTAATCATCTACAATTTACCAAAGGAAGGATTAGCAAGACATTCAGTTGACTTTGGAATATCAGATCGAACCTAAAGCTAGATTTTATAATCCTTATCTCCAACACTATAATGGCTCAAGGAGAATACGGAAGATGTGCTCAACCTTCTTCAACTGAGAAAGGAGAAATCTTATTTTCTAGCACCAAATTGATTAATAGACAAGTAATTAAATCCAAGGAAAAAGTTACTCATGCTAAACCTATGCCATGAAAGAATCAAATAGTTGCGTGAGCTTTGAAAGCATGGAACAACAAAAATATTTAGCCTATGATGGAATATTTAACCATATCAAAATTAACCAATCAAGTATGCATTCCATACTTCTTGAGGAAAAATATAAAATTTAAAAAATCCACTAAGAAATATAAAACAAAATTTTTTTTATTATTCAAGTGAACTACTTTTTTCTTAAAGATAAGGTCTTAAAAAAATGAATGGGTAATATCTGAAGGAAAATAATGATGAATGATGAAATATGGGGAGTTGGAATCCCTACACCTCTCCCATCCACCTACGTCCCAAGCTTGAAAATACGACAACCAATCTGCAAGCAACTAAAATCCTATTAGGAAAGCTACTTCAATGATAAAAGTATTGAGATCAAAAGATAATCTCTCAAGAATGTCCTCCTAAAGGCAATAGATCACCCCCCCACCCCCCCAAAGCAAAAATAAAAAAATAAGAAAAATGTCCTAAATGGATAAATTTCATATAGAAAACCAAATCAAGAAAGATGAACTCAGAGAGTAAGAACCGGTTAGCATTTATGAACTTGCAAATCTTGGATCTTCAAAAGAAGAATGAGATTGCTACAAAAAGAAAAAATAAAAAGGGGAAGAAAATTAGATCGTATGCTAGAATTAGGAGAACTTACCCAACCTCATCTTGGTGTATTATCGACCAAGAAAGATCACCTAAAGAGTAAGTATCGGTTGATATCTATGGGTGTATAAACCTTAAAAATTGAGGTTAAGAGACATCTGAGATCAAAGCCAAAGTCAAAGACAACTAATCAATAGGAATATGATGAAAGTAGTAAAGTTGTCAGAAAAATAAGTTTCTAGGGAGAAGGCGTAAGGGGAGATCGATTAATGACCTACCACCTTTGAAGACCAAAATCATCCTTAAACTTTAATAGATCTAACCAAGTAAGAGGTCTTAATCAAAGATAAAAGGATATATCACTTGCCTATTAAAATATTTTAAAATAATAAATTTCTAAAATAATTATTTCAGAAAAAATAAGTACAAACATATATGTTTTGCATCATTCACGTCTTCCAGTATCATAATCAAAGTTAAAAAAAATTACTTCATAAGATTACTTCTTTTGAAACTTATGTGCCAATTTGGCATTCTGTAAGATGAACTATTAGTCTAAAGTACTACAGTTCAACTAACATTGATCTAAAAGTTTGCTTACTAATTTAGCTGATCGCTATAACTTATCCTACTCAAACATGCTAATGTGGCATTCTAGAAGATGAACTGTTAGTGACAAGCACCAATCAAGATATCTACTTGCTGATCTAGCCAATCGTTATAGTATGTCCTACTATAGTATGTCAATATGGCATTGTAGAAGACAAGTCTTGTGAAAAACAATAATATTCTACTTTATTCTTTACCCTACCAAGATGTGGTATGAATGACAAGGTGAAGAAGCTTCAAGGTGGTCCTCAAGATATCCCTCCAAGCAATTAAAGTCAAATTGCTTGGACCAACTGATCAAGACATCAACCACTACCTAAAGTGATCAAAACTGGAGGCATATTTCTCCCCAAGCCCTTTGACTTTATGACCACTCTAACACAGATTGGGATTTCTTCTCCTAACTATTGTTAGATAGCAGTCTTTCCCCCTTGTGGATACAAGGCTCTAACTTTCTGAAAAGGAAAAGTGGAATTCTTTTTTATCAAAATATGATAATTTTCTTGAAAATAAGTACTATACACATTTGCTATTCTATGCAAGGATGAAAAATGAAAAATGCTCACATCTAAAGCATACGAGCATATACAACAGCTCTCTTCTAAAGATACATGATGATGTTAGGGGTCATATTACTTGAGCATATATTGTGAATGCTTGATCAAATATTAAATCCATCCTCTTTTAAAAAAAGATAGTAAAGGTAAAGTCAAGTCCTTTCATGCTTAAGGAAAGCATATTGCTAAAGCATTTAAAGTGGATAGCCACTATCGGGCTGCTACTAAGTGAGATCTTCATTTCTCACCATCAAGAGGTTGTGAATAAGAAAAGCAAAATATGCTTGTCAAATACTCACAATGGAGCATATAGTCAAGACTTTAAAAAATACAAAAACTGATCAGGGGTTCTTCCCTTACCTTAAAATATTGAAGGCAAGTAAAATTCTCTCCCTTAATGTTTAAGAGACGTCATCATCGTAGCATTTAAGAAAACTAACATATATAATACTTCTTATTGCTTCTGTAATCAATATATCAAGTCAAAAGTTATAAAATCCTTGATAAAGACTTCAAGAAAATCACTTATATAGTGGTAAAACTAAACATGTTATTCTAATGGCAAAAGAAGTATACCACCTCTAATCTGGTGAGATCAAGCTTATTACCTCTAATATGGCGAAGTCAAGTTTATTACCTCTAATACAGTACCTCCAAGGTGGCAAAATCAAGCTCATCACTATAGGGTGATAAAATCAAACTAACTATCCCCAATATGGTGAGATTAATTTTATCACCTCCAAGATGGTAAAATCAAATTCTTTCCTCTATGAGGATTGCAAAATCAAATATATGGTTGGCCCATATGACAACCTTTGAGGGGTGTCTTGAAATGCAAAATATGATTATAAATTTTCTATTATAAAGAAGATCAAAGCCCACATAATATTCACCAAGATAGAGATTCAAGAATTCAAGAAATTTCAATTAATCTTCAATCAACCACAAGCGTAATAAAAATAAAACAAGATAAGAAATGTGCACCATAATTTTTACATGGTTTGGAGACCAACCGCTCCTACTCCATGGTCCCTATCTTACTATTGAGGACTTGAATCACTTCACTAGTAATATTGCTTTTTAAGGTGAAGCTAAGTCTTTACAACTCTCCAAACCAAAGTGCTGCTTTCTTCGGGTGAAGCCAAATCCGTTGCTTCCTTAGAGTGAAGTCACATCTATATATACCAATATTTCTCCTACTAAGAAGATTCACTCCATAATAGAGTATTTGTACTCACACTCCTAACACCTAGAATTATTTTACAAATAGAAAGGAAAAAGATAATAGATTTTATGCTCACCATAAACTCTCTCAAAGAGGGGACAAGGGCAATGAGGATTTGCTTTGAGATTGAAAAGTTTAGAGCATCTCTTGGTTAGAAGACATGAGAGATTGATCTCTTCTCTAAATGATAAATGAAGTTGTAAAACTTGCTAAGATAAACCCAATCATACCTATTTATAGTCCTTGGGTTGAAACAAGCCGTTGAGAGTGAAATCCCACCATTTGATTCACTCTAATAGTAAAAAATCTAGCCGTTAGTTGCACAAATTTAGTGAACTGGATGTGCATTTTAGACGACTGGACTTTCAATTATAGTTTTATAGAGTTGGCTTAAAGTCCTACTAGATGCCTGGTTCTGAATCGGACATCTAGTGTAACCACCCGTTACTCCATAACGGCCCATTACTCGGGCCCACAACTCACAACCTAATAACCGCCTCTATTTATAGGCAGCTACCACCCACTAAACCCTGACAGATAGAGAGCCGGTTTGAAGGTAGAGAGAGAGTCAAGGAACGATCATTGGGGAGGCTCACAGAGTGGCAAGAAGATTCGAGACGATCGTTATCGAGATTCGAGTTAAGTGGTGTTACTTTCATTCGTTTCTCTTTACCTTAATTCGAAGTAGATTAAGTTATTTTCATTCGTCTTTCTTTGCCTCTATTCCTGAGACAAGTTCATGTTGAATAATCATAAAATTTAGTGACCCCCATGATATTTAGGAAGATGATGATAACTTAGATTTAAGCAAAACTAAGTAGAGATTAGATATGTCTAATTTTTGAGGTGTTATTCCGATCTATGACATGTTTTGAGAATAGAAAGATTAGAGGATTAGATTTGCAAAATCCCCATCTTCCTCTCCAATCAGCGTCCGCTGTGCTCCGGTGACTGGCAGTGGAGACGGCGGCGTGCGCGGCGTGATACGTCGGCGTGCGGTGCGGCAGCATGCGGTGCGACGGCGTGCGGTGCGCGGCGTGCGGCGTTGCTGCGAGCAAGCATCATGCGCAGGCAGCACGGGACCCGACGTCAGCACAATTCTGGTGCGTGGTACGGCGTCGGGAGGGGCCAGTGGCGTGCGCACGACCGCGCAGGCCGTGGTCCGCTAGCATGCGGCTGTGCAGGCCGCTCGGGCTGCAGCGGCGCCTGCTTCGGCTCGACGGCACGGGGTGACGACGACCAGAGGCGCGGGGAAGCACAGATCTGACGACACCGGAAGTGGTGGCCAGGCGGCAGCCGTGGTCCAGCGGAGATGGCGGCGTGGCAGTGGGGCGGCCAGACGGCGTGGCGGCAGTAGATTTAGGTTTAGGGTTTGAGGAGGAAGAAGATAATGGGTTTTGGTTTTGGTTTAATTTAAAGTTGGTTTGGTTAGGTTTAGTTTAAAGAAGATTGGTTTTGGTTTTGGCTTTGGTTTAAAGATGGTTTTGGTTTTGGTTAGTTTAAAGTCGATTTTGGTTTAGGTTTGGTTCAGAATCGGTTTTGGTTTAGATTATGGTTTTGGAATTGGTTTGAATCAGGGTTGAGGTTAATCGAACTAATGATGAGGTGAATGGTTTAGATCAAGCTAAGTAATCTGAATTCATGATGCAATTCATTGAAATGAGTCTGATTATTATGAATTGGAATTGAAATTGATTGCAGATTAGATTGGAGGGATTTAGTAAAATTGATAAATTGTTTTAAGTTTGGGATAATTGATTTATGATTGTGTCAAAATTTGATTGGGATACTTAAATCTCATTGAGGATGAATTTGTAAGATGGAATCAAATTATGATTTGTTGAAAAATCGACTGGATTGGTTATGACTTAGAACATGAAGAACTAATCTGTGAATCAAATTGTATTGGGGACTAGATTGGTTATGACTTAGAACATGAAGAACTAATCTGTGAATCAAATTGTATTGGGGACTTTTGTGAAAAATATATTGTAAGGATTAAATTTGGAATTATTAAGGACTTGGATGATAAATTGTTGGATCAATGATCAATGACTGTTGATAAAAATATGATAATTTTGAGGTTCACAATGTAGAATTGATGGAAATTATTTACCTTGACGACGGAGTTGTAATTTGGAATGATATAAGGGCTAAATTGCATATATACATTTGAACAGTTGTAACCGTCTTATTTGAGATCCGATTATGATGGTCTAAGAGTCGTTGGACTCGGTTTTTCATGCTGATTCTATTGATGGTCTCGAATCCTTCCTTTGACGATGTCTTCTAGCTGGATAGTCTGATTTGTGATCGAGTCGACTCCTTTCTATCGCTTGGTAATCTTGACTCGATATTTATTATGGCTGAGCCTTTGGTATCTTGAGGGACGTATGCAATGGGACTCTATTTGACTGGTATCAGTCGGCGATTCCCTACTTCGGTACGGGATTAGTGAGACTGTTAGATGTGACACTAGTCGGTCTCTTTAGTGGTAGGGGACGTGATCCGTTGTGTTACTAGACGGGATCACCACTCCATCAGCGGTTGGGAGTGCAACGTGGTATGACACTGCTTGGTAGGGGGTCTAGCCACACCCATATACTAATTTACGTGTAGATTGGTTCGACTCTGCTTGGTAGGGGGTGCGACCATCTCCGTAATATCTGTAGAGGAGTCCATAGTCACTGTCCCTAACCATTGGCTATCGTGATTGTGATGTCTTGTGTGGTCGGTCTCCTGAATTATAGGGGACGTGATCCGTTGGGTGACTAGACGGATCACCACTCCATCAGCGGTTGGGAGTGCAATGTGGTATGACTTTGCTTAGTAGAGGGTCCAACCACACCCATAAGATATCCTTGTCGATTTATTCCTTACTATGGATGTTGGTTTACCTGATCACCATTGTCGTTGTATTATTTTTATTGCTACTGTGTTAATTTTATTGTTGCCACCTAAAAATTGAACTCTCCTACTGTTTGGAGGAGGTAACTCCCAACTGAGTATTCGTGGCTCATTCTTTGATTGTTCCTATCCACAAGAGAGTAGCAGCTAGGCACAGGTGACTACAGTAGCAGAGAGCACGTGCGCGACTACACTGGGAGCTGATTTATTTACAAGTTATTCTATTTTTTATGTATGGGAAAACTTTTTGAGGACTTGAGTATTTCTGGTGAGACCACGTTTTGTTACGTTATCTGAACTATATTCGTATCAATGAAATAAATGTTAATTCTATGTATTCTGTAAACTTTTTATATGTATGTTGTCCACTTGTGTTGTGGTTCGATTGGACACGACAGAGGTGTTACATCTAGTTCTATCTAACCAATTTGCTAGTCAGACATTTGGGAGTCAATCAAACATTCAATACTATAACAATTGCTACAGTAATTATTGTAGCAATTATTAAAGCAATTGTTGTAGAACCTTATGTTATAAATGAACTCTAAATAAAATGATCTCAAAGCAAATTTTTAACAAAACTAAAATAAATAAAAATCTAAACATAGTCAATATCGATCTTGATCTTTTGAACATTATTTGAGCTCTAAACTTGATCTTTAAGCTTCATTCTCAAGTTATCATTCTCTTTATCTTCGAGTTAATATCTTCAAGTTTTAACCTCGAGACTCGGTTCTTCACAAGCATGGATGATTATTACAAATCTCGAAGCTTATCAAAACTTAAGAAACTTATTAAATACTAGTTTGATCATCATCAAAATTTAAAGTACAACACATGTTATCTCTAACATGGCAAAATCAAAGTAGTGACTTTGGAAATTAGTCGAGCAAAGTCCATTTTGAGTGACGATCAAGCCCATATTTAGATGACAAACTAAGTCTATTTTACATAGTGATCAAGTTTACATTTATATGACAATCAAGTCTACTTTCAAGTCATAAACTAAGTCCATTCTACATGATGATCAAACCCGCATCTTTATGGCAATTAAGTCTGTATTTATATAATAAATTAAAGTCCATCTTACATGACAATCAAGTCCCCACCTATGTGGCAAATTAGAGTCCATTTTGTGTGATGATCAAGTCTATATCTATGTGACAAATTAAAGCCCATCTTGTATAGCAATTGAGCCCAAATCTATATGACAAATTTAGTTCACTCCTATATGACAATCAAGCCTACTATTGCATAGTAAACTAAATCCACTTCTGCTTTTACATGACAAATTAAGTAATTTTATGTGATGATTAAGTCTGCATTTATAGGGTGAATCAAGTTTACTCCATGTAGCAAATCAAGTCCACCATATATGAAAAATTTTAGTCCACTCCTCATGGCAAATTTAAGCCCACTTTATTTGGTAACTTAAGTCTACTCAAGGTACCAACTCAAATTCACTCCCTATGGAAAATCAAGTTTCCTCATTATGGTAACTCAAGTTTACTCATTGTAGCAACTCAAGTCTACTCACTATGGTGAATTAAGTCTATCGTTGCATGACAAGTTAAGTACATTTTCACATGACAATTCAAACCCATATAGTCAACTCTCAGAACGTTGACAGAGAGATCAAATATTTGAAAATTATTCGTTCCTCTCCTCTCATCAGAATCGAGAAAAGGATGTGAAAGGGCAATTTGTTTGAGTAAATTTTTTTCATAATCAAATTTAATTAAAATATGATTAAAATTTTAATTTGTATGTCACTAAATTATACCTCAAGTGTGGGTCTTAGTGGGTCTTAGTTGAACTTAAATCATGTTCGAGTTTGATCAAAAATTGAGTTCAATTCAAACTTGAATCATTGAGAAATTTGGGCTTAACCTAAGCTTGATCCAAATGGGTTAAGTGGACCCAATATTCAAGATTAGGCCCAAAAATTCATCTAAAATTTGGACCAAAATAATAAAATATAAAAATTTTGCAAATAAACCCTAGGATCAAATAAATTCTTATGAAGAGATCCTTTGTTGGATTTTTCTTACAAATAAGTTTTAAAAATTGAAATTTTACAAAAAAAACTAATAAAATCATAAATTATAAATTAGTCCGTGCAAAATTTAAAATTTGTGAATAAATCCTCTAAAATTTGATATTCACAAATAAACCACTAGAATTTTAAATTTTTTTTAAATAAGTCCCTCAAAAATTATTATTTATGAATAAATCTAAACTTTATTCAAAAGAAACTTTGAAAGTTTTAAAATTTTATAAAAAAATCTCTAAAATTTATAGAATTACAATTTGGTTGAAATTTTTTGAAAAAATTTATAAATAACTCTTTTATAAATTCGATATCTAGTATGAATATAATTTTCAAATCTTTGTTAGCCACGATTAATAAACTCATTAAAAAATTATCCAATTTCAAATAAGCACATCCCGAGAGTTATTCAATTTCAAACATATACATCCTTAACGACCAACTCAAACAAAACTCATCGAGATCTTTGATTCAAATTTGAACAAATCCACTCCAATCTTACTTGATCTCCTGGTCACCTATAAAAGAAAATTTCCTTGACCTGCAAAAAAGAGAGAGATTAGAGGATCATTGAGAGCTAATTAGGAAGAGACTAAAATGAAGGGATTAAATCAACGTGAAGAATCATAAAGAAAAGGGGTGAGTTCACTATCACTTAGCTTTCGTTATGATTCTTTCTTTCTTCTCCAAACTCTTGCCCCTTTCGTGTTTTGTTGAGTCTCTACTGCTTCCCATCTTGCCAAGGGCCGGGTATAGCCAGAGATGGTCACACCCGCCATCTTCTCTTGCAACGACTCCCACACATCCTAAACCCCTAGAACCTCCGAAACCTCGCTCCCTCCTCGCATGTCTCTGAAGCACTATAGTCGTCCGAGCCACTTGCCTCTAGCTCGGGACACCACCACCATGATTGCCTCCTGCGCCGTAATCGCCCGAGCCACCCGCCTCCATCTCGGGACACCACTGCCATGATCGCCCCCTGTACCTCAGCCACATCGAGCTCCCACCTGCCTTTCTCACCTATGCCCCCACTAGCTTGGTCTGTCGGCCGGCCTCTTAGCCTTGCTTCCCCACTGGTTGGAACTAGCCTGAGCTGCCTCATCGCCAACCCAAGCCACTAGCCTCATGACCCATGCCCGAGCTCCAACCACCACCCTCCCACTCAGCCAGCCTAAGCCACTGTGGATGCTACCCTTCCTTCGGTCATGCTTACAATGGGTGAAGCCCGATCGTCGCCACAGGTTGGATCTAGCCTCAAATCGCCGGATCTGACCATGAGATAAGGGGCAAGAGTTCCTCTCCGCCTTGTCACTAGGAAGATAGACTGGATCTGCCCATTTTCGACTAGATCTGGCTTGAAGAAGGTCAGGCTATCATGGCCTGGTAGGGTTTTATAAAAGGGAAGGCTACATGCTGGAAGATAAAGGAAGAAAAAAGTAAAATAAAAAAAGGGATCGTCAGGCCAAAAAAAGGGCCACAGACAAGTTTACGAGGGCAGAAGTTGGTGTAAAAAAATGAAAAAATTCTTTTATCATGATTTCCCTGTCATTGCCAGCATGGCCACACGTGGGCTCTTGCATTTTGACAAATTTCATCAATACTGTAATTATTTGCGGTCCCCAAGCATTGGCGAACCTATATCATCGATTTAGGACTAATTTATGAGCTCGTCCAAAAGTCAACTTTGGTCTTGAGCTAGTTTGCGCACTCATTTAAAATTAATTTTGGACTAAATCCAGCTTGTGTGCTTATTAAATGTCTATTTGAATTAATACCAGCCGCGGCCTCACCGAATATCTATTCGGACTACAACCAATTTGCGAACTCGCTGAATGTATATTTCAACTTAGGCTAGCTTCGAGCTTATTAAATATCTATTCAAATTAAGGTCAACTTGTGAGTTCGCCGAATATCTATTCGAACTAAGATCAGCTCGCGAGCTCGCCGAACGTTTATTTAGATTAAAGCCAACATGTGGACTCATCGAATGTTTATTTGGACTAAAGCTAGCTCGTGAGCTCGTTGAATATCTATTTTGGTTAAGGCTAATCCGCGAGTTTGCCGAACGTCTATTTAGACTAAGACCAGCTTGCAATCTCACTGAATGTCTATTTAAACTAAAGCCCACTTACGAGCCGGCTTAACTTCTATTTAAACTAAGACTAGCTCTCGGGCTCACTAATTATCTATTCGAAGTAAGTTCAGCTTTCAAGATCGCTGAACATTTAAATCAAGACCAGCTTGTGAGTATGCTGAAAATTCAAATTGATTCAATATTAGTCTGCGGGCTCACCTAAATTTGTCATGACAGCCTAGGGGCTACCGAACTAAATCGTTTAAATTTAACTGATTCAATTATATTGAACAAATAAAATCATATTGACTCAAATGAATTACTAAATGGACCTAAGTAAATCAAGTTAATAGACTAAAACTCATATTAAATTGGACTCAAATCCAAATTGAGTTAATCCAAACCAAATCGATTCAGACCCAACCTTGATCAAGTTCAAATGGGGTCAATCTGAGATTAAATTAAATTTAAACCAAATTTGAATTAAATACTAGTTAGATTGGACCAGTAGGAATCAAACCCTAAGTGGATTAAATCCAAATCAAACCCCCACTTAGGATAAATCAAGTCTAAACTTAACCTTAATCGGGTTAAGTCGAACTCAAATTCAAGCTAAAATTAGGTCGAACTTAAATCAGAACCAAGTTGAACTTGAACCAAAACCAAGTTAAATCTAAATCAACTTGAACTTGAACCTAGGTCTACTAAGGTTTGAATCCAAATCCAATAAGGATCCAACATGAGTCAAATCTAAAATCATTAGCAAGTTAAACAAGGATCCAATAAGAACCCATTAACGGTTGGATCCAACATCTATAAAGGATCCATCAAGAACCTATCAAGAGTCAAATCCAAAACTGATTAAAGATCCAATAAGAACCCACTAAGGGTTTGTATCCAAGATCCATTAAAGATCAATTAAGAAACCGATAGGGGTTCAATACAAGATTAAGCCTAACCCGAATTGAATTAGATCATACTCAAATTGAAATTAAATTTCAAACATTGAATTGAATCAAATGAACTGAATCAAATCACATTCAAATCAAGATCAAGTTGTCAACATCAAATTGAATTAAATCATACTTGAGTCTAAATCAAGTTTTGAATATTGAACTAAATCTGAGCAGGCTTAAATCAAACTAAGTCTAAATTTCAAACCAAACCAAAGTAAGGCAAGCTTGAATTGGCTCAGTCAATCCACCACATATTGTGTTCAAATAAAGTCAACTAACAATACATTTGAAGACATCGGCCACACTTCAAAGTTACATCAACTTAAAAAAATTAGCAATGCTTCAAATCAAACCAAACTAAGATAGACTCGGACTTGCTTAATTAGTTAACCATAATGTCTTGTTCAAATGAAGTTAACCAACAACAAGCTCACAACATTTGGTTATAGTTTGAAGCTAGCCAATCCTAAAAGCCATTGCCGATGCATCTTTTAAGCTAAGTCAACTCAAAAATATTAACAACATTCTAAATTTAATAAATAACATGCGTTAGAGACTGTCAGTTATCAAATCAAATCAAACTAAGGTAAATTTGAATACCCCTTAGTCAGTCAGCTACAATGCCTTGTTCAAATAAAGTCAACCAACAATATGCATGAAGCTGTTGATCATACTTCGAAACTAGTCAACCCCAAAAGCTATTGATGACACATTTTTTGAGCTAAGACAACCCAAAATAATTGGCAAAACTCCAAATTTAATCTACAATACGCCTAAGAGGCCGTCAATTATTAAATCAAATTGAATTAAAATAGGCTTGGACTCGCCTAATCAATCAATTAGATGCCTTATTCAAATGAAGTTATCGTAATATATTATTGCTTAACGAAAATACTTCAAATCATGAGGTTATCGCCAATGCCACCAAACTAATGAAGATATTTCAAACCAAATAAAGTTATCTTCAATGACTTATTGACTAATGAAAATACTTCAAATCATGAGTTATTGTTAAAGCCACTAGGTTAACGAAAATACTTCAAACAAAATAAAGTTATCACCAATGCCTTATTAGTTAACAAAAATATTTTAAATCACGAAGTTATCGCTAATGTCTTATTGGTTAATAGAAATAATCCAAATCACGAAGATATCGCCATAACTCTAAGCTATTGGAGATGCTTTAGACTAATCTCGATAAGCCACTGACAATGTCATTCAATGAAGTTATTGTCAAATCTCAAAGTTATTAGAAATGCTTCAAACTCCTCTCATCATTTTCTATGTCCCACCAGATGGCACCATTAAATTAAATCGTTAACATTTGCCAACAAGACCTATCCGAGTCAGACTTTGCATGGTCTAGCAAGTGGGAGTAGGACAGCAGTAAACATCAAGCTCTTCTCATTCCCTTTTTTATTTCGTATTCAAATTCATTAAATTATAAAGTGAGAGTATGCCTTTACTTAAACCATGTATTTTTTTAATTAATCAAATGATATTTTCTTCTTTTATTTTGTGTTTCTATTTTATTACTTAAATTTTTTGCTTTAAGAGGTATCTAATTTTGAATATTTATTATCAATATTATGAGTTATAATTGGAGTAGGATTTAAAATCAATACGAGTCTATAAATACTCTAATAATATAAAAGATTTAGTGTGATGTAGTGGTGAATTAGAGAAAAAATAGAGAGAGAATAGAGATAAGAAAAAGGAGAGAGAGAGAGAGAGAGAGAGCAACGGTTCTTGTACGTGAGTCTTTGTGATGTTTCTTAGTGATTTGTTATGGTGGTCCTTTATGAAGCTTTCTTAGAAATTTTCTCTAAATATGGAAGTGTCACCGAAACTTAGTGAAGAGATTGGAAGAAAAATATGAAATTTTCTTATAAATTCTTATAAGTCTTGTTTGTTAGTGGATCTTTTATTCTTTTGTAGAGTCTGATTTTGAATTAATTACATATATAATATTTTTTATTATTTTTTATTTATTTCTTATATTATTTCTCATTTATTACGGTGTTTACAAATAAAATAATTCATAATTTTCTTTTGTTGTGAATCATAACACAAACAACCATTGCATGCTAAATTTTCTCATAGTTAAATGGCATTTTGGTAAATTAGCATGTAACGCGGATCAAAATTGTCCTTTTCACCTATAATTATGAGCAATTGTAAAATAAATGAATAATAGCTACCATAATTTGAAAAATAACCATCCCATGTTATAAAATAAACATCATAGCTAATAAAATAAATACTATAAATAGTAGGTATAGTTGGTGATTAGACGGAAACTAAAATGTCAATGCATTAATTTCCAGTGAAAGTAACAAAGTGAACATTACCACGGAAGAAACACTCAAAACACCATAGAAAAAGCGCATACACACAAAAATCCCTATAAGATATTCATAAAACTATTTGCGAAAAATCCACTAATCAGAACCAAACTGTTCGTAAATTAGAAAACTGAGTTTCTTCAACAGGAATATTTACATTTTTTTGGTTAAACAATATATCTACTTTTTTAAATAATAACAAAGGCTAATAAAAATCAAACACATGATTATATATATATATATATATAATAAGTACAATAACCGAACAATATTTGAAATATAAAAATATTTGCATTTGTATAATGGTTAAGGCCATGGACCGTAGCATATTAGTAGACGGGTGCAAAATCACGAAATTGTGACAAATCCTTTAAAATTGATCCTTGCATTTAAACCCCAAAATTGGAAGCAAGATTCAATTTCTGTACGGTTGCAACAGATCCGAACCACCGGATCTAGATCCAACGATTTAGATTGAGTAGTTCCAGTTGGATTGGGACCATTGAGTCTAGATTGGTCCGAATCCAACGGATTGGATTTACGGCTGCTTTTAGTAAAGAGTCACTTGTATTATTAGAAATTTACAAAAACCACTAATCCTTTTGTTATTAACAAAAAACTACTTGTGTAATAGTAAAAATTTACAAATAATTACATCTTAGTCAACATTTTTTTAATCAGTTTTAATTAATATTTAGCTTAAGATGAAAGGTCTTATGTCCCATCAAGTAAAAACCTAATTGTGTAATTTTTCTTTTTCTTTTTTGTTAGGCACGAGAATTCCAAGCGCCTAAATACCATCTTCTCATCAATTTTGTTGATGATGAGAAAAGGATAGTGTTGATCTATTCAAGATTTTAGATATCGTTTGATTTGGGATCACAATAAAAATCAAGAATTTTTAAAATTATTTTTTCTTACAAAATTAATATTATTTATTTTTTTATCATTATTAAATTAAATTATTATAAAAAATTAAATAGTTTTTCAAAATTTAAATTACTATAAGGTTAATTCTGATATAAATATATTAATTTACAAAAATACTTCACTAGTCTTCACCTTAATTTTGATTTTAACTCTAAATCAAATGGTGCCGAATGTCTTAGAAAAGAAAATGAGAGAAATTGAGTAGAATAAATTTGTACACTTAAATTTTAAAAAATTAAGAATATAATAGTCATTTCACCTCAAAATGTTGAAAATTATATAAAAAATGGGAGGTAATTGTTTATAAATTTTTACTTGAACTAAGTGATTTTTTTATTAATAATCATCAAACAGGTAACTTTTTATAAATTTATAATAACATATAGTTTTTTGCTAAAAGCTCAATAATATGTTATTCATTTTAACCCTAAAATGCTTATTTTTACTTATTAATTAATTAATCATGATTCTTACATGAATTTGGAGGAGTTACTTGGTGCTCCCTTAAGAATTGCAAACAAGAGTTGAGATGAAATTATATATAAAAGATCAAAATATAGACAAAAATTATTTTAATATACTTTTTAATTGATTTGGTGGCATATGGGATTATTGTGCAACAAGTAATTTATAATAAAAATCGAGAAAAGTTTTTTAATGTCAAAAAATATTCATAGGAATTTAATTTTTAAGTTTAACACAAGCCATAACACATTTTCTTCGCATGTTCAATAAAAACCATTTTTGGATGGGTATCCCGACCAAGCAGCACCCCTCGTTGGAAAGTTGAGGATCTAGTTTGGGCCTTCCATATGGAAGGAACAAGGCATCAGGAAATGATCCTGCGCAAGCAAATCATAATTCGATACCTAAAAGAACAATTGGACTGACCTTTTTTAAAAGAAAAGATCAAAATGAAGGCATTTTCCACTGATGCCAGCAGTGGTCTTGGTTTATCATCAATTGCATCCACATCTCCTCAAACAAATTGATAATTGCATTTGATGAAACATCAAGTCACTAAATAGTGATTTAGAGAATCAGATACGTAAAGAACAAAGGCAAAGTTTTCTAGGTAATTTTAGAGGGAGAGTTTCAAACTGAACCCTTGAGTAAAAAAAAACTAATGAAATCGAACTCAAAAGGTCAGTGACAAACATAAGTATCCAGTTAAGTGTTCACCAATATATCAAGCTATCATGAGTTCAGTCGCTTCGGACATGAATAAGCTTGCGAGAAGGGTCAATTATATCCCAAACTCTAATTGAAACTGAACTTACTAGATTCGATACGTTGACATCAATATCCCCACTAGCAAATCCGTAGCACCTTTAGGAATCAATGCAAAGGGATCCAGGATTAGTCTCCCATTTAGAGGAGAAATTAGCGGAATAGTTACCTGAGATCCCAAGATCCGGATACACCAAATCCCTTGAGGGCATTATAAATCACAACACAACCAAAGAAGTAAAGGACTAATACGTAATTGCTCATTCTAACTCCATTTTTGAGGATGAAATTGACTTGAGCATTGAAGCAACCATCACTGGAGAGTTTTTGGTGGTTCTTTTCATAGTTATTCTTCTTGTAGATCTGAAGAAAGGGCGGCTTAGCGAATTTGATCTCAAGGAGCCCCTCAAACCAAAACTGACAGTGAATCAAGCCCCGTCAATAATAATGTTTTCATTGAGAGCCACTTTATCATTCTTCTTAGTAGATCCAAGAGAACTGCGATGGTCCTCTTGCCATGCCTTCTAGAGCAACATGACCATTATCATCAAAAAATCCCACTGAGGGGAAAATGGCTCCGGTGGCTGCAGAATCACATAATTCATTCAATGAACCAAGTAAACAAGTCCAACGGGTCAATTCGGCGGTCCAAATGCCTCAACAACCTCGAGTGCCTCCTCTTCAAATGGTACCTAAGATATACTAGGACCTTCCAACTCGATATGTCATCAGTAGTCTCATACCTTGGCAATAGCAGTTCAACAGATGACTCAGCTCCTCAAGATTCAAGCACAAGCTATGTAGGATCTCAGGCTTAGCATCAGTAGGGTCAAGCAATGCTAATATACTACCTTACCATACTTAGCAACTAGCCTATGCTCCAATATCGAATCAACGAGGTAAGTCATCACATCATCCTGCACCAAGTCCTACACAATTGTGCTATCACCTGTACCAAGGTCAGTATAATCCTTCGACTGTAGCTCGGCCTCTTCGTTATCATGTCTCGAGGAAATATGATAGGTATGACCCTGTATATGATCTAGTCAATGAGGCCACGTACCACACACAAGCCTCGATCAGAATCGTCTGAGGCACCTAGAGGGAGGTTAGTTCACACCCATGTCGTGAGCTTCTACGAGCACCAAATTATCCATCTCAGATGAGATATGATACTCCTCTAATACCAAAGGTGCCATACTCTCATGCGTAGTCAAAGTTTCGATAACCCCCTATAAGGTGTACAACAACACAAAGGATTTGGTGGATCATGTCAATACTTTCAAGAATGCCATGATTCTATAAGGAGCATGGGACTCAACCATATGCAGGGCCTAGCCTGAGCTTCGTAGTTCAGACTATCGAGGTACTCCATTAGCTACTTTGATGATTTGGTAGATAGATTCTTCCAGTAGTTTGTCTCATTGGTGCCTCGGGGGAAAGATCCCTCCACTTTATTGCCATTGAGGTAGAAAGAAGGTGAAAGCCTTTGACATTACTTGGCTTAGTTTAACAAGGCTTGACTTAAGATCATTCACCTGGATAGTTTGATTGTCCTTGTAACTATAATTAACCAAATCAGACAACCTTGAGTCACCTATGAGATAGCTTGCTAACCCCCTAAAAACCTTGTGAAGTTCACCTAGTTAATCCAAGAATACATTGATGCTCAAGAAGTAATTGTGGTAAAAAGAGAATTTGAGGACTCTAGCAAACTGAAGAAGAAACCTTGAGAAATGAAGCTCCCTGAGCCAAAGAAACAGAGGACTGAATAGAAGGAGTGCAAGCTTGAAGAATGAAGGCCCGGGTTTCAAGCCTACACTTCACTAAATAATTCGAGGTCCGAAGTCCTTGCAAAAATCAAATAAAAAGATTTGCTACGAAGGCCTTTGCCAATTTGTGCAACTCAACAATACCTCAACAAATCAAGGTACTATCATTTTCACAAAGAACATGGTCATGATACACCTTAAAGATGAGATTGAAAGACTCATACAAGAAGGATACCTTGGGTAATTTGTTCATTGAGGTGTGAGAGCAAAAGAGACTCATGAGAGAGAACCTTGTCCTTGGAGTCCCCCACAAAGGAATCCCACCCCGGAGCTACACAACCCCCCAACCAAAGGGAACCTCAATATGATCATGGAAAGCCCACTAACTCAAACTGAAGCCTTGATGTCAAATAGCAAATATTGAATCATCACTAGCAGGTAGAAGGCTCAGGAAGAGCTAGCGAAGAGGCAACATTATGAACCTGAGCATCGAAATATAACCTTCTTTACAAAAGACTTGGAAGGGATTTCAATGCTCCACAACAATGCCCTAGTGATCTTGGCGATCCTTGATGGCTATGTTACATAATGTATCATGGTAGACATGAGAAGCTCAGCTAATATCTTATTCACTAGAGCCTATGACCAGATAACAACCGAACAAAAATTGGAGCCATACCTCAAAATGCTCACAGGATTCATTGGAGACACGGTTGCACTGGTCAGCACGATTGACCTGCTCCTCATGATTGGAGAAAGCCCCAAAATCACTATAATCAAATTAAAGTTTGTCATGGTTCGGACATGCTCGATGTATAATGTGATAATGGGACACTTGATACTTAACTAGCTCCAAACGCTAATCTCAACCTTTTATCTAGTAATAAAGTTTTCTACTAAACATGGCACAAGTGAAGCATAGGGGGACCAAAGTCTTACTAAGATGTGTGAGGCTTCTTACTAGAAAAATAGTGCTAATTCAAAAGGTTCAGATTTGACAATGGCCAAAATCAATGAGTCTTCCCCTAAACCAAAGAAGGTTCATGCTAAACTCATGGAATAGCTCATTAACCTCATTGTTGATAAAGACTCAAGGAAAATATTGAAGGTCGGCGCGAACCTTACAAAGCGTCTTTTCACAGAGTTAGGAGATCTTGCAGAAGAAACAAAACATCTTCGCATGGTCTCTAGAGGATCTACCTGGGATAGATCCTTTGGTCACCCAACACAAGCTTACGATGGTAGAAGACCATAAACTAGTCAAGTAGAAGAAGAGACACTTTGCTCTTGAGCATTAAATCACCAAAGAAGTAAGCAAACTACTCAATATAGGATTTATCAAAGAGTCCTTTACCCCAGGTGGTTGACAAATGTGGTTATCATAAAAAAGGCCAATGACAAATGGAGAATGAGCATCAACTTCACCAACTTAAATGAGGCTTACCTGAAGGATGCTACACCCTGCCCAAGATAGATTAACTTGTGGATTCTACACCAGGTCATCAACTCCCGAGCTTCCTGGATACATTCTTGGGCTACCATCAAATATGGATGCATCCTAAGGATGAGAAAAAAAGCCTTCATCACCGACCAAGGTACATTTTGCTACATCACCATGTCATTTGAATTGAAAAATACAAGTGTGACATACCTAAGAATGGTTCATAAGATCTTAAAGGCTTAACTCAAGAGGAACATGATAGCTTATATTGATGACATGCTGGTGAAAAGTGTCCATACCAAAGGACACTTGAGGGATCTAGAAGAAACCTTCAATATGCTGCGAAAGTTTAAGATGAAGCTAAATCCTGAGAAATGTACATTCGGAGTAAGTTTGAAAAAAATTCCTCGGATACCTTGTCTCAAAGTGATGAATTAAGGTGAATCTTGAGAAGATTGAGGCAGTGAGGAAAATGAAGCCCCAAGTTCCCTCAAAGAAATGCAGAGGCTCACAGGTTGCTTAGTGGTACTCAACCATTTCTTGTCAAGGTTAGGAAAAAAATGTCTTCTCTTTTTCAAAGCTCTCAAGTAAGCCTCAAAATTCGAATGGACCAAGGAGTGTGATCAAGCTTTTTAGGGCCTGAAGAAGTACTTGGCTGATTCTCTCCTACTAATAAGGCTCGAACTAAATGAGGTACTTTTCCTCTACATAGAAACCTATAATCAAGCAGTGAGTTTAGTGCTGACAAGCGATTAAAGTGGGAAACAACATCCCATCTGCTGCATAAACCATTCACTCAAGGGAGTGGAGATTCAGTACCCTCCTCTAGAAAAGCTTGCATGCACCATGGTGTTAGTAACTTGAAAGTTGTATGTGTACTTCTAGGTGCATCTAGTCATCATACTCACCAATCTCCTGCTTTGACAGATACTATAAAAACCTAAAACCTCAGGGAGACTACTCAAGTGGTCAATTTAATTGAGCTAATTCAAGATGATCTTTGAAGCCCGAAAGAGCAGTAAAGCATAGGCCCTGGCAGACTTCATGGTGAAAACCATGTCAGACCCATCTAGATCAGAATTTGAACCATGGGAGATTTAAGTTGATGGCTTATCTTGCAAGTCAAGGTGAAGCATTGAAGTAGTCCTCCAAAGCCCAAATGGAAGAGTTGCCAAATATTCAACTTGGCTAGAATTTGAGACTTCTAATAATGTCACCGAATACAAAGCCTTTCTCCTTGGATTGCACATAGCATTGGTGATAGGAGTTAGCAAACTCAAGGTGTTCAGCGACTCCCAATTGGTGTGCTTGTAGGTTACCGAAGATTATGAAGCAAAAGGAGCAACTATGGGGTGGTACCCTGCCGAGGCACGAAAACTCATAGCAAAGACGGACCGAGTCAAAATTTACCACAAACTTTAGAATAGCAATGCTAAGATGGATGCTCTCTTGCACCTTGCCTTGGCCTCTTCAAATTCAAAATTAAGGTAGATTTTTGGGGAGAATCTCTAGCAGCTCAGCTAGTCAGAAGATATTAAGGTAAATGCAGTGGACTTAAAGCCAAGTTGGATGGACCCTATTATCATTTATTTGGAAAAGGGAGCTTCCTAAAGAGCCAATTGAAGTTTGGAGGATCATAAGGCTAGCCCCAAATTTCACCTTGTTAAATGAAGTCTTGTACAAGAGGTCTCTCACATGACTAGTACTCCGCTGCCTGAGACCGAAAGAGACCAATTATGCCCTTCCAAAAGTCCATGAGGGGATATATAGAAGCAATGGATGAGGAAGGATTTTAGCACACAAACTTCTTAGGCAAGGGTACTATTGGATCAATATGGTTGTCGAGACATCTGAGTTCATATCCAAATGTGAATAATACTAGAGATATGACTTGGTTTGCCATAGTCCTACAATTCAACTTTAGCAAACTCAAGCAACATGGCCATTCAATCAATGGGGGATGGACATCCTAGGTTCATTTCTAATAGTCTCGAGATAAAAAAAGTTCTTAGTAATTACCATTAACTATTTCATCAAGTAGGTGAAAGGCGAGCCACTTGCCACAATCACTGAATAAAAGATCCAAGAATTCCTTCGGTAGAATGTCATTTGTAGGTTTGAACTCCCTTGAGTACTGGTCATAGATAATGGAAAGTAGTTTGATAGTTCAAATTTCAAAGAGTACTACATTAACCTCCACTTTGAGCAAACAATTTACTCGATGGTGCACGCCCAAGACAATGGCCTAGTCAAGGTAATAAATTGTACCTTTCTCATAGGGATAAAGAAGCACCATGAAAGGGCAAAAGGTGCTTGGGTTAAAGAGTTATCACATGTTTTGTGGTCTTACTAGACCACTCGTCAGATGGCAACCAAGGAGTCATCATATATGCTCGCCTATGGGATCGAAGCAATTATCCCTATGGAAATTAGACTCAACTCTCCACGAGATCAAAGTTATGATCTCTACTAAATGAGAAAAACAACTGAGCTAAGATGGACCTCATGTTGGAAGTCTAAGAGAAGGCACGCATTAGGATTGCTAAGTGTCAATGTCGAATGGCATGCTACTATAATGCCTGAGTCTACAACCAAGAACTACCACAATGTGATTGGGTACTCTATCGAGCCATGCTCGTCGACTGAAGCTCAGGGACACTCTCTCCAAATTGGGTCATCCCCTTCAAAGTCTCCTGAGCTATGAGATAAGGAGCTTTCAAGATCAAACACCCAAATGGCTGAATACTCCCAAGGACGTAGCACATCGACAATCTTAGAAAGTTCTATCTTTAAAACCATGTCTCACTTATTGTTAATAAAATTTATGCTTTGCAAATAAGCCTTTGCCCAAGAAAGTACCACAAAGATCTCAGTTCAAATAAGGCATAAGACTCAACCCAATACCAGACACAAAGGCCTTGGATTAGATGATACATAAGACCTCGAACCAATGCTAGGCATAAAGACCTCAGATTAGACAAGGCATACTAAGGTAAAGACCTCGGAGCAAATGAGTCATAAGACAATGTCAGGCATAAAGATCCAGATCAGATGAGACATATAAGATCTTGACATAATGCCAAGCATAAAAACCTTGGATTAAATGAGGTACAAAGACTTTTGATTAGACAAGGAATAAGACCCTGGACAAATGTCAAGCATAAAGACCTCATATCAGATAGGATACTCAAGACCTTGGCCTAATGTTAGGTATAAAGACCTTAGATCAAATGACTCACATGATACCTCAGCCCAATGCTAGGCACGAGGATTTCAAATTAAGGCATATGACCTAGGTCCAATGCCAAGCCCCAAGGACTTCTGCTTAGACAAGGCAAAGAGTATAAACAAAGGGTGCCGCATCACAAGGAACCTATAGAATTGTAGGAATGGAGTCAAGTTGAAGGTCAACCATGGATATTGGCCAAAGTATCTCTATTTAAAAACATCTCTGAGGAAAGTTAAGGTTAGTTGGTGCCAAGCCAATACTTCAATAAAATCATCTTGGAGGAAGTTGGCACATGCCACTGTCTCAGTTATCAGGAACATTCGAGCGATATCAGATAAAGATAAAAAAAAAGTAAAAAAGAATAGCTTAAAGATATCGAAGGAAAAGTAAAATTTTATTGAGTTAGGAGAAGAAACTGGTACTAAATTTTATTACAAAAAGAAAGGAAGATGACTAATTAAGAATATTTAGAGCGCTAAAGACCCTCCCTACCCGCCAAGCTCTTGAACTTCAACCTTGGCCTCCATTAACTCTGCCACCTCCAAAACATCACCCACCATTGCAGTAGCAGCCTTCTTCTTCCTCTGAAGAAGTGCCTTGTACTTCCACTTAATGTGTCGAACTCTCAAGTCATTGTAGAGCTCGATGCGAAGATCTTCGGGGTTAAAGTCAGAGTCACAACGGTTCTGCCTCACTATGTCTCTACAAACAAGGTAACCTTCAATGAAGCCTCAAGTGATGAGCTTAGCACGATCCCTAAGATTCTCATCACTAGCCTTAAATTCAGAGATGGCTTGCAACTTATTCATCTTTAGGGTGTCAATGTGCTCTTTGCTCCAGAGGAAATTATTGACAATGATGGCAAAGGTCTCCTTCAAGATGGTCCATTGTTGAATCTTCATTATCTCCATCTTGGTCTTCATTGACTCCATATTAGATAAGGCCAAATCACACTCAGTGCTAAGGAGGTTCTTCTCTTCCTCTACCTTCTTCATCAACTTTCCAAGCTTCTTTGGAAGGACATAGTTGGGAGCAAAGCAAATCCACCTCCTCCTTGTCCTTGGTCTTATTAAGGTTAGCTTCTCTATGAGCCTCATAAAAGTGATGCCCTACGAAGTGGAAGAAATGTAGGATCTGTAGCCAAACTGAAAGTTAGAGTATTGAAAAGGGAGAAGAATGAGAGAAGCCAAGATCAAGTAAATTTACATCATGATAAACTTTTGCCCCCTTTAGGAAGAGCTTGTTAGTAGAGAGTTTGGCAATTGAGGAGCCTTCATTCTCTTTGAAGTCATAGGAAAATACTCCTTGGCATTGGTCTCCTTTGGCGAACTTTGAGACTCAGGAGGAGAACACCTTGCGCCTTGGGATGAGCTAGGGAAGGAGCAGAGATGACTTTTTTGCTGCAATCAATCTTCTTCATCACACAAGGAGGTAATTAGGTGTAGTTGCTTGAGAAGGCAACTCATGAAAGGGGAGAAGTGGAGCGAGGTGGTACTCATCTTTTCTTTGCCCAGTCCTTGGTTCTTCTCTTCCTCTCCTTTCTTCCTCTTCCCTTAGCTCTGAGCTATGGTTGGAGGGGGATTAGGGATTTCTAGTGTGGCTGGATTCTTCCGAGTTGATGATACTTGAGGAGTCCCTCCTTGCTCCTTTAGAATCTCGTTTATGAAGTTGAGCTTAGTAATCCCTACAAAATATGCCACTTCATTAGACCAAAGAAAAATATATTAAATAATAAAGAAAGCCTAAGCCTTGAGTCTTTAAGTTCCATACTAGTTGTTTGAGCAATGGATAGGCCATTTTCTTTTAAATAGGCCTTGTCGGACCATATGGGAGCAGATCTAACCTCCTCAACCTCCACAACCCAAGTCACTAAAAGATGGTGGACTTCGAGGGAGATTTGAAGATTGGCTCTATGAAAGAAAGGGTTACCCCATTTATGAAGTAGATTTGAATCAACCTTAGAAACGACCCTAATAGGATGCTCCTTCTAAGCATGAATCAAGTTAGGATTGGAAGACAAAAAATTTACACCATTTCTTGGGGGCGAAGTAGTACCTACCTCTTGTATTGGAACCTCGATAACCCTTAAAAGCATCCCTAAAGATTTCTACAATGGGTGAATGACCTTTGGAGGTGACTAGGGTTCAAAAGGCTATGATATATACTTCATAGTATTGGGAACAATTTGATCTAGAGCTAAGTTCCAATCGCTCAAAATACCCTAAATGAAAGAATCTACTGGATACCTAAGACCACTCTGAAATATCTCCCAATAGGTGAAAAATTCAAAGTTGAACCTCTCCCTAAGGGTTCTATTATCCTCCTCTAACCCCCATAGATCCAACTCAGTTTCATCTAGAAAGCCGAAAGTGCTAACTAATTGCTTGAGGTTTTTCTCTTGGAGGGTAAATTCAAAGATCCAAATCTTACTTTGGGATCACCTAACAAAATGCTTGTGCTAGGATCATGAAGAACAAACAGAAGTAGTTACTTAAAAAAGTGAACTCCCTTCAATGCTAGAAGGCACGGTAGAAGATGTACCAGTCCTTGCAGCAGACGATGTCATCAAGGGAGAGGCAAATTTCAAGACAGGTGGATCAATAGAGATAGTAGGTAGAGTGGTGGAGACAGTAGCCCCACACGTCTCCTTCAAGCTGGGTATGGAGCTTTGACCCTTAGATGATGATGCTAGAATGCCATTTGGGGGGTGGGGGGGGGGGGGGGGGGGGGGGGGGGGTGGGGTGGGGGGGGGGGGGGGGGGGTGGGGGGTGTAGTTTGAGGACCTCCTTGGGGCATGAATCACAGTCTCCAAGGGCTCCCCTTCTCATCAACAAAGATCCTCTTCCTAGAACTCAATGAAGTAGAGGAGGACACCATGTTCCCTAGCCCCGACCTTGAGCCACCTGCAAGCCACCATCTCTAGCCTCTCTATGTTGCCATCTCATATCAAAGCTCCCTATTGCCATTAAGGGATAGTCGAGGCATGATCCGACCATGAGATGAGGGGTAGGAATGCTCCTTCACCTTGCCGTCAGGAAGACAAGCCGAATCTAGCCATTTTCGATTGGATCCCACCAAGAAAAAGGTTGGGCCACTAGGGCCCATGGTGTTTTAAGAAGAAGTAAAGAGGGATTTGGGAGAAGAAGAAGGGAAGGAAATAAAAGAGATAAAAATATAAAAAAGATGTTATTAGTAAAAAATAGAAAAATTCGGCCACAAAAAAAAGAAAAAGGAGAGAAGTTGATTTGCTAAAAAAATAATAATAAATAAAAAGATCAGAAAAAGGCAGAAGGAAGGCATCAATTGGAGGATAAGACTCAGAGGAAGGATAAACTAGTTGCTCCATGCTCATAGTCACCTGTAGCCTCACTTGTCTCCATCATGTCTATGCTTGCACGACCATCAACTTCATACTCGTGCTCACCCATGGGCTCCCCTTGCACAATGATGGATCTCCACCACTAACCTAGGGCCAGTTCACAGGCTTATCTAAAAGTCAATTCTAGTCTAGGCTAGCCCATGAGCTTGCTTGAAACCAATTCCAGACTTAGGCCAGCTTATGAACTCATCGAATGTCTATTTAGACTAAGGCTAATCTGTAGGCTCGCTGAACATCTATTCAGACTAAGGCAAGTTTGCGGACTCGTTGAACATCTATTTGGACTACGGTTAGCCGCAGGCTCACCAAACATCTATTCAAACTAAGTTAGCTTACAAACTCTCTAAATTTCTATTTGAACTAAGACCAGCATGTTGGCTCACCAAACGTCTATTCAGACTAAGGCTAGTTTGCGAGCTTGCTAAATGCCTATTTGGACTAAGAGCAGCCCGCGGGTTCACCAAACATCTATTTCAACCAAGGCCAGCTTGCGAGCTTACTGAACATCTAAATCAAGGTCAACTTGAGAGCTCACCAAAAATCCAAATTGATTTAAAGTTAGCCCACAGACTCACCCAAATTCATCATGACAATGTGAGGGCTTTTAAACTAAATTAATCAAATTAAATCATTCAAATTAAAGTGATTTGATCACATCAAACAAGTAAAATCATATTGACTCAAACAAGTTACTAAATGGACTTATGTCAATCAAATACAATGACTAAAACTCATATTGAACTGGACCCAATAAAAAATAAGTTAATCCAAACTAAATTGGTTTAGACCTAGCCTCAAATAGGTCAAATTGAGTCAATCTGAAAACAAATCAAGTTTAAATTAAACCATGATTGGGTTAAGTCAAATTCAAAATTAAAAGTCAAGTGGGACAAATTTAACCCAAAGTCAAATAATAACTAAGTTGATCCTGAACTGAAATTAAGTTGAACCTAAATCAACTTGAATTTGAATCAAAGTCCAAACCCGAAGCTGATAAGAGTCCAACATAAGATCAAACTCAATCTAAATCAAATGAATTAGACTCAAGACAAAATTGAGTTTTGAATATTAAACTGAATCAAATCATACTCAGATTGAAATTAATGTTTCTCTCGCTAGAGTCAATGATTAGTATTTGATAAATGTTCTTCTAAAAATCAATGCCAAGCTTGACGAATTATATTGTTTATTGATTGAATATTCACCATCAATACCAACAGTGATTTTGGGAATGAATATTTTATATGATTCTCCTAGTTATGCTATAAAGCATCAGTGCAAACTCCAACCACAAAGATTCTAAGGAAAAGAAACCAGAAGGGGTTAGTGAATCATAGTTCAATCAAAATTTGAACATTGAACTGAATCAAGTTAGACTTAAATTAAAATTGAGTTCTGAATATTAAATTGGATCAAATTAGGTTTAAAACCAAATCGAATATGGATTTCAGACCAAACTAAATTAAGATAGACTTGAACTCACTTAGTCATTCAACTACAACACCTTGTTCAAATAAAGTTATCACTTACGTCTTATTGGCTATGAAAATACTTCAAATTAGAAGTTATCGCCTATTTATTATTAGCTATGGAAACACTTCAAACTAGAAGTTATCACCTATGACTTATTAAATATGGAAATACTTCAAACTATTAAATCAAACTAAGGTAGGCTTAAACTCACTTAGTCAGTCAGTTATAATGCTTTTTCAAATGAAGTTATCGTATAAGGCTATGGAAACACTTCAACCCCAAAGTTATTACCTATGCCTTATCCTTTATAAGAATGCTTCAAACTAAAAGCTATTGCCTATGCCTTATTGGTTATGAAAATACTTTAAATAATCAAGTTGAACTAAGGTAGGCTTCAACTTGCTTAGTTAGTCAACTCAATACCTTATTCAAATAAAATTATCATTATATGTTATTGGCTACAGAAATACTTCAAACTATAAAATTATCGCCTACGCCTTATTGGGTATGGAAACACTTTAAACCATAAAGTTATCACTTATGCCTTATTGGCTATGGAAATAGTTCAAACCATGAAGTTATCACTAACTCCTTACTGGATAATGAAAATATTTCAAATCATGAAGTTATCACCAAAGCTCAAAGCTATCAAAAGCACTTCAGGCTAATCCTGACAAGCTGCCAACAACACCATCCAACAAAGTTATTGCCTAAGTTCAAAGTTATTGGAAATACTTCAAACTCCTCTCATCACCTTTCATACCCCGTCAAATGACACTATTAAATCAAATCATCAACATCCGCCAATAATTAAATTAGGTCCTATCCATGCCAAACTCTACACAGTCTAGCACACAGGAGCAAGATAGCAGCAAACATCGAGCTCTTCCCATTTCTTTCTTATTTTATATCATTTGTATATTAAAATCTATTAAAATGTAAAGTGAGAGTATGCTCTTACTTAAGTCATGTATCCTTTTTTAAAAAAATCAATCAAATAAAACTTTCTTTTTTTCTTTTTTATTCCTATTTTATTAGCTAGATTTCTCACTTTAGGATTTTTTTTCCGCGATTGTTGGGTTGATTAACAATAGGGACTTGCGCATATTGGAAGTCATGTTCCCATAACACTTGATTGCACATTTAAACCATCATATTTTTTATTTGTTATTTTGAGATTACTTCTTGGGTTCTTCGCTATCCCAAGTAGTCAGTTTTGATTTCACAAATTCTGGCATGCCTAGTAGAACATGACTTGTCCTCTATATAGAGAAACCTAGTTGAAATGGGCACATAGCAAAAGAAGAAAAGTTAAAGTTGATGATTAATTAAGAAAGGGAAATGACATCATCAAGTGATCCTCTTGCACAATCTATTATCATCCTTGGTGAAAAGTTTATGGCACACTTCATTAACCAATGATCACCATAGAGGTAAAGTTGTGACATATTTTATCAATCAAAAATCACCGTGAGAGCAACTGGAGTTTACATAAGTATGGATCAACCCCTCACCTTCCATCCAGTGGACAAAGATCAAGTCCACTTAGGGGGCAACAACCTCTCATCTAGGAGGTAGAGATCTCCTGTCTAGGGGGTAAAGATCTTTTATCTAGGGAACAAGGACCAAACCTATTTAAAGGGGCTAAGTCTGAATGTCATTATGCCAAACCTCGATAACAAAATAACAATCATCGTGGAGGCAATTTGAGTTCATATTAACCATCGGCCTATGTCTAATTTCATCCAATTCATGCATGGAGCTTCTACTTGCACTAACATCATCACTTCTCTTAGCATTGTTAATACTACTATTGATTCAGTCGCTGCTCCACTTGTCTAGTATGGATTAGCCCTTTGCCCACCCTGATTAAGTCCACCCAAGAGGCAAAGACCAAATTCACCTAGAGGCAAAAGGCTGTCCACCAAGGGGATAAAGATAGAGTTTACTCTAGTGGCGAAGGCCAAAATTTATAATACTGAACCTTGATGATGAAGTAGAGGTTTCATTGGCATAAACCAAGGTATCAATGTGTCAAAGCTAAGCAACAGGCAAAAGTCAATTTTTGATCACCTACAACTTATCAAAGGAAGGACTAGCGAGGTGTTCGTTCAACTTTGAGATATTAGATCAAACTTAAAGCTAAATTCTATAATTCTCACCTCCAATGCTATAAGAGCGAAAGGAGAACAAGAGACGAATACGCGTTCAACTTTTCTCAGCTAAGAAAGGGGTAATGTCATCTTCTAACATGAAACTGATTAATAAACGAGCAACTAAATCCCAAAAAAAAATACTCACACCAAGTTAGCAATATAGAAGAGTCAAATGATTGCATGAGCTTCAAAAGCATATGATGGTAAAAAATGTATAGCCTATGATGAAATGTCTAGTCATATCAAAATTAACTAATCAAGTTTATATTTCATACTTATCGAGACAAAACATAAAATAAAAAAATCCACTAAAAACTCAACAAAAAAAAAAGTTGAGTATTTAGGTGAACTACATTCTTCTTAAAGATAAGCTCTCCAAAAAATAAATGGGTAATATTTGAATAATAATGGTTGATCAGCCTTCACTAGGTAGGCATGAACAGAAGAAGGGCAGCACCCGTGATGGCTTGGGTTGACTAAGTGGGAGGGCGGTGGCTAGAGCTTTGGGGTGGGTCACAAGTTTGGTGGCTTGTGTCAGTGATGGGGTTGCTCAAGCTATTTCCAGCCAGAGAGGAAGCAACGCTGAGAGGCTAGGTGGCAGTCCGAGATGACGGGGGGCATGGGCGAGGGAGGTAGGTTCGGAGCTCGATGCGACTAAGCGTAGGAGTGGTCATGGCGGCAATGTCTCAAGCTGGAGGTGGGCGCCTCGGATAGTTGCGACACAAGGGACAATTATGGCAGCAGTGTCTTGAGCTGGAGTTGGGGTGCTCGAATGGCTGTGGTGCTTTGGAGACATGCCAGAGGGCAAACGGTCACAAGCGGCTTGCGGTTGCTATGAGGAGGGAGTGAGGTTCCGGAGGTTCTAGTGGTTTAGGATGTGTGGAAGCCACTTCAGGATGGGAAGTAGCAGAGCCTCGGCAAAACACAAAAGGGGCAACATTCTGCAAAAGAAAGAAAGAATCGTAATGAAAGCTAAGTGATAGAAAACTCACCCCTTTTTTCTGATTTTTCACGTTGATTTACTCTCTTCTTGATTAGCTCTCGATGATCCTATCTAATCTCTCTCTTTTTTGCAGGTCAAGGGAACTTTCTTTTATAGGTGACCAGGAGATCAAGTTAGATTGGAGTGGGTTTTATTCAAATTTTGAATCAAAGATATTATCCATTAGTTTTGTTTGGATTGGTTGTTATGGATTTGTTTGTTTGAAATTAGATAACTCTTTGGATAGTTTATTAATAATGGATAACAAACATTTAAAAATTATATTTCTCCCTTATATTGAGTTTATAAGTGAGTTATTTGCAAATTTTTTTCAAAAAATTTAGACCAAATTGTAATTATATAAATTTCAAGAATTTTTTGTGAAAAGAATTTATTTACAAAATATTAAAACTTTCAAGGTCTCTTTTGAATAAGATTTGAATTTATTCGTAAATAAAAATTTTTAAGAGACTTATTTGTCGAAAGTTAAAATTCTTAGAGTTTATTTGTAAATATAACTTGTTAGAGGGGTTTATTTATAAATACTAAATTTTGCAAAAATTAGTTTATAATTTTAAGATTTTATTAGATTTTTTCGTAAAATGTCAATCCCAAAGAGTTATTTGTCAGAAAAATCCTGCTAGAGAAATTTTCACAAGAATTTATTTGATCCACGAACTTATTTGCAAAATTCTTAAATTTTGTTATTTTGGTCCAAATTTTATATGAATTTTTGGACTTAATTTTATTCCAAGTATCCGGTCCAATTAGCCCATTTGGATTAAACTTAGGTTGAGCCCTAGTTTCTCGATGATTCAAGTCCAAATTGCGCTTAATTTTTTATCAAACTTGAACATGATTTAGGTCCAATTGAGGCCCACACTTGAGTTATAATTTAGTGGCATATAAATTAAATTTTTAATTATATTTTAATCATATTTAATTATGACAAAAATCACTTCAAATAAGGCCCATTATGGTTCTAACCCAAATCCTATAAGAGGCCAACATAGGTTAAACCCGAATCTAATTGTCAGTCAAACCAGAATCGAATAAGAAGCCATTATAGGTTGGATCCAAGATCTATTAAGAATCAAATAAGAACCTATTAAGGGTTGGATCCAAAATTATTAAAGGATCCAATAAGAACCTAATCAAGGTTAGATTCAAGTTTCATTAAAGATCCATTAAAATTCATCAAGAGTCGGATCCAAGATCCATGAAGAAACCTATAAGGTTTAGCTTGATCCAAGTCAAATTAAATCAGACTCAAATCAAAATTGAGTTTTGAAAATTGAATGAATTAAATTGTATTCAAATCAAGATTAAGTTTTAAATATCAAATTGAATTAGATTAGACTTATACCAAATCACGTCGGAACTTCAAACCAAACTGAACTAAATGTAGACTTGAACTCAGTCAGTCAGCCAGATGCCGTGTCCAAACAAAGTTAACTGACAATACACTGAAAGTCGTTAATCACACTTCAAAGCTAAGCCAATCCAAAAGCTTTGACAATGCTTTAAATTCAATTGACAACATGTCTTAAAGGCTGTCGATTATCAAATTAAACTGAATTAAGGTAGGCTCAAACTCGCTTAATCAGTCAACCAAGTGTCTTATTCAAATGAAATTAATCGACAACATGCTTATAAGTTGTCAGTTACACTCCCAAGCTAAATCAACCCAAATGTATTGGCAATGCTTCAAATTCAACTAACAACATGCCTTAGAGATCATTGATTATTAAATCGAATCAAACTAAAATAGAATTAAACTTGCTTAGTTAGTCAGCCATAATATCTTATTTAAATAAAATCAATTAATAATAAGTTCACAACTATTAGTCCCACTTCGAAGCTAATTAACCCCAAAAGTCATTGATGATATATCTTTTGAGCTAAGCCAATTCAAAAGTACTAGTAATGCTTCAAATTTAATTGAAAACATGCCTTAGAGGCTATGGATTATCAAATCGAACCAAATTAAGATAGGCTTGAACTTTCTTAATTAGTCAAGTATAATGCCTTATTCAAATGAACTCAATCGATAATAAGCACAGAGTCATTGGTCACACCTTGAAGTTAGTCAACCTCAGAAGTCATTAATAATCCACCTTTCAAGCTAAGTCAACCAAAAAGCATTGGCAATACTCCAAATTTAATCGATAACATGCTTTAGAGGCCATTGATTATCAAATCAAACTAAAGGTAGGTTTGAACTCTCTTACTTAATCAGCCATACACCTTATTTAATGGAAGTTATTGTCAATGTCTTATTGGCTAATGAAAACATCTCAAAAGAAGTTATCATCAATGCCTCATTAGGTAGTGGAAAAATTTCAAAACAAAGCAAGTTATTGCCAATGCTACTACTAACAAAACTACTTTAAATCAAAAAAAGTTATTGCCAATGCCACTAAATTAATAGAAACACTTCAACCAAAAGAGGTTATTATGAAAGTTCAGGACTTTTGGAGACACCTGAAACTCCCCATTCTCCTTTGATGTCCCACTAGAAAATACTACTAAACTAAATTACTAAATTATCAACATCCGTTGATGATCAAAGTAGGACCTACTCGAGTCAAACTCTACATGGTCCAACATGCAGGAGTGGGGCAGCAGTGTACGTCAAAGCTTCTTTCTCATTTCTTTTGTCTAATTTCATATTCTTTCATAATTACATATTTAAATTTATTTCATTGTAAAATGAGAGTATGTCCTTTTTTAAGCCATGTATCCCTTTTCTCAAATTAATTAATGATTTTTTTTCCATGTCTCTATTTTATGAGCTAGATTTCTCACTTTAGGAGGTTCTTGATAATTCTTGAGGTAATTAACAATAAAGGCTTGCACATGATGGAAGTCATATTCCCATAATACGTGTATTTAAATAATCACATTTTTTATTTGTTATTTTGAGATTACTTCTCCAGGACTTGACTTCTCCTCCAAGTAGACAAACCTAGTTAACATGGGCACATATTAAAAGAAGAAAAGTTAAAAGCTAATTATTTATTTTTCATTACAAGAAAGGAAAGATGGCATCATCAAATGACCTTTCCACCCCAGCGTGTACAATCATCTTTGGTGAGAGATCTCTAGTGTATCTTATCAACCAATAATTATTACGAGGGCAACCATAGTCCACATAAGTATGGGTCAACTCCTCCTCCCCATTCAGGGGGTAAGGACCTCCCATTTGAGGGTAAAGACTAAGTCCATCTAAGGAGTAAGGGTTAAATTTATTCAAAGGGATTACAGTCAAATGCTATTATGCCAAACCTAGATGACAAAATAATAATTATCTAGTGGTAACTGAAGACCATATCAACCATCAGGTCATGTCCAACTCCAATTAGTTCACACATGTTGCTTTTGCTTTCACCAACAATATCACTAGTCCTAGCATGGTTGATATTGCTACAACTATCATTAGTCTAGTTACTACTCTACCTGCTTAGTATGGATTAATTCTTTGCCTTTCATTTAAGGGGCAGAGACCTCCTGCCTGGGGCAAAGACTAAGTTCATTTAAGGGGTAAAGGCTGAGTCTGTTTTAGGGAGAAAAGCCAAAATTCATCATGCTAATCCTTGATAATAAAACAGAGGTCCATTAGCATAAACTAGAGTATTAGCCTTGTAGAGACTTAACAATAGTCAAAAAGTCAATTTTGACTATCTATAACCTATCCTACCATTGATCTAGATATTGCTCCACTTGTTAAGTGTAAATCAACCCCTCACCTCCCACCCAATGGGTAAAGACCAAGTCCACCCTAAGGGAAAAAGACTAAGTCCACTAAAGGGGCAAGACTAAATTTGCCATAGGGGCAAAGGCCAAATTTCATTGTGCCAAATCTCAATGATGAAATGGAGGGCCCATTGGCACATACTGGGGCATCGTTCTTTCAAAGACTAAGCAATAGGCAAAAGTCAATTTTTGACTATCTACAACTTGCCAAAGGAAGGATCAACAAGATGTTTAGTTAACTCTAGGATGATAGTTTGAACCTAAAGCTAGATTCTATGAGGCTTACCTCTAACACTATAAGGACTAAAGGAGAATAATGAAAGAAAATACATTTAACCTTCTTAGCTGAGAAAGGAGTAATGTCATCTTCTAACACAAGAATGATTAATGGACGACCAACTAAATTCAAGAAAAATGATACTCGCACCAAGTTTGCAACATGGAAGAGTCAAATGGTTATGTGAGCTTTGAAAGCACAAAATAAAAAAAAAATGTTTAGTCTATGATGAAATATCTAGTCACATCAAAATTAACTAGTCAAGTATGCATTCCATACTTCTCAAGGCAAAATATAAAATAAAACCCACTAGAAAACATAAAACAAAAAAATCTTTCTTAATATTTAGGTGAACCACCTTCTATCTTAGATATAAGGTCTTTAAAAATAAAAGACTAATGTTTGAAGACAAGGATGGTCAATGATAGAATATGATGGAGTTGAAATCTCTGCACCACTCCTACCCACTAATACCCTAAGTTAATTTCAAAAATACAAGCCTGAAAATACGATGACCAATTTACAAGTAACTACAATCCTACTAGGGAAGTTGTTTCAAGATAAAAGTGCTAAGATTGAAACATAATCTCTTGAGAATATCCTCCTAAAGGTAATAGATCATCCCTTTGTAGAAAAAAAGAGAAAGAAAAAATAACAAAATCCTAAATGGACAAATCTTATATGGAAAGCCAAACTAAGAGAGGTAGACTCAAAGAGTAAGAACCAGTTGGCATCTGCAAGCCCACAAACCTTGGATCTTCAAAAGGAGAATAAGATTGCTAAGTTAAAAAAAAGTAAAAAAAATGAAAAAATAAAAAGGGAAAAAAATTGGATCATTGTTATAATTTCAGATGTGATAAATTAGTCCTACATCAGATATTGGATAGATAGAGTCTAATATATATAATGAAAAAACTCATATCCCATGAGCTTAAGCTTTTGAGATGGTTTAGTTTTCAGCCCACTATATTGATTTGCTTTGACACTCTTTTGACTCCTTCAACAAGTGGTATCAGAGCTTCATATTTGAAGTGGTGAAAACTCTTAAGACCAAAATTACTATGATGATTCGACTGAATTAAGTCATATGTTAGTCTCTCTTTAAAAAAAATAAAAAAATGAAACAAAAATCAGTTAGTATGGATCACACAGTAGAAGTGATAGAGTAAAAGAGTTCTTGATTAAGAGTGTTAAAAATTGATGTGGTCAAATCACACATAAAGGAGGAGATTGTTATAATGTCAGGTGTGATAAATTAGTTCGACATCGGATAGTGAATAGATAGAGTCCAAAATATATAGTGAAAAAGATCCATATCCCAGGAGCTTAAACGTTTGGAATGGTTTGGCGTTCGGCCCACTATATTGATTTGGTTTGACACTCTTTCGACTCCTCCAATAGATCATATGTTAGAATTAGGAGGACTGACACAGGCTCATCTCAATGTATTATTGACCAAGTAAGACTTTCTAAAGAGTAAATACTGGTTAGTATCTATGGGTGTGTAAACCTTAAAAATTATGGTTAAGAAGCATTTGAGATCAAAGCCAATGTTAAAGCAATAACTAATTAATAGAGATATAGTGAAAGTAGCAAAGTTGCTGGAGAAACATATTTCTGAAAAAATATTACACTAGGAAAAAGATATAAGGAGATGTCGGTTGGTAACTTACCATATTTTGAAACCAAAATCATCCTTAAACTTCAATAGACTAAATCAAGTAGGAGGTCTTAATTGAAGATGGAAGGATACCTTACTTTTCTACTAAAATATTTTCAAAAATAAATATCTAGAACTTTTTTCTTTCAAAAAAAATACAAACACATATGCTTTATATCATTTGTTTCTTCCAACATCATAATCAAATTTTTTCAAAAAGAAAGCAAATATTAGTTCATAAAGTTACTTCTCTCAAAGCTTATACATTAATCTAGCATTCTAGAAGATGAACTGTCAGCTTAAGTTACTACAATTTGACAAACATCGATCAAGATATCTGCTCACTAATCTAGCCGATTGCTGTACTGTGTCCTACTCCAGCATGTTAATATGGCATTGTGGAAGATGAGTCCCATGAAAGTAGTAACTTGTTGCTTCATTCTCTACTCTTCCCCTCCATGTATGGCAAGGGACATCGAGGCGTGGTATGGACTATTAGGAGAGGAACCTTCAAGGTTACTCTCAAGATAACCCTCTAAGCAATCAAAGTCAAGTTGCTTAGATCAACTAGCTAAGTTATTAATCGCTATCTAAAGTGATCAAAACTTGGGGCATTTCTCCCCCCCAAGTCCACTGATTCTATGGCTACTCCAACACAAGTTGGGATCTCTTCTCCTGACCATTCTCAAATGACAGTCTTTCCATTATGGATATAGTACTCTAGCCTATTGATAAAAGAAAAGGCAAAACACATTTTGAGCAAAATAGGATATTTTTCTCAAAAAATAGGCACCCTACTCCTTTGTTATTCTATGCAAAGATGGAAATGAGAAATTGTCACATCTAAAGTATACAACCATGCACAATAGCTCTCTTCCAAGAAAAAAACACATGATGAAAATGGGACACATTGCCTGAGCATCCATTAGAATGTTCAATCAAATATTCAATCCATCCTCTCATAAAAAATATGGGAAAAATAAATTCAAATCTTTTCTCATTCAAATGCTTAAGGAAATGCATAATACTGAAGCATTTGGAGTGGACGTTTGATCTATCAGGTTAGCACCAATTGAGATTTTCATTTGTCACTATCAAAATATTGTGGACAAGAAAGTCAAGATTCGCTCGTCGAACGCCCAAAAAGGGGCATATAACATGGACATCAAAAATACAAAAATATGATCAAGGGTTCTTCCCTCATCTTAAAATACTAGGGGCAAATAAAATTCTCTCTCCTAATATTTAAGAGATGTTTATCGTCATGGCATTCAAAAAAAGATTACAAATATGAAGTTTTCTATTGCTTATATAATCAATAAATCAAGTCAAAAGTCATGAAATCCTTGACAAAGGCTTTAAGTAAATCACTTATACAGTAGTAAAACCAAATATGTTATTCTAAAGTGACAAGAAAAGTACATCATCTCCAATATGGTAAACTCAAGCTTATTATCTCTAATACAGTGAACTCAAGCTTATCACCTCCAATATGGTGAAGTCAAGCTCACCACCCCTAATATGGTGAACCCAAGCTTATGAACTCAAGTGTATCACCTCCAATATGGTGAACTCAAAATTATCACCTCCAATATGATGAGGTCAAGCTCGCTGCCTCCCATATGATGAACCTAAGCTTATCACCTCTAATATGGCAAACCCAAGCTATCACCTCCAATATGGTGAACTCAAGCTTATCACCTCCAATACAGTGAACTCAAGCTTCTCACCTCCAATATGGTGAAATTAAGCTCATCACCTCCAAGATGGTAAAAGCAAACTAGTTACTTCCAAAATGGTGAAATCAAGTTTATCACCTCCAAAGATAAAATCAAATGGATTACCTGTGAAATGATAAAAACAAGTACCTCATCTATGAGGATCTCAAAGTTGAACATGTCATCTCTAACATGATAAATCAAAGCAGCAACTGTGAAAACTAGCCAAATAAAGTTCATTTTGTGTGACAATAAAGCCCTCATTTACATGGCAAACTAAGGCTATTTTGCATGGTAATTAAATCTACATCTACATGGCTAATCAAGTCCACTTTTAAGTGGCAAATTAAGTCCATTTTTTGTGATGATCAAACTAGCATTCTCGTTTTAATCAAGTCTAGTTTCAAGTCGCAAATTAAGTTCATTTTGCATGGTAATTAAATCTACATCTACATGGCTAATCAAGTCCGTTTTCAAGTGGTAAACTAAGTCCATTTTGCATGGTGATCAGACCTACATCTTTATAGCAATCAAGTCTACTACTTTTAAGTGATAAATTAAGTCCATTTTGCATGGTGATCAAACTTGCATCTTTATAGCAATCAAGTTCACTTTTATATGGCAAAAAAGTCTATATTGTATGGTGGTCAACCCTGCATATATATGGTAAATTAAGTCTACTTTCACATGACAAATTAAGTTCATTTTATATGATCATCAAGTCTACATTTACATGGCTAATTAAGTCCATTATAAATGACAAGCTAAGTCCATTTTGCATGGCAATAAAACTTACATCTTCATAGCAATCAAGTCCACTTTCAAATGGCAAATTAAGACCATTTTTGCGAGGTGATCAAGCCTACATTTATATGATAAATCTAATGCACTTCTATATGGTGGATTCAATCTACTTCTGTATGGCAATCAAGTCTGCTTTTATGTGATAAATCAAATTAACTTTCCCACAGTGAATCAAGTCCATATTATGTAACAATCGAGCCCACATCCATATAGCAAACCCTAATCCATACTTGCATGATGATTAAGTCTGCTTTTCTATGGTAAATCGAATCTATTTTCATGTGATAACTTAATTTTACTTCCATGTGGCAAATCAAGTCTACTTGTATGTGACAAACTAACTCCACTTCCACATGAAAAATTAAGCTCACTTCCATATGGCAAGAAAAATCTATTTTTACATAAAAAAAATAAGCCCACTTTCATGTGCCAACTCAAGTCCACTTTCATATGACAAATGAAGTCGATTTTCATATGGCAAACAAAGTTCATATTGCATGGTGGTCAAGTCTGCATATATATGGCAAATCAAGTTCACTTTCACACGACAAATTAAATTTATTTTTATGGTGATTTAAATCCACATCTACACGATAATTAAGTCTACTTTCACATGGCAGCTCAAGTCCACTTTCATATGACAACTCAAGTCCACCTCTATATGGCAAGCTAAGTCTATTCTCATATAGAAAATTAACTCTATCATTGCATGACAACTCAAGTCTACTCCCACATGACAATTTGAGTCCGCTTTACATAGCAAATTATGTCTATTATTGCATGGCAAGTCAAGTCCATTTTCGCATGACAATTCAAACTCATATAGTCAACTCCTGGGATGTTAATGCAAGGGCAAGTATTTGAAGATTGTTCGCATCCTCTCCTCTTGTCAAAACTCGAGAAGAGGATATGAAGGAGATAATTCATTTGAGGTAATTTTTTTCAAAATTAAATTTTATTGAAATATGATCAAAATTGAAAATTATATACCACTAAATTATAGTTCAAATGTGGGTCTTAGTCAAATTTAAATTGTAATCAAGTTTGACTAAAAAGTGAGCTCAATTTAGACTTGAATTCTTAAGAAATTCAGGCTCAAGCTAAATTGAATTAAGTGGGCAAGATATTTGGGCCAAATTTTAGACCCATAATTCATACAAAATTTGGGCTAAAATAAAAATATATAAAAAAGTTAATAAACCGATCTCTAGACCGAATAAATTTCTACAAATATATCCATGGCTAGATTTTCCTTATAATAAATCCTTGGAATTGAAATTTTATAGAAAAGTCCATGAAAGTTCTGAAGTTTTAAATCAATCTCTACAAAATATAAGATTTGTAAATAAACTCTAAAAAAGTCTATATTTACAAATGGACCTTCTAAAATTTTATATTCACAAATAAACATCTAAAATTTTAATTTTTCATAAATAAATTTCTTTAAAATTGTTATTTATAAATAAGTCTAAATTTTATTCAAAAAATACTTTGAAATTTAAAATTTTAAAGATAAATTTTTTTGCAAAAAAACTCTAAAATTTTTAAAATTATAATTTGGTCCAAAATTTTCAAAAAAATTTCCTCCTGCATTTTGTAGTTTTACAAAATACCTCAATTTTGGATTATCAAAGCTTCATTTAAACACAAGTCATCTATATCTAGATCAAACTGGATTATGCTTATCTACAAAAGTATTCAATTTTTAAAAGAAAAATCATCATCCACATCTAATCAAATCACAACAAGGATCATAGAAACTCTAAAGCTTAGAATTGTTTTGAAATTTCAAAAGAAGATAAGGATTGAGCTCATCCTCAAATCTAATTCAAACTGAAAATTTGATCTTCTTGATGCCTATAGAACTCTTGGAAACCTACAAAACAAAAAAAAATCGAGAGGATTAGAGGGAGGAGAACTTGAGGGAGAAGGATCCATGAATTGGAGAGCAGGTGGATGGCTTGAGATAGAATGAGATTATGCTGAACAAGGAGGAACTAGTCCTAAAGGGTTCATTTTCTTCTCAAACCTTTTTTTCCCTTCCTTCTGCTTGTTTCTTCCTTGCTTCTCTGTGTTGGCTTGCTACTAGGAAACCAATGTGCATGCTTGGGATCCAGTTGCCTTGCTGCCCCATAGCAACACCCCTACACCTACCAAAATTTGGCCGATGTTCATAGTCAGGAACCTGTCACACCTTGGCCAGAGCACAACTTGTTGAGTTTTTGGTGTCTCAAATTCGGATTAGAGTTTGAGTTAAAATAGGAATCCACAGTTGGATTTAGACTTATGATTGATTTGTAATATTAGGAGTTGTAATTAGAGTAAAACTCAGACTCAATAAGGATTTATAAATATACTATAATATATAGAGCTTAGGTATGGTGTAGTCTTGAGGTTGAACTAGAGAGAAATAGAGAGAGAAGAATAGAGAGAATAGAGAGAAGAGAAAGAGAGAGAGTGTCGGCTCTCGTGTGTGGATCTTTCTAGTGTTTCTCAGTGGTCTCTTATAGTTATTCCTCATGATGTTCTCTCAGAGATTCTCTCTGAAGGTGGAGGCATTGTCGAGATTTGGTGAAAGAGTTTAGTTGAGTAAGAAAGAGTGCAATCTTTCTTGTAAACTCTTGTAAAGCCTTCTTTTGATAGTGAATCCCTCGCTATCTTATCTTGTTATTTTTTTTTATCTTGCATTACTTCTCATTTCTTGTGTTGTTTGAGGATAAGATGATTTGTGAACCTTCCATTGCGAATCCCAATAATTGGTATAAAGCTTAGAAGTAAACAACTAAGATGACAAAGTCCTTACTCGAGGTGGAGAAATTTGATAGCAAGATAAATTTTGCCTTATGGCAGAAGAAGACGAGGACGGTTCTTACTTGTCAAGGTCTGCAAAAGATGTTAGATGGTAAAGAAAAAAGGCCAGCCAAGATAAGTGATGAATACTAGGAGGAGATAAATCAAAAGGCATTAGATTTAATTATTCTAAGTCTGACTGATGAGATTTTGTACAATGTCATTGACGAAAAGACGATGATGGACATCTGTACAAAACTTGAGAAGTTGTACATGTCAAAAAGCCTCACGAATAAGTTCTACCTGAAAAAATAGTTGTACAGACTGTGTATGAGTGAAGGTACAACTATATTACATCACTTGAATTCCTTCAATAAGATTATCAATAATTTGCTGAAAGTTGATGTGAAATTTGAAGAGGACAATAAGGTGCTGATTCTCCTGATGTCTCTTCCTACTTCGTATGATCATATTGTGACCATAATTCTTTATAGTAAAGAAACTCTCAAGATGAAAGATGTGACGGCTAGTTTTCTTCCTAATGAGAAAAGGAGAAACTCTAATATTAATATGGAGTTTGGTGAAGGATTGGTGACTCACGAAAGAGGAAGATTAAGAGAACATGAAGAAAGTAAGCAATGGTCAAAATCAAAATTGAAGGCAAAAGTATAATGTTATTCATGTAAGAAATATGACCACATTAGATGTATTATCCTGAACGTGGGAAGATAGAGTCTTCCAATATGGCGATGACAATAGCGGATGATACTTCTGAGAATAGTGCAGATGGAGACATTCTTGTAATATCCATAGAAATCGATACTTTTGATAAGTGGATTTTAGATTCTCATAGTTCTTATCATATTTGCTCCAGGAAAAATTGGTTTACTTCTTATAAGGAGAATAAGAAGAAAGGTATTATTTGGTTGGACAATAATTCAGTTTGTGAAATCGCCAGTGTAGGAACAATCAAAATCCAGATGTTTGATGGAGCGATTTGTACTCTTACTAGTGTGAGGCATGTCCCCAAGATGCAAAGGAATCTACTTTCACTTGGTGTACTGAACTCAAAAGGTTATAATTATTCAGCAAGAGATGGAGTCATGAAGGTGACACGCGATATTAGAATCCTGATCAAAGGAGAGAAGTGTGGCAATGTTTATCGATTACAGTAGTGAAGAGGAAGTATGATACTCGAAATGATTTGATGGGAGAGAAACGTTCTTCTCGAGTTACTTTTACTATAGCAATAGACACAGATCATCCAAAAAGCTTTCAAAAGTACAAGACTGTAGACATGAAGAGCGAATTCGAGGTTGGCTCAAACTCGCATCTTGCACTTAGCTGAATAAGTTAGTAGTCCAGGGGCTGGGGCTGGATGAGAGATGACGGCTGAAGCTTCATGATGATGGCACACCTGAGTTTAAGCCAAGGTGGAGATTATTGAGTTTTGAGTGTCTCAAACTCGAATTAGAGTTTGAGTTAAAGTAGAAATCCAAAGTTGGATTTAGACTTATAATTGATTTATAATATTAGGAGTTGTAATTAGAGTAAAACTCAAACTCAATAAGGGTCTATAAATATACTATAATACATAGGGTTTAGGTGTGGTGTGGTGTTGAGATTGAACTAGAGAGAAATAGAGAGAGAGGAATAGAGAGAATAGAGAAAAGAGAAAGAGAGAGAGTGTTACTCTCATGTGTGGATCTTTCTACTACTTCTTGGTGGTCTCTCGTGGTGGTTCCTCGTGGTGTTCTCTTGGAGATTCTTTTTGAAGATGGAGACATTGTCAAGACTTTGTGAAAGAGTTTAGTTGAGTAAGAAAGAATGTAATTTTTCTTGTAAACTCTTGTAAAGCCTTCTTTTGATAGTGGATCCCTCGCTGTCTTATCTTGTTAGTTTCTTTTATCTTGTATTACTTCTCATTTCTTATGTTGTTCGAGAATAAGGTAATTCGTGAACCTTCCACTATGAATCCCAAGACAACCAACCCCCCGTAGACCTTGCTGGCCTATTTTGCCACTGCCCTTATGGCTCAACTATAGGCCGACCATGTTCGCTTTGGCTAGAACCCCATTGCCCACACGGCCTATTGTGCTCACTTCTGGCCTGAAGCTCCTCCAGCTCGTGATGCCTCCACCTTCCTCTCCGCTTGCCCACCATTCCTGCCGCTCCTACATGGTCGTATTGTACTGAGGCAACCTCACTATTATCCTACATCAAAGCAGCCACATCGCAGTCCCCTATGCTGAGACAACCACACTACTACTCCTCTACTGAGGTGGCCACATGCCCTTGTCACCCGAATCTCTCGATTGTCGAACTTATCACCGCCCTCGTCCATGACCACCACTGCATCTTGCAACTGAACCTAATAGCATCATCACCAAGAGCACCACTTTTGCTCACCCACTACTGCTCATGGTCATATCCGAACGGATCAGGCCTGTACACAAAAAAGGGGACAAAATGGTTGGGCATTGCATGGGTGAAAGGGGAAGAAACGAGTCATGGAGGAAAGCTATGTGCAGAGGAAGTAGAGACAAGGAAAGATAATAAAGGGAAACTAAAAAAAATAAGAAAAATAGTTTTTGAAGTTGACTACTAGCTGATTGGCGTAGGAGGAGTAAAATGAAAGAAAAAGAAGTCAAAATAAAAAATGAGTCAACCCACAATAAACCAATTAGTTACAATATTTAGTTTACTTAGTCAGTTAATCATAATATCTTGTTCAAATGAAGTTAATTTCTAATAATTTTATAACTATTGATCATACTTTGAAACTAATCAACCCCAGAGGCCATTGATGACATACGTTTCAAGCTAAGCGAATTCAAAAGTATCGACAATGCTCCAAATTTAATCGACAGCACACCTTAGAAGTTGTCGATTATTAAATTGAATTGAACTAAGGTAGGCTTAAACTTACTTAGTTAGTTTGCCTTAGCTCCTTATTCAAATAAACTCAATTGACAATAAGCTTATAGTTGTTGGCCACACTTCAAAACTAGTCAACCCCAAAAGCCATTGATAATGAATCTTTCGAGCTAAGCCAACTCAAAAACATTGGCAACACTCTAAATTTAATCAACAACATACCTTAGAGGCCATCGATTATCAAATTAAACCAAATGTAGGCTTGAACTAGTTTAGTCAGTTAGCTAGGTGCCTTGTCCAAAGAAAGTAATTACATATGTCTTTTTTGGCTAACAGAAACACCTCCAATCCAAAATAAATTATTGTCAATGCCTCATTGGCTAACAAAAATATTTCAAACCAAAGGAAATTATCACCAATGCCACTAGGCTAATGGATATACTTCAACCAGAAGAAGTTATCATCAAAGTTCAGGACTATTGGAGACACCTCAAAGTAGGATGTACTCAACATCCATTGAGGATTAAAGTAGGATGTACTCGAGCCAGACTCTACAAGGTCTAGCATATGGGAGTGAGGCAATAGAGCACATCAAATCTTTTTTTCATTTCTTTTCTCTCATTTCATATTCTTACATGATCACAAATATAAATTTATTTTATTGTAAAGTGAAGATATGTCCTTACTTAAGTCATGTATCCCTTTTCTTAAATTAATAAAAAAATACTTTCTTTTTTTTGTGTCTCTATTTTATTAGCTAGATTTCTCACTTTAAGAGGTTCCTGATAATTGTTAGAGAAATTAAAAAATAGAGCTTTGCATATATTGAGAGTCATGTTTTCACAATACCTGATTACATATTTAAACTACCATAATTTTTATTTATTGTTTTGAGGTTACTTCTCAGGGTGTTGGTTATCTTGGGTGGTCAGTCTCTATCCCACATTAATGCCTACAAAAATTGCAAGAATGTCTCCATTCATACTATTCTCAAAGTTATCATTTATAACAACTATTGATGCATTGGAAGATTCTATTTTTCTAAGTTCTGAATAATGTTGCCTGATGTGGTCATATTTCTTCCAAGAATAATGTTATACCTTTAGTTTCAATTTCCTCCATTTTAAGAGTTTTCTCACCATAGAAAATTATGGCCACAATATGATCATACGAAGCTTCACCCATCATCTCTCATCTATCTCCTTTCCTAGTGTACTAGCTTATTTAGCTAATTACAAGATGTGAACTCAAGTCAATCTCAAATTTGCTCTTCATGATACAACAAGGTTGTAAATGAGCCGAGTTGAGTCTAGCTCATGCTCAGCTAGGCTTCCAAAATATTGGCTCGAGCTCAACTCTAGCTCGAGCCAAGTTAACACTAGCTCATGCTTAGGTTGGCTTCCAAAACATTGGCTCAAGATTAGCTCACTCTAAGGTTGAGCAACTCGAGTTCAGCTCAACTCAAATTTAAAATTTAATAATTATTTTCAATTAATTTATGTTAACTTAATTCTTAAAAATTTAATATTAAAATAATAAATTAACATAATAACATCTAAATATAAAAAAATATATCAATTAAAACATCACAATTAAATAATTAAATATATATTATATATTATATATCATATATTATAAAATATATTTTAAAATTATATTTTTATAAATTTGAAAATAAATGAGTGCTTGCGTTGGAATCGAATAAGCTGGGCCCAACTCAAGCTTGACTCATTTGATAAATGAGCCGAGTTTTTGACCTTGAGCTTGGCTTGTTAAAAAATTGGTTAAGCTAAACTCAAGCTAAGCTTAAGTTGCTCATGAGTTATGAGCCAAATTGATACCCTTAGTTACAACCTTATATTTATAGAACCCCTTCAAAAAGCCTATGTTTGTTGCCATGATAAAAATAACTCTAGAAGAGCACCTATCTCTAATGAAATTAATCTGCGTATCATGCTTCCTCCTTGCTACTATAGCAATTAGAACTCCAACTCTAATAGTGTTTAAGGAGAATTAGAGAAGAAGAAGAAGAAGTTAATACCTAACTGTAATCATGAATTCCACCCAATGTGTGTCAATTCTTAGTTGAGATCATGCAAGTTGTGTCCACTGTGTCATTGTTTGACAATAGTAAAGGTGGAGATTTGCTTGAATTTGTGAGGAAAAGGTTGTTGCCATTTATAATTTTGATAACAACTAAATTATATTTAATAAGTTTATTTAGTGGTGATTGCTTGTAGCATAGCCAAGCTCTTAATAGAATCAAAAGTTTGTTCTGAAGCTTCAAGGTGATGATGGATATATGATGGAAACATGATGATGGATTGATGAATGTGATTTGTCCTCAAGTTAATGGCTCAAATATGGATCAAGCAAATCGACTCCAACCTTTAGGTTTAGATTTTCAATTTTATTTGTTGAGTCGAGGATTTAAAATGAAAATTTTTAGAGTTCTCTATTCGATAATTAAATTGACTTGAAAAATCCCATTCTAGCTTCCTTTACTTTGTCCAAGTTAATTTGTGAAGTGCCAAATAGCCAAGTTTTGCAAAAAATCCTTCAACAGGATTTTTGTCAAATTCAGTTATCCAAACTCAAAGATAGAGATTTAAGCTTCTGGTTTTGCAAAGTTTGATTATCTAAACTCTGCTATTTAGTCATCTAAACTGGTATGTTTGGACATTCAAATATGTGAGGACAAAGGCTCAATGGCTATTTTTTTTACCATTAGAACCAATTTGGACACGAGTTCGATCATATGAACCTAACAAAAAAAGCTTAAATTTCACCCTAACAGCTAGTTTCAATTCCAAATGGTATTTAAAAGCTTGGCACTAATTCTCATGAGAATTTTTATATCTTTTATCAATACTTGAGAGAGAATACAAACTTCCACAAGCCTTCTAGACTCACAAGAGCTCTAAAAGTTATTTTTTATTTTCAAATCCTCTTGCCCTTGTGCTCAAATTTGAGAGACTCTTGTAGTGAGAAAAAATTATTCTTCTTGATTTTTGCTTGTAAACACGCCTAGGATATTAGTAGTTGAGAGAGACAAGTTTCTAGTGTTGGATCTGCATCTTGCTCAGTTGGAGCAAGAGTTGTACAGGTGTGGGAATGAAGTAACATTACTAGTGGAGTGATTGAAGTCTTCAATGTCGAGGCAAAATTCATAGAGTAAGTATAATTAGACATTAAATCATGTATATCTTGGTGTGCTCCTTCTTATCTCTTCTCTTCAATTATTGCAATTGTGGTAATTTGATTGTTTTTTATTGTGAAACTTTTAAGATATTGTGTTGTGGATTTATTTGGGATTTTAATTAACTAAAAGTTGTTATTTTATCACAAAACCTAATTCACCTCTCCTCTTATATTGTCATGTGGGATTTCAATTGGAATCAGAGTTTTTGCCTCTCATGTTTTATATTAACATCCTTGAGTTTTTCATCTATTTTCATAACAACATTTGGGGCTACTCTTTCGCTCGAAGAGAAGCAATCTACTACTCATCCTCCACCTTTTAATTGATCACATTTCAATTATTGGAAAACTCATATTTATATGTTTATCAAAAATATTGATTATGAGTTATGGTGTATGGTAAAAAAGGAGTATATTCCACCCACCAAATTAATTGGTGTGAGGGTACCCAAACCACTAAAGGAGTTTGATGAAAATGAAAGAAAATGGATTCATTGAATGTTAGAATAATGAATATTTTGTATTATGCTCTTGATTTGGATGAGTTCCATTGTATTCTTTTTGTAGTTACTCATGAGGAAACTAAATAGCTTTGTGACTAAACAATTTTGTGAATTTAAAATAAAGATATTGGTTAGCCAATATGAACATTTTAAGATGAAACCAAATGATCCTATCACCAAGATATTTGGATAATTTACCATTATTATTTATTGTTTGCAATCCCTTAATAAATCTTACTCTAACACTAAGATAGTAAGAAAAATTTTGAGATGCCTTCATAGGTTATGAGATCCAAAGATGACTTGAAAATATTTTGATCTTGTGGAGGATTTATTATATAGTGGTATTCTAGGTCTCTAGTTTTGCTAACATACAATGTGGGACTAAAGTGCTTAGGTTAATTGAAATAATTCAAAGATATAGATTAGACTTGTAGTTAGAGTTCTGGATGACCAAGATTGATCAGTCAAAATTATATTGTGGATGAGGCTTATTATGGGGAGCCAGATGATAAAGGTCAATCAAAAATCAAAGGTTGAGATGATATTACATTTGGAGAGCTAGTTGGTCATGCTAGTAAGTTGGCATGCTTTTTCAGGGTTCGTGTCTGCTAGCTAGTGTGCATTTGAGTCGATTTTGGCTAAAACCAAAATCAGAATTTAGTTAGAGTAAGACTTGTATGCCACTAAAATGCAGCTCAAATGCACTAAATTGGTTGATCACTTCATAAACCGGTTGTTTGGATCTGATAAGCTAGTGCCAATGCTCACCAGTTGACTAGTTCCTCAATCAAGTAGCCAATTCTCATATATTAGGTTCGGCAGTGCTCTATCGATCGATCAATTTCTCAAGCGGTCTATCAACTTTGATGCGACGAGACTAGCATGACCTCCTAATCAGACAACCAGTTTCTCTACTAGTTATCTAGTTTGGGTTAGGATTTGCAAATCTAGAAGCAAATCCCTATCCAATCTCATCAAGAATCAAAGAATTTTTTGGTTAGGAGATTGCAATATCAAAATATATTAATAAAAAATAAAAAATATGAGATATGATTGCCAAAGAAAGAAAAATATAATCAAATTAAATATAAAATTTAAATAAATTAATAATTCAATTTGAATATCCTCTCAACCCTCAAAAATAGAGAAAGAGCATGAATTAGACACAAAAAATTAGGGCAAAAAAGAGCATAAGAAAGGCCATGAAATTTAGCATAAATCAAAGAAAAGAGATCTCATCATCAAGGAGGAGACTAAGAGAGTATCGTCAAGAAAACAAAGAGATGTTACACCTGTAGCCTCACTCGCCTCTGGTAGTTGTTTGCATCTTACTGGAACCCTAGCTGTTATGCCTTCTTGCTTGAAACCTTGCAAAGCACCTCCCTTAGCTACCTGAGTTTAGATGACCAAACATAAGGGTTCGATCTCTTGAACCACATTGTAAGCTCCTATTTTGCTTCATGACCACCTGCAGTCACTTGTGCACACAACCCCATCACCGGCTTGAACCTCCTATGCACTGGCCTCCACCACTGTCGTGGCCATCCATGGCTCTACTATCCCCATTGTAGAAGCACCTCCCTACCATCTATTAACCTAAGGCCAACTTGCAGACTCTTTCAGAAGTCACCTTTAGCCTAGGGCTAGCTATAGGCTCACTCAAAAGCCATTCAAACTAGAATCAGCCTACGGGCTAGTCCTAAAGTTAACTTTGGCCTAGGACCAACCTGCGAGCTTATCCAAAAGCTATGTTGACAAAGGACCAACATGCAAACTTGCCTGAAAGTCAATTCCACTGAGAGCCAGCTTGTAGGCTCACTAAAAAGCCAATTCAAACTAAAGGTCATCTTGCAAGCTCACCTAAAAAGCCACTTCAAACTAAAGTCCAGCTTGCAGACTTGGTTAAAAATCTAATCAGCTAACAGCCAGCATGCAGGCTCTCCCAAAAGCCAATTTGGACTAAAAGGCCAGCCTGCAGGCTCACCTAAAAGTTTATTCAAATAAAAGACTAGCTTGTGGTCTCATCTAAAAGTATAATCAACTAAAGGATCGCTTACAGGCTCACTTAAAGGTCTATTCGGATCAAAGGCTAGCCTAAGTACTTGTCTAAAAGTTCAAACGATTTAGGGCTATCCTGTGAGTTTGACAAAAAATTAAATTCAAACTCAAGACTAGCCCACAGGCTCGTCTAAAACTCTAATTGATTTAAAGACCAACCTATAGCTTATCTAAAAGTTAAAGATAACTTAGGGTTAGCTCACAGATATGCCCAAAGTTATTATGATAGTTCGAGGACTCTCAAACCATGCTACTTGATTAACATAAATCGATTAAATGATTCAATCACACTGAACTCAAGAAAATTTAGCTAAACCAAATAAACAAAACCAAATCGACTCAAACAAAGCACCAAATGAAACCAAATGCAACAAATGGACCAAAATTAATACAGATAAAGAGAAAAGCTCTTTGTCAATCAACCAGAACCCAACTGGTCGACTAGTTTTGTTAAACTAGGAATGGCACTCACTCGATCGAATGACCAATACTCAAACCGATCATCTAATTTTGTTGAACCAAGAATGGTATACACTCAGTCGATTGGCCAATAGCCTAACCGGTCATCCATTTAGTCAAAAAACTAATGAACTACATTTAGATTAAACCTCAATCGGGTCAAGTTTTGATCGATCCAAACTTGGATCAATTCAAATTCGAATCAAGTCAATCTCGAATCATAAGAAGTTCAAATTAAACTCCAAGCAAGTTAAATAATATTTAAACTAAATCAAAACAAATTCAAATTGAACTCTAATTGAGTCAAACCAAAGCAAATTTGAATTAAAATCTTATTAAGTTAAGCAACATTCGAACTAAATCAAACAAACTCAAATTAAACTCTAATTAAGTTAGGTTACATAAGAATTGAATTCAAACCAAACCCAAATTTGGTCAAGTCAAGTTTGAACCAAGTCCCTACTAGGTTAAGTCTAGTTCAAACCAAACCCAAATCATGTCAAGCTAAGTTTAAACCAAGTCCAACCGATCAAGCCAAGTTTGAATCAAGTTCCAAATGGGTCAAGCCAAGTCAAACCAAGTTCCAACTGGGTTAAGTCAAGTATGTTGGCCATACTTCAGGCTAAACCCAACAAGCTATTAGTAACACTACCAAAAGAAGATTATCATCAACACACTCAAGGGTGTTGGTCGTACTTTAAGTTAAACCCAATAAGCTATTAGTGATACTATCAAAATAAGTTAATCATTAACACGCTCAAGGATGTTGGTCACACTTTAAGTTAAACCCAACAAGCCATTGATATTACTATCAAAAAAGTTAATTACCAATACACTCAAAGTTGGCCACACTTCAAGATAAATCGAACAAGCTGTTAGTAACACTATCAAAAAGAGTTAATTACTAATACACTCAAGACTTATCAGCCATAGTTCAAGCTAAATCCAACAAGCCATTAGTAACGCCATCAAAAAAAGTTAATTACCAACATGCTAAAAGTGGTCGATCACGCTTCAAAAAAAACTTAACAAACTGTTGGTAATGCTATCAAAAGAAGGTAATCGCCAGCACACTCAAACATGTTAGCTATACTTCAAGCTAAACCCAACAAGTTATTGGTAATTCTATCAAAAAAAGTTAGTTGCCAACATGCTCAAGGATGTTAACTACACTTCAAGCTAAACCCAACAAGCCATTGGTAATATTATTAAAGAAATTAATTGCTAATATGCTCAAGGCTATCAATCATACTTCAAGCTAAATTCAACAAGCCATTGGTAAAGCTATTAAAAAAAATTAACTGCCAATATACTCCAAGCTATCAGCTACACTTCAAGGCTAAGCCAACCTCAAAGCCATTCGCAACACCTCAAATCTCAGTAGAGTTGACTGACACGAGGTAAGACAGTCATCCACACTCTAAAATCAAGCCAAGAATCAAATCAAAATTCATCTAATCCAAGTTCCATTTGGTCTAGTGCTCGAGAGTGAGGCATTGGTGCACATCAAGTTTCTCCCAGTTTTTCTTTTATTTCTTTCATATCCTACTAGGTGATGTTTCAAATCTTAGCAGGGAATTGACACAAGGCAAGGTTGTTAGCTATGCCTTAAAATCAGGCCAAGTTATCCGCATCTGTCAAGGATCAAATTAAGACCCATCTGAATCAAGTTCTATTCGGTCCAGCACATACGAGCGGGGCAGTGGCATACATCAAATCTTCTTTCCCACTTTGTTTTTCCATTTCATATTCATTCATGATTAAGAATTTAAAATTCATTGTAAAGTGAGGGTATGTCATTACTTAAGCCATGTACCATTTTCTCAAATTAATCAAATGATGCTTTCTTCTCTTTTGAGCCTCTATTTTATTAGCTAAGTTTCTTACTTTAGAAGATTTTTGACAACTATCAGGGTAATTAGCATAAGGATGTAGAGCTAAAATTGACTACCTAGGATAGCGAAAGATCCTAGGGAGTAATATTGAATAATAAATAAAAATTAAGAGTGGTTTGAATGTGTAATCAGGTGTTATAGGAATATAATTCCCAACAGGTGTAGTTCCTATTATTAATTATTCTGACAATCGTTAGGAATCTGTTAAAATGAGAAATCTAGCTAATAAAATAAAGACACAAAGAAAAAAAAGCATAATTTAATTTATTTAAGAAAAGAATATATGGATTAAGAAAGGGCATACTGTTACTTTATAATTTGATGAATTTAAATTCATAATAAAAAAATATGAAATGAGAAAGGAAGTGGAAAAGGCTTGACGTGCCCCGCTATCCCGCTCCCATGCGTTTCATTACATGAAGTCTAACTCGAATGGATGCTTTGTCTAATCCTTGATAAATCTTGATAACTTTGCTTAATTTCAAGATATGATTGACTATCTTGACTTGTGTTTGTTGACCCCTAAAAAGATTTGAAGTATCACTGATGACTTTTTACTTATTGTCAATTTAACTTCTTTTGATTTTTGATTTGAGAAAATGGTTAATGGGTTTAGCTTATGCTAATGATTATTAATTTGATAATTGATGACCTTTCTTGGCTTGTAGTCAATTGCACTTAAAGCATCATAGACGGCCTTATGCTTGTGTTAGTTGAGCATGAACTGTGACCAATGGCATTATGCATATTGTCGATTAACTTCTTTTGAGCAAAGCGTTTAGCCAGCTGACTAAGAGAATTTAAGTATGCTTTTGGTTCAATTCAAAATAGTTAGTAGCCTTAACTCTATATTGACCATTTTTGAATTGATAATCGACATCATCTTATATATATTGTCGATTAAATTTGAAGTGTTACTAATGACTTTTGAGTGTATTGGCTTCGCTTGAAAGGTGCATCACCAATGACTTCTAGGGTTAACTATCTTTGAAGTATGACCAATGGTTTTACACATATTATTGGTTGACTTCAATCAAATAAGATGTTTGGCTGACTGACTAAACAAGTTCAATCCTGTCTTTTTTGGTTTAGTTTAAAAGAATGATTAATGGTTTTGGCTTGTGCTAATCATCTTTGATTTAATAATCAACAGTCTCTTAAGCATGTTAACTTTGATTTAAGTTTGATTTGATTCAATTCAATATTCAAAACATGATTTAGATTCAAGTCTAATTTGATTTAATTTGATGTTCAAAACTTGATTTGGATCAAGTTTAATTTAATTTAGTTCCATATTTAGAACTTGATTTAGACTCAAGTCTGATTTGATTAAATTTAATGTTCAAAACTTGATTTGAATCAAGTTTAATGTTTAGAACTTGATTTTGATTCGAGGTTAATTTGATTTGACTCAGATCACGTTTGACCTTGTATTGGACCATTATTGGGTTCTTAATGATTCTTGGATTCGACTCTCGATGGGCTCTTATTGGATTTTTTTTATGGATGCTGGATCCAACCCTTAATGAATTTTTATTAGATCCTTTAATAGATCTTGGATCCAACCCTTGATGGGTTCTTATTGAAATTTTTATGGATGTTGGATCCAACCCTTGATGGGTTCTTATTGGATCCATTAATAGATTTTGGATCTAACTCTTGATGGATTCTTATTGGATCCTTAGTAGATTTTGGACCAAATCCTTAATGGGTTTTTAATGGATATAGGATCTACCCATTAATAGGTTTTGGTTCGATCCATGATGGATCGTCATTGGGTTTGGGTTTGAACCTTAATGAACTTGGGTTTAAGTTTAAGTTGATTTTGGTTCAGGCTTAATCTGGTTTTGGTTTAAGTTTGACATAGTTCTAGTTCAGGTATGACCTGACTTTGGTTTGAATTTGAGTTTGATATGACTCGATTAGGGTTCGGTTTAAACTTGATTTAACCCAATTAGGGTTTGGTTTAAACTTGGTTTGACCTAATTAAGTTTGATTTAAATTTGGTCCAACCCAATTAGAGTTTAATTTAAATTTAATTTAATTTTAGATTGACCAACTTGAACCCAAGTATGGTTGGGTCTAAACAAATTTAGTTTAAATTAACTCAATTTTAGTTTGCGTTCAGTTCAATTTGAATTTTAGTCTATCTATTTAATCAAATTAGATCCATTTGGTGGTTTGTTAGAGTCAAATTGATTTAATTAGTTTATTTAATTTGATTTAGCCAAATTAGCTTAATTTCAACATGATTAAATTAATTAATTTAATCAATATATAGTAATCAATTTTAATGAATTTGGTTTGAGAGTTTTTGAACTATTATAATAATTTTGAGTGAGCCTGCATGTTAATCCTAAATCATCGGTGAGCCCGCAAGCTAGTCTCAGGTCGATTTAGACTTTCAGTGAACTTGCAGACTAACCTTGAGTCGATTTAGATTTTTCAAAAGTCCACAAACTAGTCTTAGTCTAAATAAATGTACGACAAGTCTGCAAGCTAAGCTTAGTTCGAATAGACATTCGGTAAGCCCGCAGGCTAACCTTAATCTAAATAGACATTGAGTAAGCTCGCGGGTTGGCCATAGTCTGAATAGATGTACAGTGAGCCTGGGGGTTGACTTTAGTCTAAATAGATATTTGACTAGCCAATACACTGACCTCAATTTAAATAGATGTATGGCTAATCTATGGACTAGCCTCAAATTAAATAAATGTTTTACGAGCCTACAAATTGACCTTCATTAGAAATTAATTTTCGGACGAGTCCACGTGTTAATCCTAAATTATTTAACTTTCAGACAAGCCCAACAAATGATCTTGAGTCAAAAAAAATAATTTTTAGAATAGCCCGCAAGATGTGTCTAAACCAATTGACTTGAGCACGCAAATCAAGGCCATTTTTCTCCCTTTCCATTGTATTTTTTTTCTTCCTCATTTCTCTTGTGGCCTTCTCCTTCACCAATTGGGCCCTAGTGGCCCAGAGCTTCCTCTTGGTAGGATCCGGCCCTAACAAGAGGCAAACGTGGCATGGGGGTCCTCTGGCAGGGTGCAGGAGGCTTGGATTAACACAATTGGGCGGATCTCAACAGGGGAAGAAGAGCTCTAATGGGGGCTCACAAGGAGTGCAAGCTAACAATTTGGTGGTGAGCCAAGCGATAGTTTGGACAGGGCTCACAAGGAGCGCGGGTTGGCAGTTCAAGCCAGCGAGAAGGAGCTCCAGTGGCATTGGAGCAAGGCCACGCAGGCGTACGAAGGAACAAGGCTGGAGGCGTGGTCGACGCAAGGGTCATCCTTGCCAGTGGGCATCAACATAGAGATCGTCCTTGGGAGTGAGTGGCTAGGTAGGCCATGCGAGCACGGGCGCGAGCGCAGGCTAGGTGGAAGCCCCTAGACTTTGTGGGCCTCTCTTGTAGGGTGGCTCAACCAGCACAATAGGTGGATTGATGCGGCAGGTTAGGTGTGCGGTGGGGAGCTAAAAGTGGCATGCAGACTCCTTGCGAGGTTGAGCAGGGGAGAAGTCAGCTGATGCAGAGGAGGGAGCGGGGTTCCAAAGGTTATGAAGATGCTAGTGGCGGTTCGGGAGAACAAAGTGTGAGGGGAGATGGGCAAGTCTAGCCATGGCTGACCGAACCTAACCCTTGGTGGGATGGGGAGCTGCAAGGACTTGGGCGAACCACACAAGTGGCAAGAGTTTGGAGAAAAAAAGAAAGAAATGCACAGGAAAAGAAGAGATAAGTGCCGAGGAACTCTCTTTTTTTTTTTATTCTTCACATTACTCCACTAGTTCAAACTCCTTATTCTTTCCGATTTGTAGCTCTTCAATTTCCATTGACTCTTTTTCCTTTCTTCTTGATGTTAACAGGATTGATATAAAGCTTGAAGAAATAAAAATGAACTAGATTTCGATATCTTTTTATTTAAATTTTTAAATGATGGATGCGATTTATAAATGGATATAGATATAACCTATTTGAGATTGAAAAATGTACCCAGTTTAGATATTAAATTTATAAAAAGGTTATTTGCAAATTTTTTTAAAAAATTTGGATCAAATTGTAATATTATAAATTTTAGTAGTTTTTTATAAAAAAAACTTATTTATAAATTTTGAAACTTTTAGGATCTTTTTTAATAAAATTTGAGCTTATTTATAAATAAAAATTTTTGAGAAACTTATTGCAAAAAATTAAAATTCTAGGCGTTTATTTGTGAATATAGAGTTCTTCAAGGGTTTATTTACAAATCCTAAATTTCATAAATATCAAATTATAATTATACATCTTTTGAGGGGTTTATTTGTAAATCCTAGATTTTGCGGAAACTGGTTTGTGATTTTAGAATTTATTGAAATTTTTTGCAAAATTTTCATCCGGAGCATTTATTTGTAAGAAAAATTTGGTCAAAGCCTTTTTGTAAAAATTTATTTAGTCCAGAGACTTATTTATAAAAGTCTCGTACTTTTTCATTTTAACTCAGATTTTGAATGTCCGATTTTAGTCTAAATATTTAGCCTACTCAACCAACTTTAGCTTGAGTTTAGCTTGAGTCCAAATTTCTTAGTAATTTAAGTCCAAATCAAACTCAATTTTTAGTCGAATTTGATTGTGATTTAGTAAAATTGAAACCCACATTTGAATGCTAATTTAGTGGTATTTAAGTTCTAATTTTGATTATATTTCGATCAAATTTGATTTTTGACAAAAATCACCTCAAACAGAGAGGTTTGTACCTATTGAAAGTCATATTTTCACAATACTTGATTGTACACTCAAACCATCGCACATATTTTAATTTATTATTTCGAGATTGCTCTTTGACTATTGATTTTGATCCTATAGTGTGCGACCCATTTGTCATGCTAGCTGAGTTGCATGCCAGCATAATTTATTTTTTTAAAGAAAAGAAAAAAAATATGGATTTTCAGCCCTAAAAAAGATGAAAGGATTTTCAACTCAAGGGAAGTGGATTTCCAACCTGAATTTCAAGAGGATTTTAGCCCCATAAGAGACGATTTTTGGTCCATATGATAGAGGATTTTTCTAGCCTATGCTACAAGATTAGTAGAAATGGATCGACCAGAGGTTGCGAACTAAGGTATAAAAGCATTGAAAAGGTTAACATCTATAGCTACCCTTCCCTTGGTGTATTGCTAAGAGAACAAAGTATGAGTCAAGATTAAAAAGATAACCATTTTTGAGAATTAACTCAATCAACTATTATCCTAATTGGCTTGTTGGCTAAAAATGGGATGTGAAGTCGACAAAATCAGGGCTGCAAATTAATCTAGGAGCTTGTAAACTTGCTTGTGACTATTTTGATAAGTAAGAAATTATAGAAATACACCAAGGATTGTTAGATCGCTTGTGTTTTACTGATAGTTTTGAGAACTTATGTTGGAATATTTTCCGCCATTATTCCTTCAAGATGTAGTTCTAAATAAAGTAAAAGAGGACTGATGAAGACATGCTAAGGATACTTCGCTCTTTTGTAATCTAAAGATAGCTTTGAGTGTTTTTAGTGGAGGTTTTCCTACTGCTATTCCCATGAGGAGGTAATTGCATTTGAAATTTGTAGATATCCACCTTTTTAATTTTTCAAAATCCTAGACATGTAACCTCAAACAGATCCAATTGGCCAAATCTCACGATTCTAGCTCTTACACAATACCATGATTTTTGAAGACTTTATTTGAAAAAGTATCATGATCCAATTAATCTTATATTTATATTTTTGAGAAAAATAGTATAATATTGAAATTTAGACTTAATCGAGATTTTATAAGTTTTAGAGAATTATTTATAAAATTATACTTTTTGAGGATTTATTTATAAAAGTATCATGTCCTAATCATTTTTTTCGTACTTTCAAATGGTTTAGATTTTTATTTTCAAAAAAAAATATATTTTAATCTTTAAAACTGGACTTGATTGTGATTTAACAAATTTCATTGATCTACTTATAAAATTATACTTTTTGAGAGTTTATTTACAAAATTTATATTATTTGCTACAAAATATCTTGGAGTTAATGATTTAAAGTTGTTGGTATAAAATCGCATTAAAATGAACTTATTTATTAAAAATTAATTTTCAGAGATTTATTTATAAAAAATACAATATGTTTAACAATTTGAACTTTTATGTAAAAAAATGCACTAGAAAAAATGGGTTAGAATCCATGAGAAATTGGTTGAAAAGAAAACCAGAAATAAGATGAAAATGGGTTGAAAGTGGTGTGGAGCTGCAATCAATCACTCAAGATAGCTAGAGAACTCAAAAAATAATTTCAAAATAATAAATAAAAATTGAGAATAGTTTGAATGCCTAATAAAAAATTGTGAGAATATATGACTTCTAATAGGCACAAATACCTATTGTTAATTACCCTGACAATCATCAAGTACCTCCTAAAATGAAAAATCTAGTTAATAAAATAAAGACACGAAGAAAAAAATAATTAAATTAATTTGAGAAAGGGTATATGGTTTAAGTAAGAATATACATTTACTTTACAAATTAAATAATTTAAATTCATAATTATAAATGATATAAAATAAGAAAAAGGATAAAAAGGACTTAATACTTGCCGCTGTCTCGCTCCCATGCACTTGATTGAGTGTAACCTAACTTGAATGGGTGCTTAGTTTGATTCTTAACGAATAATGATAACTTCAATAGATTTTAGAGTGTATCTAATTATCTTTGTTTGTATCAGTTGACTCTATTAAAATCTGAAATATCATTGATAACTTTTTACTTATTGTCAATTAACTTCTTTTATTTTTGATTTAAGAGAATGACTAGCTAATTTTTCTTATGTTAATTATTTTTAATCTAATAATTGACAACCTCTTGGCTTATTATCGATTAAATTTGAGGCATCATTAATGATTTTATGATTGTGTCAGTTAAGTTTGAAATGTGACCAATAACTTTATACTTATTATAGTTGACTTCTCTCGAATATAATATTTGACTAATTGACTAAAAAAGTTCAAGTCTATTTCAATTCAATTTGAAATGGTTAACAACTTTGATTTGTACTGAAATATTTCTAATTTGGTAATTAATAATCTCTTTAACATGCTGTCAACTATATCCATAAAGAATTTTATTATTAAATAATTATAAATATTTGTGTTTACTATAATAAAATATTTTCCTTCAATTTAATTTCATATCATAAGCATCATGAATCATATGTTGCCTTATTATAGAATATAATATTGAATATTGTAATAGTACAAATATTTTAGTTGATACAAAGTTATCATATTGATTAGGTGCATTAATTTTATCCTTGGCGGTATGGCCTCTAAATCGATCTGTATTTATTTAAAAGATATGTGCGTGATTAAAAGATATTTGCATAATTAAAAGATATGTGCGTGATGTAAATTTTTTTGAAATTTAACAGCATGCGTATAATGAATAACTGCACCAATTGTTTAAAAAAATATTTGATCTATCATTTTAGTTTTTGAAGAAAAAAAATCTATTTTAAGATAATTCTTATAAATATAAGTATTCAATAATCACATTCTAATTTGAATTATCAAAATCGATATATTTAAGTCAAAACTAATTCATTTTGGTTTTTATCAAAAATTTTAAATAATTTTTAATTAAAAATTGACTTTAAACTTAAAGATAATAAAAAATTTTAAAAATATGAAAATAAATAAATAAATATATATTATAATCATAGAAAAATATTTTTATAAAAATTTTATTTAAAATTGGAAAAAAATTTTAGGTCAGGTTCAAATCCGATCTGATCCCATATCAAAACCTTTACTATTATACTAAAAACATTTTATAATGCCAAAATACTATATAAAATCCGATCTGATCCTATATCAAAACCTTTACTATTATACTAAAAACATTTTATAATGTCAAAATACTATATAATTCTGTATAATATATTTTTAAAATTTAAATTTTAACTTTTAAATTGAAATATTTTCCGTTTCGATGTTAAACTAAATTTAAAATCAAAACCAATATGAAAAAGGATAATTACGTATAAGTCCTTGTAATTAGCCTTAATTACGTACAACCCCTGTAATTTTCGGAATTACCCACACCCCCCTATTTTCGAAAATATTTACCCACACCTCTTGATTGTTATTTAATCAAACTTTTCCCAAAAAATTCTGATTTTACCCTCGATTATTTTTACAAATACACCCCTAAAAACTTCTTTTTTATATTTTAAACCCCGAAATTCGATTTTTTGCAAATAACACCCCGAAATAACTCTGATTTACAGAAAGGACCTCAAAATTCGGATTTTTACAAATAAACCCCCAGAAATTATTTCGATTTACAGAAAAGTCCCCGAAATTCGGATTTTTGCAAATAACACCCCGGCGCGCGGCCGGGAACGGAGGCCAAGGCCGGGCGGGCTGGAGCGGAGGCGGAGGCGGGCGGGAGCCGGCGGCTGGAGCGAAGGCGGAGGCCGAGGGGCAGGAGCGGAGGAAGACGTGGGCGGAGGCGGACGTGGGCAGGACGGGAGCGGAGGCGGACGTGGGCGGGAGCCGGCGGTGGGAGCGGAGGCGGAGGCCGGGGCGCCGGCGCGCCTACACCCGGGCGCAGACGGCCAAGGCCGACGCCGTTCCGCCCCCGCGTGCCGGGGATGGAGGCCAAGGCCGCGCCGTCCGCGCCCGTGTGCCCGGCGCGCCGGCCTCCATCCACGTGCGGAGGCCGTCCGCGCCGCGTGCCGGCGAGCCAATCCGGCCTCGGCCTCCGTCCCCGGCTTGCGGGCGAGGACGCCGACCGGCGATGGTACGGCGAGGGTGTATTTGTAAAAATTAGTTTTAAAATTTCAGAAAATTTAGATTTATTTTATAAAAAAAATTTAAGGGTTTTTTTAATATATAAATATTAAATTTGTATTTATAAATTTAAAAATCATTAATGTCTTTTTTGTAAAATTTTACTTAAAATATGATAAAAAATATAGACTTATTTATAAATAAAAATATTGAAGGGGTCTATTTGTAAATATACAACATGAAAGTTGTAATTTTAAATTTTAAGTTTTGAAACCTTTCGATGAATTATTTGTAAAATTTACTTATAAAATAAATAAAATTTGGATATATTTATAAAGAAAAATATTAAAGGTGGTATATTTTTAAATGTAAAAATAGTAAACTTGTAATTTGAAATTTGAAATTTTAAAACTTTCACCGTATTTTCTGTGAAATTTAGTATTAAAAATGATTAAAATATTGATTTATTTAAAAAAATCAAGGGATCTATTTGTAAATGTACAATATGAAACTTGTAATTTTAAATTTTATATTTTGAAACGTTCGATGATTTATTTGTAAAATTTACTTATAAAATAAATAAAATTTGGACTGATTTCTAAAGAAAAATATTAAATGTGGTCTATTTTTAAATATAAAAATAGTAAACTTGTAATTTGAAATTTTAAATTTTAAAACTTTCACCGTATTTTCCGTGAAATTTAGTATTACAAATGATTAAAATATTGATTTATTTAAAGACAATCAAGGGATCTATTTGTAAATGTACAATATGAAACTTGTAATTTTAAATTTTATGTTTTGAAACGTTCGATGATTTATTTGTAAAATTTATTTATAAAATAAATAAAATTTGGACGTATTTATAAAAAAATATTAAAAGTGGTCTATTTTTAAATGTAAAAATAGTAAACTTATAATTTAAAATTTTAAATTTTAAAACTTTCACCATATATTCCGTGAAAATTAGTATTAAAAATGATTAAAATATTAATTTATTTTAAAAAAAATCAATGGATTTATTTGTAAATGTATAATATGAAACTTGTAATTTTAAATTTTATATTTTGAAACGTTCGATAATTTATTTGTAAAATTTACTTATAAAATAAATAAAATTTGGTCTTATTTATAAAGAAAAATATTAAAAGTGGTCTATTTTTAAATGTAAAAATAGTAAACTTGTAATTTTAAGTTTTAAATTTTAAATACAAGCAACTTTGGGTGTCTGTGCCAAATGCTCTGCAAGTACTTCCTCCACATTCAAGGAGACAACCTGATAGACCTAAGAAGAAAAGGATTAAGGATCCAATGCAAACATCAAGTAGAGCAATATATACTTGTAGTAGATGTGGTTAGATGAGACACAACAAGAGAGCGTGTAAAGAGCCTCTTGGACTACAACAACAAATTGATGTTTCTGGATCTAACAATAATCAATAGTCAGTGGGAAACTAATATGTTGGAGAACGTGAAAAGGGAAGAGGAAGAGGAAGGTCTGCCGTAATGACTTCAAATTTTAGTATGCATTTATATGTAAGTTTTTCTTTTAAAAAATTGACAATTTTTTTCTTATTTTATGTGATTTTGAAACAATACATTAATAAATGTCACTGTATTTTTTTGCAGGAAGTTCGTCAGATCTCTAGGATCAATTTTGATTGGGTAAACAGTCTTCTCAAAAATGATGATGATGTCATGTTGCTTAGTTATCATAACTATGGGTGCATTCTGTTTGCAGGTACATATTTCTGCTAGATAGACTGGGGAGAGTTAGATAGCAAGGTTTTGGATTAGCGACTCAGGAGAAACTATCATATCTTTTATCATCCACCTCTCTTTTGTTGAATGAGAAATGAGAAGTGTTATTTTAGATACTTGTTTCATTAATGTTCTTCAAATTTTGATTTATAAGAAATAATGAAATGTTTCTTTTTTTGGTTCAATAATGGAAGGTTTGCTTTTGTTGGACAACAGCAGAACTTGTTATATTGATTTGTGTCTTGAACTTTCTATCTGCTATTGTTATCTGATTACTAATTAGGCTATATTATTTTAGCAAGCTGTAAGCTTCTATTATTGTTATGGCAGGCTATATGTTATAAAATCTCAGGAATGATTGTCATTTACTAGGAAGTGGCTTTCTTTATCATCTCCGATTTTATATAAATAGGCTTTATCCTTTTGGTGGGAGATCTGGATCTAGTGTGATTCCTCTCCGTACTCTTTCTTTAGTTGTTTCAAAACTTAAAATTTAAAATTACAAGTTTCATATTGTACATTTAAAAATAGATCCCTTGATTATATTTTTAATAAATAAGTCAATATTTTAATCATATTTAATATTAAATTTCACAAAAAAAAGACAGTGACGGTTTTAAAATTTTAAATTTGAAATTACAAGTTTACTATTTTTACATTTAAAAATAGACCACCTCTAATATTTTTCTTTATAAATAAGTCCAAATTTTATTTATTTTATAAGTAAATTTTACAAATAAATCATCGAACGTTTCAAAACATAAAATTTAAAATTACAAGTTTCATATTGTACATTTACAAATAGATCCCTTGATTTTTTTTAAATAAATTAATATTTTAATCATTTTTAATACTAAATTTCACGAAAATACGGTGAAAGTTTTAAATTTTAAAATTTCAAATTACAAGTTTACTATTTTTACATTTAAAAATAGACCACCTTTAATATTTTTCTTTATAAATAAGTCCAAATTTTATTTATTTTATAAGTAAATTTTACAAATAATTTATCGAAAGGTTTCAAAACTTAAAATTTAAAATTACAACTTTCATATTGTATATTTACAAATAGACCTCTTCAATATTTTTATTTATAAATAAGTCTATATTTTTTATCATATTTTAAGTAAAATTTTACAAAAAAGACATTAATGATTTTTAAATTTATAAATAAAAATTTAATATTTATATATTAAAAAAACCCTTTAATTTTTTTTTATAAAATAAATCTAAATTTTCTGAAAATTTAAAACTAATTTTTACAAATACACCCCTCGCCGGACCATCACCGACCGGCTTCCTCGCCCACGCGCCGGGGACGGAGGCCGAGGCCGGATGGCCCGCCGGCACGCGGGCGCGGACGGCGTCCGCCTCCGCTCCCGCCGCCGGCTCCCGCCCGCGTCCGCCTCTGCTCCCGCCGCCCGGCCTCTGCCTCCGCTCCCGCGCGCCGGGGTGTTATTTGCAAAAATCCGAATTTCGGGGACTTTTCTGTAAGTCAAAATAATTTTCGGGCGTTATTTGCAAAAATCCGAATTTGGAGTCCTTTCTATAAATCAGAGTTATTTCGGGGTGTTATTTGCAAAAAATCGAATTTCGGGGTGTAAAATATAAAAAATAAATTTTTAGGGGTGTATTTGTAAAAATAACCGAGGGTAAAATCGAAATGTTTTGGGAAAAATTTGATTAAATAACAATCAGGGGGGTTGGGTAAATATTTTCGAAAATTACGGGGGATTGTATGTAATTAAGGCTAATTACAAGGACTTATACGTAATTATCCCATATGAAAACCCAGACTTAAAATTCTAATTAAATTCTTCGAATACTGTTTAGTTTAGAATCAAGGTTAAATTCAAATTTAAAATTAATACTAAAAAAGAAAAAATAATTTAATTAAATTTTTGGTATTTGAATGCTAATTTAACTAGTGAATAGTTTAAATTTTTTAAAATTTTTATATCCTTAAATATATTATCTATTAAAATTTAAAATAAATAAATATAAAAATAACATAATAATTTATTTTTAAAATAACTTACAAATAATTTAATTATTTTTTAAATATTTAAATAATAAATTAGTCAGAACACCATCATCCTGATGATGATCGAACCAAAGGCACCCTCAAATTTCCGTCTCGTCTCCACTACGCTTTTGGGAAGCTACCCGACCATGGCGACTCCCTTCTCCAAGACCACCCTCTTCTCCGGCTTGCGCTCTCGTCTGCAGGTACTCTCTCTCCCTCCACGCTTCCCTAATTTCCAAAGTATCCGACCAATTTCGCCTCTTGCTTTTTTTCTCCAATCGTCCACAGAAGGAGGAACCATCGCACATCCGGCGTCGGGGATACCATATCGAACTCGGTGCCCGTGAGAAGGCGGTGAGATCTCTCTTCTAGTTTTGATTTTTTTTTTGTTTTTTCATTTTGGTCGACTTCTTGCACTTTTTTGTTGCTACGGTATTGTCTTGTCGATATTAGGGCTTCTTTAGATGTTTTGGAGCAGATTGAGTTGTTTGGACTGAAAAATTTCAGAAGATTTCTGCTCTTTTTGGTTGTTTGGAGATAATATTTGATGGAATGATTGCTGTGAGTCTGATGAATTCCCAGAATTAACGAAGAATCAAATATGGGTTTTTGGGGGCAAATTTTCTTCTTCTTGCTGCTTGTTGAACATCTTGTGGCACATGCTGGAAAGGAGCATATTGGACAAGTTTGAGAATGTGATTTTATGTTGCAAAAGAATAGTCAAAACCCAAGACTCTTCCTAGGACGAACTGGAATCCGGTTGCAAACATGTAATTGTACAACAGATCTCGGCCGTCAGTGGCATGCCACAGGATTGAAGTGTGACGATCCTACTGTCAAAATGGCCACTGCTTTGCATGTGGCACCCCAAAATTCAGCACAAGTGCAACAGTTTCTGACTGAATCCTGGTTCTCTGGAGACATTGGTCTCAGTGTCTCTTGAGCTATGGCAGCATCAACTCGATGAATAAAGCTCACTTTTCCTTTTCTTTACTCCCCTGTTTCCTTCATTTTTTTTTTTTGTCCAGGTGATTAAAGGTTTGGAAATTACGAAATGATCTGATGGACTTCTATTTGCCATTCCAGGTTTCAGTTTTTTGCTGCCAAAAAATGTTCAGGCTATATGTCTTCTGCTAGCACTAGTTGGTACATAACTTTCTTAGGTTATTTGATCCAATGTCTCCTTTTTCCATGTTATCCATTATCGTAAGAGCACGTGGTATATTATGGTCTGTTGTGCTGGTGTCAGGACTTGCTATTGTAGGCTTATTATTGATATGAGTGCATATATCCACACTCTCTCACCTCTCTTCTGCCTTCTCCTTCCCCCCTCCCTCACTCTCTGTCTCCCTCCCTCCCTCCTTCCCCCTTCCTCCTTCCTCCCTATGGTATTATTTTTAGTGTTACCAAAATATGTGTATCTCAGTACCTTTCACATAGCCATATGTGGGTAGGTACATGATACCTGAAGTGCACATGGATATGTCGTATAGAAATCAGTTTTCCTCTTCCTCTACTGAAGATAATTAATGATTGTGGGCATCTGATGGACTTGGAGATCAATTCAAAATTTAAATAATGTTATCTACTTCAATTCAAACATTGAATCTGATTTTCCAAGTGAATAAGGTGCACACAATTCTCAATAATCTTCAATATGTTCTTTTAATTTATTGAGATGAATTGGTTGCTATCTATGCTTCTGATTTGGAGATAGAAATAGCAGGCTGCTGCAACCCCAATTCTTTCAAAAATGAGTAGAGAAGGGTTGCAACAACCCTTTTTCTTGACTATTTTATACACATAAATATGTATTTATGTAGATATCTATATATGTGAAGTCATACCAGTATCCGTACCTTCCTTGAAATTGTCGTATCAGATACTTCTTGGTAGTTGGATGCTTGATATTTATATCCATATATTTGTAGCACTGATTATCCTTATTCATTTTATGAATGATCTGGCTTCTTGACTTCTTGAAAGGTTGATAAGTTCTGTTGTATCTCCATGGTTGTGCAATGACTAAGTTGCTTCTTAACATGTTAGAGTTAAGTAAATATCTTTTTTTTTAGTATTTTGATGATCAACATAAGAGGTGATTGGTTGCTTATGTTTGAGTTAGTTTGACATGAGAATGTTTGTTATTTGATGGATGTATCTGCTTTGAGTGATCGACCTGTGTCTAATTTATATATATTTTTTTGCATCACTTGGTCGGTTGATCAAATATTAGTTCAAATATAGTCGTCAATTTTACATTAGTAAACTCCTTTTTTTGTTAAGCAACACTTCTATTGAAGTATACAGATGATTATATGTATACTATTGAATCAGTTTGTGCATATTTGTGAATATAGGCCATTAACATTATAACCTTTTTTATTGAGTTTGGTGATTTTCATGTTTGAAATCATTGTCTGTGTCTTCATGGTGTCACTGTGCCATTCTCCAGCATGTTATAGGATTATATATGTTGGATACTTGCTTATACAGTCCATGTATGGAGTCTTTCTGAGCAATATGAATCAAATTAGCATGCCATAGGTTTCCTTGTTAATTCAGGTTGACTTTTTCCATGCAAGAGCTTTTTACCTCTGGTTCAAAGGAAAGGTGCAACTGAATCATTTGCAGGCAGCCTATGCTTGGCTCGACAAATAACTGACTAAACAAGCTTAAGCAAGCTGTGTCCAACTAGATGACTAAATGGACAAGCTTGAGCTTCGAATGTCAGCTCAACTTTTGGTGGATCACAAGGCCTTGGTTGGAGTGATGAATCTTTCAACTGGGGTAGAAAGAACAAGGGTAAGGATAAACATTGATACAAGGGAACACTGGGAGAAGATGGAAAATGAAAGGAAGAAAGATTGTTATGTTAAGTTTGCAAATTCTTCCCTTCACAGCGATGTTACCAGGACATCGACATGCAATGTCAAGTGTCCCAAGTATTTGAAGTATCTAGCTAGGCAATAGAAATTTAGATACAGGGATGCAGTTGCATATTTCATTTTTATGTGTACTTGTATTAAGTTAATGTAATGGCTTGTTTCGGAAGTTATGATCATGTGAAAATTGTGATTAGCTAATTAGGTGAATAATGCGTCATGATGGGATTTTGACCGCATATATTTCCCAAAATTGTAGGGTGGTGTTCGGATGTGATAAGTTTGGTTGTAAAAATCTGAGACCTGTTTGAAAGAATAGAGAGAGTGATCATCACCTCTGTACAGCCCAAACTGGCCCAAATTAGATATCACAAGTTATTAGATAGTTGGCCTGAACTTGATGAAATGTCTACTAAAATCTCATTTCATACGTTCTATCAGCAAAATCATCATTGGTTGTAAGATAACTGTGTGCATGTGTGTTCTAAAAAGGAAGCATGTGCATGTGATCCTGATCTTCAAGATATCATCCTAGTGCCCTAGAAGTATTGCAATTTGTTGAAGTATCCAAATGTTTGCCACGGGAAAACCATTGCATATGAGGCATTGAGGTAAGACTGCTAGTTATTCTCCCCAAAGGTAACACTGCCATGCAGCTTAGTTAGATCAAATGGCTAAAATTTGAGAGCAAGGGTCTTAAGCGCAAGCTTACTGAAAATGGTTCTTGAGCTTGATCACAAAAGAAGAGTTGGATTTGTTTAGTTGAAATTTTCTAGCTGGAGATATTAGAACGAGGTGTCCTCATTTCACAACTCTTCAATATAATTTATTCCTTTACATACCCTACATATGGATAACATCTAGACTATATGTTGAGTATGGGGACCTTATGCGAAAGTTATTGTAAGCTGGAAATTTGTGCTTATGTGATTTTCATGATAAGCAGCAGTCACTTTTAAATGTTTGCATGTCTGGTATCCTTGCATTCTTTGTGAGTCTCACACATGATGTATTATTCCATTGCAGCTTTTGGAGGAAGACCCTGCTTTAAAGAAGTTCAAGTCACACAAGAATACTGTAAAGCGGGTATCTAAAATTGGGGATGTTCTTACAATTCTAGTTGTTGCAGGTCTGTTCTACTTTAGTAAACCTTCCAGTTTCCCCATTCATGTAATTGTTGAAGTTGATAAATTTTCTGATGATCAGGTTATATACGGGATATGTATAGCTCTGTTATGTCTGATATAATCACTAGAGTTCCAAATCTTGAATGCCCTTTTGATGTGCTTTATTATGCTGTGTTCAAATTTAGTGACCTTGCGCTGATGAGCTACCGTTTTATGTGTCTGTTCAGCCTGCAGTTATGAGTTCTACGCTGTGGCCATGTCGAAAAGGGAAGAGTGGCTGCAGGAATAAAATGGCTTTTGCAGCTTACTAATGTTGCATATGCTCGGGAGAAATTCATGAAGCTAGAGCCTTCCAAATAACTATCACGTTTCCTGGGAATTATAGCTTGTGGTGCTTTGTATTCTCGTTATTTTGGTTGGGAATTCTTGTGTCTGAGTTCTTATCACTGGCTGAATTCTCTACATCCAGTGAAAGTAGGTTTTGGATCTTGGACATTCTGGCTTGTTTAGCCTACTGATTTGTTGCTTACTTTAAATATGATCCCCTGATAGTTCAAATAATTGCATGTACCCTTGCATAATAGAGTTTGTTTATTAAAGGGCAAATTATTAAATCCAAGCATGTGTTGGGAAACTGTATGTTAGTATCAGAATAGCTAAACCATAAATAACTAAATAAATATCTAGGGTGGTAACAGGCTTTAGCGCTTGAGGCAGGCTGAGATTTGTTAAGGTCTGATCATTTTTATAATAAGTTTATTTAGGATCTGATTTGTTAAATTTATACTGGATTTGTTAAAATTTATTAAAGCTTGTTAAGATCTATTAAAGTTCGTCAATGCCTTTGACATCTATAAATAAAATTGTCATGTCTAACGCTAGACAAGCACAAAAATTGACTATTATATTTTAACCAATCCTGCTTAATTTATTTGTCGACATTTATTACTTCTAAAGACATGTTAAAATAGTGTCTAAAAGCAAATTAGGGTATACAACAGGCTGTCCCATTAGAAAAGTAATGTCTAAATGGATTCCATGAGTGAAGTTGGCGGAATCCACGAGTAAAGTTGGGGGACTGAAGGATCCAAATGGACAATCCTTATAAATAATTACAAACACAATATTTACCAAAGAAAATATGGAGTGTATAAATTCACCAAGAAACAAACTATAAACACAATATTTACGAAAGAAAATCCTTCAATTTGAAGGGAAAAACTATGAAGTGCACAAATTCACCAAGCAGCAAAAATTGGGCTAATCTACAGTTTTACCCAAGGATTTAAAAATCAGTCGAATCTCGGCCCCCGATGATCCAATAACCCCTATAAAAAGAGATACCCTCGATCCATGCATAATAAAATTATTTTAAGTTTTTGTTTATGAAATCCTAGCTATTTAATGAACAAGTTTCATTTAATTGGATTGACATAAATATTTGCTTTTTTAGCCACATATAGATAAATATTCGTTAAAATTTTTTTTCCAATTAAAACCTTCCTCAATTAAAAATTTTTAGGGAAAAATACTAATAACCCGGGAAATTTTTAAGCTTACTAGACAATCCTTATCTAAATAAGAAAAAAAAAATTAATAATACAAATAATTTTAAAATATAATAAACATAAAAGTGATAATATAAATAGAATTACAATAACATAGACATATATTGTTCATAATGAAGATAAAATTCTAGGTATGAATAATTTTATTCAGATATAAGCATACATTTTGTGCAAAATTAGAATAACGGGGTTATTGATAAACTTGATACTTTTCAAGGGGGTTTCCGAAAACTTTAGCAGATTCATTATTGAAGATGACAATATCTCTTACATTGGATTCTTATCTTTTGAATAAAAATAATATCTTTTGTGCAAAAGAATCCATGCCTTTTTTATAGAATACAACCAAAGAGCACAAGGCACATATGAAACTTCCACACCCGATTATGGATATCATCACTATAATTATGTTTCTAGTTATATTCGCACCACAGGTGACGACGAGTTTGTTGGTCGTACGCCAAGAGGAAAGAGTAGCCAACAAACAATCGACAATATCGAGAATGTAGTGCAAGTTCAAGGTTATGGATCTGATGCAACATCATTTTCATATGGTTATGGGCAACCGACACAATATATTTTCATCCACTTTTTGGCAAGTCTAAGAGCTCATATTTTCATCCACATGCTGAGGCATACTACTACTGGTCATGTCTTCCTCGATCTGCTGCTGCTGCTGATAATGATGATGATGCATACGTTTTATCGCCTTAATCTATCAAAAATAACTTTTAGTCTTAAATTTAATACTTTATTATATTTTATATATATTTGTAATTTATTGAAAATTTGTCCCTGAACTTTTAGCTTTATTTATGTTATCTTGTATTTTATATTTGAATTTGTGAGGCTTGTATTTAGATTATTTTGTGGTGTGTATTTGAACTTGTATATTTGTACTAATATTATCTTGTATTTTGTATTTAAACTAATGTAGTTTATAATTATTGATGGAACTCAGTTCACCACCGATTTTGATTTGAGAAACTCCTTGGGATTCGATCTGTTAGACCGCTTGTCTGTTGATTTGCATAAATTTATGAAGAAGACCAGTAGAAACTCTCCAATAACGGTCGTTTTGACACTCAAGTTAGTCGAGCCTTCAATAATAAGTGTCATGCAAAGATTTGGACATTAGTACTTACCTCCTTGATTATTTTGTTATTTTTAGAGTATCCAAAGATTTGGTACATCAAGATTCTGTGATTTTAGGTAACCACTTTGGCGGATTTTTTGTAATGATAGCTATCACTCCCAATTTTTTGGGATTGACTTCCTGAATTTGATCCTAGAATCATTCGATATTGGCCATGATTCAATTGGGACATTTGGGGTCGATCATGCCTTAGTGCAAATCCCTTATAGTGTCGTAGACTGTATCGCAGAATATCGATGTCCATCACAATTCACGATATAGAAGAAGAACAGAAAAGAGGAAAAGATAGCAAACAACAGATATATGTGGCGAAGACGATCTAGAGAATATTGTATTGATGAGAAGAAAAAGAGAAGATTACAACGATGGAGACGAAATTCCAATATCACAAACTCTCACAAAAGACTAAGTAAGTTAACCGTTACAAGACATCTTGAGAGTATTGATCTATATATATATATCTCTCACTCTATTTAGAAACTCTTACATCAATGGTGTATTTATAGATGTGCCCTAACTGTATTTGAGTCAAAGTAGAAGACTGACTCAAATAAGACTTCTATTAATTTAAGTCTTCTAGTAGAAAATAAATCTAGATAAGTATTAGGCCCACTAAATAACTTCCTAATATAATTAAGACTCTCCGGAAGATCCGGATTCGAGACACAATTAAGCCAACAATCTCCACCTTGGCTCGAATCATCTTATTCTCTGAATTTGAATCTTCAATAGATGTCTTTGCCATTATTTCATGAGGTAGGATAAACGACCTTGAACATTGATCAAGTCCAAACTGAGCTTGAACTTGTCAATCGGAATCACCTTCGTCAACATATCTGTAGGATTTCTTGAAGTATGAATCTTTTGTAAGAAAATCTCATCGTCTTCAATAATGTCCCGAATAAAATGAAATCAGACATCTATATGCTTTGATCTGGCGTGGTACATTTGGTTCTTCTCAAGGTGTATGGCGTTCTGACTGTTGCAAAAAATAGGAAGAACATGTTGAGAAAAATCAACTTCATTTGCCAATCCTTTTAGCCATAGAGCTTCTTTGACGGCTTCTGTATCTACCATATACTCAGACTCTGTTGTAGATAATGTCACAGTTGACTGTAAGGTACATCTCCAACTAATGGATCCTCCATAAAGAGTGAAAAGATAACCAGTGAGGGATCGTCGTCGATCAAGGTCTCCAGCATAGTCTGAATCGACGTAGCCAATAATTTTGGCCTCTTGAACTATATTCCTGTCAAAACATAAACCAATATTAAGAGTACCTTTGATATATCTTAATATTCATTTCATAGCCTACCAATGCTCTTTTCCTGGATTTGTCATGTAACGATTAACAACGTTGACTGCTTGTGCAATATCAGGTCTTGTGCATACCATAGCATACATTAGACTTCCAACAACACTTGAAAATGGGATGTTCTCCATGTATGCATACTTCTCATCTGTTGAAGGACATTGTTGAGCTAAAAGCTTGAAGTGAGATGCCAAAGGAGTACTGACGGGTTTTGAATTCTACATGTGAAAACGAAAAATAATCTTCTCGAGATACTTGCTCTGTTTGAGCCATAATTTGCCATGTTTGAGATCTCGATCAATCTCCATACCGAGAATCTTCCTTGTAGCACCTAAATATTTTATCTCAAATTCCTTTTTCATTTTAAACTTTAAATCATTCAGTAGAGATATGTCTTGAGTAGCGATAAACATATCATCAACATAAAGAAGTAATATAATAAATGAGTTATTGACATGCATCTTAAAATAAACACAATAATCATGTTTGCAGTGGATAAAATCTTGTCCCAATATAAAACTGTCAAACATTTTATATCATTGCCTTGGAAACTGTTTCAAACCATAAAGTGATTTGTTCAACTTGCAGACAAAATTTTTCTTGTCTTCTTGGATAAACTCTTCAGACTGTTGCATAAAAATTTGTTCTTCTAATTCTTCATGCAGAAAGGTAGTTTTGACATCAAGCTGTTCTAACTCAAGATTATGAAAAGTAACTAAAGCAAGTAGAAAACGAATAGATGTGTGTTTAACCATAGGAGAGAAATTTTCATTAAAGTCAACACCCTTCTTTTGTGAATATCCCTTTGCAACTAAATGGACTTTGAATTTAACACCATCTATCTCAGATAAATCCTCTTTTTTTTGAAATACCCACTTGCAACCAATTACTCTTTTACTTTTTGGTAATTTCACTAGATCCCAAGTATGGTTCTTTTGAAGGGAATCCATCTCTTCATTCATAGCAGCTTGCCACTGAGAAGAATTCTTATCCTGCACTACTTCTTTATAGGAAGAAGGATCACCATTGTCAGTAACTAAAGTAAAAGCTACCATATCTTCAAAACTATACCTTTCAGGTGGCTTTATCTTTCTTTGAGATCTTCAAAGTGGAGTCTTTTCAAAAACTTGATTCTTAGAATTTTCTTGAGAGTTGGACATACCCTGAATATCTTCTTCTGAAGGAACTACATGCTCCACCTCCACTTGCATTATATCATTGGGACCTTTCTTGAGAGATTTTAGCATAACATTTTCATCAAATACTATGTCTCTCTCAATAATTACATTTGAAATAGTAGGATCTCACAAACGATAGCCTTTGATGCCTTTGGCATAACTCAGGAAAATACACTTTTTGGAATGTGCATCTAACTTATCCTTGACAATATGCACATAAGCAGGGAAACCAAAAATCTTTAACAAAAAATAATTTGCAGGTTGACCAGTTCATACCTCTTCAGGAGTCTTGCAATTAATGGTTATTTGAGAAGAGCGATTCACAATGAAGCATGCTGTATTGACTGCTTCTGCCCAAAAATCTTTATCAAGGTTAGCTGTACTGAGCATACTACGTGCTTTCTCCAACAAGGTTCTATTTATCCTTTCAGCCACACCATTTTGTTGAGATTTTTTTGGGATGGTAAAGTGGCATTTGATGCCTTCATCTTCGCAGAATTTGAGAAACTCTGTTGATTTGTACTCTCCGCCATTATCACTTATGAGGTATTTGATTTTTCTACCAGTCTTTTTTTCAACTAAAGTTTTCCACCGTTTGAAAACAAAAAACACTTCGACTTTGTGATGCAAAAAATAAATCTACACTTTTCTGGAAAAATCATCAATAAAACTGACAAAATAACGAGCACCAGATTTTGATGGAATAGGAGAGCACCACACATCAGAATGAATATAATCAATTAAGCCTTTAGTGCAATGAGTATCGGTGTTAAACTTTACCTTGGACTATTTATCATAGAGACAATGCTCGCAGAAATCCAATTTGCATGAGTTGTGGCCTTTCAGTAATTTTCTTTTGTTGAGCTCACTTAAACCTTGCTCACTCATATGACTGAGACGTATATGCCATAAGTAGGTCATATCAGAAAAAGAAGCCTGAGAAATTGCTGCTCCACCTGCAACGGTTTTTCCTACTAACTCATACAAATTTTCATGCTTTAGGCCCTTCATCACTATCAATGAGCTTTTAGCAACCTTAAGAACTCCACATTAAGTAGAATTCTTATAACCAGCAGAATCCAAAGCACCCAAAGAGATCAAATTCTTTTTCAAATCAGGAACATGTCTAACATTAGTAAGAGTTCTAATAATATTATCAAATATCTTAATTTTGATTGTTTCAATTCCAACAGTTTTACATGGATTGTTATTACCTATCAAAACTAAACCACCATCATAAGACTTGTAGTCTTAAAACCAATCCTTATTAGGACACATGTGGTAAGAACAACCAGAATCAAGAATCCAAATATCATGGTAACGATCAAAATTAGAACTAATAGAGAGAACATTACCAAAACCATCATCAGAACTCCCTTCAACAACTGATCTTGTTTTTTGGCTTGCTCTTTAGATTGACATTCTCTTTCTTTCTTTGCTTTGAGCTTCCAACACTCTTTAATTGCATGTCCCATCTTCTTACAATACCTACAATTTATTTCTTTGGATTTGGATCTAGAACGACATGTCCTTGATTTTTCTTTGGTACGACCTCTGACAATTAATGCTTCTGAGTGTGACACATCCCCTCTAATCTTTTTCAAATATTCATTAGATAGAAGGGCAGAAGAAATATCATCAAATTTCAAATCCTTCCCATACATGGGAGTAGTTTTAAAATTCTCAAGAGAAGGAGGTAAAGACGATAATAAAATAATTGCCTTGTCTTAATCTTCAATTTTAACATCAATGCTTAACAATTGAGAGACAAGTTTATTGAAAGCATTAAGATGATCAACTATATTTATACCTTCTCTCATTCAAAAATTGAAGAGTTTCTGCTTTAAGTAGACGCGATTTGAGATAGACTTACTCATATATTATTTTTTCAACTTTTTCCATAACTCTGAAGGTGATGTTTCATCAAGAAACGGATAGAGTACTTCATCGGTGAGACTGAGGATGATTGTGCTATGTGCACTAGCCTTCATATTTTTCCAAACACTTTCGGTGACATCTTCAGACTTGACATCCTCCAATGTGTTTCTCAACCCTTGTTGAGTAAGAATTGCACGAACTCTTGCTTGCCAAATAGGAAATTCTTGCTTTCCATTGAATTTCTCTATATCGAACTTCGTAGTAGACATGTTGAACCAAGCTCTGATACCACTTGTAGCGCAGAATATCGATGTCCACCATAATTCATGATGTAGAAGAAGAACAGAAAAGAGAAAAAGATAACAGACAAAAGATATATGTGGCAAAGACGATCCAGAGAATATTATATTGATGAGAAGAGAAAGAGAAAATTACAATGATGGAGACGAAACTCCAATATCACCAACTCTCACAAAAGATTAAGTAGCCTAACCATCACAAGATGTCTTGAGAGTATTGATCTCTATATATATCTCTCTCTCTCACTCTATTTAGAAACCTTTACATCAATGGTGTATTTATAGATGTGGCCTAATTGTGTTTGAGTCAAAGGAGAAGACTGACTGAAATAAGACTTCTACTAATTCAAGTCTTCTAGTAGAAAATAAATTAAATAAGGATTAGACCCACTAAATAACTTTCTAATATAATTAAGACTTTCCGGAAGATTCAGATTCGAGACACAATTAAGCCAATAGTAGACCATATATAGGTTCATTACTGGTTGAGCACATTGAGCTCTTCTAGGTTCAGTACTAAGGCGAGTGTTTCCTACTTTGGATGCATTAGTTTGCAACTTGATCTCTGGGCTTGACTTTCATTGATTTTGGATTTGTAGAGTTCCTTCAACCAGTGGGTTTAGGGTTGGACCTTGGTCACCTCGGCGAATGACTTTAGACTTGGTTCACACTTGGTCCGGGTTTATCGAATCAGCCCTTGTAATTTAGTGTATTATCAAAGCCCTCCAACTTTAGACCCCATCTCGTAGGTTCAGGGCCTTGAGGTTTTTAGCTTTCTTTTGGTGACTGCTAAGTAGTTCAACCTTTGATCATTATAGGCAGGATAACTCGAGTCACAACTTTTTCTTTATGAAAGTAGGGCATCAACTACCATGACTATTAGGAAATAGCACCATTACCTAATCTGAGGTGCCATGATGTAAGGCATTGATTGCTGTGATGCTTGGAGATGCAAGTCATCATTTTGCCAAATCTTGCACTATCATTAGGGTTTTGTTTCTTCTCGAGGTGACGGCTTGGAGCTCTCTGTTTGCTTATTTAGGTGATGTCTTACATGCCCCGCAATCTCTCCACTTGAGGCAGTTTGCAGTCAGATGACAAGCTATATACTTGATCGATTAAAATGTTGGCTCAAATCGAAAGAAACGGCTCAAGAAGAATATGAAGTTAACTCCACTCATCAAGTTATGAGGACTTAATGTCTAGAGTTGGGAGCTCTGATAATATAGTGAACCCTCAAACTAGTTTAGTCAGAGTCTAATAAACTAATCCAAAATTAAATCTAGAAAGAATCCCTCATAAAGAGGTAACTATATTGTAGAAGATAATCATAGCAAATTTCTTACAAATTAAGGATGCTATTTCTATAAAGCACAGTTAATAAAGGTATAAAAATAAGGTAACTCTTTCCCTTTTTCACAAACTCTCAAGCTATGAATTCTATGATTTTTTCACTTCTAAATTTTATTATTGATTTTTCTCAAAAAGCAATGTTGACTTAAGCTTCAGAGGGGCCGTCGGACTTTGATAGTCCCCCTCACAATGTCTTTATCTGATAGATCATGCAACATGGACTGACCTAGCAAATTCAATCTTAAGGAGTTTCTCAATTCAAAATTGATGGTGAGTTTGACTAAATCAATAATACTATTATAATTATTAGAGTTTATATTATTGTAAGCATTTTATTTGTATCAATTTATGTAGTTATTCAATTGTTGCTATAAATGATATCTAAATCTCATACTCATTTGTAACCTAATTTACTCACAAAATCTACATTAATTGATTACTTATAATTTATAATTAATTGGTATAATCTAACCAAAAAAATAAGGAGACTAGTAAGCCCATTGGTTTGAACATAATTTAGTTATATTGATAGAGCCCGATTCACCACTGATCTTAGTCTGAGAGGCTCTTTGAGATCTTGATATTCTAGGCCATCCTTCTTTTGATTTGCACAGAGAAGAATCATGAAAAAGACTATCAAAAACTCTCTAGTGGTGGTGGCTCCAATGCTCAAGTTAGTTCTGCACTCAGGAATGGAGATAGAATGAGAAATTGAGCATTAGTCCCTTACCTCTCTAGTTATCTTATTATTTATAGTGCTCCTGAATATTCAACATATTTAGATCCTATAATTTTGAGTAACCATGTTGCTAATTTTTTTCCATGAATGGGGAATTAATCTCGGATTCTTCAGGATTGATTCCTAAAGAAGTAGTAGATTAACCGACTGGTATATTGGTGTCATCGGATTGAATCTAGTGAGTTTGGTTTTAGCTAGGTTTTGAGATACGATTGACCCTTCTTGTGAACTCCTTATCTGAAGTCACTGAGCTCACAATGGCCTAGTGTATTGTCAAATCCTTAGCTTGGACCCTTCTGTTTGGGATCGACCCTTTGAGCTCAATTTCATTGACTTTTCTAACTTAGAAAGTTCAGCTCGGAACTCACCTTTTAGTTGCCTTGGTTACCTACCTTGGCTAGCGATTTTGACTTTTGTTCCATACATATTTAGTTTCACTGAGCTGTCACTTGTTCACTTGATGTATCATTAGTGTTCCCAACTCTAGGTCTCGTATCATAAGTTTAGGGACCGTTTGGAACTTTTTCTTCTTCTTTCGGGCTTCTGACTGTCATAGTTTGAGTGAGTTATATGCTAGCCTTTTCTTTTGGGGGAATGAAGTGTCAGCCACCATGAGGTTTGGAGAGTCATGTCCTTATTTAATCTGATGCCCTTGGATGTGAAGTGCCAACTGTCATGATGCTTGGGGAGGCAGGTCACCTCCTTATTGTATCCTGCATAACTATTTATGGTTTTGCTCTTTTTTTGAGGTGCCAGTCTAGAGCCACCCACTCACTCTTGGGGCAATGCACCAAACACCTCATGATCAATTTCTAAAATTAGATAAAAGATTCTTGTTGTTGGATCTTAATGAGGATTTTGGAGATATGGCTTGTTGGGCTTCATCAGGTTTGATTGAGTCATGTGAAAGCATTATGATAGTGTGGTGAGACTTATATAAAGGATGATATATTCTTTTCCTCTTAGTTTAGCAAATATGTGAATCCTCCATCTTCCTCCCTTGGCATCTTCATCCTCTACCAAAAAGCCCATTCATCCATGGCATCTTCCTCTACTCCATCAAGCTCTAGGAAGAAATCCTCTATCATTAAGAAGGAGAGCATTTTGGGATAGAAGGCACATGTCCCGAAGACATCCTTGGCCTCCTATGGTCATGGTTAGAAATAAGGCTAGACTAGTGGCCAAGGATTTCAACCAAGTTAAGATATTGATTTTGAAGAAACTTTTGCTCCCATAGCTCATTGGAATCTATTCATAGTTTACTTGCTTTTAAATCTTATAGAGGTTTCAAACTATTTCAAATGGATGTCAAAAGTTCTTTTCTAAATGGGTTTTTATCCAAAGAAGTCTATGTCAAACAATCTCCCAGATTTGAGGATTTAGAATATCCAAACCATGTTTTAAATTTGAAGAAGGTATTATATGGGATCAAGAAAGCTCCAAGAGCTTGGTATGAGAGACATAGTTTTTTTTTTAAAATTTCAAATAGTTTTTCAAGAGATTGTGTAGACACCGCATTATTTCTATTGAAAAAGCATAATGACTTATTAGTAGTACAAATTTATGTGCATGATATTATATTTGGTGCTACTAATAAAAATCTATGTGAGATATCTACAAGTACTATGATAGAGAAGTTTAAGATGAGCATGATGGGAGAATTGAACTTCTTTCTTAGACTCCAAGTGTAATAAATAAAAAATGAGATCTTCATCAACCATGCTAAGTACACCAAGGACTATTCAAGAAGTTCAACATGGATGAAGTTGTGGCAATAGGAACTCTAATGAGTCCCTCAACAAAGTTGGATAAGGATGAAGATGGTGAAAAAGTCAATGAAAAGCGGCATAGAGGTATGATTCATAGCTTATTGTATCTTATCACTAGTAGATCTCATATTATATTCAATGTTTGCTTATGTGCTGCATTTGAAGCACCTCGTAGAAAATCTCATCTAGTTGCTGTAAAATGCAAACTTAGATATTTTAAGGACACACTAGACTTAGGATTATGGAATCTAAGAGATGAGTGCTTTGATTTAATTAGATTTTGTGATGTGGACTATGCCAGATATTGTATATATAGAAAGAGTATTAGTGGTACATGCTAGTTTTTTGAAAAATCTCTAGTCGTACGCCAAGAGGAACGAGTCACCAACAACCAATCGATAGTATTGAGAATGTAGTCCAAGTTCAAGGTTATGGATCTAATGCAACATCATTTTCATATGGTAATGGGCAACCGACACAATATATTTTCATCCACTTTTTGGCAAATCTAAGAGCTCATATTTTCATCCACATGCTAAGGCATACTACTACTGGTCATGTCTTCCTCGATCTGCTGTTGCTAGTGATGATGATGATGAATACGTTTTATTGCTTGATCTATCAAAAATAACTTTTAGTCTTAAATTTAATACTTTATTATATTATATATATATTTGTAATTTATTGAAAATTTGTCCCTGAACTTTTAGCTTTTATTTATGTTATCTTGTATTTTATATTTGAATTTGTGAGGCTTGTATTTAGATTATTTTGTGGTGTGTATTTGAACTTGTATATTTGTACTAACATTATCTTGTATTTTGTATTTGAACCAATGTAGTTTATAATTATTGATGAAACTTGGTTCACCACCGATTTTGATTTAAGAAACTCCTTGGGATTCGATCTATTAGGCCACCTCTCTGTTGACTTGCATTAAAAGAAATTTATGAAGAAGACCAGTAGAAACTCTCCAATAACGGTCATTTCAACACTCAAGTTAGTTGAGCCTTCAATAATAAGTGTCATGTAAAGATTTGGACATTAGTACTTACCTCCTTGATTATTTTGTTATTTATAGAGTATCCAAAGATTTGGTGCATCAAGATTATGTGATTTTAGGTAACCACTTTGGCGGATTTTTTGTAATGATAGCTATCACTCCTGATTTTTTGGGATTGACTTCCTGAATTTGATCCTAGAGTCATTTGATATTGGCCATGATTCAGTTGGGACATTTGGGGTCGATCATGCCTTAGCGCAAATCCCTTATAGTGTCGTAGACCATATATAGGTTCATTACTGGCTGAGGGCATTGAGCTCTTCTAGGTTTAGTACTAAGGCAAGTGTTTCCTACTTTGGATGCATTAGTTTGCAGGTTGATCCCTGGGCTTGACTTTCATCCCCTTCAAGTGAGTTCACTTACTTAAGTAATTTTTCCTTCTACTCTTGATGATTCTAGCACAAATATTTTGTTAGGCAATCATGAGATGAGGGTTTGGATTTTTGAATCTATCCTCTAAGAGAAAAACTTCGAGTAGTTGGTCAGCACCTTTGGCTTCCTAGATGAAATTGAGTTAGACCTGTGGGGGTTAGAGAAAGATCGTAGGGCCCTTAGGGAGAGGTTTGGTTTTGAGTTTTTTACCTATTGGGAGATGTTTGAGAGTGGGTTTAGGTATCTCATAGATTCTTTTACTTGAGACATTCTAAAATATTGGGACTTGCCTCTGGATCAGATTGTCCCCAATGCTATAAATTTTACCACAGCCTTTCGAACCGTAGCCACCTTAAAAGGTCATTATCCAACTATAGAAATATTTAGGAATGCCTTTAAGGATTGCCAAGGTCCTAATATAGGAGGTTGGTGGTATTTCACCCCCAATAAGTGGTGTAATTTTTTTACTTCCAACCCCAACTCAAATCATTCTTGGAAGGATCATACTATTAGGATCTTTTTCAAGGCTGATTTGGGCCTCCAGCATGAGTCGGGTAATCCTTTCTTCCATAGGACTGACACTAAATTCTTTCCCAAGTCCATCACCTTTTAGTATCTTGGGCTGAGGAGGTAGAAGAGGTTAGGTCCATCCCTACATGTTTTGATGAGACCTATTTGGAAAAGCATGGCCTATGTATTGCTCGGATGGCTAGTTTGGAACTCAGCCCTCAAGGCTTAGGCTTTCTTCATTTTTTTTGTAAGTTTTTATTCAGTTTAATGAAGTGGTGTTGTGCTTACAGGGATCATTGAGCTTATTTAGCTTCATGAATGAGATCCTAAAGGAGCAAGGAGGGGCTCCTCGGGTATCATCAGCTCTGAAGAAGCTTGCTGCACTAGAAATTCCCAATCCTCCTCCTGTCATGGCTCTAAGCCAAGAGAAGAGGAAGAAAGGAGAGGAGGATAAGAGTCAAGGAACAGATGAGAAGTGGACAAAGAAAATATGAGTACCACCTCATTCCTCTTCTCCTCCTTCTTGAGCTGCTTCCTTAGGTGATCATGCTTGATCACCTGCTTGCTTGATAAATAAGGTTAATTGTGGCAAAGGAGACATTTTTGCCCCTTCCCCAACTTGCTCTTCAAGGTGTGGGGATGCTCTCCTCTCATGTTGTAAAGCATCTCAAAGGAGATCAACACCAAGGAGTATTTTCTCGATGACTTTGGGGAGAATGAAGGCTCTTTCATTACCAAACTCCCGATTGACAAGCTCTTCCTGAATGGGGCAGGAGCTTGTTGTGATGTAAGTTTGCTCCGTCTTGACTTCTCCCATTCTTTCTTTATTTTGGTATTCTAATGTTTAGTTCAGCCATAGTCCTTGCATTTTTTTTCACTTCATTGGACATTACTTTTATGAGGCTTAGAGGGAAACAAGCTCCAAGAATACCAAGGCCAAGGAGGAAGTGAATCTACTTTGCCCTCAACTCATATCCCTCCAAAGTAGCATGGAGGAGTCATCAATGAAGGTAAAGGAAGAGAAGAACCTCATCATCACTGAACATGACTTGGCCTTGTCTAACATGGAGGTGACCAAGGCCAAGATGGAGGTGCTGAAGATCCAACACCAAACCACCTTGAGGGAGGCACATGCCACTGTTATCGCCAACTACCTTTTGAGACAAGAGCACACCAATGCCCTAAAGATGACTAAATTGCAGGTCATCTCCAAGTTCAAAGCTAGCAACAAGTATCTTAGGGATTGTGCCAAGCTCTTCACCTAGGGCTTCAATGGAGGTTACCGTATTTGTAGGGACACAGTGAGACAAAACCATCATGACATTTGGCTTTGACCTTGAAGATCTCTGCATTGAGCTGTACAACAACTTAAAGGTTTGAGGCCTCAAGTGAGAGTATAAGGTGCTTCTTCAAAGGGAGAAGGAGGCTATTGTTGTGATGGTGGGCAAGGGTCAAAAGGGAGAGGAGAAAGCAGAGGTTGAGGTTGAGGTCATTTCGGAGCCTGAGAAGCCATCGCCTCTTAATATCCCCGATTGATTTTCTCTAATGCAATGAGAAAATTTGTGTACTAATCTTTTGCTTCAATTAAATTTTCCTTTCATCCTGTGCCTTTACATTTTTTGAGTTGTCTTTTTGACTTCTTTAATTCATCCTGTGCCTTTACATTTTTAATTCTACCTAAATGCTCTCAATGGCTAAGATTGTCAAGCATATAAACTTCAAGGTGAATTCCTTCAAGTCTTAGCTCGATAGGTAGCTTCTAGGTTCTGGGGGTTCACAAGAATTTCTATAACACTTCTCTTCCATAGTTTGGCATCTCACAAATTAAGCAAAATCTTTTGCAGGAATATTTTTGCATGGGGTCAAACTGTGAACTTGACTCCATCCTTTGGTGGTTTGTTGATGTCTTATATTATGTTCCTTTTCTCAAACATGAAGCTTGCCTTAAGCTTTGCTTGGATATGAGCATTTTGCTTGGTATGAAGTTGTATCCTTTGCCTCATGTAAACTAAGGCCCCAAGTGCTCAACACTAGACTAAGGTCTTTGTGCTTGACATTGAGCCAGGGTCTTATGCCTCATCTAGTTCGAGGTCTTTGTGCCTCATCTCATTTGATGTCTTTGTTCTTGATACTGGGTTGTTTATGTCTCGTCTAATCCAAGGTCTTTGTGCCTCATCTAATTCAAGGTCTTTGTACTTGACATTGGGCTAAAGTCTCATGCCTCATTTGATTTGAGGTCTTTGTGCCTCATATGATCCAAGGCTTTATGCCTGACATTGGACCAAGGACTTATGTCTCATCTGATTTGAGATTTTTGTACCTTCTCTGATTTGAGTTCTTTATGCTCGGTATTGAGCTGAGGTCTTATGCCTCATTTGGTTCGAGGTCTTTGTGACTTGTCTGATTTGAGGTCCTTTGTGCCTGGCATTGGGCTAAGGTCTTATGCCTCATCTGATTTGAGATCTTTGTGTCTTGTCTGATTTGAGGTCTTTGTGCCTGACATTGGATTGAGGTCTTATGCCTTGTTTGGTTTGAGGTCTTTGTGCCTCGTCTAATTTGAAATCTTTGTGGTGCTCTCCTAGGCAAAGACTTATTTGTAAAGCATAAATTTTATTAAAAATAGACAAAACATAGTTTTAAAGATAGAATCTTCTAACATTGTCGATGTGCCATGTCCTTGGGAGGGTCATCTGGGTGTTTGATCTTAAGGCTCCTAGTCTCACAACTTGAGAGACTTTGAATGGACCAACTCAATTTGGAGAAAGTCTCCTTGATGTTTGATCGACAAGCTCAACTTGGCGGAGTACCCAATCACCTAGTTGTTATTCTTAACTATGAACCTAGGTATTATGGTAGCATTCCACTCACCATTGATATTCGCTGATCCTTGTGTGCACCTTCTCTTGGGCCTCCAACATACGGTCCTTCTTAGCCCAACTATTTTTCTCATTCAGCAAGTGATCATAACTCTGAACTCATGGAGAAGTGAGTCTAATTTTCACAAGGATGATTATCTTGATCCCATAGGCAAGAATATAGGGTGACTCCTCAGTTGTCATCCTAAGAGTAGTTCGATAGGATAACAAAGCATATGGTAATTCTTTGACCTAGATGAGCTTTCCCTCTAGAGATACTTCTTTATATCTATGAGCAAGGTTTGGTTTGTTACTTCATCCAAGCCGTTGGCTTGGGGAAGTGATACCAAGGTGAGTCTTTGCTCTATGTTGAGATTCGTGCAATACTCCCTAAACTTTGAGCTATTGAATTACTTTCCATTATTTGTGACCATCACTCATAGAAGTCTAAAATTGCAATTGACATTCTACCCAAGAAACTCCTAGATCATCTTCTCAATGATTGTGGCAAGCAACTTAGCTTTCACCCACTCGGTGAAATAGTTAATAATGACTACAAGAACTTTCTTTGTCCTGAGACTATTTAAAATGGACCTAGGGTATCTATTCCCCACTGGTCGAAGGACCATATGTGCTTGAGTCTGCTAGAGTTACATTATGAGGCTGTGGTAAACTGAGGTATGTCTCTAGCATTGTTCACATTTGGATACCAGCTAGGATGCCTTGGCAGCTATGTTGAACCAATAATAACCTTGCTTGAGGAGTTTATGTGCCAAGGCTCATCCTCCTTGATGGCTTCTGCATATCCCCTCATGCACTTTTTGAAGGATATAATAAGCTTTCTCAGGTCTCAAGTAGCGGAGTAGTAGTTATGTGAGCAACCTTTTATATAGGACTCCCTTTACGAAGGTGAAGTTTAGAGTTAGCCTCATAATTCTCCAAGCTTCAATTAGTTCATCAGGAAGTTTCCCTTTTTCCAAACAAGGAATAATAGCATCTATCCAACTTAACTCTGTGTCTATTGGATTTACCTCAATGTTCTCTAAATAACTTGGTTGCTAGAGATTCTCCACAAAAATCTATCTCGACTGTGAATTTGACGAGGTTGAGGCAAGTTGCGCAAGGGTATTTGCCTTAGTATTGCTATTTTGAGGTATGTGGCAAATCTCAACTCGGTCCATCTTTGTCATGAGCTTTCGTCCCTTGGCTAAATACTATACCATATTTGCCTCTTTTGCCTCATTCTCTATAGTAACCCGGAGGCACACAAGTTGGGAGTTGCTAAATATTTTGAGTTCTTTTGCTCCTGCTGCCAATTCTACTTGCAATCTGAGGAGAAAGGTTTTTTATTTTGTGGCATTATTCAAAGCTTCAAATTCTAGTTCGGCCAAGTACTCAACCACTCTTCGATTTAAGCTTTGGAGGACTACTCCAATGTTGTACCCTGACTCACAAGATGAGCTATCAATCCGAACCTCCCTGGTTTAGATTTTGACCCTGATAGGTATGAGGTGGTTTCCACCATGAAGTTTGTAGGGCTTATTCTTTGATGGTCTTCTGAACTTCATAAGTCCCTTCAAATTAGCTTAATTTGATTGACCACTTGAGTAATCTTATTGAGGTTTTTGATTTTTGTAGTGTCCACCAAAGTGGGAGATTGGTAAGTGTCATGACTGAGTGTGTCTAAAAGAATGAGTAGAGCTTCCAAGTTACTAGTACCATGGTGTATGCAAGCTTTTCTAGATGGGGCTATTGAGTCTCCATTCCTGCGAGTATGTGGCTTATACAGTAGATGGGATATTACTTCCCACCTCAGTCGCTTATTAGCACCAAACTTGTTGCTTGGTCTGAAACCGCAATGTAGAGGAAAAGTACCTCATTTGGATCAGGTCTTACTAGTGAGGAGGTTTACCCAAATATTTTTTTTAGGTCCTCAAAAGCTCATCCACTTTCTTTAGTCCATTCAAATTTTGAGCCTTGCCTGAGAGCCTTGAAAAAAGGGAGGCATTTTTCTCCCAACCTGGACAAGAAATGGTTGAGTGTCGCCAAATGACCTATAAGTCTTTGCATTTTTTAAGAAAACTTGGGGGCTTCATTTTTCTCACTACCTTGATCTTCTAGGGTTAGCCTCAATTCTCTGCTTTGAGACAAGGTACTTGAGGAAGTTTTTTGAACCTACTCTAAATGCACACTTCTTGGGATTTAGCTTCATTTGGAACCTCCATAGTATATTGAAAATTTCTTCTAGTGTCCTTTGGTATCGATACTTTTCACTAGCATGTCATCAATATAGGCTTCCATGTTCCTCCTAAGTTGAGTCTTGAAGACCTTGTTCACCATTATTTGATATGTTGCACTTGGATTTTTTTTGCCCAAATGACATGGTAATATAGCAAAATGTACCTTGGTCCATGATAAAGGCTACTTTTTCCTCATCCTTGGGGTGCATTCATATTTGGTGGTGACTTGAGAATACATCTAAGAAGTTTAAGAGCTAATGGCCCGAGGTAGAGTCCATAAGTTGATCAATTTTGGGCAAAGGGTAGCTATCATTCAGACAATCTTTATTCAAGTTGGTGAATTCGATGCACATTCTCCACTTGCCATTGGCCTTTTTCACCATCACCACATTCACTAACCAATCAGGATAATAGACTTCTCTGATGAATCCTACATTGAGAAGCTTATTTACCTCTTCTGCAATGGCTCTTTAACACTTAGGAGCAAAGTACCTTTTCTTCTATTTGATTAGTTTGTGGTTTTCTATCATTACAAGCTCATTCTAAGCGATCGAGGGGTCTATTCTCGATAGTCTTCCAAAGACCATGCGAAGACATCCTGACTCTTCCACAAGAATTCTCTTAATTCTATGTGAAGAGGCTTTGTGAGGTTTGTGTTGTCTTTCAATGTTCTCCTTGGGTCTTCATTGATGAAGAGGTTGATGAGCTGCTCCATTGGTTTGGTGCACATCTTCTTTCATTTGGTGGAAGACTTATTAACCTTGGCTACTGTTGAAACTTTACCTTTCAGGTCAGAGTTGTTTTGCCAATAAGAGGCCTCACACTTCTTAGCAAGACTTTGGTTACCCCCATGCTTTGCCTATGCCATGTTTAATTAGAATCCTCATAACCAGGTGAAAGGTCAAGATTACCACTTCAAGTTGATTAAGCATCGGACAGTCCAGTATCATGTTGTATGCTGAGTGTGTCTTAACCATGAAAAACTTTAATTTGATGGTAGTGCTTCTATGGCTTTCTCCAACCGTGAGTAGCTGAGCTTCCCATATTCACCATAATGCATTATGTGGAATAGCTGTCTAGGACTACCGAGATCACCAGTGCATCATTGTGGAGCACTAAAAGTCCTTCTAAATCTTTTGTTGGCTCCTCCTGAGCCTCTTGCCCCCTATGACTGTTCAGAGTTTGCTATTTGATGCCAAGGCTTTACTCTAGGTTGGAGGGCTCACCAAAATCATATTGAGATTTCCTTTTATTGGGGGTTTGTGCTGGAGTAGGATTTGTTTATAGCAAGGTCCAAGGACGGGGCTCTCTTGTGTGAGTCTCTTTTGGTCTCTCACCTCGGAGAACAAATTGCCCGAGATGTCCATCTCATATGAGTCTTTTGAGTTCATCTTTGAGATGCTTGCATTCTCCAGTATCATGGCCATATTCTTGATAAAATGATAGTACCTAGACTTGTCGAGGTGTTGATGAGTTGTGCAAATTGGCAAAGGCCTCTACAAGATCTCAATATTCAATTTGAACAAGGACTTCAGACTTAAAATTTTTTAGTAGGGTGTACGCTTGAAACTCAAGCTTTTGTCCTTTGGGCCTACACTCCCTCTGCTCTGTTCTCAGTTTCTTTGTCTCAAGGAGCTTCATTTTCCAAGATTTTTTCTTCAGTTTACTAGAACCCTTGGACTTTCTCTTTGTCGCAATTACTTCTTTAGAGTCAATATCTTCCTGGGCTAACTGTATGAACCTTGTAAGGCTTTTGGGAGGTTGACAAGCCATCTCATAGGTGATCCGAGTCTATCAGATCCCACTGATTGTCATTGCTAGGATAATGGAATTATCCAACTTGGTGATATCAAATTGAGCCTTGCTGAATTAAGCCAAGTCCTCTCTTAGGCTTTCACGTTCTTTTTGTCTTAGTGCCAACAATGTCGAGGGATCCTTTTGTTGAGGTACTAGGAAGACAAACTGCTGCATGAATCTATTTGTCAGATTTTCAAAGCAAGTATTAGAGTACCTCGAAAGCTTAGAGTACCAGACTCAAGGGGGGTCTTGTAGAGTCATTGGAAATGCATTGCACATGATCAAATCCCATTCTCCTTGTAGAATCATGGCATTCTTGAATATGCTAACATGGTCTACCAAGTCACTTTGCGTTGTTATATACCTTGTAGGGGGCCTATTAGAACTTTGATTGCACAGGGAAGTACATTACCTTAGATATTAAAGGGGTGTTGTATTTCCCCTGAGATGGATGAGTCAGTGCCATAGGAAGTTCTCAACCTAAATGTGAGATAACTTCCCTCTGGGTGCTCGAGTGCTTCTTACTAGGCTTGGATAACATGTGCGTGGTATGTGGTTTCATCAATCGGATCATAAGTGGGATATACCTATCATACTCCTTTGAGGCATGATATCGAATAGGAGCTACAACTGGGGAGTTATACTAACCTTGGTGCAGATGCCCCTTGAGTTGTGTAGGACTCGGTGAGGGATGATGTGATGACTCACCTTGTTGGTTTGGTGTTGCAGCATTAGTTGGCTACTAGGTATAAAAGATAGTAGGCTTAGTATTGATTGGACCTAATTTTGCAATTGCTAAGCCTGAAGGTTCCACATGGCTTACACTTGAATCTCGAAGAGTTGAGTAATCTGCTAGACTACTATTGCCAAAGTTTGAAACTCCTGACAACTCACCAAGTTGGAAGGTCCCGATAGTACATCAGGAACCATTTGGAGAGGGGGTGCCCAAGGCTATTGTGGCATTTGAACCACTGAATTGGCCCACTGGGTTGGCTTGCCCAGTCCATTGAGTGAATTGCACGATTCTGTTGCTGTCAGGACCATTTGCTCCATAAGGGGTTGATGATGATAGTTGTGCTATTCTAGGAGGCATGGTGAGAGGACCATTGGGGTTCTCTTGAATATACAAGAAAGAGTGATGAAGAAGCTCTGAATAAAAACACCATTATTAATGGAGCCTAGTTCACTACTGATTTCAGTCTGAGAGGCTTTTTGAGATTTCGATCCATTAGGTCATCCTTGCTTTGATTTGTACATAGAAGAATTATGAAGAAAATCGCTAGAAACTCTCTAACAGCGGTGACTTCGATGCTTTAGTTAGTTTCATACTCAGAAATGGGGATAGAATGAAAAATTGGGCATTAGTCCCTTACCTCATTAGTTGTGTTGTTATTTATAGTGCTCCTAGAAATTCAGTGTATTCGATTTTCATAATCTCGAGTAATTATTCTGTTAATTTTTTTCGTAAATGGCGGATTAATCTCAGATTCTTGGAATTGATTTATGAAAAAAATGATAGATTAGTTGGCTGGTATATCGGCATTATCAGACTAAATCTAGTGAGTTTGGTTTTAACTATGTTTTAAGACATGATTGACTCTTTCTATGACCTTGTTATTATCTGAAGTTACCGAGTTGACAATGACCTAATGTATTGGTGAATTCTTAGCTTGGACCCTTCTGTTCGTGACAGTTTAAGTATGATTTTATTGATTTTTCTAACTTAGGAGGTTTGACTCAGAACTCACTCTTTGGTTGTCTCGATTAGTTATCTCGACTAGTGATTTTGCTTTTATTTCATATATACTAATTTGACCGAGCCATCACTTGATCATTTTATGTATCATTAAGTTAAAAATGTTAAAATTGTGTATAAGAAAAATAAAGAAATAGATAAATTTTGATTTATGAAAAAAATTTGCTAGAATTAAAATCAATTTAAAATCCGTCACCAGATTCTCTAACCAGAAATCACCATTTTTATAGTAAATAAAAAACTTAAACACTTTAATCCCTTTTTATTTTTCTTAACTTTGTGTTTCTACTATAGCAATATAGGTGCTAAAAGATCCTAATATTTTTCAAAAAATTTATTAGTAATTTTTCCATCTAAAATCGCCAACGCCAAATAGTCCTTTTCATAGATTAGGTGCCATTTGTCTCAGTTGATATTTTACTTCATCAATAATTTTAGATTAGACTTCGTGTTTTACTCTATATTTTACATCTTTTTCTTTTTTTAAGGAGAATATTCTTTGGCTATCGACTGCTTAGGAAATGATCCAAGCAATGATGCTCCGAATATTTCACTATTTATTCCTCCTTCGGCAACCATAATGCTGACAGAAAACTGCGTGCATTCTATATCTTCGATAATCCACTCATAGCAATTGGAATATCCTCTGATAACATTTACCTTTCAACAATTTATTTTACTATATTGTGACTTGTATAAATTTTAATTACTCTGAATAAGTCTGGCTTTTATCAAAATGATTATGGAAGAAATCTCGCAATGATTATTATTCCATCAAAATGTCTCCATAATACTATGGGTTTGTCAATAATTACTCATATTGTCAATAATTTTGATGTAAAAATTCCAATAGTACAAAATTGAGTTAAATTGTTATTTTTATTTGAAACTTCTTTCAGTTACAATTTCAGTTTCACTATAAATTATGATCATTCTTAATAAACTTTGCAATACTTAAATTTTTATGCCAAAATATCTCTGACTAAATACTATATTAAACATGTCAATCCCTTTCTATGTTTAATATATAGGACACACTAAATTGTTAGTTAAACTCTCACAATAGCCTTCATTTTCCAATAAATTGCTCATTTAGTATTTGGCATGTTATCTTGCACAATCTTCTCAAAGCTATATTTTTTTAACCATACTTAAAAGTATAATATTGTCTATTATATAATTTAATATAATTTAGGGCCTATTTGTTTGGCGGAATAATTCTGAAACTTTCAAAATTTAATAATTATAAAATCTTGTTTTTATTACATAGAATTTTGAGATTCCAAACCTTTCAAATTACAACAAATTTAAGATTTACTAGTTCCCCAAGTTTGAATTATAGTTTGCATCTAGGTATGACATTACTCCTAATACCTCCCACGCTCTCATTTGACTACTATCCCTCATCCCTTTCTACTCTACTTTTTTTCTATGATTGATCTCCATAAGATTAATTATCTCATTTTCCCCTTCTTTTCTCTCTTCTTTTGCTTTTTCTTTTTTTTTTCTCTCAAAAAAACTCTAGAAGCTCCTAGAAGTTCCTTTCCTTTACTTTGTCTTTTCTCTTGATTTTTTACGATTTGTGTGGTTACTTGTGATTCCTATATGTAGCAGTTTATTGATTCATTTCTGGGCTTATTTTTTGGTTTCTCAGGTTTTCATAGAGATTAGAGGTTCAGGCACACAATGCGAGAATTGGCTGATAAACCTCCACATTTATCAACATCTGACTTATGGATCTTGGTTCATTCTATTTATCTAATTATAAGTTTCTATGTTGATTAATTATATTTCTTCCTTCATACCTTCTTATTACTGTAAATTTTGATTTGATAATTAATATGAGTATTTTGCTAATTTGTACCCTTACATTTAATTAAAAAAATAATTGGATCAACTTGAATGCAGATAATATAATTTATTATAATGTGATATACCATTTTGTGTACAAATAGTATTATTATTTAAATCCAACTCTTTTGATTTTTTTTAGTTAAAATTTTAATCGATTATTAAGATATTAAAATTTAGTACTATTTAATACTATTGATAGAGCTTCCTCTAACTCTAATATCAATCCAAAAAGCGTTTTTGAGATCATTCTGCTAGGACATCCCTTTCTCCAATTTGCAAAAAAAGACCACCACGAAGGAGACTGCTGGAAAACACTTATTTGATAGCCTAGTACTCTAACAGCCAAGCTCACCCAGCCTTGAAAATACCTCAGTGTTATTACCTTGTTTCGTAGTTTTGGTTGGTGGCCTAACCTATAAATAGGGTTTTAGTTTATTTTTGTTCATTGATATGACCATCTTAGCTCGATATTTCATCAGTGCCCCCCAAACTCCAAGTGTCGATTCTTGAATTTGGGACATGGAGTTAACTTAGTGTAGAAGGTCAGTTTAGTTTTATTGAATTGGAATGAGCTTCTAACCACCATTGCCTCTTGACATCCGAGGCTTCACTTTGCTGAATGGTGGACATAGTGAGCTACTAGCCATCACAACCCCTCAGAAATCAAGGCACCATTCCATCAATCTATGTGTGGTGCAAATTGTTGATCATCACACCACTGAGGAAGTCATGCCATTACCTCATTAAATCATATGAAATCATTAGTTTGCCCCTTTTGAGACTATGTCTTTTAGCTGTTTGCCTAATATCGAGACAATGACTCATGAAGCCACGTGTTGTTATAATGTCAGGTGTGATGAATTAGTACCACATCGGATATTGGATATATAGAGTCCAATATATATAGTGAAAAATATCATATCCCATGAGCTTAAGCTTTTGGAATGGTTTGGTGTCCGATCCACTATATTGATCTAGTTTGACACTCGTTCGACTCCCCCAACAAGTGGTATTAGAGCTTCAGGTTTGAGACTATGCAAACTCTTAAGATCGAAATCACCGTGGATGCAACTGAATTGAGTCGCATGTTAGTCTCTCTTAAAAAATAAAAATAAAAAATTATCAAAAATTAAGACAAAAACCCGTTAGAATGGGTCACACGGTGGAATTAATTAAGTAAAAGAGTACCATGATGATGCGATTGAATTGAGTCACATGTTAGTCTCTCTTAAAAAATTAAAAATGAGACAAAAATTCGATAGTATGGATCATACAGTGGAATTGGTCGAGTAAAAGAGTTCTTGATTAAGAGTGTTATAATTGATATGACCAAATCACACCTGAAGGGGGAGATTGTTATAATGTCAGGTATGATGAATTAGTCCCACATTGAATATTGGATAGATAGAGTCCAATATATATAGTGAAAAAGGCCCATATCCCATGAGCTTAAACTTTTGGGATGGTTTGATATCCGATCCACTATATTGATCTAGTTTGACACTCTTTTGACTCCCTCAACAATGTTTAACTCATAATTCTATCTCTGAATCACTTTGAATAACTCATCTCAGATGGGCGACATATGTTCTCGAAGATTCGAGCAAATAATTCAAAACTCCACCCTTCAAACTTCAATGGTTAGGATCAAGTGACATGGCGAGAATCAAGTAGCTCGGGGAGGATCATACAAAGGACCCTTTGTCATTTCTTTCCATTTCAACTATCTTACAGACCTGTGCTCTTTCCTCTTTGACAAGTTTTTACTTTTGATCAACAACTTGCTCTATTTGGCATCCTCATCTGCTCCTTCCTCCTCTAGAAAGGGATTATCTGCATCAAAGGAGGCCACTACTCTGACCCCCAAGGTGGCTGTAGCTATGACCATCATTCCAAAACAAGTGGCTCCAATGGTTGAGGTCCAAGGTGTTGGCAAGTTGAGCTCTGCACTTGCTCTAATGACCATCTAGGGGACAGTCGCCCCTAGTCTTGTTGCTGCATCATCCTCCATAGTGATTGGTTCAAGGCCCCCTGTAGCTCTTACCATGATGGCTCTAGATTCCATCATCACCTTAGCTTCAAGTGAGTCTTAATTCTAACCATTTTTAATCATGGCAATGTCAATCACATGCACTTCTCATTTTGAGTTAGACAAATTGCCATGTGAACTATAGGATAGAAAACATAATGACCACAATAAGACTTTAGTTTTACCTCAAGTCATGCATGAATGGCTCGAACAATCTTATAGTGGTTTGGAGGTTGCTAAACTTAGTTTGGTGACCTTGACCATAGGATTGTTTAAGTAGTTTTTACAACCCAACTCTGACTTTGAGTTTGATAAGAATTAGAGTTGGACCTTGAGCCTAGTTTGTGATGAGTGGGGCCCAATTTGAAATAGAAAAAAGGTTAAACATTCAAGCCCAAATGCTGAATTGAACTGTACTAGTCGACTGGTTCCCAAACTAGTCAATCATTTCTGATGGACTATCCAGGCCACAGTCCAGTTGTTCTATCAGTTCCTCAATTGATTATTCTATTCAGATGCGATCTACAGAAAAGAAAAGAAAAGAAAATTTCTGTCAAAATCCATAATTTCAATCAAGGGGGTTACAATCTTAGAATCTATTAATCAAAGATCCAAATCTGAGATTTATAGCAAGAATATATCCATCAAATCTCAAAGTCAAAGCAATCATTGATTAAATTTGGAGATTCTCTCAACCTTATAAAAAGAGGACTAAAACACACAAATTTCATAGAATTGATAATCAATCCTTGGATGAAATTTTGCACAAATTGAAGAAGAAATTCTGAAGTAGATCTTGTCATCAAGGAGGATACCGAGGAAGCATTATCAAGAAGTTGAAAAGGTGTAAGCCCCATCTCAACTCCATCCTTTTGTTTCATTACTCTAGTTCCTCCTTCATCTCTTGTGAGGCCTCTATGTCTGTATGCTCTAGCTGCTGCCGCTCCCCTTCCTCTTCCATGCTTATGGCTGCCCGTGGCCTCATTCTCCTCTGTCAGCCATTTGTTCACTTGCAAAGTGTTGCGGAAAATATCGATGTTCACCACAATTCACGATATAGAGGAAGAACGGAAAAGAGGAAAACATAGCAGATAAGAGATATATGTGGGAAGACGATCCAGAGAATATTTTATTGATGAGAAGAGAAAGAGAAGATTACAATGATGGAGACGAAACTCCAATATCACCAACCCTCATAAAAGATTAAGTAGTCTAACCATCACAAGACATCTTGAGAGTATTGATCTATATCTCTTTCTCTCACTCTATATTGAAACCCTTACATCAATGGTGTATTTATAAATATGGCCTAATGATGTTTGAGTCAAAGTAGAAGACTGACTCAAATAAGACTTCTACTAATTTAAGTCTTCTAGTAGAAGATAAATCTAGATAAAGATTAGGCCCACTAAATAACTTTCTAATATAATTAAGACTATCCGAAAAATCCAGATTCGAGACACCATAAAGCCAACAACAAAGTACATGACAGCCCAAGTTTGGGCAACCAAACCCAAAAGGATTGATTGCCCGAATTGCGCCATGAACTCCCATCAACACCACGGTCACCTATGATCTTGCTCCTCTCTGAGCCGCTATTTGTAGGTCACTTGGTTCCCTATGTTCAGACGATCGAACCTAGATGGACCGAGTACTCCAACCTGACAGCAAGTGCCTCTTCTGCCTCATTAATATTGTGGCCACCTATGGTCTCATGCATAGGCAAATCACCATTATTGTTGTGGTCACCTGTGACCTCATATGTCGGCTAGTCTACATCACTGCCACAACCATCTGTGGTTTTTTATATTAGCTTGACTCCATCAACATTGTGGTCACCCATGGTCCCATCTCTACCATGGCACCCCCTTACTGAAGGACTTGAGTCTTGAAGCCCACTATTTGATGAGGGCACACTTAAACTTGAGCAAGAATGGAAAGAACTAAAATGATTAAAACTAACAATCATTTGGGCTATAGGCCGGCCTTCAAACTCACTGAATGTCTATAAGTCAATCTTTATGCTTGCGATTATTTGGGTTATAGGCCAACTTTCAGGCTTATCAGACGTCTATAAACCAGCCTTCGGATTTGCGATTATTTAGATTATGTTTAAGTAGACTCTTGAGTCCAACTCTAACTGTGAGTCTGAAACTTTAAGTTGGATTAGGCCTAAAAAAGATTTGGATTAAATCAGAGTTTTAGATTTACATATAAGACCTTGAATTTTGAGGTTTTATGCATAAATCCTAAAACATAAAAATTTACATATTAGCCCCATTTCACGTTTTTATAAAGAAGCCCTTGTTGCTAAGTTTTACAAAAAAATCCTTGATTCAATGAAAATTATAGCTAGATCCCTGGACTAAACATATTTTACAAATGAGTCTCTATCCATAATCCTTTTACAAAAAAACCATTGAAGTTTCAAGATTTCATAAATAAGTCCTTTTACAAAAAGCCCTTGAAATTCACAAAATTATATTATGGTCCAAATTTTCAAAAAAATTTGCAAATATCCCGTTAAAAATTTAACATCCTTAAATGATACAAATTTTGAATTTCTTCGTAAGTAAACAAAATGTAATTCAGGGGATTACATGCCAACCACAAAACTTGGAAATCCAATTCAATTACAAATCACAATCCCACAAACATTTCAAAATCAACACAATCAAAGATTTGGTCCCAAATCTTCTTCAAGCCTATACAATTGAGGAGAACTTGCAAGAAGAAAAATTCACAAAGACAAAGAGGAGGGGATCAGAAGGCCATCATCAAAAAGTTCATTAAGAAAGGTCAGAAATTGAAAAGGTGAAGGTTTGAACTTTGTTCTTTTTCTTCTTCTTCTCTCTATCTGCTCTCCTCCTCTTCCGTAGGGTTATCAAGTTCCTCTACCTCGTGCCATGCCACTGTCCGCCTGGTAAAGCATCCTCACTCTGGCCACTCATGCTGTCCTAGCCACTTGCCAATGAGCTTCACCGCCGATGCAGAACCCTGCACCGAGCTCTGCTCGTGCACTGCTCTCTCCCACATTAAGCACCATCCTCATGCGCTAGTCACCATAGCTTGCTGCCAGTGACTTCCTCCGCTCTTTTCCCTACAGCTTGGACCGCCCACATCTGCTTGCACCTCACCGGAGATGCCCACGTGCTGCCCTGTTGCCTTGAGTCCAACTGCTTCCGCAATTGCCTGAGGAGGTCGCTCACAAGGAAGGAGACCGGGTTGTCGCCAACTTCCTCCCCAGACTTGGCCATCTCCTCCTCGTCAGAACCCTAATTTGCTGGCCTACTTTTCTCACCATGCCCGCTGCCTGAACCACCTTTCGTTGCTTACTCATCGGCCCACCCTCTTCTTTGTGCTGCTACTTGCCTAGCTTGCCCAAATCTTAATCTCCGCTGCTTCGAGCTCCTTGCTGCCACTCGAAGGTCCTGTGCATGCCCGCAGCCTTCTACTGCAGCCTCACTGCCATCACCACCCTTGAGCGGCCTCGCGGCTATCTGCCGTAGCCACCCCTGACCACCGGGCCATCATGTCCCAGTAGGATTTGCAAGGAAAGAAGAAGAAGGTCTCAGCCTTGTGGAGAAGAAGAACAAAAATCCAAGAGGAAAAGAAAAGAAAAAAAAAAATAGAAAAAGGGTTTTCTCTTCCCTTAAAAAAAGTTCTCTTGCCTTGGTTTGTGTGCCATATCATTGACCCATAATCGGTTCCTGAATATGTCTGAAAGTCAATTTTAATCTATGAATAGTTTGCGAGCTCACACAAAAATTAATTTTTGAAGTAAAATTAGCTTGTGAACTCGCTCAATGTTTAATTAGTTTAAAATCAGCTTGTGAGTTCGTTAAATATCTAATTAGACTAAGATTAACTTACAGACTTGCCAAACATCTAATTAGACTAAGTCCAGTTTGCGAGCTTATCAAATATTTATTTAGATTAAGACTAGCACATGAGCTTACCGAATATTTATTCGAACTAAGGTTATCTTGCGGGGTCGCCGAGCATCTAATCGGATTAAGATTAGTTTGCAAGTTTGCCAAATATCTATTTGGACTAAGGTTAACATGTGGACTTGCTAATTATCTAATTAAACTAATACCAGTTTGTAAACTTGTCGAATGTCTATTCAGACTAATGTCAGCTTGTGGGCTAGCTAAACATCTATTTGGACTAAGGCTAACTTGTGAGCTTGCAGAATTCCTATTTGGACTAAGATCAACTTGTGAGCTCACTGAATATCTATTCGAGTTGAGGCCAGCCCACAGGCTCACCAAATAACTATTTTGACTAAGAACAGCTTGTAAGCTTGTTAAATGTCTATTCAAATTAAGACTAGTCCGTGAGCTTACTGAATATCTAATCAAACTAAGGCCAATCCACAAGCTTTCCTAAAGTTATTATGACAACTTGAGGGCTCTCAAACCAAATTGATTAACATAAATTGACTAAACTAAAGTGACTCAATCACATTGAATTTAAAAAAATTCAGCTAGAACAAATCAACAAAACTTAATTAACTCAAATGGACCATCAAATTAATCTAAATCAACAAAGTTAATAAACTAAAACTCAAGTTAAACTGGACTCAAATTCAAATTGAGTTAATCCAAACCAGAATTAGGCCAAGCCTGAACTTAAACCGAGTTAAACGTAAATTCCATTAAGTTGTAAAATCCAAACCTAATAAGAGTCCAACATTGATCAAACCCAAATCCATTAATGGGTTTAGATAGAATCCAATAAGGACTCATCAAGAGTTGGATCTAACATCAACTGAATCAAATCAAACTTGACCTAAATTAGGTTTTAACATCAAACTGACTCGAATCAAAATTGAGTTTTGAATATTAAATTAAATCCAAGATCATATCAAATTAAGCCCAAACCCAAACCAAAATTAGTTCAAATAGAATTAAACAGTGTCAAACTAAGTCCCACCGAGTGTGTTGCAAGAGTCTCTTGCAGCAATCCAAGGCTTCACCCAACTCCACAAGTAGTGGGTAATGCTACGTCAAACTCATGAATTTATTACCTATATCTCATTGGCTACGAAAATACTTTAAACTTATAAAGTTATTGCTTACACCTCATTAGCTATGAACAAACTTCAAACTCCTAAAGTTTTCACTTATGCCTCATTAGCTATGAAGATACTTCAAAACCAAATGAAGTTATCACCTATGCCTTATTGGTTATGGAAAAACTTAAAACTCATAAAGTTATTGCTTATACTACATTGACTGAACAAATACTTCAAGCTCAGAAAGTTATTGTCTACACCTCCTTGGCTATGAAAATACTTTAAACTCATAAAGTTATCACTTGCGCCTAATTAGCTATGGAAACACTTCAAAATCATGAAGTTACCATTTATGTCTTATTGGTTATGGAAATACTTCAAAGTCATGCAGTTATCACTTACACCTCATTGGTTATGAAAACACTTCAAACTCATAAAATTATCACCTACATCTTATTGGCTATGGAAACACTTTCAAACTTATAAAGTTATGACCTTTGCCTCATTGACTATGAAAACACTTCAAACTCATGAAATTATTACCTACACCTCATTGGCTATAGAGATACTTCAAAACAAATGAAGTTACTGCCAACACCTTATTAGCAAATAGAAACACTTAAAACCAAATGAAGTTCTCATCGACGCTTTATCAACAAATGAAAATACTTCAAAGCATATGAAGTTATCACCTATGCTTTATTGGCTAATGAAAATACTTCAATCCAAATGAAGCTATTACCAATGCCTTATTGGTTAATGGAAACACTTTAAATAAATAAAATATTATCACCTATGCATCATTGGCTATGAAAATAAAACCAACGTAGTTATCACTGATGCCATAGGGCTAATGGAAATACTTCAACTAAAGAAAGTTATCAATGATGTCACAAGGCTAATGAAAATACTTCAACGAAAGAAAGTTATCACCAATGTCGCAGGGCTAGTGGAAATACTGGACCCAATTGAAGTTATTGCCTAAGCTTAAAGCTATTGGAAACACTTAAAATCCTTCTCATTTCCTTCTGCGTCCCACCAGACAATGCCATCAAATCGAATTATTAACAATAACTAAGGATCAAGTCAAAGACTTATTCAAGTCAGACTCCATACAGTCCAACGTACCAGAATGAGGTAGCAACACATATCAGAGCTTCTTTCCCATTTCTCTCTCTTTCTTTTATTTTATTTTCATGATTTTTTTGTTGTAAAATGAGGGTATACCCTTACTTAAGGCATGTACCATTTCTTCAAATCAATAGAATGCTTTCTCTTTTTCTTTTTCGTATCTATTTTATTTGCTAGGTTTCTTGCTTTAGGACATTCTAGGTAATTATTGGGTAGGAGCTTATGCTTATTGAAAGTCAAAGTTTTCACAACACCTAATAGCACACTTTAAATTAATATATTTTGATTTGTGCATCAAGGTTGCTCCCTTATGTCTCTGTCACTGTAGGCCATCAAAATCGATCACACAAATTCTGATACACTCGGTGGGACCTGACTTCTCCTCTTAGTAAAGAAACCTAGTTAACATGGATACATATCAAAAGAAAGAAATCTGATGATTGATTTTCATTATGAGAAAAGGAAAATGACATAATCAATTGGCCCTCCTACCCCAATCTACGCCATCATCCTCGGTATAAGGTTTGCCACACATTTTGTCAACCAATGATCACCGCAAGGGTAACCGGAGTCCACGTAAGCATGGATCAACTCCTCATCTTCCATCTAAGGGGCAATGACCTCCTACTCAGGAAGCAAGGGCTAGACTCATTCAAAGGGGCTAAGGCCAAATCCATTATGCAAAATTCCAATGACAAAATAATGATCCTCGTGGAGGCAACTAGAGTCTATATTAGCCGTCAGGCTATGTCTAACTCTAATTAATTCATGTGTAGTGCTCCTAACATTAATGCTCCTAACATTGCTAATGCTCCTAACAATGGGGGGGGGGGGGGGGGGGGGGGGGGGTGGGGGGGTTTGCAAATACCAAGTTTAGCCAATGGATAAAGGCCGAGTCCGTCCAAGGGGAAAAATCCAAAATTCATCATGCCAACTCTTGATAACAAAACAAAGAGTCTATTAGCACAAACTAGGATATCGATTTTTTATAGACTTGACAATAGCAAAAAGTCCATTTTTGACCGCTTATAACCTGCTCTACTATTGATATGGTTATTGCTTAACCTGTTCAGTATAGATCAACCCCTCATCTTCTACCTAGTAGGTAAAGATCAGGTCCATCCAAAGGGTAAAAGACCAAGTTAACCTAGAGGGCAAAGACCAAATCCACCTAGAAGGCAAAAGCCAAGTTCGCCCTAGTGGTAAAGGCAAAATTTCATTATATTAAACCTCGATGATAAAATGGATGCCATTGACATTAATATTTTAAATACTAAATAATAGGTAAAAATTAGTTTTGACTACTTATAACTTGCCAAATGAAGGATCAGCAGGACATACACTCAACTTCAGATATCATGTCAAACTTAAAACTAGTTCTACAATCCCTACCTCTAACTCCTTGATAACGCTATAGGAGCTAGAGAAGAATAAAAGAAGGACGTGTGTTCAATATTCTTTAACTGAGAAAGGACTAATGTCATCTTCAATACCAGAGCGATTACTGGATGAGGAAAATATTATTTGTGCTAAATTTGCAGCATGAAAGAGTCGAATGGTTGCATGAACTTCAAAAACACAAAAAAATGTTTAGCTTCTGATGGAACATCTAGTCAAATCAAAACTGACTAGTCAAGTGTATATTCTTGAGGCAAAAATAAATTTTTTAAGAGACATAAAATAAAAAGTTCTCTTAGTATTCAGGTGAATCACTTTTTTGTCTTAGAGATAAGGTCCCTAAAAAAATATAAAGATGATGCTTAAAAGCAAGGATAGTTGATGATGAAATGTGGTAAAATTAGAATTCTTGTACCTCTCTTGTCTACCAATACCCTAAATTAGCTTCTAATGCAAGCTAAAAATATGGTGACCAATCTACAAGTCGGTAGAACCCTAATAGGGAAGTTACTTTAAAGACAAAAATGTTAAGATCAAAAGATAATCTCTCGGGGATCTCTTCCTAGAGATGAAAGATCACCCTCCAGATACATAATGGAAAACCAAGTCTTAAATGGACAATTCTCATGTGAAAAGTCAAACCAAGAGAGGTAGGCTCAAAAACTAAGAACTGATTAGCATCTGTAAGCTCGCAAAGATCCTCAAAGAGGAATGAGATTGCGAAGACAAAAAAATAAAGTAAAAAAAGGAGAAAAAGAAAAAATGGGGCGGAAGAAAATTGGATTGCATATCGAAATTAGGAGGACTTATCTAGCCTTATCTCAATGTATTATTGGCTAAGAAAGACCATCCAAAAAATAAGTACTAGGTGGCATCTATAGGTATACAAACCTCATAAATTGAGGTTAAGAGGTATCTAAAATCAAAGCAAAATCAAATAAGTTACTAACTAATAGGAACATGGTGAAAGTAATAAATTCGCCAGAAAAAAAGGCTCCTAAAAAATTATTGCATTGGGAGAAAGGTATAAGGGAATATTCGTTGATGACCTATCACATCGTAAGATAAAATCATCCTTAAATTTCAAAAAACTGAATCAAGTAGGAGGCCTTAATTGAAGATGATGGAATATGTCACCTATCTACTAAAAGAAATCCCAAATAAAAAAGAGATTTTCTTTCAAATAACCACAAACACATATACTATGCATCATTTGCTTCTTCCAGCATCACAATTAAAAATAGAAGAGAGAGCATCACTTTATAAGGTTATTTCTCTTGAAACTCATGTGCCAATTTGGCATTCTAGAAGATGAACTCTCAACTTGAACTACTATAGTTCAACTAGCATCGACCTGAGCATTTACTTGCTGATTTAGCTAATTACTATAAAATATTCTACTCCAATGTGCCAATGAAGGATTCTAAAGGACTAGGTTATATTTCTCTAAATATCCATACATACCTCATAGTCACCATTGGATCTATAACAAGGCTAATCAAACATCCTCAATTTCTTCTAACACACAAGCTGTGTACATCGAGCCAACCACATTTCTCAAGACATCACAGGAGGGTGAAGTTCTTAGTGAAGTTTCATCAAAACTTGAAGAAAGGGGGCATGATGTAGTCAAAATACACTCAAAATCAAAAGAAAAACTTTTGCCAAGTCTCACTCAACATGACTAATCACTTAGTGAAGACATGATCCTCAAACCAAAAGTAGTGCCATGGGGGGAGGTGGTGGGGTGCGCTTGGGTGGGGGGAATATGGGTGGATGTGCAAGACAAATTCGATAAACTAATGGAAATCAAACAAGGTTTAGGGGATAGGCCCATGCCACTGATCAACGCTCGATTCCTAAAAGGGGCATTATGCCTAAGCCTCTGGGTCAACAACAACAACATGCAGCTATGTTTTCACTATGATGAGACATCCAACTTCCTCAAAAAAGAAATGCCTAGTCAAACATGCACTCTATGTTTCCTGAGACAAAATGTGGACAAAAAACCCCATCCATTTTATGCTCCATTCAAGTTCACTCCTTATGGTAGCTCAAGACCACTCATTGTGATTATCAATGCCACTCATTGTGGTAGCTCAAATCTATTTATTGTGACAACTCAAATCCACTTATTATGGCAAATCAAGCCCACTTATTGTGACATCTTAAGTCCACCCATTATGTCAACTCAAGTCTACTTATTGTGGCAAATCAAGTCCACTTATTATGGCAAATAAAGTCCACTTATTGTGGCAACTCAAGTCCACTCATTGTGGCAAACTAAACCCACTTATTGTGGCATCTCAATTTTTCTTTTGTGGTAAATCAAGCCCACTTATTGTGATAACTCAGGTCTACCCATTGTGACAAATCAAGTTCACTTATTGTAGCAACTCAAGTCCACTTATTGCAGCAAATCAAATCCACTTCTTGTGCTAAATCAAGCCCACTCCTTGTGGCAAGTTAGGTCCACTTTTTGTGGCAAATTAAGCCTACTTCTTATGGCAAATCAAATCCACTCCTTATGAAAAATTGAGTCCACTTCTTATGGCAAATTGAGTCCACTCCTTATGGCAAATTGAGTCCACTTTTCATGACAAATTAAATCCACTTCTTGTGACAAATTAAGTTTGCTTCTCATGGTAAATTAAGTCCACTCTTGCGGTAAATTAAGTCCACTCTTGTGGCAAATCAAGCCCACTTCTTGTCCCAAATCAAATCCACTTCTTGTGGAAAATTGAGACAACCCCTTGTGGCAAATCAAGTCCACTTCTATGGCAAACTCAAGTCGAGTTCTTATGGAAAATCAAGTCCATTCCCATGTGGCAAAATCAAGTCTACTTCAGGGGACAAATGAAGTCCACTTTCACATGGCAAGTTAAATCCACTTTCACATGGTAAATTCAAGTCTATTTTTTATGACAATCAAGCCTGCATTAACAGATCAAATATATTCTCACATGACAAATATATTCAACTCTTAGAATGTTGACATAGAGCTTAGATATCTAAAAATTATTCTACCCTCTCCTCTCATAATAATTCAAGAAGAAGATATAAAGGGGGTAGTTTGTTTGAGGTGATTTTTGCTAAAATTAAAATTTGATAAAAATGTGATCATAATTGAAACCTAAATGCCACTAGATTATGACTTAAATATGAGTCTTAGTTGGGTCTTGATTGCTGTCAAATTCAGTCAAAAATTGAGTTTAATTTGGACTTGAATTGTTAGGAAAATTTGGGCTCAAGCTAAAGTGAGTTGAATGGGCTGATATTTAGATTAAAATTGAGCCCAAAATTCTTAGACCAAAATAAAAAAAATATAAAATCTTTGCAAATAGATCCCTGGACTAAATATATTTTACAAATAGGCCTTTGTCCAAAATTTTCATACAAAAAGGACCCTGAAAGTTTCAATTTTCATAAATAGATTCTTTTATGAAAAGGTCCCTATAATTAATAAAATTATATTTTGGTCTCAATTTTTTTGGAAAAATCTATAAATAACACCTTGTAAATTTAACATCCAAACATGATGATTGGGATTACATGTCAGTCCAAAGATATAGAAATTCAATGTAATCACAATTTTACAACATTCCAAATCAATCCAATCAAAGATTTGATTTCAAATCTTTTTGAGACTATAGAATTGGTGAGATCCTACAAGTAAAAGGAGAGAGGAGAATGAAAAGGATGAGTCCTGAAATAGAAGAAAAGAGATGGTTATTAAGAGATTGTTTGGGAAGGAGAGAAGCATTTAGAAAATTAGATATTGAGAAAGAATCGGGAATCAAGCAATAGCAAGCGAAGGAGAAAGTTAATTAATCAAAAGAGTAAGAATTCTTAGCTTTTTTTGACTTCTAGTTCTCTCTTATGGTTTCCCCTTCTTTGGCTCTCTTTGTTATTAGTTAAGTCTTGTGTCACCACCTATACCTTGTCGGCAAAGCTGCAGCTCCCTGATCTCACTGAATTTGTACCCTACTTGACCTACCTTAGTGAGCCAAGTCTTGGCCTCTAAGCAACTTACTCAGGCTCATGTGGTCTCATGTGTTCAATTGGCCTTTCTTCATGTGAACTAGAAGCCACTCAAGTTCTGGCAGCCTCTTTATGCCCATGCCAGTGTCATTGCCCACCGACCTTGCCAGCTCCGCTCCTTGCTATCTTTGTCTCGGAGCTTCCCCCATTGCTTACCACTAGATCTGCCCCTTGTCGGCCATCTCTCTCTGTTCTGGCCTCGCCCCGGCCCATGGTCCTTTGGCATTTCCCTAGAAATCTCCTAAGCTCCACCTACTTTTTGAAGCTCATTGCCACTTGTCACCTACTGAGATTAGCTGGATTTGGCCAAGGACCTTCAGCTCGACTCCCTACAGTCATGTAATTGTCAACCCATGAGCAACCAATCTCTCCCTAGCAACCTTCTTCGGTGCCCTTGTTCCTTGATGTCTGGCCCCTTTCATTGCTCATTGAGGCTGTATTTGACCGATATTGGCTAGATTTGGCCATGAATGGGAGAAGGATGAAGATGAAGAGCCTGACAAACCCTCCATCACATGATTAAGATGAAGAAGGAGGAAGGCCCGGTTGACAGAAAGGGAAAAAGGGCATGGGAGAAAGAAGAAGAGAAATAGAAGAAGAAAAAAGAAAAATAAAAAAAAGGTTGTTGGCTCACAAAGAAAAGAAAAAGGAGACTTGGCCTTGATTTCTGTGCTACGTGCGTCACCTTCATGCCAGCCTTCGAGCTCACCATTTTGCTAGCCTTCATCTTGCACCTATGCTAGCCTTTGGGCTAGTGATTTTGCCAACTTCAGGCTCACCATCATTCTAGCCTTCAGGCTCATCTTTATGCTAGTCTTCAAGCTCATGATTATGCTATGCTTTGGGCTCACCTTTATGCCAGCCTTCAAGCTTTCTTTTATGCTAGCCTTTGGCCTCACCACTTTACTAGCCTTCGGACTCATACTCATGCCAACTTTTGGACTCGCCTTTTTTCTAGCCTTTGGGCTAGCCTTTATGCCAGCCTTTGGGCTCGCACTCATGCTAGCCTTCCAGCTTGCACTAAAGCCAACCCTCGGGCTCGCACATCTAAGCTAGCCCTTAAGCTCGCATACTTAAGCCAGTCCTTCGGGTCACACATTTAAGCAAGACATCAGGCTTGCTCATCTAAGCTAGTTCTCAAGCTTGCACATCTTGGCTAACCTATGGGCTTACCTAAAGTTATTATGAAAGCCTGAATACTCTCAAATCAAATTGATTAACATCAATCGATTAAATCAAAATGACTCAATCAGATTAAACTTAGCTAGTACAATTGAACAAAGCCAAACTGACTCAAATTGATCACCAAATGGACCTAAATTGATCAAATATATGGACTAAAACTCAAATTGAATTGGATCCCAAATTTAAGTTGAGTTAATCCAAACTAAATCAGCTCAGACCCAACCCTAATAGGGTATAAATTGGGTTAATTCAAAATCAAGTCAAGTTCAAATCAAACCCTATTTGGGTGAACCAAGCTTGAAGAAAATCCTAATTAGGTTAAATCAAGTTCAAACTGAAAGCTAATTAGGTCAAATTGGACTCAAAGTCAAATTAGAACCATGTCAAGTCTAAACTAAAATCAAGCTAAACCTAAATTGACCTAAACCAAAGGCCATTAAGGTGCAAATCCGAACACAATGAGGATCCAATATGGATTGAATCCAATCCATTAATGGGTTGAGACAGGTTCCAATAAGAACTTATCAAGAGTTGGATCTAATATTCACTGAGGATCTAATAAGAACCTATTTAGGGGTAGATCTAAAAATGATCCATCAAGAACCCATCAAAGATCTGATCCTAGAACCATCAAAGATCCAATAAGGATTCACCAAGGGTTTGGGTCCAAGATTTGTTAAGGATCCATTAACAAACCAATAAAGGTCCAACACAAGGTCAAACTCAACCCGAATAGATTGAAACCAAACTCAAGTCAAAATCAAGTTTTAAACATTGAACTAAATCAAATCTAGCTCAGATAAAAAATAACATCATTCTAACTTAAGTCACTGGTTAGTATTTAACAAATGTTCTTCTAAAAATCATTGCTAAGCTTGATGGATTCAATTTTGTGAATATTCACCATCGATACCCTTGGTTTTGAAAATCCCAATACTTATTCTGGGAATGGTTATTTCACTTAGTTTTCCTGGTCAATATGATGTTCTCCTCCATGGTTGTGATAGTCAGTTCATGGTAGTGGCCTCTGAATTCATTGATGCAAACCTAATCACCAAAAGTTGAAATGATTAATCCACCATTCAAGCTGGAAGAAAAGAAAGATATGGGCATAATAAGGAAATTGCTAATTGATTTCGTCACAAGTTTTGGGAGGAAGAAACTAGAACATTTCATTACTTTTTGGGAAGAAGTTAGGAGATTGCAATTCAATTAAGTTTTGAACATTGAATTAGATCAAATCAAACTTGAATCAAAGTTGAGTCCTAAATATTAAATTGAGTCAATCAAACTTGCTCTAAACTAAGATTTGAACATCAAATCAAACCAAATTAGACTTGAATCTAAGTTGGGATCTAAACCAAGCTCAAACTCAAACCAAAATTAGTTTGAATAGAACTAAATAGGGTTAAACTAAGTCCCACCAGGTGTGATATAAAGAGCCTCAACTAGCACTTCGAGGCTTCACTCAACTCCACAAGAAATGCGTAATATTACTTTCAAACTCATGAACTTATCACTTATGCCTAAGTGATTATAGAAATATTTCAAACTCATAAAGTTATAACCTATGCCTCATTGGCTATGAAAATACTTTAAACTCATAAAGTTATGTCTTATGCCTCATTGGCCAAGAAAATTCTTCAAACTCATGAAGTTGTCACTTACGCCTCATTGACCATGGAAACACTTTAAACTTATGGAGTTATCCCTTACACCTCATTGGCCATGGAAACACTTAAAACTCATAAAGTTATCCCTTACTCCTCATTGGTTTTAGAAACACTTCAAATCAAATAAAATTCTCACCAATGCCTTGTTGACTAATAAAAATACTTCAAATTCACGAAGATATCACTAATGCCTTTTGGCAAATAGAAACACTTCAAACTAAAAGAAATTATCATATACTCCTCATGGCTATGGAAATACTTTAAATAGTGAAGTTATCACTGATGCCATAGGGCTAACAGAAACACTTCAACAAAAGGAAGTTATCAATAATGCCGCAAGGCTAACGAAAATACTCTAGCCAATAGAAGTTATCACCAAATCTCAAAGCTATTGGAAATGCTTCAAATCCTTCTCATTTACTTCAATGTCCCGTAGGACGATGCCACCAAACCAAATCATCAACAACTGCCAAGGTTCAAGTTAAAACCCATTCAAATTAGACTCCACATGGTCCAACGCATGGGAGTAGAGTAGCAACACATATTAGAGATTCTTTCCCATTTCTCTATCTTTTTTTTATTTTATTTACATGATCTTCTTGTCATAAAGTGAGGGTATACCTTTGCTTAAGCCATGTACCATTTCTTAAAATCAATTGATTATATTTTTCTTTTCTTTTATGTGCCTCTATTTCATTAGTTAGGTTTCTCCTTTAAGATGTTCTTGACAATCATTAGAATAATTAACAACAAGAGTTTGTGTCTATTGGAAGTTAAAGTTCCCAACTCTTGATAGCACACTTTAAATTAATACATTTTGATTTGTGTATCGAGGTGGCTTCTAAGGGTCTCTACCATCTTGAGCTGCCGAAACAATCCCACAGACTATAGGCCAACATTCGGGCTCATCAAACATCTATAAGTTAACCTTCAGGCTCACAATCATTTGAACTATACTCTAGCCTTCCTATTCCCCTTCAAGTTCATGATCATTTAGACTATAGGCTACCCTTCAGATTCACCAAAATGTCTATAAGCTAGCCTTTGGACTCATGATCATTTGAACTATAGGCCAGCCTTCTTACTCGCTGAACATCTATAAACTAGCTTTTAGACTTGTGATCATTTGGACTATAGGCTATCCTTCGGGATCGTGATCATATGGGCTATAGGCCAGACTTTGGGCTTGCTAAATGTTTATAAGCCAGCCTTCAATCTCGTGATTATTTGGACTATAGATCAGCCTTTGGGCTCACTAAATTTCTATAAACCATCCTTCAGGCTCATGATCATTTGGACTATAGGTCAATCTTCTTACTTGCCAAATATCTAAACCCAGCCTTCAGGCTCACCATCATCTATTTAGATTAAACTCTAATCGAGCCAAATAATCTTTAAACTAAATCAAAACAACTTTGGATTGAATCAAAATTTGACAAAGTTCAAGTTAAAGGCTAATTGAGTCAAATATTATTTGAACCAAGCCGTAACAAGATTGATTAGACCTCCAAAGTGGGTTAAACATCATTCAAACTAAATCAGAGTGGGTTTGAATTAAAATTACATGGGAATCAAGTCAAAGAAAACTCAAATTAAACTCTAAAATAAGTCAAACTATACTTTGTCAAACCATCAAAATAGGATGAATTCAAGCTAAGTTTGAACCACAACCTAATTAGGTTAAGTCAAGTTTAAACTGAATCCAATATGAATCAAACCGAAATCAAACTTGAACTAAAACATAAGTCTAACCCAAATAAGTTCGAATAGAAATAAACATAGTCAAGCTAATTCCCACTAGGTGTGCTAAGTCTCTAGCAAACTCCAAGGTTGTCCAACCTCATAAGCATTGAGTGATGCTACCATCTTGACTCAAACCAAAACTAGTTTGAATAAAACTAAATAGAATCAAATTGAGTCTCATTGGGTATGCTACAAAAGCCTCTAATAGTTCCCTGAGGCTTCACCCAACTCCACAACTAGTGGGTAATGCTACCTTCAAACCAAATGAAGTTATCGCCAATGTCTTATTTACTAATGGAAACACTTTAAATGAAATGAAGTTATCGCCACTACCTCATTGGCCATGGAAATACTTTAAACCAAATGAAATTATTAATAATGCTTCATCAGCTAACAAAAGTACTTCAAACTAAATGAAGTTATCATCAATATCTTATTAGCTAATGGAAATACTTCAGACCAAATGAAGTTCTCTCACTACCCCATCGGCTGATGGAAATACTTCAAAGTAAATAAAGTTATTACTAGTACCTCATCAGCTAATAAAATACTTCAAATGAAATAAGGTTATTGCTAGAGCCTCATTAGCTAATGAAAATACTTCAAACCAAATAAAGTTATCGCTAACACCTCATCAACTAATAAAAATACTTCAAACCAAATGAAGTTATTGCTAGCACTTCATAGGCTAATGGAAGCATTCCAAACCAAATTGAAGTTATTGCCAATATCTCATTAGCTAATGAAAATACTTCAAACCAAATAAAGTTATCATCAGCACCTCATCAGCTAATGAAAACACTTCAAACTAAATGAAGTTATCAACATCACCTCATTAGCTAAGGGAAGCACTTCAAATCAAATAAAGTTATCACCAGTGCCTCATCAGCTAAGAAAAATACTTTAAACTAAATAAATTTATCTCTAGCACCTCATCGTCTAATGAAAATATTTCAAATTAGATGAAGTTATTGCTAGTGTCTCATCGACTAATGGAAATATTTCAAACCAAATGAAGTTATTATTAGTGCCTCATTGACTAATAAAAATATTTTAAATTAAATAAAGTTATTGCCAATACCTCATCGGTTAATGAAAACACTTCAAACCAAATAAAGTTATTACTAACCCCTTATTGGCTAATGAAAATACTTTAAACCAAATGAAGTTATCACCAATGTTTCATTGGCTAATAGAAATACTTCAAACCAAATGAAGTACATCAATGCCTCATTGGCTAATAGAAATACTTCAAATGAAAGTTATCACTTATGCCACTAGCATAATAGAAACACTTCAAACCAAATAAAATTATTGCCAATGCCACTAGGTTAATGGAAATAATTCAAACCAAATGAAGTTATTGCCAACACCACCAGGCTAATGGAAATACTTCAAACCAAGAGAAATTATTGCCAACACCACCAGGTAATGGAAACACTTCAACCAAAAGAAGTTATCACCAATGCCATTAGGCTGATGGAAACACTTCAATTAAGAGAAGCTATCACCACCTAGGCTAATGGAAACTCTTAAACCAAGAAAACTTATCGCCAATCCCATCAGGTAATGGAAATACTTCAACCAAAGAAGTTATCACCAATGCCACCAAGCTAATGGAAACACTTCAATCAGAAGAAGTTTCCACCAATGCTTAGGCTAATGGAAACACTTCAGCTTAATCCTGACTAGCGATCAATAACATCACCTAATAAAGTTATCATCAATGCTAAAAATTATTAGAAACACTTCAAACTTCTCTTATCTCCTCCCATATCCCACCAGATGATGCTATCAAATCAAATTATCAACACCTACCAAGGAACAAGTCAAGACCCATCTGAGTCAGATGCCACATGGTTCACTATATAGGAGTGGGGTAGCACATATCAAAGCTTCTTCCCTGCTCTTTTTTTTTTTATTTTTCATGTTTTTCATGATTTTATACTAAAGTTCATTGTAAAATGAGGGTATGCCCTTTTTTAAGCCATATACCATCTCTCCTATATCAATCAAAGATACTTTCTTCTTTTTCTTTGTGTTAATTTTATTAACTAGGTTTCTTACTTTTGGAGGTTTTCTATAATTGTTGGGATAATCAACAACAAGGGCTTGTGCCTATTAGAAGTCAATGTTCCCACAGCAGTTGATTGTGTACTTAAATTAATATACTTTGATTTGTGCATCAAGATTGCCCCTTGGGGTCTCTGTTATCCTGGACTATCAATCTCGATCCCACAAGGATAATACCTAATTTGAGAATAAAGTCTAATCAAGGTATTGTACTTTTATTAGATGTTTCTAAGGTAAGGGTTTGGACCTTCGAGTTCACACTTAAAGAAAAAAATGTGAGAATCTAATCAGTGTGTTTGGCTTTTTGGATGGGACCGAGTTGGACTTATGGGGGTTAGAAGAGGATAGAAAAATCTTGAAGAAGGAGTTTAGGTACTAATGGCTTTAGGTACCCCATAGATAGCTTTACCTAGGAGGTTCTAGGAGACTAGGATCTAGCCCTGGATTAAATAGTGCCCAATGCCATGAAGTTTATCATTGCCTTTCACACCTTAGCAAAATCCAAGGGCTTCTCCCCAATCATAGAAATATTTAGGGATACCTTCAAGGGCTGCTGATGCTCTAATATTGGAGGTTGGTGGTATTTGGCTCCTCAAAAATAGTGTATACTTTTTTGCTTTCAACACTAGCTCCATCCACTCATGGAAAGACCACCCCATTATGGTTTTTACTAGAATATATCAAAGACTTTCTTGTGGATGGGATGATCCTTCCTCACATTGAGCCAACCTCGAGATCCACCCCAAGGTTCACCAACTCCTTATAACCTAGGTTGAAGAGGTTGAGAATGTTAGGGTTGCCTCCCATAGTCCGATGAGGCCTATTTGTAGTAGTATGATTTATTAGTGGCTTGGACAGCTGGTACACACTTTGACCCTTGTGTTTTGATTTGGCCTTTGTAGGACTAACTAATATCTAGTTCATGAATGGGTATCTGAAGAAAAAAGTGGGCATTCCTCAAGTGGCTCTAGCTCAACTTGCCTACAAGAGATCATCAAGGTAGAGGCCCCCCATTCCTCCCCAGGTAGCTACACAAAGCCATGGGAAGAGGGGTAAAGAAGAAGGAGGGAGTTGGGATGTGATGAAGAGTGAGGCAAGAAAGAGATTGGTAGCTCCTTGTCTTTCTATATCTCCATCATGAGTTGAAGCCATTAAAGAACCCACCCAGTCATCGAGTCCCCACATAATGAGGACTACTGATTGGGGGAAGAGGGTGTGGGCGCTTTTGCTTCCACTCCTCCTTTGGCTTTGACTAAAGTGCGGGGTCGAGCCCATTTTGGGTGTGGAGACACATTGAAAGAGGGTTAAAGTGCCAAGGAATACTTTCTTGTGGACTTTGGGTATAGCAGGAACCCTACAATGGCCTGGTTCCTCAAAAATAAGCTCTTCATAGGAGGAGCTCAAACTTGCATTGACGTAAGTGACATGAACTTCACTTTTATTTGCCTTATTTTAATTTTTCATATTAGTGCCTAACTTTTTTTACTCAGTTGCAAGCACTGCAATTTTGTCTCTGTGCAAGTTAGTGGTTTTTTGAGGCTTAGAAGTAGGTGGTAGCTAAGAAATGTAAGGCCATCAAAGCTAAGGAGGATCTAAACCTCCTTCATTCTCAATTTGAGTGCCTCTAGCTTGACATGGAGGAAATAAAGAATAAGACAAAGGAGGAGAAGGACCTCCTCTAGGCTGAATGTGACTTGGCCTCAACATGGCTAAAGGACCTGGATACTCGATAGAATGTCGAGATAGACAAAGTGAAGGATGAGGTGGTGGCAACATTCTGTCATAACCCAAAGTACACTCAGACCTCAAAGGAGTGTAAGATGAAGGCCATTATTGACTTCAATGCTAGCAACAACTATCTTTGGAAGTGAGTGTGACTCTTTGCCAACTCCTTCACTGAGGGATACCTTTACTATAGCAAGATGGTGAAGAAGACTCACCATGAACCTAGTTTTGAGCCCAACCACCTCTGAGTTGAACTCTACAATGATTTGATGATTTGATACCACAAATGGGAGTTCGAGGAAGTTCTTTAGAGTGAAGTGGAAGTAGAGGAGGCTGAGCGAGCTAAGGCTAAGCCCCGAGACTTTGCCAAGCTATAAGAGTCTACCAAAACCTTGAGGCCTAAATAAAATTTGTGTTTTGTATTTCTTTTCATGTAAGTTCCTTTCTATTACAATGAAGGATCTCTATGTACCCAAGTTTTATCTTGGATATAGCATTTCTTTTGCTAATGAAAAGACCTTTCTCACTTGTTTTTCTACAAGTTTCAGTTTAAAACATGAAATGTTTGGTTTAGAATTCAATGAACTTATGCCCAACTCTTTAACTAGAACAAACTAATTCAAGTTTTGCCTTAGGAGGAAAAGCCAATTCAACTTGAGTCACATTTGTGAATTTGTGAATGACTTAACTCTTGAACTATCAATTTGAAATTGGTACTTCTTCAAGCTAATACCCAAACTTAAAAACATTTGAAGTATTAGCTTGGTATAAGCAAATAGCTTAACACATACATCTATTTTGGAAGTTTTGAACTTTACTAGAGAACATGAATACTTCAATTAATTGAATAACTTACATCCGAGGGCAAATGTGTTTGAAAAGTCTATGTTTGGTTGAAAAATCTAAGGTTCTTAGTTGGGTTTCTTAAACCAAAACCAAGGCTTGTAGAACAAAAGAGCCAATACCTAGCTGAAAAGTTGAGGTACCTAGTTAGATACCTAGACTACAAAGACAAGTTTTTTGGGTGGTTGAAGAGTCAATACTTGATTGAAAAGCCGAGACATCTGGTTGAATACTTAGACCATAAAGCCAAGTTTTTTGGGTGGATGAAGAGCCAATACTTGACCAAAGGGCCAAAATACCTAGTTAGATATTTAGATCATGGAGCCAAGTTTTTTGGGTGACTAAAGAGCAAATACCTAGCTAAAAAGCTGAGGCACCTGGTTGGATACTTAAACCATCAAATTATTTTTTTTTGGATGGCTGAAGAACCAATACCTGGCTAAAAAGTGGAGGTACTTGGTTGGATGCTTAGACCATAGAGGTAGGATTTTTGGGGCATGTTGTTGTATAACCCTCAAGTAGATAAAAAGAGTCATAACTTTATTTAGATATAAACCTTGAATATAAAACTTTTTGAGATTGTCAACATGATAGGTTCTTGGAAGTACTTTTCCATCTAGGAGTTCAAGCTTACATGATCCTAGCCCTATGTTTTGAGTGAGCTTGTATGGGACTTCCTAGTTTGGGGATAGCTTTCTTGGGTCGCAATTGCTAAGGTCAGCCCAAGGAAGCACCTAGTCACCTGGTCATAGCTCTTAACTTCATACCCGATTATTATAGTATTGAGCCACCCATCTTTGGTACTTGGAGACCTTGTGTGAGCCTTCTCCCAAACCTCCAAACTAAGATCTTTCTCAGCTTGGGTATTTGTTTCATTCTCCTCAGCATCATAGCTTTCAACTCAAGGTGAAGTGAGGTCAATCTCCATGGGTATGATTGCTTCAATTCCATAAGCAAGCATAAAGAGCAACTCTCCAATTGCCATCCATGGAGTGGTTCGATATGACCATAGGATGTGTGGTAACTCTTTGACCCAAGCATCATTTTTCCTCTTGAGTCATCTCTTTATTCCTAAAAGTAAAGCTTGGTTTATTACCTTTGCTAGGTTGTTGGATTGGGGGTGCACCATCGAGGTAAAGTTCTATTTGATGTGGAGGTTGCTATAGTAGTCCTTGAACTTCGAGCCATTAAACTACTTCCCATTGTCCATAACTAGCACTTGCAGTAACCCAAATTGATAGATAACACTCTACCAAAGAAACTCCTAAATCTTATTTTTGGTGATTGTGGCCAATGGTTCAACTTTCACCCACTTTGTGAAGTAGTTGATCGCAACCATTAAAAACTTTCTTCACCTTGAGGCCAATGGAAATGGACCCAAGATGTCCTTTTCCCACTTGTCAAAGAGACAAATCACTTGCATTTGTTGAAATTGAATAGCCGAACTATGATGCACCAAGGCATGTCTCTATATTGTTCATATTTCAAGATACACTCAGCTACCTCAAATCCCATGATGATCTAGTAGTATCCTTGCATGAGAAGTTTATGTGCCAAGGCCCATCCACCTTTGTGGATTTTTGCATATTCCTTTGTGTACTTCCCTAAGGGCATACTCGGCTTCATTAGGTCTCAGGCATCAGAAGAGTGGTCAAGTGAATGATCTTTTGTACATGACTTTATTTACAAAGATGAAGCTTCATGCCAAATTCTTTATCCTCTAAGCTTTTTTCAAATCTTCTAGGAGCTGCCCATCTCTAACGTAGTTGATGATAGGATCCACCAGCATTACTCACCTTCAATAATGTTTATCTTAGAGGAATCAGAGTAGCTTGGTGATCGGAGAGTCTCTACAAAGACTTACCTTGGTTCTAGGTTAGAGAAGGGTGAGGCGAGCCATGTGAGAGCATATGCCTCTGTGTTGCTATCCCGGGGCACTCAACAAATTTTCACGTGATCCATCTTTCCTATAATCCTTTCTTCCTTAGCCAAGTATTAGATTATTGTTGCATCTTTGTCCTTATACTTCCCATTTACTTGCAAGAAAAAGCCTAAAAATCACTGAATACCTTTAGCATCTTGACTTTTATTGCTAGTAACACCCATAGGTTGAGGAGGAAGGCCTTGTATTCTGTAATGTGGTTTGAGGCACTGAACTCCAAATAAGCTTAGCACTCGACAACTCTCCCATTTGGATTGAGTAGTACAGTTTTGATCCCACTTCCTTATTCACAAGTAATGAACCATCTAGCCAAACTTCCCATGGTTCATTCTCTGACCTTGCAATGCATAAAGTTGTCTCTACCAAGAAATATGAAAGCAAATAAGTCACCTAAGAGGGGTGGGGGGGGGGGGGGGGGGGGAGGGGTGAATTAGGTTTTTGAGAATCAATGAAACTTTTTTCGATAAAATCTAAAATCAATTCAATCCACAATCAAAAGTACATTAATAAGATAGAGGATAGCATGCGTTAAAATTTAACATAGTTCGAAGACTAACTACTCCTACTTCATAGCCCTTTTCTTAGACTTAAGGACTTCACCTCTTCCACTAAGAGTGTCACTTTATCAGTGAAGCCAACCCTATATAATCTTCTTGCTCCAACTGACAGGATTACTACAAACTAGAGTTACTAACTCTCAACCACTCCCATGTCTTGGTTCACTCCAACGGTAAAAAAATCAGCCATTAGTTTGACAAAAAACCTGAACTAGATGTCCATTTTAGAGAACTAGACATCCAACTCTAATTCATAGAATTAACTTTGAAGCCCTACTGGACATCCAATTCTATTGGACCCAAAATGCTAGCTAGACATCTAATTTTGTACTAGATGTCTGGTTATGCCTTAAATTGAAAACTTGATTTTTCAACCTGACTCAACTGGGAATCCGATTTGGAATTGAATGTCTAGTTCAGTTAGGAATGCTCTATTAAGAGCTTCATGCAAAACTCTTACGTAACTTTGAACACTAAATAATTTATCTCAAACAAGCTTTTGACATGACTCAAAAATAAAGAAAAACTAGACCTAGTTGATATCAATTTCTTGATTTACCTTGACCTTGGTTGAGTCACAAGTTTTCATGTGGTTTCTTCACCTCTAAGCCATTTATATATCTCATAAAGCCACACTTGTCAATCTACCAGTATAGTTCTCTTTTTCCTTGAAGCTTTCAAACATTTCCTTGAGAGCTTTACGTATTTTGGCTAAACACAACTCAAGTAAATCATTAAATATTATTTATTCATCATCAAAACTAGAAGGGACAATAAAATCTACCAAAGCTTGGGCTTTAATTATCCTTTGAGCTTGAAAGTGGCATCAAACTAGCTTAGCTTGATGGACTATTTGAGCAGTCTCTCTAAGGTCTTTAGTTTCTATAATATTTGCCAAAGTAGGAGATTAGTGAGTACCATGACCAGATGTATTTGGAAGTACAGCTGAAGCTTCCTTGTCACCAACACCATCGCATAGGCTAGTTTATCCAAGAGCAAGTATTGAGCCTCTGCTCCATTGAGCACATGGCTTATGTATCATATAGGATGTTGTTTTTCACCCTGGTTGCTTATCAACACCTAGCTGACTACCTAGTCAAAAGTTGTGATGTAAAGGAAAAGCACTTCATTTGGCTTAGGTCATACCTATAGCGGTGGTTCAGCTATGTACTTCTTGAGGGCTTAGAAAGCTTAGTTGCAATCCGTTGTCCACTCAAATCTATAGCTCTGCTTGAGTGCTTTAAAGAAAGGTAAGCATTTTTTGCCTGATCTAGATAAAAAGCAATTTAGGGCCATGAGCCAACTTGTAAGCCTCTGCATCTTTTTGGTGGAACTCGATTGCTTCACCTGTAAAATTGTCAAGATTTTTTTGAGGTTCACTTCTATTCCTCACTATGAAAAGAAATAATAGAGGAATTTCTCCAATCCTACATCAAAGGCACACTTCTTTAAATTCAACCTCATCGAGTACTTTCAAAGGATATCGAAAGTTTCTCTTAGGTCTTCAAGATGTGTATTGGCTTGAAGGCTTTTCACCAGCATGTTGCTGATATTGTCCTTCCTAGTTTTGATAAACAAACTCAAGGGTATGTTTGAAAGCTTCAAAAAAAAGGAAGCACAATGGTGGATCGACGAGCGTGAGTTGAAGAGATCATAGGATGGCATAAAGTGGCTTAAAGGTGTCTACAACAACTTGAAGTTTCATGGATGACATGGACAAAGATAAAGCAACTCAAGATCTCACCATTGGCAAGGTTTAGCTTTTCTTTTATTTTCATTCAAGTCAAATATTTGTCGTAACGTTAATTGTTTAGAGTTCTTTATTGTGTAGAGTTTTGCAAGAAGCTTTTAACATAGCTTTAATGTCCACTTCTGAATCAGACAACTGGTTTGGTTAGACTGAAGATTCAAACTTTAGACCTATACAGAACTAAATGACCAGTTGAGAATTGGATATCCAGATAGGGGTTCATATTCTAGTTTATGAACCAGAATTGGACATTCGACTAGGATTCTAGTTCTAATTTAGTTATTAGAATTGGACGACCAGCTCGATTATAGGCCAATTTTGATAAACCAAAATCTATCGACTGATTATCTAAATTGGTCATTTAGTTTGAGTTTTCTGCATGAACAATGACTAGCTTTTTGACCATTGGAGTGAATCTAGCCACAAGATCTCACCCCCAATAGCTATATTTGACTCCAAAGGTATAAATAGAGTTGCATGAGCTTCTCTAAATAGTTTTTGCAACTTCTAATCTTATTAAAAAGAGATTAAACCCTTTTAACTCTCTAGCCTTCAAATTGCTCTAAAATTTCCAATCTCAAGCAAATTTTCATTGCCCTTTCACTCCATCTTGAGAGATCTTTGTATGAGATTAATTTGTATATTTTCTTCCAATTTCCATTTGTATTCCACTTCAAGGTTGTTTGAAGTGGTCAAGAGACACAAGCTTCGAATTGAAGTTTATCTTGCTAGTTGGTGCAAGAGAAAGTATAAGGGGTTAGCTTCATTGATGAAGTGACACTCTAGTGGAGAGTTAAAATCCTCAAGAATAAGGCGAGGGCTCTCGAGTAGGAGCAGTAGGTCTCTAAACAATGTTACATTGTGGTGCACACCTTCTTTACTCTATTTACATAATTGTATTTATGATTGATTGAGATTTACTTAAAATCATTTTGGTGGATTTAATTGATTTTGATTTCATCAAAAGTGTAATTGTTTCTCAAAAACCAAATTCACACCTCTTCTTAGGTCATTTTTGTGCCTTTAATTGGTTTAACCACCTAGAGTTTTTCAATCCATTTTGATGGCTAATTTTGGTATTTCTCCATCTCCCAAAAAGGAAAATCCATAACTTGACCTCCTATCTTTAATAGTACCTATTGCAATTATTGGAAGTCTAGGATTAGAATTTTCATTAAGACCATAGAGTATGATCTTTGGCACATTGTGAAAGAAGAGTATACTCCATCTACCAAAGAAATTGATGGTATTAGAGTTTCCAAACCTACAAGGGAATGGAATGGTGAGAAAGATTTTAAGGTGTCTTGTAAAGTCATGGAATCCCAAGATGACCACAATTCAAGAGGCAAAGGATCTGAACAAAATACTCTTGGGGGAGCTCTTAGGGTCACTCATTACTCATGAGATGATCATGAAGGATATGAGCCAAGAGGACAATGAAGACAAAGAAAAGAAAGATATAGCTCTCAAGGTCAAAGAGTCTAGTGATGAACAAATGACTCTCATCACTAGAAAATTCAAAAAATTCTTAAAGAAGAGGCACATGTCAAGAAGACCTATAAGATATGAGAAGAGCTAGAAAATGAAGAGGATGAGGATGTGCTCATGGGTTTCAAATGCAAGAGGCTTGGATACATGTCAGCCAATTGCCCTCTCAACCCTCAATTAAAGAAATTCAAAGGAAAGAAGAAGAAGCCAATAATGGCTACATAGGACCACTTGGAGGAAGAGAGTGAAGATGTTGTGATGAGAGACATAGTTTTTTTTTTAAAATTTCAAATAGTTTTTCAAGAGATTGTGTAGACACCGCATTATTTCTATTGAAAAAGCATAATGACTTATTAGTAGTACAAATTTATGTGCATGATATTATATTTGGTTCTACTAATAAAAATCTATGTGAGATATCTGCAAGTACTATGATAGAGAAGTTTAAGATGAGCATGATGGGAGAATTGAACGTCTTTCTTAGACTCCAAGTGCAATAAATGAAAAATGAGATCTTCATCAACCATGCTAAGTACACCAAGGACTATTCAAGAAGTTCAACATGGATGAAGTTGTGGCAATAGGAACTCTAATGAGTCCCTCAACAAAGTTGGACAGGATGAAGATGGTGAAAAAGTCAATGAAAAATGGTATAGAGGTATGATTAATAGCTTATTGTATCTTATCGCTAGTAGATCCCATATAATATTCAATGTTTGCTTATGTGCTGCATTTGAAGCACCTCGTAGAAAATCTCATCTAGTTGCTATAAAATACAAACTTAGATATCCTAAAGACACACTAGATTTAGGATTATGGAATCTAAGAGATGAGTGCTATGATTTAATTAGAGTTTGTGATGTGGACTATGCCATATATTGTATGTATAGAAAGAGTGCCAGTGGTACATGCCAGTTTCTTGAAAAATCTCTAGTTTCTCGAAGCTCCAAGAAATAAAATTTAGTGGCTCTCTCTACCATCAAGGCAAAATATGTCATCGTTGGGTGTTGTTCTCAAATTCTTTGGATGGGATAAATATTTTAAGATTTTGATTATGATTTTTCAAATATACCAGCTTCTTATGATAATACTAGTACTATTACTTTGTTCAAAAATCCAGTACTACATTATCGTTCAGAAAATATTGATATTCACCATATTTTTTGTTTGGGATCATGTTTTAAAAGGGGTTGTTTCTTTGATTTTCATTGAAACCAATCATCAACTCGTGGACATTTTCACTAAACCATTCGATAAGATTGCATTTTTGTTTGATTTGGAATGCAGTCGGTATTTCAAAACTCACTTGATTTGTTAAATGCTCTTGGAAATTGATTTGAGATTTTTCCCCTCTAATTTTGCATGTGAATTGCTACATTCATTGAACTAGATGACTAGTTATGAAGTAGTCACCTAGTTCTGTATTGGCCAAAATCACTATCAGTCGATCAGTCGCCAAATGGTCGACTGGTTCAGAGAGTCTCTACGCATCAAGTTTCTCTATCAAATGACTAATTTATGAACCAAGCATCCGATATGCAAAAATTAAGCCTAAATTCTGACTTAAAACCCTCACAGCCATTTATCTTCTCCATTCTCACTCATGTGCAATGGCTTCTAGTGTCCCTCTAGGTGATCTAGTAGTGATCGCATGCAATCCGAGGTGGATCTCATGTCATCTTTGCCCTTCCTACTTCGATCTCTCTCTATCCCATGCCTCAATTTTGATTTCTTCTCCTCCAATGGCTCATCGATTCAAGAGTCTTGCCTCCAAGAAGAGAAAAGGTGAAGGATCCTCCTCTTCCCTTGGCAATGGCCATTTTTCTCTTGAATGTGCTTCACTTGAATTTTTTACTCACTTCCAAACTGTGTAAGTTCTCACATTGTTGTTTCACATACTGTTTGTTTTGATAATCTTCACTCTTTGAATCTCAAACCCTTATTTGATGCTCAAGGTTGGATATCCCTTATAACCAGATGTGAAACATACTATGATTATGATGTCTAAGTTTGTTATGCTAATGCCACCTTTGATGAACACTAACACTTTTGATACCTCATATGGTGATAAGGGCATAACTCTTACCCTTGTAGTCCTAGCCTCTATTCTTGGTATACCTATAATAGGAGAGAGACTGATTCTTACTCACAAATGGTCTGACAAAATTCTCTCATATTAGTCGATTGTTAAAACTATCTTTGAGGGAAATTGGGGTGATGCCATCTAGAAGCTTCAGTCTAACCTCCTACCACCATAAGCCTATGTGATCCATTAAATTTTAGCTTACACCCTCCTTCTGAATGGTGGGCATTGGGATGAGGTGTCCTTTAATGAATTATATCTTATTTATTATCTTTTTACTAGACATGTGGTTTGCTTACATTATATCATTATCCACCATATGGCCCACTATATTAGATACTCTCATACTACCCTTGGTTTTCCTAGCATTATTACCTTAATTCTTTAGAACTTTGGTGCTCTTACCCCTTACCATGACCCCCTTTGTCCCACTCCTACACACCCACTGATACATTCTCTCACTTTATCCTCTTTTGGATGGGCTTTTCTCTATGTGATGGTTATTGAGTTCATGAGGAAGGCGATGCTGAGTAGAGCAAAGAGGAGGAGATTGATGTAATTGAGTAAGGCCAGAGAGTAGGATATGCCTAGGTTGGCCCTTCACATGCCACATCTCCTGGCTTTGGGTCAGAGTTCTCAGAGAGGCTAACTCATTTGGTGGACTTAGCACAGAGCACGGTTGAGCAAATGACCCATCTCCATACTTTCATGGATGAGTTCCACTCTTCTTTGGATGGGATGACTAATATGATCCATACTCTGTTAGACTGCACGACTCCCAGATTGAGTCCTTAGTTCTCTTTATTATACTTGTGCTTTCAATGGAGTTTCAGACTTTATTGCTTTTGTGTTTTGGATTATGGTTTACTTTGTGGATTATGATCTATATATCTATGTTTGGATGGTCATTAGTTTTTTTTTTATTATGAAATTTCAAACACTGGTGATGTTTTAGATCTTTGAATATTATTTGGTTACTTTATGAAAATTATGGGTGGACTTTGTGAACTTTGGTTTCATTCTTGGATGATATTGTTTTGTCAGCTCTTGGATAATATACTCTTAGACTACATTTATTTAGGGGGTGTTTGTATATAGGTTGTATATTGTTGCTATATATGTGTCCTTGTGCTATTAATCTTGGTTATATGTGGTTATATGTGGATCATTTGGTTTGTATACAAGTTGGGCTCTTTCTTTTTTGTAGGGGAGACTATCCATTTCTTTTCCAACCTTGTATAACCCTTTTTGTTGATATCAAAAGGGGAGACTTATCCATATTTATATTTTGTGACATATACATATATTATGCTTTTATACATATCAAGCTCTCACATGATATTTACATATTCCCTTATGCTTAAATTTCAAGTTTTTTGGGGGGGGTTTGTTATCAACAGAAAGGGAGAGATTATTTCTCTTTCTAGTTTTGATGATAAACAAACTATATTTAATAATCACTTGATTTTTGTTCAGTCAAAGGACTTCAAAGCTCTCAAGGGTATATTCAAAAGCTTCAAAGAAAAGGAAGCACAATGTTGGATCGGCAAGCATGGCTTGAAGAAATCATAGGATGACATGAAGCAAGTTAAAGGTGTGTACAATAACTTGAAAATTCATGGATGATACGGACAAAGCCAAAGCAACTCAAGATCACAACATTGGCTAGGCTTAGCTTTTTTTTTATTTTCAGTTGAGTCAAAAATTTGCCTTAAGATTAATTGTTTAGTGTTTTGTAGGAAGTTCTTAATAGAGCTTTTTTAGCTGAACTGGATGTTTGCTTCTAAACCAAATAACTAGTTGGGCTAGACTGAAGATTCAAACTTCAGACCTATACAAAACTAGACGAGTGGTTGAGAACTAGACATCTGGCTAGAGGTTCAGGTTCTGGTTTTTGAATGAGAATCAGACACTCAGTTTGGAATTAGATACTCAGTTGGGATTCCAATTCTAATTTAGTTATTAGAAGTGGATGGCCAGTTGAAAACTGGCCGACCGGCTGGGCTATGGGCCAATTTTGACAAACTAAAATCAATCAACCAATTATCTAAAGCAATTGTCCAATTTAGATTTTATGCACAAACAAGGGCTAGGTTTTTGATCATTGGAGGGAACTTAGCCGTGGGATCTCACCCTTAATGACTATATTTGATCCCAAATGTATAAATAGAGTTAAAGGGCCTTCTTTAAATAGTTTTTGCAACTTCTAATCTTGTGAAAAAAAAAATTAAAGCTCTTTTAGATCTAAACTTTTTAATCTCAAGTAAATTTTCATTGCCTTTCACTCATACTTGAGATATTTTTGTGTGAGCTTAATTTGTACATTTTCTTCTAATTTTTACTTGTATTCCACTCTAAGGTTATTTGGAGTGATTGAAAAACTCAAGCTCCAAATTAGAGTTTATCTTGCCAGTTGGTGCAAGAGGAAGTATAAGGGATTGGCTTCACTAATAAAGCGACACTCTAGTGGAGAGTTAAAGTCCTCAAAAACAAGTCAAGGGCCCTGTAGTAGGAGTGATTGATCTCTAAACCACATTACATTGCGATGCACACCTTCTGTACTCTATTTACATAATTGCATTTGTGATTGATTGAGATTTTCTTGAAATCATTTTGGTGGATTTAATTGGTTTTGATTTCATTGAAAGGTGCTATTGTTCCTCAAAAACCTAATTCACACCCCCTTTTTGGTTTAACTACCTAGAGTTTGTCAATCCATTTGAATGGCCAATTTTGGTATCTCTCCATCTCTCCAAGAAGGGCAATCCACAACTTGACCTCCTCTCTTTAATGGTACCCATCTCAATTATTGGAGGTTTAGGATTATAATTTTCATTAAGGTCATAGACTATGATCTTTGGCATATTGTGAAAGACGGGTATACTCCACCCACCAAAGAAATTGATAGTGTGAGATTTTCCAAGCCTACAGGGGAATGGAATGATGTAGATAAGAAAAATGACTCTTGGAATATAAAGACAATGGATATCCTTTATTGTGCTCTTGATCTGAATGAGTTTAACTAGATTAGAATTTATGGAATGGCTTATGAGATTTGTCTAGGTAAGCTAAAGAATCTAAAGTGAACATATCGGTTACTCATAAAGGTTCCTTTTTTGTTGAGGTTCAAAGACCTAGTTCACCATCCTTTTGTACGTCACCCCTATATTCTTTAGTCCAAAAAGCATTATAGAATAGTAATAAGTACCACGATCAGTGATAAACATCATCTTCTCTTCATCTTTTGGGTGCATCTTTATCTGGTGATAACATGAGAATTCATCTAGGAAACTAAGAAGCTGGTGCCTTGAACTAGAGTTGACTAGCTGGTCTATCTACAGTAGTGGGTAATTGTCTTTTTAGCAAGTCTTGTTCACATCCTCTATTTGCCTTTGACTTCTTCACCATCACTACAAGATGTCTTGGCTTTTTCAGAGGAACTCCTCGAGCACAACGTGTAGGAGTTTCATGATGTTTGCTGCAGGCTTCAACATTTTTCCTAAATCCACATCAATGATCAAGCTGACGAGTTGCTCCATAGGTTTTGCATATGCTTTTCTTGATTCAATAGTGAACTCATTAATTCTGCCAACTATTGGGCCTTTGCTTTTTTGGTTGGAGTTTTTTTGTTAGTATGATGCTTCACACTTTTTGGCGAGGCTTTGTTCCTCCAATACTTCAAAAATGACAATTTCTCATTGAAAATCTCATAACTGAGTGAAAAATAGAGATTAATGCTGGAAACTAATTAAGCACTGGGTGTCCCAAAATCACATTGTAGGTAAATCGAGCTTCAACTACTATAAATTTGGTTTTGATGACAATGAGCAAATTGATCTAGTCTCCCATGAATCTAGTGAGTATCCCAACATATGGCTCTAGCTTCTACTCTATCTTTATTTGGTAATTGTTTGAATCAATTTTGGATAAAATCAAATCTAATCAAAATAAAGACTTATATGCTACTAAAATACATCTGGAATGCACTAAACCAATTGACTAATTGGTAAATCGGTCATCTAATTTTGATGAGTGGTAGATGCTCTTTGCTGGTCCAATGGTCCCTTAACCGGTTGACCAATTCTCATGAACTACATTTGGGCAACTCTCTATCAGTTGACCAGTTCTCATGGACCAAGTTTAGTAGTTCTTTGCTAATTGATAGGTTATTCAATTGGTCATCTAGCGCAACTTAGGATCGGTGGATGAACATAATTTTTTTTAATCTCCTTATCAATAGGAAAGAATCCTTATCCAATCTTATTAGCAAGAAATAAAATTTCAATCAAGATTGCAATCTCAAATCATATCAATCAAGGTGAAGATTCAAATCCCAAATTTCATTGAGAATCCAATCAAATCTCAAATTTTGAATCAACCAATGATTTGATTTCAGTCCTTTAAAGACCTGTAAAAACCAAACAAAGAGGGAAGAGAGGCATCAGCTAAGACTAGAGAGAGAGAGAGAGGAGATAAGAAAAGAATCATCAAGGAGGAGACCAAGAGAGCATCAAAGTAAGGCTCCTATCTTTTCTTTGTCTCTTTTTCATTCTATTCCTATTCTTTTTCTATCTCCCATTGATGTACCCAGTGCTAGATCTCCACTTGGCTCCTACTCCCTCATTTCATCGCTTCCACAAGCTTCATCACTACTGTAGCCACCCATGGCCCTGTCTCCAACTGGGCACAGTAGATCACTACCCTCTGTGAGCATCGTCTCCACCACATTTGTCGTGTCATCATCTTGCATGCTGCTCAAAGCCATAGCCTCACCACACCTCTTCACTGAGCTCTAGTGACTTGAGAAGCTTGAAGCTTGAGGCCTACTATGAAGGTCTTAGAAGAGAAGAAAAGGGGAAGATGAAAAAAGAGGAAGAAGGAGAGGAGTAGGGAGAACCCAGGTGGGTGGGCAATAGAATGAAAAAAAAAAGGTGGAAAAGAAAACAAAATAAGAAGAAAAAAAGAAAGAAAGGAGAAAACAAAAAAGGAAGAAAAGAGAAAACAAAAAAATAGAAAAAAAGAGAAGGCAAGAAAAAAGGAGAAAGTTTTCTTACTTTAATTTCTATGCCATTGTCCTTTGACCTAGGGCCAATTTGCAGGCTCGACCAAAAATCAACTCTAACCTAGGACCAGCCCACGGGCTCACTCAAAAGTCATTTTGATCAAGGGCCAGTCTATAGGCTCGTTCAAAAATCATTATGACCAAGGGCTAGCTTGCAACTCACCCAAAAGTCAACTTTGGCCTAAGGCCAATCAATGGGCTCGTCTGAAAGCTATTTTGACCAAGGGCTAACCTGTAGGCTTGCCCAAAAATCATTCTAACTAAGAGCCAATCTACCTAAAAGTTATTCTGACTGAGAGCTAATCTGCCCAAAAGTCAATTCAGTTAAGTGCTATCCTGCGGTCTCGCCTTAAAGTCTATTCTAGCCTGTAGGCTCACTTGAAAGTCCAATTAGTTTAGGGTCAGTCTGTGGGTTCACTCAAAAATCAAATTTTGACTAAAGGCTAGCAATGAGCATACCTAAAAATAAAAATCGGCTAAAGGCCAGCCCACAAGCCCACTTATAGGTCAAAACAACACAGGATTAGCTTGGGGGCTCACCCAAAATCATTATAATAGCCCAAGGGCTCTTGAATCCAAATAAAACCAATAAATATAAATTGATCAAATTAAATGACTCAATCACATGAAATTTAAGCTAATTTGGCTAAAATAAATGTATAAAATCAAATTGACTTGAACAAAGTACCAAAATGGATCTAAGCAGAAGAACCTCTTTGTTGGTCAACTACTCTCTCAACCAATTGATCAATCATGATCAACAATAACTAGAAAAGCTCGGTCAGTCGACTAGCACCCTTAATTGGTTGATTGATTTTGGTGAACTAAGAGACTACAAGCCCTCTATCGGACGATCAGTACCCAAACCGAGCATCCAGTTTGGATAAACCTAGAAGGACACCCTTTCAACTAGTCAACTGGTACCCCAATCGATTGCCCATTTTAGTTAAAAAATTAATGACCTAGGTTCAAGTCCAACCTTAATTGAGTCATGCCTTGATCGGTCCAAACCTGAATCAATTCCGGTTCAAATTAAGTCAACCCAAAAAATTGAATTGAACACTAATTGAGTCAAACCACATTTGAACTAAATCAAAATAAGTTTGGATTGAACTCTAATTGAGTCACATAATAACAAACTTGAGTTAAACTCTAATTGAGTCAAATCACATTTGAACTAAATCAAAGCAAGTTCAAATTGAACTCTAATTGAGTGAAACCACATTTGAACTAAATCAAAACAAGTTCAAATTATACTCTAATTGAGTCAAACCACATTCAAACTAAATCAAAATAAGTTAAAAATGAACTCTAATTGGGTCAAACCATACTCAAACTAAATCAAAATAAGTTCAAATTAAACTCTAATTGAGTCAAACTATATTTGAATTAAATCAAAATAAATTTGAATTGAAAGCCAATTGAGTCAAACCAAGTTTGAAGCAAACCCTAATCAAATTAAATCAAGTTCAAACCAAATCCTAATCAGGCAAAGCCAAGTTCAAACCAACCTTAATTGGGTTAAACTAAATTTGAACTAAACCTTAACTAGGCTAAATTGAGTTTGAATCAAACTCTAGTTAGGTTAAGCTAATTTTGACTCAAACCATAATTGGGTTGAACTGAATTCAAATTAAACCCTAATTAGGTACAACCAAGTTCAAACCAAACTCTAATTGGGTCAAATTGAATTCAAATCCAAATCCCAATTTGGTGAAAGTAAGTTTGAACCAAATCCCAATTAGGTCGAACAAAATTCAAACCAAACCTTAATTAGATCAAATTAAACTAAAATTCAAACTTGAATCAAGTTCAAATCAAACCATAATTTGGTTAAACTAAGTTTAAACCAAACCCTAATTAGGTCAAATCAAAATTAAATTTAAACTAGAAGTAGGACCAAAGCCAAGTAAAAGTTGAATCAAAATCAGGCCAAACCAAAACTAGAACTGGGTCAAATCTAAACCAAAATCAGGTTGAATGAGAATCAGATTAAACTTGAACTAGAATTAGGTCAAACATGAACTAAAATCAGGTTAAACTTGAACCAAAATTAGGTCTAACCTAAAACAAAACCAAGTTGAATCCAATTAAATTCAACTTGAACCTAAGGTTTGAATCAAACCCAACAAGGGTTCAATGTGGGTTGAACCCAAACCCATGAACGGGTTAAACTAGGTCCATTAAGTGCCCAATCTAGGTTGTTAGTTCAAAAATCTGAGCCACTTAATCTATTTGAGCTAAATTAGTTTGAGCTCGAGTTTCTCAATAATTTAAGTTTGAATTCAATTCAATTTTCAATCAAATTCAACCATGATTCAAGTCCAATTGAGATTCATATTTGGGATATAATCTGGTGGCATTTGATATTTGACTCTAGTCAAATTTTGATCAAATTTAGTTTTAGCCATAATCACCCAAACAGTAATCTCGAGGAGCCTCTTTGACCAAAGCCGGTGACAAACTAGAATCCATCAATAGTGGTACTTTCATTAAGATCTATTCTATCTCTCTTCTTGATTAATCTAGAAGATCTTTGACAATCAATCGGCCATGCCTCCAAGAGAAGTAAGATTGTCATCATCTAAGAACTAGCTTGGGGGACAGATGGCCCCAGTGTCGATGGAGTCGCACAACTCCTCTGGTGGATTAGGTGAGTCGGCTCAGTAAGCCAACTCAACATTGCATCTGCCAATGCAACAATTGCCTTGAGGGGTCACTTTACCAATGATCATTGAGGTACCACCCGATCCCTCCTATATAGTGAGCCGATAGGAGTTTTAAAGTCTGACCACTATCATGTAGCAAATGACTTAAATGCTAGAAGTTCAAGTGCAAGCTATGCATAATCTTCAAGCCTAACAGCTACAAAGTCAAGCCCAAATGATGCAAAACCTCCAAGCCCACTATGCTCAGTAGTAGGCTCAAGCTTAAGGCTAAGCTTTGGCTCAAGGTATCGTACTAAACTATTAATATGAAATGCAACCATATGTAGCAAGATAGAAACACCCTAGTAGACAACTTCATCCAAGTCATCAAGGTCCCTCAATGGGTGTTTCACTTCAGTATCAAACTGTAAGAGATTTTGAAGGGCGGAACCCCACCTATGATCCTTACGATGAGGCCACATACTACACCTATACCAGTCGAGCCTCAACTAGTGCTAGAGAAGGAGGCTAGGGACAAGCCATACCACAAGCAGTTTGGGAGAGGTCCGAGGTAGTACTCCTCACTTGAACCAAGTGAAGTATGACACCCCCATAATTTTTGAGATGGCTTACTCTCTTATGTAACAAAAAAGTTTCGATAGCCTCCTTATAAGGTATATGTCAACTCTAAGGACCCAGTGGATCATGTGAGCACCTTCAAAAACATGATGATCTTGCAAAATGTGTGAGACTCAACCATGTCCAAGCAATTCCTGAGGATGCTATAAAGTCAAACCTGAGCTTAATATTCCAATCTCCCAAGGTATTTCATTACCTACTTTGACGATCTAGCTGATAGGTTCATGAAGCAGTTCATCTCATTGGTTCCTTGTTGGAAGGATCCCTCCACATTTCTCATAGTAAAGCAAAAAGAAGGGGAAATCTTGTAAGAATATCTAGCTTGATTTAACATAGCTAGACTATAAGTCACTAAGCTTGATAGCTCGAATGTTCTTGCTGCTACAATTGATGGAATCTGCTAAGCTTGAGTGGCCTATGAGATGGCATATCAACCTTGTAAAAGCTTAGATAAATTTATCCAATAAGCTCGAGAATACATTAATGTTGAAGAGGTGATCTCAACTAAAAAAGAGTCAGAAGCTGGCAATAAACTGAAGAAAGACCTATAGAGGACAAACTCCATTAGCCAAAGAAGCAAAAAATTATGCAAAGAGAGCATAGAAATAGGTCCCAAACACACACACCCTTGAATAATTCAAAGACCAAGGTGTTGGCCTAGATTGAGCATCGAGACTTTCTGAAGAGATCCTTGCCTAATTGCTCCAACAGGTAGAAACTAGATAGGTTGAGGTATTGTTGTTTCCATATGTACCATGACCATGACACCAAGGAATACAAACACCTCAAGGATGAGATTGAGAGACTTATCCAAGTAGGTCACCTTGGATAGTTCATTAGATGGGGTGAGCAAGCTGAAGAACTTCAAGAGTAGGAAGTGAGTCAACAAGGGTCTCGTCAGAGAAATCTTGCACCAGAGTTCCACAATCCTTCAATTAAGGGCCACCTCAATATGATTCTCACAGGGTCACTGAGTTAAAATGAAGATTTGATGTCTACTGGCAAGTATCGAATCATTGGTGAGGGGTAGGAGGAGGTGAAGAGACATCATTATGAGTCAAAGCTCAGAGATATAGTATTTTTTGCAAAAGACTTAGAGGGAATCTTAGCACCCACAATGAGGTATTGCTGATATCAACAATCCTAGATGGCTACACTATGCAACAAATTGTGATCAATATGGGAAGCTCAGTGAACATTCTATTCACCTAAGCCTATGCTCAAATAAAGACAAAGTAAAAGCTAGAGCCATATGTCGGGACACTTATCAGGTTTATGGGTGATTTAGTTAGCCCTCTCAGCATAATTGATTGGCTTCTTATAGCTGGAGAGAACCCCAAGAATGCCACCATCAAGTCTAAGTTTGTGGTGGTCCGAACTCAATCTGCCTACAATGTGATCTTGGGTCATCTAGCACTTAATTAACTTCAAGTAATAATCTCAAGTTTTCATTTATTTATGAGATGTTTAACTAAAAATAGCATAAATGAAGTATGAGATGATGAAAGCCTTGCCAAGAAGTGTGAGGTAGCTTATTGGTAAAATAGTCTTGACTGAAAAGGCAAAGGAAAGGTAAAGCTCAGGGTGAATCATTTAGAGCCCTTGTGCACCAAACTCGGGGAATTCTTATGGAAGAGTTGAGATGTCTTTGCTTAGTCTCTGGAAGATCTACCTAACATAGATTCCTTAATGGCCCAACACAAACTCATTATGGCCGAGAACTACAAATTGGTCAAGCAAAAAAAGAGTCATTTCACCCTCAAATGTCATATGGCTATTTTAAAAGAGGTAAACAAACTTCTTAATACAAGGTTATTAGAGAGGTCCATTACTCTAAATGGCTATTGAGAATATGTATCAACTTTACCAACTTGAACAAGCCTTGTCCAAAAGATAGCTATCTACTACCAAAGATAAACCAACTAGTTGACTTCACCTCAGGACATCAGCTCCTCAGCATCCTAAATGCAATCCTGGGTTATTCCCAAATTCTTGTGCACCCCAAAGATGAGGAGAAAATGGCATTCATCACTCATCAAGATGCCTTTTGCTATGTTGCACTGCCCTTCAAACTAAAGATGTAGAGGAAATCTACTAAAGAATAGTGAACTAAGTTTTCAAACCTCAACTTAGGAGGAACATGGAGGCATCACTTGACACCATGCTGGTGAAAAGCCTCTAGGCTGACAAACATCTTGGAGATTTAGAACAAACATTCAATATACTTTAAAATTTTAAACCCGGAGAAGTGAGCATTCAGGGTAGGCTCAAAAAATTTCCTTGATTATCTCATCTTAGAATGTAGAATATAAGTAAACCCCAAAAAGATCAAGGCCATCCTACAAATGGAGCCACCAAGCTCTACCCAAGAAATGTAAAGGCTCACGAGTCGCCTAACATTCTTAAACCAATTACTATCCAAGTCAAGAGAAAAATGTGTGCCATTCTTCAAGGCACACAAGCGAAACGCAAGATTTGAGTAGATAGATGACTATGACCAAGCCTTCAGAACTCTTAAGAAGTACCTAGCTAAGCCTCCCCTATTGGTGAGACCTAAGCCAAATGAGGTAATGTGCCTTTATGTAATAACTTTAGACCAAGTAGTCAACTCAGTGCTGGTAAGTAACAAAGGTGGAAGGCCACACCCTAAATGCTATATAAGTGATGTGCTTATAGAGACAGAGGTTTGATATCTATGCATAGAGAAGTTAGCCTATGCGATGGAACTGGTGACTCAAAAACCCTGGTCATACTTCTAGGTAGAGTCAGTCGTAGTACTTACCAACCTTCCTCTCTGACAAATGCTACAAAATCCTAAGACCTTAGGGAGATTGCTCAAATTGTCCATCAAGTTAAGCTAGTTCAAGGTCACTTTCAAGGCTTGAAAGACCATCAAGGCCCAAGCCTTAGTGCATTTCTTAGTGGAATGCTAGATTAGAGTCTAAATCATGGAAAGTTTGGATGGATGGCTCATCTTGTAAGTCAAGGAGTGGGATTAGCATTGTACTGATAAGCCCGAATGGGAGAATAGCCAAATACTCAGCTCAACTAGAGTTCAATCCATCCAATAACATCGCAAAATATTTGAAGCTTTCCTCCTCAGTTTGCGATTGGCATTAGTTGTTAGGGCTAAAAAACTAAAGGTACTCAGCGACTCCTAGTTAGTGTGCTTGTAGATCAATGGGGAGTATGAGGCGAAGGACACAATAATGATCTAGTACTTGGTTAAAGCACAAAGACTCATGGATGTGGAATCAAAATTGGTGGTCTCGGATGGTAGAGACCCCAAGAAGTAATCTTGAAATGATAAATCAAAAAATGTATGGTAGTTTGAGCGTGCAATCAAGTATTATGGAAACATAACTTCCAACAAGTGGAAGCCTTTGTTGTTAATTACCTTAAAAATTGTCAATAACCTTTTAAGAGAGAAATCTAACTAGGAAGATAGAGACACAAAATAAAAAAAAAGCATGACTAATTTGAGAAGAGGGTACATGGCTTAAGCAAGGGCATACCCTCACTTTATAATAAATTTAAATATGTAATCATGGAAAGTATGAAAATAAGAAAGAGAAAGTGGGAAAGAAGCCTGATGCTCACTGCTAACCCATATCCATGTAATTAACCAAGTGAAATTTGACTTAGGTAGATCTTGAGTTGATCTTTGATAGATGTTGAGAAGATACTAATGGATGTGGTTGATTGCCTTGGCTTGTAGCATTGACAATAGTTTTTGAGATTGACTAGCTTCAAGGGTTCATCACCAATGGCTTTTAAGGTTGGCTAGCCTTGGAAGAAGTACCATCAATGGCTTTTGGGTTTACTGATTTTGAAGAGAGTGTCACCAATGGCTTTTGCAATTGGCCAACCTTGAAAGGAGCATCATCAATGACTTTTAGGATTGATTGGCTTTGAAGGGAGCATCATCAATGGCTTTCAAGTTTGGCTAGATTTGAAGGTATTGTACATAAATAGCTTTTGGAATTGACTAGATTTAAAGGGAGCATCATCAATAACTTTTGGAGTTAATTGTCTTTGAAAGGAGCATCATCAATAGCTTTGGTAGTTGACTAGCTTTGAAAGGAGTGTCACCAATGACTTTTGGGTATGGCCAGCTTTGAAGGGAGAATCATCAATAGCTTTGGTAGTTGACTAGCTTTGAAAGGAGTGTCACTAATGACTTTTGGGTATGGCCAGCTTTGAAGGGAGCATCATCGATGGTTTTGGGGGTTGATTGATTTTGAAGGGAACATTACCAACAGCTTTTGGGTTTGGCTATCTTTAAAGGGAGCATCATCAATGGCCTTTATGGCTGACTGACTTTGAGGGGAGTGCCATCAATGACTTTTGGGGTTAACTAGGTTTGAAAGGAGCATCACCAATGGCTTATGAGATTGGCTAGCTTTGAAGAGAGTATCATCAATAGCTTTCGAGATAAACTGGCTTTGAAGGAAGTGTCAACAATAACATTTGGGGTTGACTGGCTTTGAAGGGAGTGTCACTAATGGCTTTTGGGTTTTGCTATCTTTGAAGGGTTAACTTCATTTAAACAAAGTATCTAGCTGACCGACTAAATGAGTTGAAGCCTACTTTTGATTTGAAGAAATGATTAGTAGGGCTTATGCTAATTATTTTTTATTTAATAATTGACATCCTTTATTTCATTGTTGATTAAATTTGAGGTCTTATCAATGGCTTTGAGCTTGTTGTTATCTAAGCTTAATTGGTCTTGAATCCTACCCTGGTTGGGCTCCTATTAGATCCTTAATGGATATTGGGTCTGACTCTAATTGAGTTCTTAATGGATCCTTAATGGTTGTTGAATTCCACCTTTAATAGGTTCTTGATGAATTCTTAATAGATGTTGGATCATACCCTTGATGGATTCTTAATGGATGTTGGATCCAACCCCTAATGGGTCCTTGATGGATCCATAGTGGATGTTGAATCCGTTGTCGATAGATTGTTGTTCAATTTGTTAATGGGTTTGGGCTCAAACCTTAATGGACTTGGGTTCAAGTTTAAATTAGTTTGATTAAACTTGATTTCAGTTTAGTTTTGACCTATCTTTGTTTAGGTTTGACTTATTTTGGTTTTGGTTTGACCTATTATGGTTCAAGTTTGAGCTATTCTTATTTAGGTTTGACATGTTCTAGTTTAGGTTTGATCTATTTTTATTTAGGTTTGACCTATTATGGTTTATGTTTGACTTATTCTAGTTCAAGTGTGATCTATTCTAGCTTAGGTATGAATTCGGCTTTACCCCCTTTGCATCCTCTTCTCGAGTTATGACGAGAGGAGATGGTGTGAACAATTTTCTAGTACTTGCCCCTGCGCCAACATTTTAAGAGTTGGCTACGTGGGTTCGAATTACCATGTGAAAATGGACTTGATCGCCATGTGTAAGTGAGCTTGATTTGCTATATGGATGTAGACTATATCACCACACAAAATGGACTTAGTTTGTCATATGGGTTTTGTGTCCATGTTTTGTCTAAAGAAACATGGAGTACATATTTGACTTGATAATTTTTTTGAGAAAAGCAGACATTCTATCATAGATAAAACATAGGTACTTTTATTTTATTATTGTTGCCCCTAAAGTCTTATGCATAATACCTTTTTAGGAATTGTGCATTGATCAATGGTATAAGTCTTTCCCCTTTTATCACCAATCAACTAGTAGGATTTCCCTTTAAATATCCTTTTGACAATATAAAGGCCTTTCCAATTAGACTCAAATTTTTCTTGCTTTAATTCAAGATTATGGATCTTTTCAAAACCAAGACCATTTTTTCTTTTGTAATGATCTAAGATAGGCTATCTTGTTGTAAGTCCAAGATATTTGTGCTTAATATATTTTCAAGTTTTGCTAAGTTGAGAGTCTTGTTTTATCCAAGGAGTCTAGCTTATCTAGGCAAAGATGAACATTGTCTCCTTTTGTAATTTCATCTTACAAAGTGATCCCTAAAGAAGAAATTTGTACCTCCAAAGATAGGATGACCTTGGTCCCAAATACCAATGCATACGGTGTTAATTGGGTAGGGATTTGATACGTGGTGCAATAAGCATATAATGTCTCAAAAACATTTTGGTGATAATCTCTTTTAGCGCCCGTTTGGAATGAGGTCAGGGCTAGGGTCATCTCGCACTGACCAGACCATCTTCCAAACACCAAAAATTTGACCAGACTAACATTATTTAATTTATTTAAATTATAATTAGGATTTGACTAAAATACCCTCAGTGCATCAAAACTGTCGGATCTCGATCCAACGGCTCAGATCGCTCCAGCCACGAAACCATAACTATATAACGCTCTTCTTCTTCCACACACCCCCCCCCCCCCCCACACCCCCCGACACCACCACCCACACGTAGGAGAGCACGAGTCTGTCCTCCTTCGCCGCCGACAATGCAGCAGACGCCGCCATCCACACGCAGCAGAGCACTCCTGTCCTCCTTCGCCGCCACCGCCAATGCTGCAGACACCGGCGCACATGCAGCAGAGCACGAGTCTGTCCTCCTTCGCCGCTGACGACACAGCAGACGTCGCCGCCCACACGCAGTAGAGCACTCCTCTCCTCCTTCACCGCTAACGATGCAGCTGATGCCGACACCCATGCAGCAGAGCACTCCTCCTCCTTCGCCGCTGATGACGCAGCAGACTCCAGCGCACACGCAGTAGAATACGAGTTTGTCCTCCTTCACCGCCGCCGATGCAGTAGAAGCTGGCACCCACACAGCAGAGCACTCCTCTCCTCCTTCACCACCGACGATGCAGCAGATGCCGCCGCCCACACAGCAGAGGACTCCTCTCCTCCTTCCCCGCCGATGACGTAGCAGACACCGCCGCCCACGCAGCAGAGCACTCCTCTCCTCCTTCCTCACCGATGACACAGTAGACACCGGCGCCCACGCAGCAGAGCACTCCTCTCCTCCTTTGCCGTCGACGACACAGCAGACGCCGGTGCCCATGCAACAGAGTGCTCCTCTCCTCCTTCACCGCCGATGATGCAGTAGATGCTGGCGCCCACACAGCAAAGCACTCCTCTCCTCCTTCGCCACCGACGATGCAACAGACATCGCCGCCCACGCAGCAGAGCACTCCTCTCCTCCTTCGCCGCCGACGATGCAGCAGATGCTAGCGCCCATGCAGTAGAGCACTCCTCTCCTCCTTCGCCGCCGACGATGCAACAGACGCCGCTGCCCACGCAGCAGAGCACTCCTCTCCTTCTTCGCCACGGACGACTTCTCTGTAGTACTTCCAAAGGTTACGGACCTTGTGTTTCTCTGCTGTTTATATTGATTTATCCTCGATCTCCTAGTTTTCAGTCTGAATGATCTCTCAGTTAGTTTTCAGTAGGGTTTGTTCACGGTTGATCTGATGGATTTTGGTTGCTTTCATTGGTATAGTCGATTTGTATTATTCCCCCCAAAGACATCGCGATGGATTTTTGCTTTTCTGGCTCATTTTGTGGGTTGAAATTTGATTTGTAGGGTTTGATGAATGGTCTATAGTTTTAGATTTGCACAGGTTGTTTGAATGGTTTTATTTGTCAGGATTTGAATTCTATTGAAAATAATGATCCTTCATTTTTTGCATTTGTCTCGGTGGTTCATATTTCCTAACTATAATAATTTTTAGTATCTTGTTCCTAAACATATGACCTACCAGTGGCAAGGTATACAGAAGATGGTTTCTTTCTTGCCCAACCAATATATCTTGATGTTGTTATTGTGATGAATATAGAGGGCAAGGTTAAAGGTGCATTTTTCTGACTATTCTGGAATAATGTCAAAAATCATACTCCGCATATTTACTTGGGTTGAATTATTTACTTGTTCTGATTTTACTACAGGAATGGATGCTCATAATCGACCAGTTCAGCGAAGTCCTCGAACACAAGGAAAGGGAAAATCAACTCAGTAAACTGGACAGTCTTCTAACAAGGCTGGACGCGCCCCAAATTGGACCACTAATGAGGACACTTTACTTATTCAGTTGCTACTGGTGGAACACGTTGATGGAAGGAACAAGGGTGGTAATTTCAGAAAGCAATCTTGGAATAAAGTTGTGCAGAAATAAAATGAATTATCTATCGTGGTACAAGATGCAGAGCAATTGAGGTACAGATGAAAGAGACTGAAAGAAAGGTATAATGAATTTCAATTTATGAAGAACAAGAGCGGATGGACGTGGGATTATGACATGCATAGGCCAACAGCAGGAGATTCAAGAGTAACGAGAGATTTCTTTATGGTATGTTTTACATTTTACATTGTAACTTTTGGAATACAAACCCTAATTTTATGTCTAACACTTTTTTCTTTTCGGCAGCACAACCCACAATATGAAAATGCATGGATCATTGGGTTTCCTCAGTTTTTTGATGTAGAACTAATGGTGAAGAGCTCAATTGTGACAGGAAGGTGGATGCTGTCATCGAGAAGTGCACCTGCAGAGCCACCTATAGCACAAGAGGGATCCGATTCGAGCGCCTCACCAGCGATGCAAAACAACACTGAGGCTAATGACGATCCAGACACTCGTACCGCTCGGAGGTTGTTTCCTAGTGAGAACCCTACTTCTGGGCCATGTGGGAAACGCTCTCTTGAAGGAATTGATCGCAGCAGTGGAAAAAATAGCAGGAGATGTAGTGGAGAGTTCCTGAGAAGTACCGGGAGCAATTTTGGGCAAACTCCTAATCCAGAGTCTTTGGACAGGTGGATGCAGGTTATGGACAAAAAGTATAGTGAAATTTGTGTTAAGAATGAGACGTATAAAAAGTGCTTGGCCAAGTTGTTCAGCCTTACTTTTATTAACACTTTAGACAGGTTTAAATGAGTTGAATGTCTGAAAGTACCACTGCATCAGGAATATTTTCTACTAGAGAAGGACCCATTTGGGCTGAAATTATGGGTTGAGAGGCAAATAGAAGAATATGCTATAAACGAGAGTAAGGTACAGTTACGTAAATCCTATCTATCATCCCCTCAAATGTTGGATAACTCCCAATAGGCTGTTAGATGATGGGATAATGTACGAGTAAGTCCTGGGGCAAGCTCCTTGCTGATACTCTGAACATGCTGTAGCTACTAATTTTTGAGCTATTTCATACGTTTTTCTTACTTAATTGTGAGATGCTGATACTTCTCATGGAGATGCTGATACAAAGTCAAAGAAACAGACAAAAGAAGCTGAACTCCAATGAAATTCTGTTCCTAATTGTAATTTTCTTCAAATGAGCTTTTAATTTGAGCTGCATTATCTGTTTCTGCCTTGTATAAGCTTCGTTTCTAAGTTTTTAATTGTCTATAGGTGAAGAGGAAGAAACAAAGGGTGAAGATGGAAGCTGGGAGGAAGAAAGGGAATGCAGCAGCTAAGGCAAGTAAGGCTGGTGCTAATCAAGGGAAGGATAAGAAGGAAAGGAAGGTCTCGACAGAAGCATGACCCTCCATAGGAAGTGTGCATTGCCACGGCCAGTTTCAGGATCAAATTCCATGGAGTCCATGATCCAGGTGAAGGAGCTGTGTGCTTGTGTGATTTGTGAGGGTGTGCTTGTGTGATTTGTAACTGAGGGTGTGCATGTGTGATTAGTTGTAATTGAGGTGAAACTGTGCTTGTCTGATTTGTGACTGTAAAACATGGGTTTTTGTACTATCTCACATGCTAATATCACATGGGTTTGTGTAGTATATCACATGCTGTACAATTTAAATAACATAATTTACGCTAGCTGATGCTTAGGTTGTATTAATTGAGGTTGGTATGTGCTCTACCAAAAATCAAATGGGATTGTGAATATGTTTTTGATGTTCATGGTCAGCTCATGATTAATTTTTTTTTTTTTGGAAGGGGATACATGCAATGACAAAATTTAGTGGAATGTTTTTGCAGTTAAGCAATCTTACAGGGGATATATTTGCCAAAAAATTTCTTCTTTATAATCTCAACTTACATCCATTTAATTCTTGTGGTGGACATTGACTAGGAGGGACTCGAATCGTATGTCTAAAAAATTTTAAAATTTTCAAAGCCAAAAAGGTGACCAAAATTGGAGGGTGTTCCTTCTCACTTGCAGACAAAGTTTAGGTTAAGCTGGAACCAAGTCCGAAATGGCGTGGGAGGTAGGTATCACTCTGACATCAATAGTTCATCTCTGTAACATCAAGATGACACATCATATCAATCAGATAAGACATATCACTCTGACATCAACTGTTCATCTTCCTAATTTCAGGACGACATATCCTATCAATCAGACATGATTTATCACTCTGATGTCAATAGTTCATCTCTATAACATCAGGATGACATGTCCTATCAATCAGATATTATTTATCACTCTGACGTCAACAGTTCATCTCTGTAACATCAAGATGACATGTCCTATCAATCAGACATGATTTATCACTATGACATCAACAGTTCATCTCTATAACATCACGACAATATGTCCTATCAATCAGATATGATTTATCACTTTGATGTCAATAGTTCATCTCTGTAACATCAAGATGACACGTTATATCAATCAGACATGATGTATCACTCTAACGTCAACTGTTCATCTTCCTAACATCAGGACGACATATCCTATCAATCAGACATGATTTATCACTCTGATGTCAATAGTTCATCTCTGTAACATCAAGATTACCTATCATATCAATCAGACATGATTTATCACTCTAACATCAGCAGTTCATCTATGTAACATCAGGACGACATGTCCTATCAATCAGATATGATTTACCACTCTGACATCAACTATTCATCTCTGTAACATCAGGACGATATGTCCTATCAATCAGACATGATTTATCACTCTGACGTCAATAGTCCATCTCTGTAATATCAAGATGACACGTCATATCAATCAAACAAGATTTATCACTCTGATGACTCAGGTCGATCTCTATTTATAGAGCGACTTTATTGCCGATGCTATAACACAAGTTCATTCTTCTTTGTAACACTAAGATGTCTAATTATGATAACATTCTTGATGATGTAGAGGAAGAAGTAGAGTTGCTCATCAAAGATCACATTTCCCCTTATTTTGAAGGCTCCTCAACCTCAGCGAGAAGACCACCCCATCCACTGAATAATCGAGCGTTTATTGGGATAGAGTTTATGTACGACTTACTAGATAATGAAAAATATTTTTCTGAACCTTTAGAGTTGTGCTGCAAGTGTTTCTACAGCTCACTAGAATGCTTGTTGAGCGGGGAAGTATCGTGCCTGCAGCCCATGTATCAGCTGAATTATAAGTAGGGATTTTTCTTTACTCCATTGCTCGCGGAGCATCTAACAGAGACTTGCAGCTGGCATTCCAACACTCTGCAGAGACTATAAGCAGGTATTTCAATAAAGTCTTGAAAGGTGTTATGTCCCTAAAAATGATTACATACAATTGCCACCTCATGATGCTCCAGTTGATCCCGCAATTCTTAATCGAGGAGGAGCGTATTCCTTTTTCAAGGTGAGATAAGTTTCTATAATATTCTCTAAGTAATGCCAACATATATTCCAACATATTATGTGTTTCTTTGTAGGATGCACTCGGGGCTATAGATGGTACACATATACCGGCGATTGTGAGTCGAGAAATGCAACTTCCATTTCGAGACCGGCATGGGTTGCTTAAGCAAAATGTTATGGCAGTTGTCTCTTTTGATATGGAATTTTTGCTCATTTGTAGCGGTTGGGAGGGATCTGCGGTAGACGCACGAGTCTTACAAGAATGTTTAAGCCGAGGCGATTTCTTCGTCCCCGAAGGTGAAACTCATAATTTTGCTTTACTTTAAACACTAATGATAATGTTCGTAATGATAATCATAGTTTATTTTAGATAAATACTATCTAGTGGATGTCGGGTATGCCAATACTAGCAAATTTTTCACACCATTTCGAAATGAGCGGTACCACATTGGATAGTTTGGTCAAGATCGAGTTCGATATCAGAATCTGAAGGATAAATTTAATCACATGCACGCCAGTTTGAGAAATTGTGTGGAGAGGACATTTGACGTATTTAAGCAGCGGTTTCAAATATTACGCAAAATGCAACCATATCCTTACGAGACACAATGTGTTATAGTGGTGGCTTATTCTATACTACATAATTTTATACATAGGAATTACAGTGAGGATCAGTTGTTTCATGACTACGGGGCTAATGAAGGAGTTGATGATAGCACTAGAGAATATACGAGAGTCACACAATGAAACATTTGAACCCAACATCCGTATATCGCAACGTGAAGTACGATATGGGGAAATACTTATGAACCAAATAACTGCAGCTATGTGGGATGCGTAAGTGATATTTTACTTTTTTCGATATAAAATATCATAATTAACTTTCTGATGTCAACTAAGATAATAATTTTTGTGTTCTTTATCAATTGTAAGTATAATTTACATAATTTTCTAAACATCATGTTAATAATTTTTCCACCTTTTATTTACTTTCAGAGAATAATGTTGTATTTTTGCACCGCTAAGCAGTCGCACATGTAGCCAAAGAAATACTCGCTGATGCTTTATTTTGAACCCAGAATCTTGCAGACAGTACTCGCTGTTTCTGGTATCTTCCAAAATTATTATATATATTTGGCAATAATGTATATTGTGTTTTTCACTATTTTCTTATACAATGTTATGTGTTGTAATGTTATATTATGTGTTGTAATGTTATGTTTGAAAGATGAACATGATCTACCTATGAATGACTAACCCATGATTAGGTTAACACAGTTTTTGCCTTCATAATGTCATCTAGTATAAATTTCTATCAATACACATATAGATAAAAATCTGAGAAAAGATAATCTCCACAACCTGTGATATGCCAATGAATTACATAATTCGACAAATCATATTTTCATCAACACATAAACAAAATTTACAGCTGATCTCCTCCACCAACGATGACTATCGCCTCACGCCCCATTCAGCCTGATCTCCCAAGTTGGTTCTACCTCTGAGCTCCATTTCATCTACTCAACAAGTTTAAAAATCAATAGCACACTGAGACAAAGAATGGGCGGCTCTGATTCGATCCAGAGAAGGAGCCTAATCTCGGAGCGTCAGGGAGCAAGTTGGCGATCGCCGTCGCCATTGCTAGGGTTTTGGAGGTTTTTGACTGAGGCTGAGAGCTTGAGGAAGATGGACCCATATTCCACTTTATCAGTTTCGAGCTTCCGATCTTGGCCCATCTGCTCCAACTCCATTGCCAGCAGCAACATTCTTACCTTCACCCTTTGGAACGATGACGTCAATCCCAAAGCATGAAACCCTGATCCCGAGTTTCTAGGTTTTCAGGCTACCAATCTTGACCCCGGCCTTTGTCTCCATAACTAAATCGAGTGGAAGGCTACTCTTCTTCTTTTGATCCAAGGCCGTCGAGGAGTCCAGGCTCTGGCCAAAGCTCATCGTGTTCGAAGCTGGGGAATGGGCCGTCGCTGACGTCGACGCCATTGGAGGAGGTGGAGACAAAGATGGGGTTGTACAGGAAGATGAGCTTACAGTTGGGATTGCAGGCCATGAGATTGACGTCGATGAGGGAGCCAGCTAGTTGGAGGCGGTGACGTTAAGGGTGGAGAGCCGGATGGAGGAGGCGGAGGGGATGGTAAAGGTCGGGCGATGGGGGTGGTAGAGCACATAGAACACGCCTCTGGCGATGGCAACGAGGTTGATCAATGCGACGATGACGATGGTGATCCCGCGGGAGTGGCGGCGGTGCTTGGCTAGTGGCTGGGGGTGTTTTATACTCACCGGGGAGTTGGGTGAAGTCGGAGGGTATTTTTGTTCACAAAAAATTTAAACCATCCGCTAGGCAGATCAGTAATCAAACACCGTTTACTTGACCGTATTATCATTTTAAACTTTACCCCTTCCTCTAACCTTGGCCTTGGCCTTGACCTGGAACCAAATGAGCCCTTATTTCTAGCGATAAATTTCTTTAATATTTTGGATAGGATCTTTTGAATGTCTTAGCAAGGTTATTCACCCTTGCATCATAGATGGATGAATATTTTCAATCTATCTTATGATGATGTGTGGATTGTCCCACTCTGAAGCTTCTGAGGCACAGTCCATTGTTAGAAATGATCCTTCAAGGAGCACTAAATTAGTATAGGATATTTTCTCGAAAGAAGTAGATGATGGTATCCACTTTCACTTCTTCCAATCAGATTACCTCTGCCCACTGAGAGAAATAATTGGTTGCTACTAGTATGAAGTGATAACCTTTGAAAGAAGATGGCTTAATTGGGCCAATTATGTCTATACCCCACACTTCAAATAGCCATGAAGATACCATTGGGTGTAGGAAATTTGGATGTTGATGAATGAAGCCACCATGAACCTAGCATAGATGATATTTTCTTACATGTTTAAGACAATCTCTCACCATCATTGGCTAATAGTAGCCATACACTTGATTTTCATCATCATTTTTGGGCCTGATTGATGAGCTCCACAAATCCCAGAATGTATTTTGTACATAACCTCTCTTGCCTTTTTTATCTAAAAGGCTGCATAGAAATAGTTGATTAAAAGGTCTCTTACAAAGGATATCATTGACGATTAGAAAGTGTGGGGCCCTCTTCCTGAGTTACATTTCTACTAATTAATTCTCTAGGAATTCTCCATTTTTGTTCTCCAATCTGTTACTTTCTCTATGATTTTAGATTTAGTCTTATTATGTTTGATGCTAAAGACTAAGCCTACCACTCAATTGCTACGGACTATGATTAAAATTTTCTCTTAGTCGGGGTCAACAAATGTCTTGGCTAACTTGGCTAAGGAATCAGCTTCTGTATTGATGGATAGAAAAATTTTAATTTTTTGAACATGTGGAATTCGCCCCATGAGTTCTTGAGCATTTTCATGATACTTTAGTAGCTCAAATTTTGTGAATTTTATATTCATATCTCACTTGATTGATGATCAATTGTGAGTTACTAAAAACATGTAGATAAAATATCCCCATGTTGAGGGTCATTTCTAGTCTTACAATTAGGACTTCATATTTGACCTCATTATTCATATATGGTTTTAGGAGAGAATAGGCATATCCGAAAATGCTCCCATTTGGAGTGAAAAATTTGAGTCTGATACTTATTTTAATTTCTAAAAACTTCAACCTAATTTCTAGTCTGATGGATGATGTCCCATCAAAGTATAGCTTCCAATAGGGTTCTTATTCCTTGATAAGAAGGATTTCTTCATCAACGAGTTTGTAACTCAATGGAGAATTGTCTAGTACTAGGTGAGCTGTGAAAAAATTGGCAAGGGCTTGCCCTTTAATTGTCTTTTGGAGAGTGAATTTGATATCGTACTTCATGAGAATTAAAGTCTATTTTGGTAGCCTTCCAGTGGTATGAGCCTAGTCATCAAGTTTTTTATGGGGTCAACATTTGACATTAAAATGACTTGATAAGAGAATAAGTAATATCTAAGCTTTTTTACTACTAATATGAGTGATAGATAATACTTTTCAATGGCAAAATAGTTATTCTCTGCCCCACTAACTACTAAAATAGAAGAGTGTGTTTTCTTTGCCCTGTTTATTATTCTGGGTGAGAGGTACCCCTAGAAACACTTCCATTGTGGCTATGTAGAAGACTAAAGGTTTATCAAGCATGGGCGCTACCAATACTAATGCTTTAAGAGATATTGCTTAATTTCTTCAAAGGCTTATTAGCATTCTTCATCCCAAATAAATGGAGCATCCTTCTTCATCAATTTAGGGAAGGATTTATATTTTCTATAGAGGTTTGAAATTAATCTCCTTATATATACAAGTTGGCCTTGGAATGACCTCAACTGTTTCAAGTTTGTTAGGTGGTGGCATGTCCAAGATAGCTTTAACCATAGATAGATTGATTTTAGTCCCTTAGTGTTTAACAACAAAGCCAAAAAAAATTTCTAGTGATACCCCAAAGGCACATTTCATAAGGTTCATCTTTTAATCATATTTTCTAAGGCTATTGAAATCACTCTTAGGTCTTGGATATGGTTGTCTTTGGAGAAAATACTCTATTTTGATAAAAAAGAGTTCCACTTTTCTTTTTTAGTAGACTAGAGCCTTGCATCCAGAATAGAAAGACTACTACTTGACAATAATTGGGGGAAGAAATCCCAATTTATATTAGAGTGACCCCAAAATTGGGGACCAAAGGAGAAGATCAGCCCCCAATTTTGATCACTTTAGATCATAATTGATGTCTTGATTAGTCTATCCAAGTGATTTGACTTTGATTGCTTGGAGAGTCATCTTGAAGAAAACCCTAAAGCTTCTTTGCCTTGTCATTTATACCATACCTTGGTGTCTCTTACTATGTAAAGAGAGGTAGAGCAAAGAATTGAGTAGGAAGTTGCTACATTTATGGGGCTTGTCTTCTACAATGCCATATTGTCATGTTGGAGTAGAGCATACTATAGTAATTGGTTAGATCAGCGAGCAAACGCTTAGGTTGATAAATTGAACTATAGTAATTCAAGCTGACAGTTTATCTTCTAGCATGCCATATTGGCACATGAGTCTTGAGAGAAATAACCTTACAAAGTTATGTTCTCTCTTTATTTCATTTGATGCAAGAAGAAGCAAATGAAATAGAGCATATGTGTTTGTACTTATTTTTGAAAGAAAATTTACTAGAGATTTATTTTCAAAAATATTTTAGTAGACAAGTGAGGTATTCTTCCATATTCGATTTAAGGCCTCCTACATGATTTGGCTTATTGAAGTTTAAGAATAATTTTAGTCTTAGGATGTGGTATGTCCGGAATTGACCTTCTCTTACACCTTTTTCTTAGTGTAATATTTTCTTTAGGAACTTTTTTTTACCGACTTTATTACTTTCACCATGTTCCTATTAGTTAGTTTCTTTTTTGACTTTGGCTTTGATCTCGAATACCTCTTAACCTCAGTTTCTAAGGTTTACACATCCACAGATGTCATTATTCTTTGTATTGTCTTTTTTGGTTGATAATACATCAAGATGGGTTGGGTTAGTCCTCCTAATTCTGACATGCGATCCAATTTTGTCCCCCTTTTTAATTTTTTAATTTTCTTTTTTTGACTTAGCAATCTTATTCTTCTCTTGAGGATCCAAGGTTTGCAGGCTCACAAATGCTAGCTAGTTCTTTCTCTTTGAGTCCATCTCTCTTATTTTGGTTTTCTATATGGATTTATCCATTTAGGACTTTGTTTTCTATTATTCATTTGGGGGTTATCTTTTACTTCTAGGAAAAAATTCTCAAGAGGTTATCTTTCAATCATTGAACTTTTACCTTTGAGGTAACTTTCTTAATAGGTTTTTAGTTACTTGGAGACTGGTCATCACATTTTCAGATTTGTATTCCTAATGTTAACTTAGGGTATCAGTGGGTGGGGGAGGTACAATAATTCCAACTCTACCATATTTCATCACCAACCATCCTTGTCTTTAAGCATTAATCTTTCATTTCTAGAGACTTTATCTCTAAAACAGAAGGTGATTTACGTGAATATTAAGAGAATTTTTTCATTTATTTCTCTTAGAAAAATTTTTCTATTTTATGTTTTGCCTCGAGAAGTGTGAAATACATATTTGACTAGTTAGTCTTGATGTAACTAGACATTTCGTCATATGCTAAACATTTTTTGTTTTGTACTTTTAAAGCTCATACAACCATTTGACTCTTCTATATTGCAAATATAGCATGAGTATTTTTTTTCTTGGGTCTAGTTACTCTAATCAGTATAGCACTAGAAGATGGTGTTGCTCCTTTTTTTAGTTGAAGAAGGTTGAATGCATGTTATTCCATATTCTCCTTTAGCCCTTATAGCATTGGAGGTGAGGATTTTAGAATCTAGCTTTAGGTTCGATCTAACATCCCGAAGTTAATTGAACGCCCCCGCTAATCCTTCCTTTAACAAGTTGTAGGTAGTGAAAAATTAACTTTTGCCTATTTCTTAGTCTTTGAAAGACCAATACCCTAGTTTGTGTTAATGGAGTCTTTATTTTATCATTGAGGTTTGGCATAATGATATTTGACCTTTGCTACTTGGGCGAACTCAACTTTGCCACCTAGGTGAATTTGGTCTTTGCCTCCTTGATGGACTTGGTATTTTGCCCCTTAGGTGGACTTTGTCTTTGCCCACTGGGTGGAAGGCAAGGGGATTGATTTGCACTGGGCAGATGAAGCATTAACTGGATCAATGGTAGTCATAGCAACAACAGTAATGTAGGAGTAGTGACACTTGGTGAAAATAGAAGCACCATACATGAACTGATTGGAGTTGGACACATCCTGATGGTTGATATAGACTCTAGTTGCCCCCACGATGATCGTTATTTTGTCATTTTGGCCTTATCTCCTTTGAATACATTTGGCCCTTGCTCTCTAGGTAAACTTAGTCTTTGCCCCCTAGATAGGAGGTTCTTGAGATGAGGAGTTGATCCATACTTATGTGAACTCTGATTACCCCTGTGATGATCATCAGTTAATGAGGCATACCACAGATCCTTCATTTAGCATGATAGTGTAAATTGGGGCAGAAGGGTCATTTGATGATGCCATTTTTCCTTTCTTGTAATAAAATCTATCATTAGTTTTCACCTTTCTTTCTTTTGATATTTATCTATACTAAGTTTTTTTACTTGAAGGAGAAATCAAGTCCCACTGGGCATAGCAGAATTTGTGAGATTGAAATGGCAGCTCAAGATGGCAGAGACCCTAGGGAGCAATCTCAAAATGATAAATAAAAAAAATGTGTCGTGGTTTTAGTGGGCAATTAGGTGTTATAAGAATATAACTTCCAATAGACATAAACTCCTATTGTTAATTATCCTGATAATTATCAGAAAGCTCCTAAATCGAGAAACATATCTAATAAAATAGAGATACAAAACAAAAAAAAGCATAATTTGATTAATTTGAAAAAAGGGTACATGGCTTAAATAAGGAGCATACCCTTACTTTACAATGAATTTAAATTTGTAATCATAGAAAGTACGAAAATAAGAAAGAGGATGCTCATTGCTAGCCCCTTTTCATGCAATTAATGAAGTGGATTTGACTCAGATGAATCTCAAGTTGACCTTTGGCAAATGTTGACAACATGCTGATGGATGTGGCCAATTGTCTTAGCTTGTAATATCGCCAATGATTTTTGGGGTTAACTAGCTTGAAGAGTTTGTCACCAATGGGAGTATCATTATTGGCTTTTGGGGTGGATTGGCTTTAAAGGGAGCATTTTCAATGACTTTTAGATTTGGCTAGCTTTGAAAGAAGCATCATCAATGCTTTTGGGGTTGATTGACTTTGAAGGGAGTGTCATCAATGGCTTTTAGGATTAACTAGCTTTCAAAGGAGCATCACTAATGGCTTATAGGGTTGGGTGTAGCTTTAAAGGAAACATCATCAACAACTTTTAGGGTTGACTGGCTTCGAAGTAAGTATCACCAATAGCTTTTGTGATTGGCTAGCTTTAAAGGGAGCATCATTAGTGGTTTTTATAGTTGACTGGCTTTGAAGGGAGTGTCACCAATGACATTTGGGCTTTGCTAGCTTTGAAGGTTGACTTCATTTAAATAAGGCATCTGATTGATTAACTAAATAAGTTCAAGCCTACCTTTAATTTGGAGAAATGATTAGCCTTGGCTTGTTCTTATCATTTTTTATTTAATAATCGATAGTCTTTCTTTCATTATCGATTAAATTTAAGGTGTCATCAATAGCTTTGAGCTTGTTGTCAACTAATCTTAATTGATCTTGGATCCTACCCTAGTTGGGTTCCTATTGGATCCTTAATGAATCTTGAGTATGACTCTAATTGGGTTCTTGATGGATCCTTGAAGGATATCGGATCTGATAATGGATCCAACCCTTGATGGGTTCTTGGTAGATCCTTAATAGATGTTGGATCCAACTCCTGCTGGGTCATTGATGGATCTGTAGTGGATTTGGATCCATCTTTTAATGGGAACTTGATGGATCATTGCTCAACTCAGTAATGAATTTGGGCTCGAGCCTTAATGGACTTGGGTTCAAGTTCAAATTGATTCGATTCAACTTGGTTTTGGTTCATTTTTAATCAATTATGGTTAAGGTTTAACTTATTCTAATTCAAATTTAAGCTATTCTTTTTTAGGTTTAACCTATTCTAGTTTAGGTTTGACCTGTTCTAGTTTAGGTTTGACCCATTTCAGTTCAAGTTTGACCTATTCTAGTTTAAGTTTGACTTATTATGGTTTAGGTTTAAATTTAGTTTTACTCGATTTGGGTTTGGCTTAAACATTTAACCAATTTAGGATTTGGCCCAAACTTGTTTTAAATTTAAATTTGAGTTCAATTTGACATGATTAGGGTTTAGGTGAAACTTTATTTGACCTGGTTAGGACTTGACTTGAACTTAGTTTGACTCGGTTGGAACTTGGTTCGAACTCAATTTAATGTAATTTGGATTTGGTTTGAATTCAATTTGAACTCAAATTGATTTGATTCAAATATGGCTTGACTTAATTATAGTTTTGATGACTCGATCAGAGTTTTATTTGAACTTATTATGGTTTAGTTTGAATGTTGTTTGGGGTTCAATTCGAACTTGTGATGGCTTAGTTTAAATGTTATTTGACTAAATTAGATTTCAATTTGAATTTCTTTTGGGTGACTTAATTAGGGTTTAATTCAATAGTTTTGATTTAGTTCAAATATTATTTAAGTTCAATTAAAACCTCTTTTGATTCCAGATTGACTTGATTTGGATCCAAATTGATCCAAGTTTGGAAAGATCAAAGCTTGACCCGATTAAAGTTAAATCTGAATCTAGTTCATCAATTTTCTGATCGAAACTAATTACCGATTGGGATACCGATCAAATGGCTAAGCAGGTGTCATTCCAGGTTTATCAGAATTGGACGATCGATTTGGGTACTGGTCGTCTAATAGAGCGAGTGTCTTTCTTGATCCATTAGAACTGGTCGGTCAATTGAGGTATTGGCCAACTAGTAAAGTGCATGTTGGTCCCTGATGGGTGAGAATTGGTGAACTGATGTGGAAAACTGGATGACTAGCAAAACATTTTACGCATGACTGATGACTGATTTTAGTCTTTTTCTTTTGTCAATTCAAGTTCTTTTGGTGTTTTTTCAAGCTCATTTAATTTTATCTATTTAATTTAGTCAAATTGACTTGAGTTTAATGTGATTGATTTATTTTTAATTGATTAATATTTATTAATTTTATTTTAGTTTGAGAGCCATTGAGCTATCACAATGTCTTTGGGTGAACCCACAAACTGATCTTGAGTCACATTTGACATTCAAGTGAGCCCATGGGCTGGCCTTGAGTTCAAATTGGCATTTAGGGTGAGGTTGTGGGTGTGCCCTTAGCCAAATTAACTTTCAAATGAGCTTGTAGGCTAGCCCTAGGTCAGAAATAATTTTCAAATAAGCCCACAAGCTGGCTCTAGACTAATTGACTTTTGGGTAAGCTTGCAAACTGGCCCTAGGTCAAAAATAGTTTTCATATGAGCCTGTGACTGTCCCAAGACTAATTAACTTTTGGACAAGTCTATAGGATATCTCTAGGTTAAAAGTAATTTTTGGACAAGCTCACAAGCTGGCTCTAAACCAATTTAACTTTCAAGCAAGTCCGCAATCTAGCCTTAGGTTAGTTGATGGGAGCATGTTCAATGAGCAACTTTCTTTTCTTTTTTTTTTTGTTTCATCTTTTTTTCTTCCTTTTTTTCTTCTTCTTTTTCTAGTTTCCCACATGGGATATTCTTTCTCTTTTTTTTAGTTTCTTGTTTCACATCTCTTCTTTCTCCCTTCTTCTTCATTTTCTCCTTCTTTTTTCTTTAGAAATCTCCATGCTGGACTTTAAGACTCAAGCTTCTCAGGTTAGTGATGAGGCTGTAATTTAGTGCAATAGGTAGGACAACGCCATAGCAGGCATGGGGCTATGGGTGGTCACTGTGTTGATGGAGCTTGTGAAGAATGACAATCTACTAGTGCATGGTTGGAGATGGCACCGTGGGTGACCGTGGTGGTGATGGAGTTGGGGAGCAGTGAGAGCACGAGGGCAACAATGACCTCATAGGGGGACAAGAGAAGAGAAGAGAGACAGAGGAAGAATAGGGATAAAATGAAGATAAAAAAAACAAATAGATGGGATCTTACTTCTCCTCCTTGCTGCTACCTTGGTCTTCTCTTTGACGATGTCTCCTTGATCTCCTTTCTCTCTAGTTTCATAATAATAATTCATGCTCCTCTATTATTGTTCATCTCTGATCTCCTCCCAATAATTTATGCTCTTTCCCTATTTTTATAAGGTTGAGAGGATCCTCAAATCGAATCACTGATTGATTCAAATTTTTTATTTGATTTTATTATATTTTTCTCTTTTTGGAAATCAAATCTCAAATTTAGATCGATTTATATATTTCAAGATTATAATCCCCTTAATCAAAAATTCTATTGACTGTTGATGAATTCGGAGAGGGATTTGTTTTCAAATTTGTAGATTATGGCATGAACTAGATGATCAGTTGAGGAATCGATCAACTTGCCAAGAGGTTGTGTTGGTCCCAGTCTATTAGAAGCAATTAATTGGTTGCCAACAAAGTGTTGCCAAATGCGATTCATATGAACTAGTCAATTGGTTCACCAAGCGGTCGACTAATGTGGTATGATTCAGTGTTCGAGCTTGAAGCTTCAGCCCCTATTTATTTCAAGTTAGACCCAGCCAATCAGGTATTAGGCTCAAAGTCCAACTCTACTTCTTGTCAAACTCAAACTCAAAGTTGGGTTATAAAATCCACTCGAACAATGAAAAAGATGGATCAAGTGGAGCTTTCCTGAGTACCCTTGAATAACAACATAGAAGTAGATACCTTCACATGGCTGGCCTTGGCTTCCTCAAATTTGGAATTGAGGTAGTTCTTGATAAAAACTCTTTGGCAACTAAGCTAGTTTGAATCTTCTGAGGTAAATGCTATAGAAGCGAAACCATGCTGGTAGACCATATAATCAACTACCTCAAAGAAAGGTAGCTTCCTGAGGATCCAAAAGAGGACCTAAGAAGACACCAAACTTCACCCTAATAGATGAATTTTTATACAAAAGATCATTTACTCGATCACTCCTCTGCTACTTGAGGCCCAACGAAGCCAAGTATGCACTTGGTGAAGTACATGAAAGAATATATGAGAGCCAAGGGGTGGATGGGCATATGCGCCATCATAAGCTCCTTAGGCAAGGATGCTACTGGATCAACATAGCCTCTGAGGCATCTAAGTTTGTCTCTAATTGTGAATAATTATAGAGACATGCCTTGGTATATCACAGCCCAATAGTTCAACTTCAACGAACACAAGCCATCTAGCCCTTTTGACTAATAGAGAATGGACATTTTGGGTGCATTTTTGTTAGCCTTTAGATAGAAAAATTCTTGGTGGTCGCAATTAACTATTTCACCAAATGGGTAGAAGTTGAACCTATTGTCACAATCACTGAGAAGAAAATCCAAGAGTTGCAATATGTCCTATGGTCTTATCAAACTACTCCATAAATGACAACCAGTGAGTCATGCTTTATGCTTTCTTATAGAGTTGAAACAATCATATTCATGGAGATCGGTCTCACTTCAACCCAAGTCAAAGCCCATACTCCTAAGGTAAATGAAACAAATTTTTTAGTCAAGAAGGACCTTGTCTTATAGATTCAAGAAAAGCTCCCACAAGGATTGCCAAGTATCAACAATAAGTGGCCAGGTGTTACAACGCTCAAGTTTGGGGTCAAGAGTAATAATCAGGTGATTGGGTACTTTATCAAGTTGATCTCATTGATCATTTTTCAAGAAAGCTATCTCTGAACTAGGTAGGCTATACAAGGTTTCCTAAGTCAGAGGACCATAAGCAATCAAGCTCAAGCACCCAAATGTAAGATATTTCCAAAACTTGACATGTTGACAACCTCAAAATATTTTATATTTAATTAAAGTTATAACTCTTTTATCTACTTGAAATTTTATCAATAACAAGGCCAAAAACTAATTCAAAATAAAGACACAAAACTTGGCTTTAGGTCTAAATACCTAACTAGATGCCTCGACTCTTCAATTAGGATTAGCTCTTCAACCACACAAAACCTGACTTTGGGTCTAAGCACCCAACCAAGCACCTCGGCTCTTCAGCTAAGTATTGGCTCTTAACCACACAAGACTTATCTCTAGGTCTAAGCACCCAACTAGGTATCTCGAATCTTTAGTCACACAAGACCTGGCTCTAGGTCAAGCACCCACCAGGTGTTTCAACATTTTAGCTAGGTATTGGTTATTCATGCACACAAGACCTAAATCTGGATCCAAGCACCCAACTAGGCACCTCAACTCTTTAGCTAGCATTGGATCTTTAGCCACATAAAACCTCGAATCTAGGTCAATCACTTAAATGAGGTATACGAGTTCATCGATAAAGTTTGAACCTTCCTGAGGAGTAAGCAAAGCTAGCTAAGGCTTGGCCCATGAAGCTATCACAATGAATGTAACCCTGCTAAAGAATCGAGTATATATTGAGCTTCTTGCTTGCATTGAGCTAGCACTTGGGAGATTACAGAAAACCTTGAAGTCAAGGTTTTAACTTAAAGAGATTATTGGCCCAAACAATTTGACCAAGAAGTTCGGGAATCAAATTATTTTCCATTTTGAATTATTTAAGTAGTTCAAGGACTAATTTTGAATTAAACCATTTATGGTTCTAAGTGATTTTATTTAGGATAAAATAGGTTTTGATTCAGATTATAAATCGGATTGATTTTTCCTTTGTAGATAAAACTTAGATTAGTCTGTTTTGGTTGAAGAGTGGGATTGAGGGTCATCAGATTAGTTAATCGTGAACTAAACAAGCAAACTACGATTCTGAGTTAGGACTTGTGGAAAAAAATAGTAAACAAAAGTTTTTTATTTGAAAGTTGATGGCTTATATTCCTGAGTTAAAACTAGTATGAATAACAAGTAAACAAAAATTTTCATTGGAGAGAGAAGAAATTTATCTAAGCCAAGACTTGGATACAAAATTCATTCATTGTAGAAATAAGAAGATTGTCAGAATTACTCAAACATTTTATTGTCCGGCCTTTCATTCCCTTGTTTCGTCGTGTGTGGCTATTATAAAATTTAGTTCTCTAGTATTGAGAATCAGCTTCATCTACACTAAGTCTTCATCTGTCCTCCTCTCCCTTGCTTGGAGTGGGATCCTTTAGAATAAGCTCTTCGTACTCCTACTTAAGACGAAGGACCTGAGCCACATTATAGAGCTCGATCCAAAGGTCTTCAAGGTCAAAGTTTGGGTTCCAATGTGTCTGCTTTACTATGTCCTGATAGTAGAGGTAGCCCTCTTTGAAAGAGTTGGCAGAGAGCTGCCCTTGGTTGCAAAGGTTCTCCTCATTGACCATGAAGTTGGCCATGACATCTGCCTTCACCCACTCCAGCAACTGGATGAACTCTAGACTCCAGAGGTAGTGAGTCACCACCTCCTCCTTCACCTTCTTCAGCTCTCACTCCTGATGAGCCTCAAGCTATTCCATCCTCTCTAAGGCTAAGTTATGCTCAACCTTAGTGGTGGTGATTCAAATGGAGGGATTGGAGGTGTGAGCCACTGCATGCTTCCTCCTTTTTCCAATTGCCATCTCCCTAGCTACTCCCTTCTTATCTTCTCTGCTTCCTCTTATTGTGGCTCAAGGTAGCCACAATGGGGTCAAGAGGCACCTTTGCATCTTTGGACCTCTTATTTCTGGTGGATTAGACAAGAGACAATTGAGGAGTCCCTACTCTCTTCTTCATTGTCTCATCCATGAAATAGATCTGATTAAAACCTAAAATGATTGAACCTAACATTAGACTAAGCTAAGACTTGGTAAGAAAAATTGACATGTAAGGGTCAAGCTACATACCAACATACTGAGCCATAGAAAGACCATGCTATTGCAAATGTTCCTTGTCAGACCATATGGGAGTATACCTAATAGACTACCTCGTTAGCCTAGAACACTAGTAGGTGTTGTACCTCAAGGGATATCTTGGGCTCAGCTCAGTGTGTGGAATGGTTACCTCAATTATTCAGGAGGTTTTTATCATTTTGGGTGAAAATCCTAATGAGATGATTCTTCTAAGAATGTACAAAGGTGGGGTTTCAAGAAAATAATTTACACCACCTTTTTAGAGAAAAGTATCACCAACCTCTAATGTTGAAACTTTGGCAACCCTCTACATATCTCTATGGTTATGAGGAAACCTTTAGACTTGGTGAGGGTTTGAAAGGCTACTATATATCTCATAGCATTGGGAACTATTTAGTTCAGGGCTAAGTCTCAATTACCTAGATGAAGATTTATACTGGATACCTCAGACCACTCTCAAGAATTTCTCAAAACATGGTAAACTCAAAACCAAACTCATCTCTAAGCTTTTGGCATCTACTTTTGATCTCTACAAGTCTAATTTAGTTCCATCTAGGAAACTGAACACACTAACTAAGTGTTTGACATTTTTCTCCTTGAGGGTTGGTTCAGTGATCTAGACCCTCACTTTAGGGACATGTACCAAGAGTAATGGGTTTAGTCAATGTTGATTCAACATGAATGTTCCTATTAACTAAGTTTCTAAGCTAAAATATGCTAGAAACTACATTAGTGTTTTCATACGCTTTATCACATGCAAGGCCAAGGTAAAACTATGAAGTTTTCCTAAAGTCATAATGTTTTCTATTCTATGGTTCAATAAGTTGTCGAAATTGGAATAGAAGTTCACTTGCTGAGCTGAAAATGACCAAACTAAAAAGGTTCAAAACAAGAACTTACTTGAAGCTAGAGCAGTGGGGGAGGGAGTAGACCCTGAATCAGCCACTACAAGGGCTAGAGTGGTGGCTAAACATGAGGGGGCAGCTTCTGATGCAATCAGGATCAACCCATTTTAGAATTTTTTTTTATAAAATTAATATTACTTATTTTACACTGTTATTAAATTAAATTATTATAAAAAAATAAATAGTTTTTCAAACTTTAAATTATTGAAGCGTTAATTTTGATAAAAAGATATTAATTTATAAAAGTGGGTCATTAGTCTTGATCCTGATCCTGATCTTGATTCGGAACCAAATGGTGCTCTAGTGGCCAAAGCTGCCTTTCTCAAAGTTGTAGTGAGAGTGGTAGTCTCCCTAAAGGCCAAAGGACTCTTGCCAAAGGAGGAAAGAGTGGATGAAGATACCATTGGAGTGAATTTGTTGATGGGAAGCAAGAGATCACTAGGAGAAGAAGAGCACAAAATTGCAAAATAGCCAAAATTGGCGGAAAAGGATGAAGCAGCCTTTATATAACCCCGTTGAACTATTAGATTCTTGTCATGTGACTCAATCTTGACTAGTGACACCTGAAGTGTGGGAATCATAATTTGCTATTTGAATCTCAAAGGACACATGTCACTCATCTAGGATAAGCCATTAGAGGTGGTTCGATGTGGAGATCATGAGGCACACATGTCAACATCAAGCTACACCTTAGTACTTAAGCAGATAACTCATAGCCATCACCTCAAAAATGGGCAAACTCTAATGATTTTGCATGATTTGATGAGGTGGTAGGTTGAATTTTGAAGAGTCGTGACAGATGGTGGCTTATATCACATATGATTTGACGAGGCAATGGCTCAAATTCCAAAGAATTGTGATAGTTGGTGACTCATACCAAGTTAGTGATACAGAGTTAACCCCACTCACCGAGCTAACTCCACTCATCGAGTTCAAGAATTGGCACCTAGGGTTGGGGACACTATGATATACTTAACTAAAGTGATTAGGTTAATAAACCAAAAACAAACCATAACCTAGTTTTGTGGACCGAGGCAATTGAAGTCACGATGCCGAGGAAACGACACTAAGGTATTTTGGAGCTATGCGAACTTGGTAGCCTAAGCATTGGTCCATCCGGTGAATGCTCATCCCAAGGCAATTAAGAGAGCTCAGTGACCTCAGCCTATGGATGAAGGTGACCAAATATTCATGAAAACTAATGGATATTTATCTCTAGAGGCCAATCCTAAGAAATCTAGGGTTCATGACAATTTATTATAATGAATCTGGATTAATTAAAGCTGAGATCATGGCATCTTTGGAAACACTAAATGGCCTCCATGATATAAAAATAGCATAATATTTGTAAAGATAAGTCACTAATACCCAATTTTATTCTCCACTATTTTCATTGTGATCTCTATTGACTTGGGCATTGAAGCAGCCACTATTAGAGAGTTCCTTGTAGTCAAAAGAGTGGCCAAGCATATCGTGATCTCAAGGAGCCTCTCACACTAAAGTTAGTGATGAATCAGGATCCATCAACAAACCCTAATAAGACCAATCATTTTGAAAACACAATTTGACTCATTCCCATATTTTTTTAGTCTTAAAATGAGCCAACGATTCATCAAAAATGGAGGAGGAAATGGAAGAAGAAAAATGCCTCAATTTCATGGCTCTTCAGACTCAAGGATGCAAGTTAATAAGAAGATCAATGCCCTTTTCCTTCTACAGCAAATTCTATGGCCCTAGTCCCTCTCTCACCATTGTCAAGCTCATTGTGATGAGAAACCTTTGTTCACAAAAAGGTTTGTGAAAGAGCAAATAGGGTGAACGAAATGGTTAAAATGGAAATTTTGTAAATCCACTAAATTAGTAAACTTTCCAATAAAGTCCCTAGAAAATTTAGGGTTTCACATTATCACATCTTAAAATAAGTTTAGTCCTCTAAACTTAACTCATACTTAGATGCTAAAGTAACTAAGGGTATCTTGCCAACATATCTTCCTTTAATTTCTAGGTGGCTTCTCTTTTAGAGTAATGCACTACTAAACCTTAACATTGGGTATAATTTGAAATCTCAACATTTGTTCTTTCCTATCCATGATACAAATATGATACTCCTCAAAAGAGAGATCTTCGCTTGAAGGCTCAGTCCTTTGGCTTGAAGACTAAGTTGCAAAGGTGTGAAGTCTATCACATGACTGTAGTCTAGAATGTACTTGTGTAGCATAAACACATGACACACATTATGAATTTTAGAAAGTGCAAGAGGAAGAGAAAGTATATAAATCACATCACGAACTCTCTTAAAAATCTCAAAAGGTCCAATAAAGTGAGGGTTAACTTTGCCACGAACAACAAACAAAATACACTTAGCGAGCCAAATATTAAGGAACACATTATTACTAGGCTGAAACTCCAACTCTCAACCATGATTATTAGAATAATTGTTCTCTATACTTGGACTACTTATAGGCATTCTTTGATCAACTAAGCTTTCTCCATAGTCTGTTGAACAATCTTATGGCCAATAACCTCATATCACCTACTTCATCCCAACATATTGCAAATTTACATCTTCCTTTAAAAGTGCCTCATAAGGAGCCATCTGTATGTTGGATTGGAAGTTGTTATTGTAGGTGAATTCCACCAATGACAAACATTTGTTCCATCACCACCTAGATAAAAAAAATGCTCTTAATATAAACTCTAAGATTTGAATGGTTCTTTTAGATTGACAATTTCAGAACGAAAAGTAGTGAAACTAAGATTGGACCCAATGACTTATTCAAGCCTCTGAAAAAATGCCCAAAAAAATGGGAATCCCTATCTAATACAGTAGAAATAGGTATGCCATGCAGTCTAACAATGTCAATGTAAAATTTTATTAATCTCTCCAAGTTCATTCCCATCTTGATAGCAAAAAATGAATTAAATCAGTCAATCAATCCAGAATAACCCAAATAGCATCAAAGCCCTTTAGGTCTATAGGTAGCCTAACCACCAAATTGATGGAGAAATGCCCCCACTTTGACATAGGAATGGGCAAAGTTTGCAATTGTCTAACTAGTCTTTGATGTTTCGCCTTCACTTGCTGACATGTCAAACATTGGGCCATGAACTCACAAATCATTCCTTTGAACACAATTAAGCCCTAAATTGAACTACATTTCCCAAAAATTGAAGCTTAAACCCTAATATAGAATCTTAAATCACAAAAAATAAACACAATCGAGGAAGTATACTAACTAGCCAAATTCAAACAAAGAAGGGGCATCTGTGGAAGGACCCTATGACACATATTCATGGTAGGAGATATCAATGAACAATGAGAAAATAACCTTGCAATGCAAGGGGAGAACGATGAGGTAGGGTGTCACTTTGTAGATGCAAGGGAAGAACAGGTTGCAATTAGAGGGAGGGGGCGATGCCTTATACACGGGTGCCACCGATGAGATCGAAGCTTTAGAGGAGATTGAATACAATGAACACCTTTGCCCCCAAACCTTAATTTTAGTTTCAATTTCAATCTCAAATGTTGTTGTGAGGAAAGAGCAAAATCATAACAAAATTGGTACAATCAATACTAATTGAATGGGAGGGTTGAATCGGATAAAGTTTCAAAGGCTGCATGTTGAATTCGATGGTGAAATATGGGTTGGGCTGAACTAGCTGAAAAAAAATTCTCAGAGGGTAAACATGAATTTCCTCCTAAAAATATTTGATAGAAATGAAAGGAGATCATATTGCTCATAAGTTGGTTGCCAAACATATAAAGTTAAGATTCATGATTATGTAGAGGGAAAAAGATGAAAAAAATGTATAAAAAAAAAAAAAAAGATAGATGAAAGAATAAGGAAAAGGATTGAAAATTTGTGCTGATTGGTGATGAAAAAAATATCTACAATATTGGTGTTGATGTTGGAAGGTTAGAAAGTAGCAAACTGAAAAAATCTCATATAAAAGAACCTATGGACCAAATTTTGTTTATCACCATCAAATTATATTGAGGATTATGTGGCAATGCACTGGAAAGGACTTAGTGAGGTTTGAAGTTATAAGATTTTCCATCACTTTTCTTTTTTTATAAAGCATATTGGAATAAAATGATAAATTGAGATGCTTACTTCTAACAAGTGGTAAAATTGTAAATAGTCAAAAATTGATGAAGATCAAAGAGTAGTAGGATCGGTTTTGAACCTTGATTTTTGGGAAGACATCAGTTTTGAACCTTGTATTGAATGTATTTCTATCATCAGTGAAGGTACTATGAATAGTAGATGGTGAATATTCAACCTATGATTTTATCTACACTAATATGAAGAATGCAAAAGAGAGATTATGAAAAATTTGAAAGATGTTAAAAGTATTTATATATGCATATTAAATAAAATGAATAAAAAATGGAATAAGAATCTAAATCATCCAATACATGAAGTTGGGTATTTATTAACCCTTTATATTATTTTGTTGATAAAGATATTGAATGTAATCAAGTAGTTATGAATGGTCTATTGAAATGTAATATGTGATTTTTTGGGAAGATGTTGCTTCACAAATTGAAGTTACAAAAGACCTTCAAGCATATATGAATACAACTAATTCCTATGGAAATCCAATGACTATAAGACAAAGATCCAATCTAATTATTAATTTAGGTTAACTTATCATATAATTTGAAGTTGAGATAACCATACTTACATATAAGACTACAATGGATCATATGTTTGTTTTCTTATGTGAATTGGGGCTTGTATGGATCCAAAACTCTTACTTTGGTGTTGTTTGGCTATTTAGAAATGAACAAACGTGTGCAGTAGTCACTTTCTTTCACTTCTAATCTATTTTTAGAAATGGATAGAAATAGTTCACTCTTAGCAATTGGTTGAAAGAAAGTGTGTTTTGCAAGTGTAATTATTAATATATAAAATAGTATTAATTTAAACTTTTATAAATAATTTTTTTAAAAAATAATTATTATTGTATGTGAGATTATTAACATTATTATAATTCAAAATAAATAATATAAATTATTAAATTTACTTTCAAAAATTATTTTGAATAAAAAATATAGAAGTAAATTTTTTTTTCACTTTCAGATTGGAAGTAATTAGAAGTAAACTAACTATTAAGAAGCCAATTCCACAACTAAATAACATAAGTGGACTAAAGTAGGTTTATTTTCAACTACTTCTATATGCTTTTGTATACTTTTGACCAATTAAATTGGCTTTTTATAAGAAATGGCTATGAAGATATTAAATCTAGATATAGTGCCTCTAGACATGAAAGAAATTAGAACTACTTTGACATGGTGTATAGTGTCAAGAAAATGATTTAATAATCTTATATTATGTTGCATTGCGTTATTTGATAATTTATATGCTGTTTATATAAATCTTTGGCTCATATATTCATATATAGAACCAAAATAAAGTAGAGTAAAAATCAATTAATGATTTGATTTATATCAAATTCACTGCATGACTTCAAGGACAACTTGCATATAAGAGGAGGAATCAATTGACTACCAAATATATGAAACATGATGAAAGTTGAATAAAAGATACGAATTATGAAGATAAAAATGTATTTATAGAAAAAAAAAGATTCAGGTATAATATTAGCTTCAAATCCCAAAACTTCAAATTCCTAAAATAATGATGCTCTTTTGGAATGTGAGAAGGAGATGACAAAGCAAGGAATATTTTTACTTGATTTTTTTATAGGACATATTTTTATTAGATTGATACATTTGATGGTGGTATTGACTATAAGAAAGATATAATTGGTGATTATTAATTAGAATTTAGATAAATAAAATTTATTTCATGCTTACATATATACAAGAATAAATAAGACTAGATTCATCCATCCCCATATATTTGATTCCTTTCCTTATAAAGAAACTAAAAAGGCCAATTCCATTTATAATTCCCTCAATTATATATCTATCAAAAAATTAAATTAATTTTGCCACTCCTCTTATCACCACCTTTCCTTATATGACAAATTGTATATCACATTTTTTATTTGATCCAAAAGAATTCTCTTAAGGCCTATTTCTATAGATGAATTGATTAAGTCCACATTTTGGAAAGATGAATAAACAAATCCATAGAAAATAAATACTATAAATTGTCCAAAAAGAGCTATAGTTGCCTAAAAATTATATTTATGAAAAATTCATACTAATTCAGAAAATGATTTTAATTTGAGTGGAAAGGGTTTGTTGATGTTGATATAGTTAACCATTTTGATCATATATCAAAATCTATTACTCCTATATCAAAATGATTTTATAATTTGATTTGAAAAATAATTTGCTATAGTTTACATATTAGACATTATGAATTATTACCTTTGAATCATATATTCTACATGTTTTAACGATTATTTGCCTTTAACTCACATAGATTTTTTCCTTCTACCTACAATCTCAAAACCCCTATTTTAAGGATTATTTGCCTTTAACTTGCCTAGGCTTTTCTCTTCTACCTTCCATCTCAAAACCCCTCATCTATCTTAATTTTGCCTTTCATCTTTTAAAATATTGCATATAGTTAATATTTATAAGGTATTTCATTTATGATATGTTTTGTAGAATATTAATAGGGTATCTAGTTTATAGTTTTATATATTCATACTTTTTTACATTGCGATATTCATATTTCTATTTTGGTGTATCCATTATTTTTTATATAGGTGATCACTTTTCTAAATAAGTATATCTATTTCTATGTATTAATATTCACTTTTATATGAAAATTAAGATTGGAAGGGTTTGACACAACAAATGGTGTCGAGGTGATCTACATTGAACAAGGTGAAGGGTTTAGGATTGATAGTCAAAAATGGAACCAAATCAAATTAATGATGTCAAGTAGGTTACATAGTCAAAAATTGGCAAAATGAGATATGAAAATATTTTTATGTGAAACATGAATGGAATGCATGGCTAGAGATGGAAATTGGCACAGATAAGGTGAAGAGAAAGGAAATGGAAAGAAAAATGATGTTGTGACAACCACCAAAAAAGGACTTTTGGACTTCTTTGTAGAACTAACTAATTAATAGATCTTTTTGTAAATTTACTTTTTTAAAAGCCAAATATGATCATGTGGTCTTTCTTCCTACGAGAAAGAAAAAAACAAAGGACAAGAGTTGTGACTAGGGTTTTGGCGGGGTGCGAAACTCGACAATAGTAAAAAAAGAGCATAGATTTTATTATGAGAGCATGTAGGTATCATTTTTTTTCTCCATCAACCCATGTTCCTGAGCTTGAAAAATCACAAAATCTAGTTATTTTTTTATCCCTTTTTTTTCATTTTTTGGTTAATCATTGGCCTAATTTGGGGCTATGATTTGTAGAAATTGGTTAAATTATATTTCAAAATACTAGGGCTTGTGTTGATGCTTATATGAACTCAACTTGGGTAGTTAGGTCAAGGTTAATGTAGTAGCTTCAAAGTTTCTACTATTGAAAGTATGTTATAACAATTGTAATCATTAAAGTTATGGATCTTAGGCTTACATGGGTATTTTATTGCTAAGACTAGAATACTAAGATTAGAATGTTATTATGCCATATTTTTGCCCAATTTGATTTTATTATGAAATTATTAGAAATTCATATCCATGGATTAGAGTTTGATTATTTATGTTTTAAGTTTCAATCCTGGAATTAGTGTATTCTTGGTCATGATATCAAAATAAGATAAATGTTATTAGTCAATCTCATGTAATGTTTATAGATTGAGTAGAATAAGGCCAAATAGATATTAGTTGGATTAGTAATTAAGTTCATATTATTAGTTAAGATAAATTTGTAATTTTTGATGTAATTGTGTTGATCCACTTATACGCATTAGATTCGAGTAAGGAGACTTGAGCTAGTTCTTTTGAGTTTGTTATAACTTTCTCGTCAGGTAAGAAAATAAGTAAATTCTAATATATTAAGTGATATTCAATTTCTAAATTTATTTTTTTAGATTAATAATATTTCGAGTATTATACCTATTTAAAATAATTTCTCAACATGCTTTATATATGAAGTAATATATGTGGCGTACATGATTTGAAAACAAGAAAAATCATGCATGTGTATTTATTTACATTGTAAATCATGTATGTGCTCGTGACAAAGATGTCTAACTTGTGAATATCTTGTGAATTTTTATATTTCATCAATTTTAACTATGTTGTCCTTCTCACGATTCATATTGTGGTTTTACCATTAGGGTAAAATAATGGTCATGTCGATACATGTGTACGATAGTGAAAAACCAATTTTGTTGCTACCCACAAACATCAAAGTAATGGCACATTCATGTTATTAATCCTTTTGGGGTTATCCTGTAATCGTGAACAGGGTACTAATTTCAAGTGTGCCAACCTATTTGTGATTTTGGTCACCTAATGTTTATGTATTCTATTTTGTGTAAGAGACACCAATTTTACTACTTTTATTTTGTCTTGTATTTTGTTTAAGAAATATAATTATTTTGAAATCTTATGTGCACTACTTGTTGACTTTGAATATATATTCATGTGACATGTATTTTAAATACTTTTTCACATGATTTAATTTTCTTATAAATAAGTTCCTAAATACTTTATTTTATTTTTTAATATTCACTAAACATGGAATTGCTCTTCTTTTTTTTTACAAATTGGACTACTAAATCTGAGTCCACAAAATATCAACTAAGGTTGTAGAGTGATATAAGAACTCAAAATAGATTTATTTGTTTTAGAAGTTGAGAGATGTATAAGGTTATGATAAGATAAATTAAGAATTTATAATGATATTATCAAGGTTTATTTTTTGAATTATAAGTTTTATTTTATGAATTATTATATGTATAAATTTAAGATTGTGGATTTCTCATATTTATAAGGTTTATAAGTTTCAAGTTTAAGACGTGATAGATGCACTCTTCTCCTAATAATGCGTTTGTTGTGTTTTTCTTCCCATCCAGACCAGAGACAATTGGGTCTAAAATATAGCAAGCAAAAGACAATGAAAGCTTCACTTGAGTTGAATTGTATAAAAAAAATTTAGAGGTGTAAGGAAATATCACAAAAAGAAATTGAATGATTTTAGGGACTTAGACATAATTGATAATATTTCAAGGCGTAATATGTAATACTAAAAAATTTAAAATTTCTAAAAAGTTATCCCTTTAATAAGATTGTCAAAAAGGGTCTTTGGTCCGCTAGCCAACCCAGTATGGCAAGCTATGGGTCGTGATTGGTACAGTCCAAAATCTATATTATTTAGATTGTGTTTGTTATGACCCATATATTGAGCGGTGTCTAGCATCCCACTCGCATTCCGTGGGCGAAGCAATGCCCATGGTATGATTGAGAGACACAACACATGGACTAGTACAACACGACATGCAAATTTTTTTTTCAAATTAAAAGCCAAGTTAACTTCATAGGTTGAGTGAAAAGCCTCAAGGTGTTGGCATGTTGCAAGGCTGCAAGAGGGAGCTATTGTACATTTAAATAATATAATTTTAAATTTTAAAAATATATAAATTAAAAAGTATAATTATTAAATTACTTTTCTATTTGAATATAATTTATAAAATAATAAAATAAGTTTTAAAAAATAATTAAAATTTATAAAGTAATCAAAAGTAGCTTTTTTCATGATTTTACACAAATATCTTTTCCAAAAACTCTTTTTTAAGAGAATTTTGGATATTTCACACTCAAAATTTCTACAAATACCTTCTCAAACTACCTATATCTTCACACAACTCATAATCTTCTTCTTCTTCTCTCATACTCTCTCAACTCTTAAGTCTTTAATCTCTAATTTAGACTACAAGTTTCAATAGTCTAGTTTTTGACTTTTCAACTCTTCGGCTCTTCAGCTCTTCAAGTTAATATACTTGAAATCAAATTTAATATTTTTTCATAAACTTTTTAATAATGGCAGACTCCTCTTTCGATCCCCTTTTTTTAAAGGTGAATCTCAATTTTTAAATTCTCAACCATAAGTTGAAGCAATATTGGTCAATCTTCTTCAGGCTAAAATAACTAAAATTCTAGAAGAAGAAGGACTAATGATGTTTGGGCATACTATGATATAATAGTGGTTGAGCATAAGAAAAAAACTATTTGTAAAAAATGTAGAAATCAACTAGATGCTAGAAGTGCATATGGAATTGGCCATCTTTGAAAAAACATCCAATCTCATTTAAAAAGAAAGTATGACTTAACTCAAACACAACTTTCTTTTGTATCTGCTTTTTCTTCTAATTTACTTGACATTTATTATTTTTTTTAAAAAATAAGAAAAAAATTGATTAAATATATTATTTCAGATGAACAATCATTTTATTTTATAGAGAATTTTAAAATAGAAGAGATACTTCAAGAATTAAATCCACTTTTTTTAGAAAATATCCAAGAACACTACTAGGAACGATGCAGTAAAGATGTTCGCTATCAAAAAATTAATTTGATTTTTTTGCACGTTATAATTAGAGAATTGTTCTCATATGTGATTGTTGGAGCGCTAATTATGGTGCTTCTTATATTTACATTACTGCTCATTATATTGATGATTCATGGATGTTACATAAATGTATTATTAGTTTCAAACTTTTAGATTATCCTCATAATGTAGCTAACATTACTAATGCTACTCTTCAAATTATTTTTTAGTATAATATTCAGAATAAAATATTTAGTATTACTACATAATTCTAGTAATAATAATGTTGTCATTGATTTACTTAAATATGAATTACCTATTTTATTAGATAGTAGATTATTTCATATTCATTGTGCATGTTATACATTTAATTTAGTTGCTCAAGATGGACTTCAACTTGAAAATATATACTTTGAAATTAAAAAACTTAGAAATTTATACAAATATATGAGATATACTCCTAATTGTGCCCAAGATTTTAAAATTTTATGTAGGCAATTTCAAAAATCACATAAAAAATTTCTTTTGATATTAAAAATAGGTGGAATACTACTTATAAGTTGTTAAAATCTTGTTATGATTGTAAAAAAAAATTTACTCTTTTTTGTGCATAATATATGATTGATTATATGTGTAAGACCCGGTGGGGCTAGTGGATCTATAACTGGCTGCAGTTGTCTTTAGTCTCACATCGACAAAGTGTTGAAGTTGAGACTGAGCTAAATATGATGACTGTCGTAAACTCAACAATGAGACCTTTTCCCAGGGAACTGGAAAAAATAAAATTTTGGGGTCGGGTGGGTCGCGGGTCGCAGATGCCCAAGAATAATATCGTGCTGGGTCGGGGGCGTCACATAGTAGTATCAGAGTATAAGGTTTAAGAATGACATAGTTTTGAGATTTATTTCATTATAGAATATTCTCTGGTGTCATTTGAAACATTGAACCTCCAAATCTTTATTTACAGGTTCAATATGCCTCCCCGTCGTGCCCCTACTTGTGGTTGTGGGGTTGCTGCCGTGGGCCGTGGATGTGACACTCCCAATATCGGGGAGGGTGTTCCACGACATGCAAGAACTATAGGAGTTAGTCGAGATTGTGGGACGGGAGAGGAAAATGCCGAGATGACACTCCAAGAAACTCTGATGCTATTCCTAAACCAGCAGATGGGGGCCGGTTCTAGCAATGGAGGCGGAAGGGACAGAGGAAATAATCATAACCCCTTTCTCGCTCAGTTCAAGAAGATGGGGCCTCCAACATTTTTTGGATGTGATGATCCCGATGAGGTGAACACCTGGCTACGGGAGGTAGAGAAAGCCTTTGAGGTATTGATTGCCTGGATGGGGAAAAGTTGAAGTTGGCAGTCTACTTACTACAAGGTGATGTTGATGCCTAGTGGAGAACTACTTTGAGGTCTTTGGAAAAGTCCAATGAGAGTATTAGCTGGGAAGAATTTAAAGAACATTTCTTGTAAAAGTACATTCCTGCAGCAATTTGAAAGGAAATGCGGGGAAGACTCCTGAACATCCAGCAGGGCAATCGAACAGTCCAATAATATGAAGCTGAGTTCAATAGGCTTTGCTGTTTTCTTCTAGACTTTGTGTCTAAGGATGAAGAACAGATTCAAGTATTTGAGGATGGACTCACTGAGGGGATCAGAGAGCATGTAGCCTATTTTGAGCTGAAAACCTATAGAGAGGTTGTGAGTAAGGCCCCCTAAGTGGAGAAGACACAAGCTCATTCTCGATCACTAAGGGAGAAGTCATTGAAGAATCATCCTAGACCACTAACCTGTACATCAGTATGGAGGCCAGAGAAGATATTCAGGCCTGGGGAGCTGAGGAGCACCATGGAGCAGACTGTAATATATGAGAGAGATAAATATTATCTGTGTGACCAGTGGGGACATAGGACAAGATATTGCCAAAGGAGCAATGGTGGGGAGTGTCTTTGCTACAGGTGCCAACAATCAGGTCATTTGGCAAGGGACTGTCCAAAATCATTGTATACTCAGCAGAATATTGGGCAGAATCAAACTCAACGATGGAAAAATTCCATCCCGAAGAAGAACCCAGCACCAACTCGAGTTTATGCTATGACCCAAGCTGATGCAAATGCTTTAGAGAATGTGGTGCAAGGTACAATTCTTATCGACGATATAATTGCCTCTGTATTAATCGATTCTGGATCTACACATTCTTTTATTACCCCTCACTTTGCTATCAAGATAGTTAGAAAATCCGAACCTCTAGAGACAATCTTGATAGTTGGAATTCCTATTAGCGATAGAATGATTGTACATCAGGTATTCAAGCAGTGTATTATTAGAATTGAAAATCAAGAACTCATCGTGGATCTAGTCCTATTAAATTTCAAGGACTTTGACGTCATTTTAGGCATGGACTGGTTGGCAGCTTATCATGCCAGTGTTGACTATTTCATGAAGATAGTAACCTTCAGACCACCTGGGCAAACCACTTTTACCTTCTCCAGTGTGCAAGGAAACTTTCCTCCCATCATTTCTTTTCTTCAAGCTCAACAACTACTGATGAAGGGTTGTAAGGGGTATCTAGCCTTTATCTTGGAGGAGTGATCGAGTACACCTCGATTAGAGGACATCCCTATTGTCCAAGAGTATCTAGAGGTCTTTTTCAAGGAGTTATCAGGATTACATCTAGATAGAGAGGTGAAATTTGGCATAGACCTCATGCTCGGTGTAGCTCCAATCTCGAAACCCCCTTATAGAATGGCACCAGTGGAGTTAGTAGAGTTGAAGAAGCAATTGCAGGAGCTCTTGGACAAGGATTACATACGCCCTAGTGCATCTCCTTGGGGGTGCACCAATCCTTTTTATGAAGAAGAAAGACGGAACTATGAGATTATGCATAGACTATCGTCAGTCAAATCAAAGCACAGTAAAGAACAAATATCCTCTCCCATGGATTGATGACCTCTTTGATCAATTTCAAGGTACCCAAGTGTACTCAAAGATTGACCTAAGATCTGGCTACCATCAACTAAAGGTTAAGGAGGAGGACATCTCAAAGACGGCCTTCAAGACTCGCTATGGACATTACGAATTTCTTGTTATGTCATTTGGCTTGACCAATGCACTTGCTATTTTTATGGATTTAATGAATAGGGTATTCAGACAGTATTTAGATTAGTTTGTCATTGTCTTTATAGATGACATCCTAATATATTCCAAGAGTCACAATAAGCATGAGCAATATCTCAGAATTGTGTTGAAGACCTTGAGACAAGAGAAATTATATGTCAAACTTAGTAAGTATAGCTTTTGGTTGTTAGAGGTGATTTTCTTGAGTCATGTGATCTCTGGTGCTGGTATATCAGTGGATCCCAAGAAAATAGAAGCTATGTTGGACTGGAAGAGGCCCACTAATATAACTGAAGTGAGGAGCTTCATTGGATTGGCAGGTTACTATAGAAGATTTGTGAGGTTTTTCCAAGATTGCTACTCCACTGACCCGATTGACTCATAAGAGTATTAAATTTGATTGGGCTAAGGACTGTGAGCAAAGTTTTCAAGAATTAAAGAGAAGGTTGACTACTGCACCAATGTTGACCATACCTTCTGATGGTGATGGTTTGGTGGTATACAGTGATGCTTCCATCAATAGATTAGGTTGCGTTCTAATGTAACATGGAAAAGTGATCGCCTATGCCTTTAGGCAATTAAAGGCTCATGAGAAAAATTATCCCACTCATGGCCTTGAGTTAGCAGCCATCATTTTTGCACTAAAAATTTGGAGGCATTATCTTTATGGATAGACATTTGAAATCTTTACAGATCATAAGAGTTTGAAATATCTCCACCCAGAAAGAACTCAATATGAGATAGAGGAGATGGCTGGATTTCCTAAAGGATTAAGATTGTTCAATCAACTACCACCCAGGCAAAGCTAATGTTGTTGCAAATGCACTCAGTAGGAAATCAGCAGGATACTCAGCTCATTTATTGGTAAGAAGATGGAAGACCTTAGAAACTTTGGTAGACATGAAACTAACTATTATATCAGAGACTCAATGAGGATTGCTAGCTGGATTGCGCCTAGAGACAGAACTGGTGCTAAAACTTAAAAGAATGTCAGTTGAAAGATCCTATGTTGCATACTTTAAAATTGGAGTTTAACTCAAAGTTCTAAGCCAGGGTTTGATGTGACTACTGATGGAATGATTCGATATTAGGGTCGGCTGTGTATTCCTAATGATTTTCAATTGAAGCAAGAATTGTTAAGCGAGACTCATCGCTCTCGTTTCTTAGTACACTCAGGAAGCACAAAAATCTACCAAGATATGAAGCAAGATTATTGGTGGCATGGCATAAAGAGAGATATGGCAAAATTTATTTCCAAATGTTTAGTGTGTCAACAGGTCAAAATTGAACACCAAAAATTGAGCATGAAGGTTACAGCCACTCCCTATCCTTGAATGGAAATGGGAACATATAACCATGGACTTTGTGGCTGGGTTACCAAGGACAAGAAAAGGATTGGATGCTATTTGGGTTGTGGTGGACCGATTAACTAAATCAGCTCATTTCCTTCCTATCAAGATGACCTACTCCTTGGACAAGCTTGCTGAATTATATGTGGAGGAAATAGTGAAGCTTCATGGAGTACCCATTACCATCATCTCCGATAGAGATCCCAGATTCAAGTCATGATTTTGGGGTAGTTTTTAGAAAGCTTTAGGAACACAGCTACATTTTAGTACTGCATATCACCTTCAAACTGATGGTCAATCAGAGAGGACAATCCAGACTCTAGAGGATTTGCTGAGAGTGTGTGCTCTGGATTTCAAGGGGAGCTGGGACTCTCATTTGTGTCTAATTAAGTTCACCTACAATAATAGTTATCACGCTGGTATCCAAATGGCACCTTATGAGGCTTTGTATAGGAGGAAGTGTAGATCCCCTGTGTGTTGGATAGTGGTTGGTGAGAGGTAGATTTTGGGACTGGAGTTGGTTCAGCTAGCTACCGAGAAGATTGAGGTGATTCAAAAGAGGTTACTTACAACACAAAATAGACAAAAGAGTTATGCTAATACCAGAAGATAGGATCTAGAGTTTCCCGTGGGCGACCATATTTTTCTAAAGAGCTCTCCAACAAAGGGCGTAATGAGATTTGGGATGAGGGGCAAGTTAGCACCTCATTATATTAGCCCCTTTGAGATCTTAGAGAGAATTGGAGCAGTTGCTTATAAACTTGCCTTACCTCCGGCCTTGGTTAATGTGTATAACGTCTTCCATGTGTCAATGCTAAGGAAGTACATCCCAGATGCCACACATATACTACTATCATTGCAGCAGTTACAGTTGAGGGAGGACTTGACTTGTGAGGAGCAGCCAATTCAGATTTTGGAACAAAAAGAGCATGTGTTAAGAAGAAAGGTGATCCCTTTAGTAAAAGTACTGTGGCAGCATCACTCTGTGGATGAGGCCACTTGGGGGAGAGAGAGGAGGACATCAAGGCAAATACCCCCATATCTTTTAAGGTATGTTTATTTTAAATTTGGGGACCAAATTTATTTAAGGGGGAAGGGATGTAACCATCCACTATCCACATATAACCATCCACTATCCACGTGTACCCACCCCTATCTACATGTAACCATCTACTATCCACGTGTAACCACCCACTATCCACAATCCTAACAACCGGCTAACTACTAGTTGATTAAAAACCTGAAAGCAAATCAATTTTTACTCTTTACAGAAAGATAATACTAAACTCTCTGAGATCGAGAGCTAGTTTGAAGGTAAAGAGAGTTAAGGAACGATTGTTGGGAAGGCTTACAGAGTGGCAAGAAGATTCGGGACGATCATCATCAAGATTCGAGGTAGGTTGAATTATTTTCATCCATTCTCTCTTTGCCTCTAATCCTGAGACAATTTCATGTTAAATAATTGGTAAACTTAGTGACCCTCATGATATTTAGAAGGATGATGATAACCTAGATTTAAGCAAAACTTAGTAAAAATTAGATATGTCTAATTTTTGAAGTATTATATCGATATAAAGCATGTTTTGAGAATAGAAAGATTAGAGGGTTAGATTTGCAAAATCCCCATCTTCCTCTCCGATCAGCGTCGATTGCTCATTGGCGACTAGTAGCGGGCGGCGTGCGGTTGCATGGTACATCAGCGTGCAGTGCGGCGACACGATACACCAGCACATGGGACAATGGACGACGTGCAGCAGCAAAATACGCTAGCGCGCGGGACAGCAGACGGCCTTCAGCAGCGCGATACACCAGTGCGCAGGGCAATGGATGGCACGTGGCTGCGCAGTACGCTGGCATGCGGGGCAGCGGGCGGTGCAGACTATGTTGTACACTAGCGCGCGGGATAGCGCGAGGCTGCGCTGGCCGCTCGGGCCGTGCAAGCTACGGCGGCACCTGCTCCGCCATGATGGCATGGGTTTGACAACGATCGGAGACAGTGGCCTGGCGGTGGCACCAGTGGAGGCGGCGGCCTAGCGGCGGCAGCGACAAATTAGGGTTAGGGTTTTGAGGAGGATGAAGGAGATGGGTTTAGGTTTAGTTTAAAGTTGGTTTTGGTTTAGGTTTAGTTTAAAGTTGGTTTTGTTTAGGTTTAGTTTAAAGTTGGTTTTAGTTTAGGTTTAGTTTAAAGTTGGTTTTGATTTTGGTTTAGTTTAGAATTGGTTTTGGTTTAGATTCTGGTTTGGAATTGGTTTGGGTCAAGCTTTGGCTTAATTAAACTAATGATAAGGTAAATTGTTTAAATCAAGTTAAGTAATCTAAATTCATGATTTGGTTCATTGAATTGATTCTGATTATTACAAATTGGAATTAAAATTGATTGAAGATTAAATTGGAGGAATTTAGTAAGATTGATTAAATTGATTGATAAATTGATTTGGGTTTGGGATAATTGATTTATGATTGTATTGAAATTTGATTGGGATACTTAAATCTCATTAATGATGAATTTGTAAGATGGATTCAAATTATAATTTATTTGGAAATCAGCTGGATCGGTTATGACTTAGAAACTTGAAGGACTAATCTATGAATCAAATTGTATTGGGGACTTTTGTGAAAAATATACTATAAGGATTAAATTTGAAATTATTAAGGACTTGTGTGATCAATTGCTGGATCAATGATGATAATCTGATAATTTTGAGGTTCATAATGTAAAATTGATGGAAATTATTTATCTTGATGACAGAGTTGTAATTTGAAATGATATAGGGGCTAAATTGCATAAATACATTTGAACAATTATAACCTTCTCATTTGAGATCCGATTTTGATGATCTAGGAGTCGTTGAACTCGATTTTTTATGTTGATTCTATTGGTGGTCTCAAATCCTTCTTTCTAATGATATCTTCTAGCTGATTAGTCTGATTTGTGATCGAGTCGACTCCTTTCTATCATTTGGTAATCTTGACTCGATATTTATTGTGGCTGAGCCTTTGGTATTTTGAGGGACGTATGTAGTGGGAATTTATTTGACTGGTATCAGTCGGTGATTCCCTACTTCGGTATGGTATTAGCAAGACTGTCGGCAGTAGCCGGTCTCTTGAGTTGTAGGGGACGTGATTCATTGTGTGACTAGACGAGATTACCATTCCATCAGCAGTTAGGAGTGCAGCATGGTATGACTTTACTTGGTAGGGGGTCCAACCACACCCATATACTGATTTATGTGTAGATTGGTTCAACTTTGCTTGGTGGGGGGTGCGACCATCTCTGTAATATCTGTAGGGGAGTCCATAGTCACTGTCCCTAACCATTGGCTATCATGGATGCAACATCTTTGTTAATTCATTTCTTGCTATGAATGTTGATTTACCTAACCATTGATGTTGTATTATTTTCGATGCTACTGTTGTTAATTTTATTATTGTCTTCTATATATTGATCTCTCTTGCTATTTGGACGAGGTAACTCCCTACTGATCATCCTTGCCTCACTCCTTGACTGTTCCCATCCGCAGGAGAGTAGTAGTTAGGCACAAGTGGCAACAGTAGCAGTGCGTACATGCGCGACTACACTTGGAGCTACTTTATTTACATGTTATTTTATTTTCATGTGTGGGAATCCATTTGAGGAATTTAAGTATTTCTCGTTAGATCACTTTTCGTTATGTTATCTGGACTATATTTGTATCGATGTAATAAATCTTAATTCTATATATTCTGTAAACCTTTTATATATATGTTGTCCACTTGTGTTGCGGTTCAATCGGACATAACAGGAGTGTTACAACTTTTATGGTATCAGAACCACTCCACACCTCTTGATCGATGTGGGCTATCTCAACGAGTACGCTGAGCCCTTGAGGGGGGGAGATTGTAAGACCCGGTGGGGCCAGTGGGTCAGTAGGCAGGCAGTGGGCCTGTAACTGATAGCAGTTATCTTTAGTTTCACATTGATAAAGTGTTGGAGTTGAGACTGAGCTAAATATGATGACTGTCATAGACCCAACAACGAGGTCTTTTCCCGGGGAACTGGGAAAAACAAAATCCTGGAGTCGGGTGGGCCACGGGTCGCAGACGCCCAGGAATAATATCGTGTTAGGTCGAGGGCGTCACATAGTAGTATTAGACCTACTCCGCACCATTTGATCAATGTGGGCTAGCTCAACGAGGACGCTGAGCCCTTGAGGGAGGGAAATTGTAAGGCCCAGTGGAGCTAGTGGGCCTGTAACTGACAACAGTTGTCTTTAGTCTCATATCGACAAAGTATTGGAGTTGAGACTGGGCTAAATATGATGACTGCCGTAAACCCAATAATGAGGTCTTTTTCCGAGAAACTGGAAAAAACAAAATCTTGGGGTCGGGTGGGCCGCGGGTCGCAGACGCCCAAGAACAATATCATGCTGGGTCAGGGGGGTCACAGTATGTTGACTAATATAACTTGGATGGTATATAAATTATTTATATCATTATTAAAATATTTTTATGTTGTAACTACAACTCTTTCAAGTAATTATTATCCTATAATTTGTTTACTATTGAATGAACTTATAATTATTTCTTCTATTTTCAATAAATAAACCACTTTCTGAATTTGCAGAAGTTGTTCGTCCAATGAAAGCAAAATTTGAAAATTATTTTAAAACTATCAATCTTGTATTTTTTTTTTCTTTTTACTATATTAGATCTACAAGTTAATCTTTTAGGTTTTGAAATATTAATTGATGAGTATTATGATAATATGTGTTTTTTCATAGATGTAATAAGATATAAATAATATGTTAAGAAATTATTATATGATATGTATAATATTTATCAAACATGATATGGTAGCTTATCTCATTCTACTCCATCAAGACATGTCATAAACCATTCCAACTCAAAATCTTGCATGTTTTTGATTTTGCAAAGAAAATGTAAAAACCAATTTCGACTTCTTTCTCGTATAATGAAATGACTTTATATGAAAGCCAAAGTATGAATTTTTTGACTGATGAAAATGTTAAAAAATTTTGATATATATCATGGTGGAAAGGACATGCAAATAAATATCTAGTACTTTCTATCATGACCCATAAGTTATTAACTATTTTAATGTCTATAGTTCTATCAGAATATTATTTTAGTGCAGAAAAATGAATATTAAATGATAAGAGAACTCAATTAACACCTGAAACTTTAGAAGTATACATGCTGCATGAAAGATTGGTATAATACTAAAAAAAAATCTAAAGATTTGGTGGAAGTTCAATTAACGAGGAGATTCGAGAAGTTGAAAAAATGAAATATACTAATCTTGAAAGTTGAGCATGATTTTTGAAAATTATAATAACAAATTAGAAGTATACAAGTATGTATTATTGTATTCCACATTATCTTTTTTTTTTGTTGAATTATCTTATTGACTTAATCATTGGAGTGAGATTGCTGTGTGCAACCCCTAGCCTCAGCGCTTTTTTTTTTGCAGGTTTTAATTGACAGTGCATATTTTTCACAATTCAAATATAGGTAAATATAATAGTCATCAATCAATTTAAATATACATATTTTTTATTTTTCCAAATTTTTTTTCAATTTTTATGAACATTATTCTCTATTTTTTTATATTTTATAGGGCATTTGTAAATTTTTTTTAAAAAAATCTTCATTGCTAACATATCTCAAATATAGTTAAGTATAATACTGATAAATCAATGTAAATATGAATTTTTTTATTTTTATTTTTCAAATTTTTTATATTTACAAATATTTTCTAATATTTATGAATATTATTTTTTTTATTTATTTTTTCAGATTTTTTTAGGTATTTACAAAAATTTTTTCCATTTTTTTAAAAACATTTCTTTACCAAAATTTGAATCCAAGTCCTTTGAATAAAAATTTAAAATCTTAACCAATTAAGTTACAATACATTAATAATTTTTTGACAATTTAGATATATTTAATTATATTTTTTATAAAAAAATTAGCTCAGAAATAATACAGTGTACAGATTTGGCGTCCAAATTTTCTCACGGGCCGTATCACGCAAAAACAGCATCAGCGGCCGGTTAAAACTGTCATCGGCCTTTAATAATCCCAATAAAAAATGGGGCCGGACCAAACCAGGTGGAAAGGTTCGTGTCGAAGACCTACCGGCTCAACCCGAACCGACGTACAATGAAGTTCATGGGCGGAGCTCCCGTTCTCCGCTTCCTCCGCCTCGTCCCCTTCCCTCCGTCTTCTCCGTTCTCCCTTCGCCCTTCTTGTTCCCCATTCCCGCGACCACGCTGGCCCGCTCCGCCGCGTCGGCTACTCTCGAGGTCGTCCTCGGCAGGCAGGGACTTCGGCACCGCCGTCGAAGCCAAAAGAGTCATCGTCGACTGTTGATGGAGACGACTTCTTCACGGACGAGGGGTTTCCTGGAAGTCGCTGGGCATCTCCAGCTGCCTTGCCCGCGCTCTCTCCAACGCCTCTCTTCGTCGCCCCTGCCATGTTCAGGCATGCATCAGCTAATGTGTTCTGGTGGATTTGCCTGTGAATTTATTGTTCTGGTTTGTTTTGTGTGTGTGTGTGTGTGTGTGTGTGTGTGTGTGTTTTATCTTTTTCGTTGTTCAAACTACATGTCAAGTAACAGAGCTTTGAGCTTTTCTTAAGAAGGTTGGCATGTGGAGGAGTTCCCTCTTGGTTCATCTGTTCCTGTGAGTATTCTGTTCTGAAGAGATTATCTTTGGGGAAAAAACTCAAACCATTTCTAGAAGACGGTTGAGATAAATGTGATTTTGTAATGGTTGGAATCATTTCTTCTTTCTCCTGTAGCCTAATTGTGAATCTGTATTATAAAGCTGTGTATATGAGCCCATGACCTGATAGGTTGAGAAGAACTCTTATTTGTATAACATAAACAGTAATGTGAGCTAGGACTGTTGCAGCACAACCTAAAATGTTGCCTTGGCAAATGCGGTTTCCCCTGAGCTTTAAGCTGAGCTGCAGTATTATGGTAACTGAGTCTCTATATTGCTGTGGTATATGTATGCTTGCTATGTTCTTAAAGTGTGCAGACTGGCTTGCCCTATTTCTACTTTCATTTTTATTTCTATAGACTCACGTGTATTTCAATAGGTCTAAAAATTCTTGCATTTGAAAAAATCAAAAGGTTTAGGAATTCTTTTTGTCATCTCTCTTGTCATGGACAATGCAAAACCATTGATGTAGGCCTACTATGGTCTTAGTGAGACAAACATTGACTATTTGGCATCCAGTTTAAAAGGATTGACATTAAATCCAAGATTCTATATAATGAGAGGAATCATTCTCTATGTCCCTTATCACCTATAACTTGTGCAAATTTTATAAGAAGTTCCATCAGAGGCAGTAACAGCTTGATAAGCTATGCTTTCTATTTGGTGCCCATATTTTATTCATTTCTCATTGAATTCTTTGTCTGCATTTATTTTACTAACATTGCATCTAGTTATCTTCTTTGGTATTTATCGTCCAAGGCCTACCTGTGCTGTTGAATATATGCCTATATTGAATATGTTCCTTTTATACTTCAGTTTATTTCATATATGCTTCAAAATCAACTGGATGAAATAGTTGAGATTTCTATGTTTTCATCGCAGGCTGCCTACATACCCATATCCTTACAGGGAAAGATGTGATTATTGCAGCAGAGACTGGGAGCGGTAAAACGCATGGCTACTTGGTGCCATTTATCGACAATGTGCAATGCCTTATCCTTTTAAGGACCCAAAAGTTACTGAAGAAAATTCCAAACAGCGGAAACAATCTTTGGTCATTTGTCCTAATGTGATGTTATGTGAGCAAGTGGTTCAAATGGCCAATTTTCTACTTGATGATTCAGGTGAACCACTTCTGAAAGTTGCTGCTGTTTGTGGGAGACTGGTGAAAGGTTTGCTTCTTCATTCTGTTTCATTCATCAAAATGAAAAGTTACGCAAGAATCTCCATGTGTTAGATAACCTGTATTGGCACTTAATCACAAGGAATTAATTCACTTTTATAGGTTTCAGGAACTCGATATACAAAGAAGATGGTTATTAGTTTGTTAATTTTCCTTCATATAGTTCAAATTATCACAATTAGTGAACATGATTGCAGGGGTGGCCAGTTAGTCAGCTTGATATTGTTGTCTCTACTCCAGGAGCTTTCCTGAACTGTCTCTATGCATTTGACTCAGATAAAAAGCATCAGGCTGAATTGTTGTGCGGTGTAAAATTTATGGTAATGATGCATATCATTTCAAAATTTACTTGTTATTGTGTTATTTCTTCAATATGTTTAGCAGATGAGTTTTTGTTGTCAAACTGATGTACTCATCTCTTGCATTTGCCAAATTTTGTGGACTTCAAAGTTTTTTGTATAGCGAACAGTTTAGGGCGGTTATTCTATGATTATGTTGGCATTCATACTAGGCATGTTTTTGGTTGCAGGTATTTGATGAAGCAGATATACTTCTTTGTGGAAGTTTTCAAAACCACATCATCCGTCTTATAAACATGTTTTGTTTGGATGAAAAACAATTGTCCAGGATGGGAAGTTCTGGACATGAAAATCCTGTGGATGTGAATGACGAATCTCGTCTTGATTTCAAGCCAGAAGATGACATAATGCAGACAAAAAGCGAAATTTTGAAGATGTAGAGAGTGTCAAAGGGGATAAATTTGAAAACTTTGAACTTGTTGATAGCAAAGTTGAGACCAATAGTTCAAAGGGCTGGAGGAGGGTTAGGGAAGTTTATAGCTGCAGTACAGTATGTTTTTGTTGCTGCGACACTTCCTGGAAGAGGTAAAAGAACTGGAGGTGGAGTGTTGAGACGAATGTTTCCTGATGCCATTTGGGTCAGTGGAAATTATCTCAATTGCCAGAGTCCCAGGCTGGCTTCATCTTTATCTATTTTTTTCCGTAAATTTGAACAAGAACTGTTGGTATCGGCTTTATTTTATTTTGCATGAGATAATCATGATTAATTTGGTAGGATTTGCCATTGATACGCGACCTTCCTTTCAGTTAAAGAACTCTGCCTGTATATTTTGTATTTGGATGTTGTTCTTCCTCCTTTAACAATGTCATTTACACAGATCTTATACATGCAAACCATGTCACAGGGAAAATTGCTTTTTCATTCCCTGCTGAAACATATTGTAGTATGACTTCTGTTTCAGATAAGCTTACCATTTAAAGAATTTAAAGTATCCCGTATGTTTGCTCATTACTGTCTCTTCATTGGATATCTTATTATGTGTCAAGATAATTTTTATTTGCACAGATAGATATAAGGTGACATGCAATCATAATTTTGATTGTTTTATACTTCTATGTTAGTTCCTTGTCTGGAATTTTTCTCCTCCTGTCTTTCATCAGCTAGTGCAACTTCCACTTGAGATGTGTCATATATGTTTCATTCAATTTACCGGAAGTGGCTTTCAAAAGAAAAAGGAAGGGCTTTCTCGCTCGCAAAGCCCGATGCGCACAATTCCCCCTTGGTTCCGTTCCGATCGAGCGTCAGCCTTGATTTTATGACTTTTTCAGAAGAATTTTTCTATGTTAGTTTCATGGAATATATAATTTAGCTTAAATGATTCCCTTCCCATGTACTCTATTGTAAATGTTTTAGTTTTTAACCAACCTTTCCAATTAGTTCTTTTTTTGTTGTAATCTCTGTTCATTTTTCGTCACCAGGCTAGAGCAGAGATGGGTTCAAGTGACAGCAGACACACAAGCGGATGCTCTTCTAGATGCTGTGAAATCTACTTACAAGCATAACCTTGGAGATATTGATACTTTTCTACTCCGACCATGGTGTTTGCAAACACTGTTGATGCTGTTCACATGGTGGTTAAAATAATACAAAGGGTTGGCCTTGAATGCATTCCTTGTCATAGTGGAAGCTCCCTAGAAGAAAGGACAAGGAATTTGAGTGATTTTCGAGAAAAGGGTGGATTACTTGTGTGCACAGATGCTGCTGCCGGCGGTCTTGATATACCCAATGTTTCACATGTTATTCAGGTTACCCCTCTGAACTTGTTATAAGTTGAATTGTAGTTCTTCTAATAGTTAACTGACTACTAAAGTAACCTATTTTTTTTTCATTATATTTTTTATCATCGTTATCTTACAAGCGAATTGCTCGTAGGGTGTTGCAGCATGTTCTAGATTGTTATGTAATAAATTTAACAGTTCTATTGCTTTCTTTTCTGCAGTAGGTGGCACAGCTGTAGATGTAAAGAGAATATCAGTTTAGAAAATGATCCCACAGCATGTTATTTTTTGACATAATATCAGTCCACAATTCGAAAGCAGCACAGGCTAAGCAAACTTTCTACCATAAGGTTGGCAGAATTGTCAGCTGAGTGAGTTTAACCCGTTATCTGTAATCTAGTGTTATAATTAATCTTTCTTCTGCATCCGCTTGTATGCAGGCCTGCTCTGTTTTATTTCTATCAACAGGTCATAAATTTTTTTCATTCTGTTTTTTGGTTGATGGTGATCCCAGTCCAACCCGAACTACTTGCAACTGGGGGGCTGCGGTTGGACTACATCCAGGGAATTCTTGGCATTATTTGTTGTGCTTTCATTTCTAAATTTTCTGATTGCGTTTGGGTTGATAATTTTGAAAGCTTAAAAAAAAAATGCAAAATGGATGGAGAAGTAGCTCAGCCGATCTAAACAAATTTGGTTCGGTGGGGAAGTGGGTCAGATTTTTTTCTGCTGTAAACAGATATCTCTAATCTTATACCAAACGAATCCTATAGATGGATCTCTGCGATCAATAGTTTTCGGGCATTTTTTTTCGCGTAATAATTCAGTAGACAGGTGGCATCTGTTCTGTCATCTTCAGAGCAGCATGAGGAACCCATTAAAACAAAATTCACTCTGCCGCGTCCCGCTTATCATTACCAGCTTATGGTTGTTGCAAATAGGGCTGTCAAAGGTCTGAGGTCTATAGGATTCATAGATTGAGTTTATTAAAAATCTATCTAAACTCCGTCTAAAATATCTAATGAAATTTAACAAATAATTTATTGAATTTTAAAATTATTTTAAAAATTTGTTGGATGTCCGTTGGGGAAATGCTTATGCAACAGTTTGTTGTATATGTTGATTTATTTTGAAGCATTATTTTAGCATGTTATTGGAAACAATAAATATAAACAAATAGAATTAAATATGAACGGTTGAAAAATAATGATCAATATCTTTGTTTATTTAGAGTCGACATGATAATATATGGTTTTATATATAGATATAAAAAATATTGGCAGGTCTTAACGAATCTTAATAGGTTTTAACAGTTTTAAGAGATTTAATATAAATTTAATAAGTCAAATTTTAAATGAAACTCAATATAAAAGTTAGTGAAATTTAATAGATCTCAGTACGGGCCAAAGCCCATTGCTAGCCCTAAGTTGCAAAAACTTCAATTTAAACTTTTTTTTATTTTAAAAAAATCATATTTTCCATTATGTTAATAATGAATTGGTAAAAAATAAGTTGTCTATTGTGTCACAAATTTTCTAACCTAGGGTGAGTTGCTAAAACTCTAGCAGACTCGAAATAGATTTTATGGAATAGTTCTAACCTAGACTTCCAATGCACCCGAGCCCGGTAAGTATGTTAGGGTCAGATTTGATTGCGTCACACTACAATATTAGATTATTAAATGTTAATTCAAAACTAAACACATGTTCTTTCTTTTTATCCTGCTCCTCTGACTAGTTCAAATATGGACCAATTGTACATAATTCTCTAAAATCTTAATAAATTATATATTCTTTCTTTAAACTTAAAATTTATATATAGTTCTTTAAAATTTTATCGAGTTTTGTCGAATTATATATTTCTCTTCTGAATTTAACAAATTATATATTTGTTTTAATTACTAGATATCTTGAAAAATCTTCTCTAATGTAGACCTACCATTAAAATTAGAAATATTCAAAAATATATATTACTTAATGTTGTTTAAGTTAAAATGAAGAGATGAAATACTTATGATCGGATGTATATTTACGTAATGAAGAACATGAGTAAAAATAAATACTAAATTTAGTTCATATTAAGCTTTATAAATAATTTACATTGAACTCTAGTTCTAATTAAGATCAAGTAAAAACAAGTTTAAATCATATCAAGAGAAAAATAGTCATTTTACATCTCGAGTTAAATTTTAAGTCGAAATAAAACTTCCAACCGGACAAAACAGATTTTTTGTAATAATAATTAAACTATCAAAGTTTTCTTCTAATCAAATTAGGAATATTTTTTGTTTTTTTATTTTAGCTGAAATGATGTCAAACATTATTGGTATTCTAATTATTTTGATTCTAATAGTAAATTTATACCTAAAAAGTTTTCACAATATATTCAATAATCGAAAAAAAAATATGTAATTTTTTATATTTAGAGGAACAATATATAATTTGAAAAACTTTTAAAGAATTATATATAATTTTTTAATTTCAAGAAAAAATGATTTGATAAGTTATATATATTATTCTAGGTATGAAAAAGAATATACTTTACAAAGATTTCAATAAATTATATACAGTTGATCTTTCAAACATTAGGTAGTGTTTAGTTTGTGCGGAAGTCACGGAAAGATGGAAATGAAACCATCTCCATAACTCCGGATGTTTGGAAATATCAGAACGGTGAAAAAGTCCATACGGAAGTAGGGAGAGACTGTCGAAGAAAAATTCAGTTTCGTGACTTTGTTGCTCTTTGTTTGCCAAAGTCCGGGGACTCCCTCCAGAACTCGTGTGGCCCCCCATCCCTTCTTCTTCTTCACGACCTATTGCTTAATCCCTCCTCTGTCGTTCTGGCGTCCGAATTTGCGTCGGTACGAGAGATCCGCTTCTTCTGTCTTTGGCTTGCTCCTCGCTACTGGACCTCACACTTTTGCGCCCTACTGCCCCTGCCGTCGCAGTCACACATTAGCATCCTGCTATCGTTGCGGCTACCAGATCTATCAGTCGTTGCTTGCTTTGCCCGAGCTCGCACTTCCATACCCTGCTACTCTTACAGGTGCTTGATTTGTTAGCCTCATCTGCCCTTCTTCCATCTTCCAACTTCTGTTTGCATGTTGTTGTCCTATCTCACATATCCGCTTGCATTGTCTTTTCATTTGGTTTGGTAATTTTTTTTTAAAAAAATAATGATCCATTGCTTTGATCGGAAAAAAAATTAGTTTGATTTATTGTTGATTTTTATATTAAATTTGCATTGATTTTAGATATACAGACATAGCGCAGTTATAATGGAATAAAAATTTGTTGGTATTATAAATATTAATAATTACTTGAATAATGTGAGAGTATAAACTGAACTTATATTTTATTTTTTTTGTTATTTTTTAATTGTCATGAGTAAGCATATGCCATGTATAATGTATTATGATGAACTCGAAATTAATGGCATTTGGATGACATATTATATGCAATCATACTATTGACTATCAAAAAATTATTGAGCTTCGATTGAATAATGATAATCATCAACCTATTAAAAATAATTACAATGATGTTAGTCATCAGACTACAAAATATATTATAAAATTAGCATAACAAAGTAAATTTTATAAATCACATAATTTAATTACCAAAAATAATTATATATCCCCTTATAAAGGATAACAATAAAATTTCTCATTCTTTCTAAAAAGCATTGAACTTTATAGGATTAGTTGTACTCACATGTTGGTGGATTATTTTCTGTGGGAGCATGATTAATTTTGACTCATATTTGATTATTATATTGCCTACTATATTATTCTATTTCTTATCATCTCAAAACAATAACCCTTGAATTGTTCAAAAAATAGTCATTAAGTTTTTTTTAAAAAAATAGCTATTGTCAGATTTAAAAAATTGGCCGTTAAGCCTTTAGAAAAAACAACCCTTAAGCTATTTTTATAATTGAGTATCTATGCAATTTTTTTTACTTAATTTACTAATTTATTAACATATTTTACTGACTTATTATTTACATTTAACCATATTATATAACTACATAAATTAATATATAGTGATTTTTAAATTTAATATCATAATTTTATTTATTTTATCTTTTACTATGCTGTAGATAAAATAACTATCTTCAACTTTACCAACTTTTATATATTTTACTAAATACTCAAAATTACGGAACTCATATTTTTTAAAATTTCAAAATTTTTCCACTAAACATCCTCCGAAGTTATAAAAGTCACAAAACTCGTAAATTTTAAATCTAGCAAACAGTACCTCAGTCGTAGGAGCAGGACGAGAAAACTTCGATAGCGCCTGCGGGCACCGCATTCGCATGTCGCGGTGGCCACCGGACAAAGCTCTGGTGCATCGCACGAAGCTGCGAGCACGGACACCCATGAAAAGGATAAGCAGCACGTGACTTTTTTTACTACTCTGTCGGAACACTCAGCTGGATGTAGCTTTCGAGCACCCATTGACACCATAACCCTTTATTTTCCAGTATTCTATTCAACTTGCTCTTTTGTTTTTATTTTCTATTCCTTTTTGCTAGAGAGGATTTTTACCAAGATTTTTATTGGGTTTCCTTGTACATACCTACATAAAATTTTATTAAATTATATGCATTTATTTTAAATTAAAAATTATATATTTTTATTTGTATTTTGTCACAAGTGTAAAAACTACTCACCATTCTTTAGATGTATTTATTATGAATTAAATTTTAACTTGATATATAACAAGTTTAAATACTTTTGTCCCACAAAATTTAAGCTGAAATCAATCTTCTTTTTCTTTCTTCCCATCCCTCTCTCATTTAAGTGTAAGGTTTCCATAGCAGGATACTTCATTATTAATTGAAAAAAATTGGGTTATCATTCTTTTTTTCAAAAAATATAGTAAAATTTATGTACAACTTCTTTATAATTGCATACATCTATTTTTATTATTTATCTTCAATCTTCGGTTATAAAATTAGGATTTTTTTCAAAAAAGAACTTGGTCATGATAAGCCAAATTTAAATTCATTTTTGTCTAATTTTTACTAACAAAAATAAAAACTCAAAATCTAAAATCATCCAAGCTATTTATAAAAAAGCTTAACATAAATCCAAGTACTCCACTCCAATGCCACTTCTTGTGTGACCTAATCTATTGAACTCTTATTGATAAATCTCCGAGTTCTTGTGCTATCAATGATAGTAAATGTTAATTTATAGTCTCAAAAAGCCATCAAATCCTGTTCCGACCACTATATGAATTTGACCGTAGATATTATTCATGAAAATAACACTTATTTCACTCTAAATTCGTTAAATATTAACAAATTTTGTTCAGAATATTTTAGTCAATTCGTACACTCACAAGTGTCATCAGATAAAATATTATGTGAATATTTTTATTTATAATGAAATTTCCAAACTCAAATAAATTTTTACAAAGTACACAAAATCTAAACAGAAATATATAAAATTTTTAATTTGAAATAAAAATATATAATTTAATAAAATTTTAAGTAAATATATATCAAAATATTTTTAATTTCGAGCAAAACATTTATATTTTACACGTAAGGATAATAAAACATCCTAAAGTCTAAACTTTAAATTCAAATCAAGAATTAGTATACATCAGCCCCTTCATTTAACATAATTGATACGGTTCGATCACGATCACCATCATTACGATCCAGATTGAATCTATGTAACATTGGAATGCACATTTATTATTTTCGTGAAAAATTCTGGGAGTAACTCGTCCTAAATGATACTCTTATTCAATACATGATTATGCAATGAATATTAATTATTTCATTGTTACTATGGGTAAATTGTATATAACTCCTAATATTTTGTCAAATTAAATATGTTTTTTTAATCTCTAAAGCTTACATATTTCTATTTGGACTATTGGGTCTATTGCAAATATTTTTTTGACTTACTCTTACTATAATAATAAAATATATTTTAAGAATATTTCATTTAACGATGGTTAGGACAACGTAAAAAATCAAAGATAGTGTTGATTAGCTGTAAAAAAAGAGAGATAAAATTCATTAATCTCCATATAATACTAATTAAGACTCATGAATGTGTGTTGACAAATAATTAGATTTTAAAATCATTAGGCTAATTTATGTTGAGTTTGAATGTTTTGAACTTGAATTAGAGTTTAAGTTAAAATAGGAATCTAAAGTTGGATTTAGACTTATGATTGATTTTGAATATTTATTATATAATATTAAGAGTTGTCATTAAAGTAAAATTCAAACTCAATAACAGTCTATAAATATTCTAGTAATACATAGGGTTTAGGTGTAGTGTAGTACTGAGGTTAAATTATAGAGAAACAGAGAAAAAAGAATAGAAAGAATAGAGAGAAGAAAAGTAGAGAGTGTATCGATTTTTGTGTGTGGGGCTTTTTAATACTTTTCGGTGGTCTCTTATGGTGGTTATTCGTGGTGTTCTCTTGGAAATTCTTTTTAAAAGTGAAGGCGTCACTGAGACTTAGTGAAAGAGTTTAGTTAAGTAAGAAAAAATATAGTCTTGCTTATAAATTTTTGTAAAATATTTTGATAAGTGGATTTTTATATAACCTCGATTTTAGATGAACCACATATATCGCTATGTCTTTTCTTGTTATTTTTTATATTTTATATTACTTCTCATTTTTTTTGTTGTTTGAAAATAAGGTAATTCGTGAATCTTTCACTGTGAATCCCAATAATTGGTATTAGAGCTTAGGAGCAAATAATCAAGATGATAAAGTTCCTACTCGATATGGAGAAGTTTAATTATAAGATAAATTTTGCTTTATGAGAGAAGAAGATGAAAATGATTCTTATTTATTAAGGTTTGCAAAAGATGTTAAAGGGTAAAGGAAAGAATCTTGCCAAAATAAGTGATGAAAACTAAGAGAAGATATATTAGAAGGTATTGAATTTAATTATTTTAAATTTGACTGATGAGGTTTTGTACAATGTCATTGATGAAAAGATAACGGTAGACGTTTGAACAAAACTTGAGAAATTGTACATATCAAAAAGTCTCATAAATAAGTTCTACCTAAAACAGCAATTGTACGGACTGTGTATAAGCGAAGGTATAATCATATTGTATCAGCTAAATATATTCAATAAGATTATTAATGATTTGCTGAAAGTTGATATGAAATTTGAAAAGGACGATAATGTGTCGATTCTCTTATGTCTCTTTCTGGTTTGTACAATCATATTATAATCACAATTCTTTATAATAAAAAACTCTTAAAATGAAGGAGATAACAGCTAGTCTTTTTTTCTAATGAGAAAATGAGAAACTCTAATATCGATATTGAAATTGGTGAAGGATTGGTAACTCACGAAAGAGAAAGATTAAGAGAATATGGAGAAAGTAAATAACTGTCTAAATCAAAATTGAAAGCGAAAGTACAATATTATTCGCATAAGAAGTATGGTCACATCATACGACATTGTTCGGAATGAGAGAAGATAGAGTCTTCCCATATGGTGATAGTAATAGCCGATGATACTTTTGAGAATAGCGCAGATGGAGATATTTTTGCAATATTCACAGAAATCGATACTTTTGATGAGTGAATTTTAGATTATGATAGTTCTTATCATATTTTCTCTAGAAATAATTAGTTTACTTCTTATAAGGAGAATAAAAAGAAAGATACTATTTGATTGGATGATAATTCTACCTATGTGATCGCCGGTGTAAGAACAATCCAAATTTAGATATTTGATAGAGTGGCTCGTACCTTTACTGTGGTGAGACATGCTCTAAAATGTGAACAAAAAACTAATTTTACTTGGTGTACTAGACTCAAAAGATTATAATTATTCAGCAAGAGATGGAGTCATGAAGATAATAACGATATTAGGATCGTGATGAAAGGAGAAAAGTACAATAATATTTATCAATTGGTAGGAAATACCATTATAGGTGGAGTTTAGATGCTACAGTAGCGAAGAGAAAGTGTGATACTCAAAGTAATTTGACGGGTGATAAATGTTCTTTCCGAGTTACTTTTGCTATAATAACAGACATAGGTCTTACAAAATACTTCAAGAAGTACAAGACTATAGGCATAAAGAGCAAATTCAAGATTGGCTCGAGCTTGGGTCTTATAATTAGCTGAATAAGCTAGTAGTTCAAGGGGAAGGACTGAATAAGCGATGATGGCTGAAACTTCATGATAATAGCATGCCCGAGTTTAAGCCAATATGGAGATTATTGAATTTGAATGTCTTGAACTCGAATTGGAGTTGAAGTTAAAGTAAGAATCCAAAGTTAGATTTAAACTTATGATTAATTTTAAATACTTATTATGTAATATTAGGAGCTATAATTAAAGTAAAGCTCATACTCAATAAGGGTCTATAAATATCCTAGTAATACATAAAGCTTAGGTATAATTTAGTATTGAGGTTGAACTAGAAAAAAATAGAGAGAATAAAGAAAAGAAAAAGAGAGTGTGTGTCGACTCTCGTGTATGAGTCTTTTTAGTGTTTCTCGATAGTCCTTTGTAGTGGTTTCTCATAATATTCTTTTAGAGATTCTCTCTAAAATTAGAGACATCATTGAAACTTGGTAAAAGAGTTTAGTTGGTAAGAAAGAGTGGAGTCTTACTTGTAAACTCTTGTAAAATCTTTTGATAAGTGAATCTCTCGCTCTTCTCGTCGACATAACCCGATTTTGGGTAAACCACGTATATCGTTGTATATTTTTTTTGTTATTTTTTAATCTTGTATTAGTTCTTATTTCTTGTATTGTCTAATAAAAAGGTGATTAATGAATATTTCGTTGCGAATTCTAACAAATATAGACTCCATAAATAGAGTTCTATCCTATCAAAACCTGAGGGAGTCAGCAATAACACTTTGGGGCTCAACCCACTCAATAGAATGAGAATGGGGATAACTTCCAAGAGAGTCATTGTGACATCTTCGACCGAACACGATATTGTCCCAGGGTGTCTGCGATTCATGGCCCACCCGACTCTAGGATTTTGTTTTTCCTAATTCCCCAGGAAAAGGCCTCATTGTTGGGTATACGGCAGTCATCTTATTTAGCCCATTCTCAACTTCGACACTTTGTCGATGTGGGATTAAAGATAACCGCTGTCAGTTACAAACCCACTACCTGTCTACTGGTCCACTACCCCACCGGGCCTTACAATCTCTCCCCTCAAGGGCTCAACATCCTCGCTGAGCTAGCCCACATCGATCAATAAGTGCGGAGTGACTCTAATATCACTATATGACGCCCCCGACCCAACACGATATTATCCCTGGGTGTTTGCGGCCCATGGCCCACCCGACCTCAGGGTTTTGTTTTTTCCCAGTTCCCCGAGAAAAGGCCTCATTTTGGGTCTACAACAGTCATCATATTTAGTCCAATCTCAACTTCAACACTTTATCGATGTGAGAGTAAAGACAACTGCTTGCCAGTTACACGTCTATTGCCTGCCTACTAGCCCACTGACCCTACCGGGCCTTATAGTCATAATAGACGTATTTCTATTTTTCATAAGTTTTTTATTCAAATCATGCTCATTTGATTTCTATTCTGACTTGGTCATGGCCCATCTCTTTGCTTATTTTTTTGATGCCTATTATTATTAAAATCCTCCGTTCCATCCGTTAGTCGTTGCCATCTTTGACGAATCCTTACCCATGCCATCATCTTAGGCCTTTAGCACAATTCATTCATCTTTGTTTATCTCATTATTTCTTATGTCATCTCAGACATTGCCTTCTCTTCATCGTTTTGTCATACTGCTTTCTCCTTCATAGTCATGATTGACATTCACTCTTCAGTTCTGACCCTGTTGTTTTCCTCTTTCTCTTTTGCCACATGATTTGGCTCGGTCTCTTCTTAGATTGCTTCGGCTTTTCCTCTCTTCTTTGCATTGCTTCACACTCTAATTTTTCCTTCTTGATACTGTTTGCACTATCTATGGTCTTATGGTCTAGCCTGACTTGAAAAAGAAATCTACACATCACCACTTCTTAATGGAATGTGCATATGTAGATTTGATAGTGTATTTGCTCTTGATTTTAATAAAATTTTTCTAAAAACCAAATGAAACACAGATGGAACGAGGAAGGAGGTGGAGAAAGAGGAAATGATTAGTGGGCATCAAAAAAAGAAAGAAAAACTTATATACTATTTTTGCAAGTTTACAAGGACTTATGAAAAATAGCTAATCCATCAACTTAAATTGAAATAGCTAGACGTACAATCTCATATGAGAGACCGCTGCAACGCTCTTTGGTTCCACACCAAGTAATTTCAAGAGAGAGCCATCTGATTCTAAAAAAAATACGTATGTTTTTAATCACTTCCAAAAATATATCCAAAGGGAAAGAAAATATTTTCTCTATATTTTCATCCATTTTTAAACTACCAAATAACTCCTAAATTCACTGTATTTTTTTAGTTAATTGCTTGCTAATTAAGTTGAGATCCCCCAACTTATCTTTCTGTGCACACTATTTTTTCATAGATTTATACTTGTTTAAAAATAGTAATTATTTTATTTATACTAAATGCATTGGGATCTTTTGAATCTCTTATTTTGTTATATATATATATATATATACTCGGTTAAATACACTGACATTTTATCAAATAAAGCCAGCAAAATATGGCATTCTTGACTTACTTCTTAAATGATAAGCAAATAAATGGATAAATAAATAACAAATAAACAATCTCATTTTGGTCAAAATCACAGAGAGCAAAGGTCATGTGTTCCCCCCCTCCAAAATAATATGAGACATCTCACATCTGAACCACCTCTCTAGTATCCCACACAAGAAAAGACCAAAGGTGGTGCAGATACATTATTAAGCAACAGGATGGCATGGTGACAGGTCACTGGAAGCACCAGTGAGATAAGGAAGGAGCAGGAGCAGCAGCTCCTCCTCCAATGTCACATGTCTTCATGTGCCACCTTGGCCTTCCCACCCTTATGCCCACCAGCTCATGTTCCCCTTCTCTCTCGCCCATATATATCTCAACCCCCAATTCATCCTCTCTAACAAGTGAAGAGTGAAGACCGTCACCTGGCTAGCTCTCCATGGCTCTCAGGTTGGCAATCTTTGTGCTTGCCTCCTTCCTCCTTCTCACAACTAGAGTAAGATCTCTCTCTCGCTCTCTCCCTCCGTGCCCGCCCCCCTTCTTCTCTCTCTCCATCTTGGTTTCATTTGTTTGTTTGTGTCGCAGGTTTCATCTAATGTTGAGGAAGCAGCCTTCATGGAGGTAAATGGCACACCACCAAGGCTACTCACACATATTAAGAAGGATGATTCTTTAGCTTTTAGATAGAGTCTATTTGGATTTGCTGGCACTAGATCCATATTATTTCATGCTCCTCTAAGGACTGCATACGTTTTATGCTGTGGTCAGGCTGAGTTTGCCAAACCGCCAGCTGTCGCTCCAGCGCCAGTTCCACTAGGGCCGTACATAGTGAAGGACTGGAGAGGTAAATGAAAATGAGTTTTTTGTTGTTTTTTGTTTCTCTTGTTGGTTTACTGGAACTGCTGAAGCTAACAAGTGTTGATGACGAATGAATGGATGAGTGAATGAAGAGTGCCCTGGGCCTTGCAAGGAGAGATGCAAGCTGCACTCACGGCAGAACCTGTGCAACAGGGTATGCAAGACCTGCTGCTCCGTGTGCAAGTGCGTGCCGCCGGGCACCGCCGGCAACCGGGAGATGTGCGGCACCTGCTACACAGCCTGGCTCACCCACCGCAACCGGACCAAGTGCCCATAAAGATTTCAGATGAGGAGTCCATCCTAGCCTTCCCTGTTAAGAACTGTTCGGCTGCTATTACGGTGCTTTATATTGTAGTTTCGTTGATATATTTTGTTTTGGGTTTATAGTTTTGAGCAAGTACTGTAATCTAAGTTGATCTATGGAGGGAAATAAATAAATATTATCTTGGACTGTTCTATTTGGTTCGGGAATATATTAAGTTGGTCAAAGGAAGGAACTAAAATGCAATAATTATATGAAAAATATAATTCATATGCCACATGAACCACATCATGGTCATCGACAACGATTCCATACAAAAAAAATGACGCAGTAAAAAAACTTTGATAGTATGCGCGCTCAGAACCCAAAGAAGTAAAAATGAAATCTCGATTTCAATGTGAGAATTTTGTGCGAGGTGTAAATTTTGTGCCATTTAAATGGGAAGGGACCCTTCCCCAAGAAAAAAGAAATTGAATGAGAAGGGACTTTCTACGCACTAAAAGCTTCGTACTAGTATGGCCATTGCCGACTACTAGTATATCCCTAGTTCAGAGCAGCATATCCAACTTGTGAGCAGCTGTATTGCGGACAGTAGCTGCTAGCTGCGCGAGATTCTTTTTTCTTGTAGTCGTCTCAAGCAAACTAGACAACAAAAAGATTGTGTTGATTAATATTGGATGGACATTAGACGTTGAAGCAGCCACTAAGAAAATCGCAAGAGCACAGATAATGAAGGGACTCACAGAACCAATGGGCACGAAACAAAGAATTCAGAAATACAAGTGGCAGTGGCTATCCCGCAGACTGAACCATACAGAGAGTGACTATGAAGAACAATTCAAATGTTAATATATTCAGAATAGATACTTAGAGTAAAAGGTTTATCCACTAATCCATTTGGCTGCAACAAAGAAATTTCATGGCTGGATTTATTCAATTAATGGTACGGAAAAAGATGAAGTCGATAGCAATATCCCGGCATGTAAGGTGGAACATACGGTGGGTGTTCCAGTCTGTATTGGTCTGAAAAAGATTGAACCTAGTCTGGCCTATATGGCTCTCTAACAGCAGGATGATAAGCTAGCCTGTAACGATCTGCAGAAGCTGAAAGGGCTACTGATGGGGCATAGCTTTGGTCCTGAACTATTTGGGAGTTTTGTTTCTCAAGCCAATAGGCACTGGAGAACGGTGTCAGCAATTTGTTGAGCTGTACACCAGTTAGGAAAGAGACAAACAAAGGGATACTTTAAATTGAACATGAGCAACATTTCAATAATTTTCCAAAGAAAAATGGCCGAATTTGCATGTAATGCGATGAATATCACAACTCGCCTGCTGAGAGCTGAGCTCTTGTTTGAATTTGAACTTTGTTGCGTAGTTGTCACGTATAGCATCCTTAAAAACACTTTCACGTATTGGTTGATAATCCTGTTTTAAAATAAATTTCACCTACAATGAAAACATCAATATAGTTGTTGGCAGAAGACCAATATCTACCATTAATAATGATGTAAAAGAAAAAAAATGCACACAAAATTTACGAGATTTAGTTCTACGAACTAATCCACAAGTGAAAATGATCCATACAAGATTTTTACTAATGAAAAAATAAGAGAGATTTAGTCCACTAATTCATATTTTGGAGTAGTAGATCAATTTGGAGAAATATCTATACCATTACTTCACATCCTAATTTGAATCCTAATTTAATTAAGATTTTCCAAAAAATTTGAAATCGAGATATGATTCAATCAACAATCTTCATTTTGACTTGAATCATCTTTTTCTTTGAGTTTGAATTTTTAATAAATGCCTTCATCACTTTATAAAGCGAGATTAATGACTTTGAATATTAATCAAGTCCAAGTAGAACTTAAATTTATCAATCAGAATCATCTTCGTCAGCATGTTCCAAATAAAGTGAAAATAAATATCTATGTGCTTTATATCTGATCTTTCATAAAGTGTTTGGTGTTTTGACTATTACAAAAAATCAAAAAGACATCTTACAAGAAGCCAACTTCACTTACGAAACCTTTTAATCATAGAGTTTCTTTTATTATTTTTATAGCAGTTATACACTCAAAACTCCATTATGAATAATGCCATAGTTGATTTCAAGATATATCTTCAATTAATAGATCTACAACAAAGAGTAAAAATGATCAATGAGAGATTTTCATCGATCAAAGTCCCCAATACAATTAGAATCGATATAACCAATAATTTCAACCTTTTGAACTATATTCTTATCAAAACATAAACTAATATTAAGAGTATCTTTGATATATGTCAATAGCCACTTCATAGATTACCATTTTTTTTAAAAAAATTTACTATATAATAGTTGAAAATATTAACTACTTGTGTAATATCAAGTCTTGTATACACCATAACATATATAAGACTTTCAACAATATTCGAGAATGTGATTTTCTCCATATATGCATACTTCTTATTTATAGAAGGACACAACAGAGCTAAAAACTTGAAGTAGATTATCAAAGGAGTGCTAATGGGTTTTAAATTTTGAGGTATTTGCTCTGTTTGAGTCATAATTTGTCATATTTTTTATCCTAATAAATTTTTATACTGAAAATCTTTCTTGCAGCACCTAGATCTTTCAAATCAATTTTTTTTTCATTTTATGCTTCAAATTATTAATTAGAGACATGTATTGAACAATAATAAACATATTATTAACATAAAAATAATATAAAAAATTAATTATTGACATGGATCTTAAAATTATATAAAAAAATCATGGTTGTAATAAATAAAACCTTTACCCGATATGAAACTATCAAACCTCTTATACCACTATTTTGGAAACTGTTTCAAACTATAGAATAACTTGTTCAACTTGTAAATATAAGTTTTCTTGTCTTCTTGGATGAGCGCTTCAAGTTACTATATAAAAATCTACTCTTCCTATTTTCATATAGAAAAAATGATTTTGATATTAAGTTGCTATAACTCAAGATTATGAAAAATAATTAAAGCAAGCAAAAGATAGATAGATATGTATTTAACCACTGAGAAAATTTTTTGTTAAAGTTAATATACCCTTTTGCAATTGGATGGATCTTAAATTTCACACCATCTATCTCAAAAGGATCCTCTTTCTTTGAAACATCCTACTTGCAATAATTTCTCTTTTACCTTTGAGTAATTTCATCAAGTCTCAAGTATCCCTCTTTTAAAAAGACTCCATATCCTCATTTATAGTAATTGGTAACTAATTATAATTCTTATCCTACAATACTTCTTTATAGGAGGAAGGATCACAATTATAAGAAATAGAACAAAAACTATCATATGTTCAAAACTATACCCTTATGGTGGCTTTGTGTTTCTTTGGGATATTTGAATTGAAATCTTTTCAAAAACTTCAATTGACTCTAATATTGAGGCTTGGAATTTCCTTGTGAGTTTGATATACCCTCAATATTTTCTTGTGGAGGGGGAACTACAGGCTTCACTTTCAACTGAATTGCATTACTAGGACTTTTTTTAAAAGATTTCAATACAACACTTTCATCAAACATTATACCTCTCAATAATCACTTTAGAAGTATTAAGATCCCACAAATGATAGCCCCAACTCTTTTAGTAAAAAGAATATTTTATTGATGTTTATTGAAACTGATCATCAACTTATGGATATTTTTACAAAACCTTTAGATGAAATATAATTTTATTTTATTTGAAATGCCATTGGTATTGCAAAAATTTCATAATTTTCTAGAACCTTTGGAATTGTAGTTTTAACTTTGCTTTTTAGTACTTTTGCTGGCTGAGGAGTTCTCTCTGAATTAGATGTATAATTCAGAACCAGACATCTAATTATGAATAATCTTGTGCTACCAAATTTCCTATCGAACACCTATTTTTGTACTGGATATCTGATATGGTAGTTCTGTATATATTTTTACTTGTTGTCAGACATTTGATTTATGAACCGGACTGATACGAGGCATTGGGGCCCAATTTCAAACTCTTAAACCCTAATTGCCATCCTTTTTCTTCACCCTCGCATGAGTTTCCTCTTCGGTGACCCACCTAAGCATTTTGACCACCCTTTCTAGCGATCCAAGGCATTCTACCTCAATTTGGGCCCATCTTCTTCGATATATCCTTCTCTCACTCCTCTATTTCAAGCTTTCTTCCCCAATGGCCAAGAGATTCAAAAGTCTTGTCTCCAAGAAGAAGAAGGATGAAGGCTCCTCTCCTTCACCTAGTAATGATCCTTTCTCCCTCTAAATTTACTTCTCTAGAATCCTTTACTCGATTTCAAACCAAATTTACAAACTCTCATATTATTATTCCTCGCACCATTGATTTTGATGATCTTCATTCTCTCAATCTTAAAATCTTTTTTGATACTCAAGGTTGGACATCCTTCTTAACCAAATGTAAAATCTACTATGATTATAATGTCTGAGTTGTCTATGGAAATATCAATTTTGATGAAAATACTAACTCCTTTAGTACCTTTTATGGTGATAGATAAATAGCTCTTACCCCTATTATCTAGATTCCATTCTTGATATACCTGCTATAGGGGAGAGACTGATTCTAACCCATAGATGGCCTGACCATATTCTCTCTTATCAAGCAATTGTTGAGACAATCTTTAAGAAAAACTAGGTGAGGCCATGCAGAAGCTTCAGTCTCCCCTTCTCCCATCTAGAGTATATATTCTTCATCAAATTCTTGCTTATACCATTCTTCCCAAAGGTGATCATAGAAATGAAGTCTCATTTACTGAGTTATATCTTATTTTTTGTCTCTTGACTAGCCATATAGTATGTCTACTTTACATCATTATCCACTGTATAGGTCATTATACTCGACACTCACACGCCACCCTCGACTTTTCTATCTTCATCACCTTGATTCTTAGAAACTTTGGTGCTCCTTCTCCTTAGTGTGACCTCTCTCTAGCTCATTCCTATACATACACTAACACCTTCTCTTGTTTCATCCTCTTTCGGATGGGCATCACTTTGCACAATGGGTATTGGATCCAAGGGAAGGGTGGTGATAAGCGGATCGAGGCAACAGAGCTCAAGGTCGCAGAGTGCAATTCACGAGCGAGTCATGGACCTTGTGGACCTTCCCATGCCTTATCTATTGAGTCTAAGGTTGACTTTGCTACCAGGCTTACATAGTTGGAAGACCTAGCATAGTGGACTGCTGAGCAGGTGACCTAGCTTCAAACCTCTATGGATGAGATGTCTACTACGATGCGCACATCCTTAGATGAACTCCTAGAGATGATTCACTCCCTCATGAATTGATTAGCTCCTCGACCGCCTCCAATACCTAGCTCCTAGATTTAGAATTTCCTATTTTTCTAGTTCCGGAGTTTGTGGACCTTGCTTTTTATGTATAGATTATGATTTTAGTAGTTTTGGGTCCCTAACTTGTTGGTGTATGGTTTGAAGTTTTATGACTTGATGATTTATGATTTTGAAATATGGACTCTAATTTATAACTTGTACTTTGTGACTTGATGTTGCAGATCTTATATGGATATTGTCTTCTTCTTCTTCTTCTTCTTCTTCTTCTTCTTCTTCTTCTTCTTCTTATCTCTTGGATATTATATTCTTCTAATACATCAAGTTAGGAAGAGCTTAATCTTGATTATATAGGTTGTGATTACCATTTACTATTATTATTTCCTGGTGATTAGCATGTATTCAGGTTGTGTCTATTGAAGTTACAGGGGGCATTTTGTCCATTTATATCTAGATGAGTCTCTTTTTGTTGATGTAAAAAAGGGAGAGAGGACTAGAGCTACATTGACCTATTATGGATATTCTCATTTTGGATATTCTCATGATCTTATGTTTTTACATACTATCGATACTTTAGTTTTTATGTTGCCCATGCTTTAGTTTTTATATATTTTATTTGTATATTTGTCATCATCAAAAAGGGGGACATTATTATCCCTTCTAGTTTTGATAATAAATAAATAATATTTAATAATTTACTTGAGCTGTGTTTAGCCAAAATACTTAAAACTCTCGAGAAAATATTGAAAAGCTTCAAGAAAAAAGAGAAGCGCAATAGTAGATTGGTGAGCTTGGCTTGATGAGATGTAGAGAAGTCTTGGAGGTGAAAAAAGTACTTGAAGACACACGAGTGACCCAAACAAGGCCAAGACACCTCAAGAACTTGACATCAGATAGGTCTAGTTTTTCTTTATTTTTGAGTCATGTGGAAAGCTTGTTTGAAATAAGTTGTTTAGTATTCAAAGTTATGTAAGAGTTTTATAGGAAACTCTTAACAGAGCTTTCCTGACTAAATCAGACATCCAGTTCTCAATTGAATGCCTAGTTGAGTCAAGTCAAAAATCAAGTTTTCTGTCCAAAATAGAACCGAACATCTGGTATAGAATCAGACTTCTAGCTGGCATTTTAGGTGTGATAGAACTGGACATCTTGTACAAAACTAAACGTTCGATAGGGCTTCGAAGCTAGTTCTATGAACTAGAATCGAACATCCGGTTCTCTAAAATGGATGTCTGATTTGGGTTTTCTACACAACTATAGTTTTTTAACCATTGGAGCGAATCAAACCCTGAGATCTCATACCTAACAGTCAGATTTGACCCCAAACATATAAATAGAGTTGAAAAGGCTTCCATTAACAACTTTTACATCTTCTAATTTTTATTAAAAGAGATCAAAGTCTTCTTCAACTCACAAGTCATTCTTGAGCTCTAAACTATCTAATCTTAAGCTAGCTTTCATTATCCTTTCTTTTAGTCATGAGAGAATTTTGTGTGAGTTTAAGATTATACAAATTCTTATGAGTTTTTCACTTATACTCCACTCCAAGATTATTTGGAGTGGTTAAGAGTTACTAACTCCATTTTGGAGTAATTTTGCCAGTTGTAGCAAGAAGATTGTATGGGTTGGCTTCACCAACGAGTTAAAATTCTCAAGACTGAGGCAAAGGCCATAAAGTAGAAGCAGTTGATCTCTAAACTACATTAAATTTTGGTGCACTCTATCCTCTATCTTGTTTATTAATGCACTTTTGATTATAGATTGAATTGATCTTAGATCTTATTGAAAAAAGTTATATTGATTCTCAACACCTAATTCATCCCCCCTTCCCTTAGGTGATTTATTTGCTTTCAAGGACAATGACAAAGTGCAGTGGTTGAGTGATTTTTGGCCTTCTTCTCTATGCTTTTTTTGATCTCCTTCCGATCATTTTTCCTCTTTTTTGTTATGAATGATGAGATTTTTATAGGTATGGAAGAAGTCACTCAAATTGGGTCCGATTCATTCAAATTTTGAATAAGATATCTTATCATTTTTTTCCTTTGTTTTGTTTATTTTGAATGAACGAATTTGTTGGGATTCGTAGTGAAAGGTTTACAAATTACTTTATTCTTAAATAATACAAGAAACGAGAAGCAATACAAGATAAAAGAAAATAACAAGACAAGACATACCGATATACATGATTCACCCAAAATCGGGTTACATCCATGGGGGGAGTGGGAGATCCACTATCAAAAAGCTTTATAAGAGTCTACAAGAAAGACTACACTCTTTCTTATTCAACTAACCTCTTTCACAAAGTTTCGGCAATGCCTTCACCTTCAGAAAGAATCTCCAAGAGAACATTATGAGGAACCACCATAAGAGACCATCGAGAAGCACTAGAAAGAACAACAGACAATAGCCGATACTCTCTCTCTTTCTCTTTTCTTTATTCTCTCTATTTCTCTTTAATTCAAGCTCAGTACTGTCCCCACTAAATCCTATATATTATTAGAATATTTATAGACCCTTATTGAGTCTAAGTTTTACTTTGATTACAAATCCTAATATTACAAATCAATCATAAATCTAAATCCAACTTTGAATTCCTATTTTAACTCAAACTCTAATTCGAGTTCGAGACATCTAAAACTCAACACGAATTCTATTTGGATTATATGAGAAATCATTGTGGATGAAGAGATTGAAATTTATATTCACTTGCGATATCAAATTTACAAAGGGCTTATTTATAATTTTTTTTGTTTCAGAGGGCTGAATCATAGTTTCCATTAAATTAGGAATTTTTTCTAAAATTAGCTATAGGAATCTTTTTATGAAGATTTAAACTTCAAGATTCTTTTTTGTAAAATTTTATTTACAACATAATAAGATTTGAACTTATTTACAAATAAAATATTCTTAAAAAATTTATTTATAAAGTTTGAATTTCAAGTAGACTAGTTTGTAAATTCTCATATCATTAGGGTCTTATTTGCAAAAAAATATAAATTTCAAAATTTTTTACATCTAGGGGCTTATTCATAAATTTTTACTTCAGTGCAAATCCAACCAGAATTTAAGCCCAATTCTAACCTAAATTTGAGTACATCTAACTCAAATTTCAGCGCACATCTAACTCAACCTTGGACCGGCCCAAGTCAGGTTCAGTCCATTATAAATTAGACTAAAATTTTATTCTAACTCTCATCAAACTTAGAGTTAAACCTAAATTACAAGTATCTATATAAATATATCCTATCCTATGTCCTCCCCATGTAAATCTTGTACCCTTTTGGTGTGCTCTCTATGTCCTCCTTATGTAAATCTGTGCTCTGCCCTTATCCTCCCCGAGTTTCAACTCATTAGCCTAAGATTAGACCATGGGACATCTCATTTTAAAAGATCAATACTTTCAATCTTACTTCTTTGAAAAAGAAAATAATAATGAGACTAGCAAATAAACATAAAGGTCCTCACAATTGGTTACCCAACTACTAACATGCCAATTCAAAATATATCAAATGCTCTAAAGGGTTTTTGATAATAGTTGGAGGATTAAACCCTAATAAACTCTAAAATTAGAGGATTAAACTAAGGATCTAAAAGAATTACACATAATGAGACTCATAAATGTTTCTAATAGGTTCACATAAATCCTAAAATTAGAGGATTAAACACAAATAAGATGAAAAATAATCCCAATCTCACCCCAATTACAACAAACCCCAATTCAAAGACGCAAAGGGCTAGAGAGATTCAATTGAGGAAGAAATAGGCTAAGAACTCAGTTGCAGTTTAAGGAGTAGATGATAAAAAGTATAGTGGCAAGAGCCGGCTAGAGACTATGGAGAGGAGGTTCGTTGAAAAATGTTGATGGGTGGACCTGCGGTGAGGAGTTGGAGGAGGTGAGGTGCCATTTTGATTTGGTTAATTTGGTTTGATGTATCAACAATGCCCACCCCCACCCCCCCCCCCCCCCCCCCCACCCCCCCCCCCCCCCCCCCCCCCCCACACCCAACTTTGAGTGCAAATAATCCCAATCTCACCCCAATTACAACAAACCCCAATTCAAAGATGCAAAGGGCTAGAGAGATTCAATTGAGGAAGAAATAGGCTGAGAACTCAGTTGCAGTTTAAGGAGTAGATGATAAAAAGTATAGTGGCAAGAGCCAGCTAGAGACTATGGAGAGGAGGTTCGTTGAAAAATGTTGATGGGTGGACCTGCGGTGAGGAGTTGGAGGAGGTGAGGTGCCATTTTGATTTGGTTAATTTGGTTTGATGTATCAACAATGCCACACACCCCCCCCCCCCCCCCCCCCCCACCCCCCCCACACACACACACACACCCCCAAAACCCAACTTTGAGTGCAAATTCCCTGACTCAGCGCACGAAGTTAGCTCGACCTTCCACCAACTTAATGTGAACCATTTACTATTATAATTTCTTAGAAATTGGGCCATTGCTTCATCAAATTATGCAAAATTATTAGGGTTTACTCCTTCTCAAAGTGATAGCACTAAACTATCGGTTCAATTATTAAAATATCACATCCATACAACACGTGTTCCTTATGATTGTTGTCTCGAACCGATTGATGCAATTTAGCTCGGATATGCAACAGATGTTCCGCATGATTCAGATAATGAATTTGAATTCCCACCCCTTAATCTTCAATGGCTTGGACAATGTCACATAGAGTATAACTAGGCGCTCAGTGGAGCATATATGATGTTTGCTTCGTCCTTAATTGCCATTTTTTGAGCTACTTGATGGCCTCTCCCAACACTTCCTCTATTGCTGCTAATGTCATTTCGAGCCCCATCAATATGGCTCCCCCTTTTTCCTCACCAACATCGGTGGCTCTCACACTTGGAGCTATCAGCACCATTAGATCGAGCTCCATAACCATACCTATAGTAATTGCTACACCTCATGTGCCGCTGATGACCCCCTAAGTCAATCTTGACAAAGCTCATAAATTTTCCTCTGCAACCTCATGTTTCAATTTATATTCATAGAATTTCCTTTCACACATTCTTTCTACTTCGGCCTATTAAGTTGTTGCACATGACATAGAGTAGAAGCATGATGGCTCTAGCATAACCTAAGTTTAGCTTAGGCTATTCCTTGAACACATTTATCAAGCTTTAGCTTAGTCAGCCTTCAATCAACAATAGGTCAAGTAATTGAGGTAATGAGATTATAGGATCTCATTTAGACATTACGTCACTTGTCTCTTACCAAGCCTCTAGTAACTTGATTTCAGTTGTTTATTTTAAGTACTTCCAAGTTTGGGGACAAAGTTACTCCAGTTCGAGTTTGGCTTACTAAACCCACACATTGGAAGAAGCACCTTGACCAATTAGTTTGAATCTTTGGGTTTCTAGATGGCACCAAAGTAGACCTATTGGGGTCAAAGGAAGATAGCAAAAAACTCAAGGATGAATTCACCACCTTTTGGGAACTTCTTAAGAGTGGTATTAGGTTTCTCGTAGATAGTTTTACCAGAGAAGTCTTAAACGATTAGGATTTGGCACCTAACCATATTGTTCCCAATGTCATGAGGTTTATTTCAGCTTTCTGAGTCTTAGACAAGTCCAAAAATTTTTCTCCTACACCCAAGATGTTTAAGTATGCCTTCAAAGTCTATCGAGGCTCAAATACTAGGGCTTGATGTTAATTTACCCCCTAGAAGAAGTGTACACATTTTGCCTCCAACCCTACCTCCATTCACTCATCAAAAGACCATCCCATTAGGGTTTTCTCTTGAGACAATCAACACCTTCTTAGTGACTGAAGTATTCTTGCTAACTATTGAACCAACCCCAAAATTCAACCCAAAGTGCACTACCCCTTAATTAGTTAGGCGGATGATGTAGAAACTAATCGATCTACCCCCACATGGCCTGATGAGGCATACCTACTACAACATGATTTATCCGTAGCTTAGTTATTTGGTAAGTGATCATTCTTCAACTTTCTAGTTTTGGTACTAAGAGCTTATATCAGTTTAACTAACTCTCTTTTGACTATTCCTTGTATGCAGGTTTGGATCAAATAGCCTTCATGAATGAGGTTTTAAAAAAGAGGGTGAGTGCCCCCCAAGCTACTCTTCCCTAGCCCCCAAGAAAGAGAAAGAGCTTGGTTGCTATAAAAGCTAAGCAATCTCAGGAACCAAAGACCTTTGAGAAGAAGACAAAGAAGAAGAAGAAGAAGAAGAAGGTGTCTGCTAAAGAGTGGAGTAGCCAAGCTGCTCACTATGTGGAGGAGAGGAAAAGGACTCCCTCTCCCCACCTACTGAACCAACTTAGCACGCGACTTTTCCCCCCACGATACCACCTTTTGAGGCCCCAACCTCAATAGATGAGCCATTGGCTCTAGGACTCAAAGGTGTGGTATAGATCTCATAGACCCCATCATCCACTCCTTGTTGAGAGCCACCAATTCAATTCCTGTGGCTCAGCAACCTACAAAGGAATTGGTGAACCTCAACATCAATGAGTATTTCAAACCTCAACCTTTATACCAACTGCCCTGAAGCTCAGCTTCCTAATGACAATCTCTTCATGCAGGGAGTCACAACTTGCAAAGAGGCATTGAAGCTTAGCCCCTCACCATCCCTCATCCCTTCTTTTTAGTTGTTTGACTTTTGATTCAAGTTGCAAGTGTTAGAGTTTTTTTTCATTTTGTAGGTAGGACATTTTATGCCTCCCAAAATGATGTCTCAAAGTACAGGGCAAGGGTCACCATGACTGAGTTTGACATGGCCCTTCTTCAATCATACTTGTCAAACCTCCAACTCAAGGCACAAGTCAAGGCTAGGAAATCTGAGATAGAGGTTACAAAGAAGGTGGCTGAGGATGCTATGCCTGTGGCTGAAGCCAACAAGTGATCGGCTAAGAAGGCCTAGGATGAGGCTTCAAAGAAGCTGGTGGAACTCTAGCTTCAATGGGAAATTGATCTAAACTAAGCTCGTGAGTTGGCCATGGTGACCTTTCTTCAAAGCAAGTACTTCAAGCCGGTTCTCGGTAAACTAAAGGCCTCAATAGTGGTTGAGTTCAAGTCTAGGCTTGAGAACTTTCAATCCAACGGGGAACTCTTAGCTACCTCCATTGATGAGAGTTAACTCTGTTGCAAGGATATAGTCATTTGATCCTATAGGGAGACTGGGTTTGACCCCGAGGACCTCAAAACTAAACTTTATGAATTTGAACAGGTCCTTCGCTTGAAGTGAGAATAGGAGGAATTCCTTGCAAAGGATGAGGCCACACTCATAATTAGCTCGAGCCCAGACTATTCGCCAAGCAAGGATGGAGCCGACGAGGCAACCAATGTGCCCACTGAGTAGCTAGATCCAATCCCTTTTTGTTCAGGGATGAAATTTTCTTTTTGTCAAGTTTTGTCTTAGAGTTGTAATTTACTTTCCAAATGAAAAGTTTTTATCATGGCTCATTTTAGTTTGGATGTTTACCATTGCAAAAATTTGACTTTTAATTCTCACAAAACCAATCCTAATTTCTTCTGAGATAAAGGACATAATTGGACAATTTGGCTTATATAAATCTAGTTTGAACCAAGAACTTAATTAAGCAACCAATCTCAACTCAGGTTGTGAGTTAAGCATTTAAGTTGGGTTTTATTTTGGGAGATCAAAGTCTTGACTCAGTATCTTACAAAGTTGGTCATGATTTTACCTAAAAAAAACTCAATTCAGCAGTGACCTATTTCTTAAATCACAAAGTGTTTTTACCCCAAAAGCAAGTTTTTATTTCAATCAATAACCCTTAAGGGCTAAAATCTTGATCTAGTTTTATTATTAAGCCATGCATTAATGAATTTCACTCTGATGAGAAAGGTGACTTTCTAGAGTAGGCCATATTGTGGTTAATCTCCAAGTGAAACTTTACTCACTAGGAATCTAGCCTTTAGCCAGATCATTATGTGCCTTGGACAGATGCATAATATGATGTCATGTTGGTGCCCATGGGTTAGGCACATGGCTGAGTTCATTGTGCCTTGGTTAGGTGTGTGACCTAGAACTAAGGTCTTTGTGCCTCAGTTAGGTACATGACCTAGAGATGAGGTCTTTGTACCTTGGTTGGGTGTAGGACAGGGAGCCAAGGTCTTGTGCTTGAGTTAAGCTTATGACATAAAGCTAAGTCCTTTATGCTTTAGTTGGCTACATAACTTGGAACCAAGGTCTTGTACCTCGAATAAGCTAGTGACTTAGAGCTGAGATCTTTGTGCCTTGATTGGGTGCATAACCCAAAAATAAGGTCTTGTGCAAAGGTTAAACTCGTGACTTTGAGCTGAGGTCTTTGTGCCTTTGTTGGGTGCATGAGCCAAAGGCAAGGTCTTATTCCTTAGTCAAGCTCATAACTTAGAGCCGAGGTCTTTGTGCCTTGATTGGGTGTGTGAACTAGAGCTAAGGGCTTGTGCCTAGGTTAAGCTCATGACTTAGAGCTAAGATCTTTGTGCGTTGGTTGGATGTATGAGCCAAAGCCAAGATCTTATGATTTGGTTAAGCTCTAACTTAGAGCCGAGGTCTTTGGGCCTTGATTGATTGAGTGACCTAGAGCCAAGATTTTGTGTCTTGGTTAAGCTTGTGACTTAGAGCTGAGCTCTTTATGCCTTGGTTGGGTGTGTGAGCTAGAGCCAAGGTCCTGTTCCTTGATTAAGCTTATAACTTAGAGCTGAGGTTTTTGTGCTTTGGTTGGGTGTGTGATCCAGAGCCAAGGTCTTTTATGTAAGTTAAGCTCATGATTTAGATATGATGTCTTTGTGCCTTAGTTGGGTGTGTGAGCCAAAGCCAAGATCTTGTAATTTGGTTAAGCTCATAACTTAGAGCCAAGGTCTTTGTGCCTTAATTGGTTGCATGAACCAAAGCCAAGGTCTTGCATCTTGGTTAAGCTCATAACTTAGATCTGAGGTCTTTGTGACTTGGTTAAGTGTGTAACCCAAAGCCAAGATCTTTGTGCTTTTATTTAGCTCATGACTTAGAGCCAAAGTCTTTATATATTGGTTAAGCATGTGACCTAGAGTTAAGGTCTTTGTACCTTAGTTAAGCTCGTGACTTAGAGCTGAGGTCTTTGTACCTTGTCGGGTGCATGACTTAGAGCCATGGTCTTATGCCTCAGTTAAGCTCATGACTTAAGAGTCGAGGTCTTTGTGGCTTGGTTGGGTGTGTGAGTTAGAGCCAAGGTCATGTCCCTCAGTCAAACTCATGACTTAGAGCTGAGGTATTTGTGCCTCAGTTGGATGCATGACCCAAAGTCAAGGTCTTTGCCCTTGATTTAGGTCATAACTTATAACCAAGGTTTTTGTGCATTGGTTAGGTGCATGACCCAGAGCCAAGGTCCTTCCTTACTTAAGCTTACGACCTAAATATGAAGTCTTTGTGTTTTAGTTGGGTACATGACCCAAAGCCAAGGTCCTATGCCTCGATTAAACTTATGACTTACAATTAAGGTTTTTGTGCTTTGATGTGGTATGTCACCCATAGCGAATGTCTTTGTGCTTCAATTAAGCTCATGACTAAGAATCGAGGTCTTTGTACCTTTGTTGGGTGCATGACCCAGAGCCAAGGTCTTACTACTGCACTTCTTAGTTTTGATGATATAGCAAACCATACTTAATATCTATTTGAGTTGAATTTTAACCAAAGTTCATTAAATCCCTCAAAAAACATTTGAAAGCTTCAAATAAAAAGAAGTGTAATGGTAGATCAATAAGTGTGACTTGAAGAGATCAAAAGATAGCTTGAAAATAGCTTGAAAGTATCCACAACAACTTGAAGATTTGAGGATGACACGGGCATAGCCAATGCAACTCAAGAACCTGACATGGATTAGGTTTATATTTTCTTTTATTTTAGTCAAGTTGAGAATTTATTTTGAGGTTTATATTTTCTTAATAGAGTTTTTCTGACAAAACCAAACATCTACTTGGCTTAGCAAATGACCAGTTGTGTCAAATAGAAAATTCAAATATTCTGAACCTACACAGAATTAACTGGTTCATGAATCGATGATCGACAGGGAGTACTAGTTCTAGTTTTTATTAGAACCAGACACTTTATTTGGAATTGAACACCCACCTAGGAATACCAATTCCGATTTTTTATCAAAACTGAATGACTAGTTTGGAACCAAATGACAGCTAAGAGATATCCCAGTTCTAGTAGACCAAAACCAGTCAATCAGTTGTCCACGCAATCAATCAGTTTGGGTTTTCTGTGAGACCAACGGTTAATTTTTTTGACCATTGGAGTGAAGCTAGTTGCAGAAATTTACCCCCAACAGCTAGTTTTGACTTATAAGGAATAAATAGGGTAGGATGAACTTCTCTAAATAGTTTTTTCAACTTCTATATCTTTGTGAAGAAAAGATTAAAGCCCTTCTAATTCTCTAACTATCATACTCTCTCAGCCTTTAAATTTGGAACCAAATTTTCATTGCCCTTTTACTCAATTATTAGAGAACTTATGGTGAGCATAAAGTGTATCATTTTCATACATTTTCACTTTTAATTCATGCCAAGATTATTTGGAATGATTGAGAGAATAAAGCTCTGATGTGGAGTGCATCTTGCTGATTATAGCAAGATCAAGTGTAAGGAGTTAGTTTAACCAACAAAGTGCTACTCTAGTGGAGAGCTGAAGTCCTCAAGAGTAAGGTAAGAGTTGTGGAGTAGTAGCAGTTGATCTCCAAACCATGTAAATCACAATGCATTTGTTCCTCTCATTATTTAGATAATAGCACTTGTGATTTGATTAAAAATTGTGTGAAATTGCTTTGGTGAATTGAGTTGGGATTTGATTTTTTGCAAAATCACTATTTGTTTCACAAAATCACTTAAAAGATCAGAGCCAAGAGGAAGAGGAAGACAAGAAAAAGAAAGTCATAGCATTCAAGGCTAAGGAATCAAGAAAAGAAGAAGATAACGATGAAGAGCTGACTCTCCTCACAAGAAAATTCAAGAAGTTCTTGAAGAAGAAGCACATGCCAAGGAGATCAATAAGAAATGAGAAGAATATCACTATACATGAAGAAGAAAATGTACCAACATACTTCAAGCGTAAGAAGTCGGGACATATGAAAGCCAATGGCCCTCTCATCACTCAAATGAAGAAGTTCAAGGCAAAGAAGAAGAAGGCAATGGTGGCAACATGGGATAATTCTGAGGAGGAGCATGAGGATGCCTCATCCAATGAAGAAATCATGAACTTTTGCCTCATGGCTAACGAGGATAAGGTATGTGTCTTGTCCTTTGAGGAGCTACAAGAAGCTTTTGAAAATTTATTTCGAGGCATGAAAAGTTAAGTCTCAAGCATGCCTCATTAAAAAATAAATTGACTTCACTTGAGAATGATTTTGATGCTTTGTAATATTCTAAAAGCTCTTACAATTGTAAAAAGGACATTAAGCCACTTCAAGTAGAATACAATACTTTGAAATCTTCTAAGACTACTTGTGTATGCAAAAATGAGTTAAATATGCCTAGAAATAAGAATAGCCATTTCAAAAAGGCTTTGCAAAGTTTATTTCATGAAAACACTACCTTGAACATGATTCTTAAAAGCCAAAGGAATGTTTTAAATAAATTTGGACTAGGCTTTATTTCATCATCTAAGTTTAAAGGTACTAAATCCACTTTTATGGAGTCTTCAAAGCTACTGATTCTCATTTAACTTGCAATTATTGTTTTAAAAGGGAATACCTAAGGAGAAATTCATCTCATTTATTTTTCACTAGTTGGCTAATTAAAAGAAAACCATCTCTTAAACAAATTTGGATACATAAGGAGATAATCCCAAAAGTCAAGGAATCGAATCTCACTTGGGTTCCTAAAAACTCTCTAGCATGATTAGCTTGAGAGTAGCTAGAGGTGACCCATAAGCTTTTCCTAGCTCTATATTTTTGGTCATTCTCTGTCTAATATGGTAGAGGTAAGTAATTAAATTTACTATATCTCACATATTTTGCATGTTATTTTCTTTTATGTCTTGCTTTTTTTTCCTTACCTTGAGGAGCCATAATTGAAAATGGGTACTATCCCAATTTTAATATGTTAGTTATGCCTTCACTCTAAGAAAAAGAATGAAAAATGGTTCCTTGATAGTAGATGTTCAAAACACATGACGAAGAATCCATCAATGTTTAAGGAGTTGGTAAGCAAAGAAGGCGGATTTATCACTTTTGGAGAGAATGGTAAAGGTAAAATTATTGGTAAATGTGATATTTTCATTAGTTCCTCTATAAGTAATACTTAAGCATAATTTGTTATCTATTAGTCAATTATGTGATAAGGGATTTCATATCTTATTTCAATCTAATCATTGCATAGTGAGACACAATGATAGTGAATATATTGCTTTTATGAGTCACCATAATGGAAATGTCTATACTATTAATCAAGATGACTTAAATATTGAAAAGTATTTTGTAACTCATGAAAACCATGAATGGCTATGGCATAGAAGTTTTGGACACGTGCGTAGATATAGTTGCCAAAATCAACCGAAAGGAACTAGTGGAAGGACCACCCAAAGGCAAGTTCATCGAAGATTAAATATGTAATGCATACTAAATGAGAAAGCAAGTCCTCACACAAACCCAAGAAGGTGATATTAACTACAATGCCACTACAACTTCTTCACCTAGACTTATTTGGACTAGATGGGACAATAAATATAGGAGGTAAAAACTATACTTTTGTAATTATTGATGATTTTTCTAGATATACGCGTGTTCTATTTCTTGCTAGTAAAAATGATGTTTTAATACTTTTCTTGGTTCTACAAAATGTATTCAAAATAAAAAAGGCTATGTGATCTCAAAACCTCGTAGTAATCATGACGGTGAATTTGAAAATCATCCATTTGAAAAATTTTGCATTAAAAATGGTATTGAGCATAACTTCTTGGCTTCTCACACTCCACAATAAAATGGAGTTGTTGAGAGAAAGAATAAGTCTCTTCAAGAGATGGCAAGGGTCATACTTAATGAGTATTCCATACTAAGTATTTTTTAGCAGAGGCCATTAACATGGCTTGCTACATCTTGAATAGAGTTTTTATTCATTCAATTCTTGACAAAACCTCATTTGGTTATGGAATGAGAAAAAGCCAAATATTATATACTTTCATGTTTTTGGATGCAAATGCTTTATTTTGAACACAAAAGATCATTGATCAAAATTTGATTCCAAAATGTTTGAAGCAATATGTCTTAGTTATTCATCTACTTCTAAAGCCTTTAGAGTCTTTAAGTCCTCTATGATTGTTGAAGAGTCTATTGATGTTAAATTTGATGAATCTAACCCTTGCTTGGAGAAAAAGTTTATTGATAATGATGTAGAGATCTCCAAGAAAATGAAAGATATGCAAATATCAGGCAAGAAGATAGTGAAACAAGCAAAGGATCCAAAAATAAGAACATTGATGATGGAGGTGATGAGCCAAAGAAACAAGAGCATGATAAGAGTTACCCAAGGAGTGAAAATTTAAGAAGAATTATCCAATGGATCAAATCTTAGGTGATGTTCATGAAGAGAAAAAAAGCTCATCATGCTACCAAGTATAGCCTTCATCAAATTACATTTCTTTCTCATATTAAGCCCAAGAACTTTAAAGAAGCTCAAAAGAGTGAAAGTTGGATTCTTCCTATGTAATAAGAACTAAATCAGTTTGAGTAGAATCAAATTTGGGAACTCATTCCTAGACCAAATCACTACCTAATTATTGGTACCAAATGGGTATATAGCAAAAAGCTAAATGAACATGATGCCATGGTTAGAAATAAGGCTAAATTAGCAGTCAAGGGTTTCAACCAAACTAAGGGTGTTAATTTTGTTGAGACTTTTGTTTGGTTGTTATAGACTCTATGTGGTTGCTATTAATTTAAGCGTCAGAGTGACTATCGCTAGAGAAGCTCCTCAAAACCAATCGCTAGGCTACTCTTCCACTAATCTACAACAAAAAAAAAGTTGAAAAGGAGTGTCAAGAGCTCTCTAGCGATAGTCACTCTGATGCTTAAATTAATAGCAACCATATAGAGTATATTAGAGGAAAGAGAAAGGCATTAGTCCTTACCTCTTCAGAGATGGTGGTATTTATAGGGTGTGGAGCGTATCTAAATCTATTAATTTGGAGGCAGCAATCTCACTGAATTTCTCATGTAAAGGACAACCATGAATCTCAGATATCTCAGCCCTCCTTCTGAATAAGATATCCCAATGGCCTGAACTCTTGCCTTCTCACATCGAGGTATCTGAGCTTAATGGTAGTTTAGTGTAATCTCCTTACAAAACCACTGGCTTACATAGGATTTTGCCATCAGTTGAGGACACCAAACTTCTCACAACTCAAATTTGAGGTGGAACAAGCTACTTGCAACCCATGTGCCGAGTGTACTCCATAGCTTAGTCCTATGGTGACTTTTCACCCCAGAGGTATCAATTTGCAATCCGTCTTAGGTTTGGTTCTCATTGACCCTTTACTCAGCTAGTTTACGTTAGTATATCATCAGTGCCCCCCCAAACCCTAAGCCTGGATACTGAGCTTCTAGGACTCAGTGTTTAGGGTTACTAAGAGGCAATCATTCTCTTAGGATGTTTGACGAATATTTGGAAATTGAACTATCACCCTTGTGACATGAAATGTTAGCTGTCACCCTTCTTAGGAAAGCAAGCTATCATTCCATCAAATTTCGAGCAATTATTAGGGCTTTCCTAAGAGGCAATCATTCCTTTTGCATGCTTCTCAATTTCTCTTCCCAAGTCTGCTCCCAACTAAATGGAAGACATGTGTCTCCAAGATTTGAGTGAGGGTTTTAAGATTTCTGCCCTTCAGACTTCAACAGCATAGGTCAAGCCATGTAGAGGCAACTAATGATGGGAGGAAACGTATATAAGGGTCCTCCATCTCTTTCCTCCTATTCAAGAGAACTTTCAACCCTCACTTTTTCTCCATCGATAAATCTACTTTCAAATGGTATCTCCTTATGGTCCTTCTAGCCTAGAAAAGAATCTCCCACTCTAAGGAAGAGGTGGCTCCTATTCTTGTGCCTTCTGAGGTCCTAGTGTTGGCATCACCATCTGCAAGGATGTCCTCTTCATTCTACACCACCTCAGCATTAACCTTCAGGGGCTAGAAGTCATCTAGATCTGGCTTTGCCTCCATTCCAAGAGAGTCCTAGGAGTCTGATGGTGGTCTATCCATCATGGGAACCTACTCTGGCTGGCAGTAACTCATCCTTCAGAGGCTCCCTATCCTTTGCTTCAAGTTAGTTCCCACTTTTGATCCATATCTTATTTTTGATGATATTAGTACAAGATCTTCATCTTGACCTAGATTAGCCATGGGATGTGCCTTTGTAGGGACCAATCAAATCTTATTTATGAATGAACATTTGAAGTAGCAGAGGGGTATTCCTCGAGTGTTTCTACTTTTACTCACCAAGAGGTTCTCTGAGTGCAAGACTCCTATCCACTACCAGCCAGTATGTCCAAGATAGGGAAGGAGAAAGAAGGAGGAGGAGAAGAGCCACAGGGCTAGAGAGGAGAGATCAAGGAAGAGGCAGGCAATACCTCATTCTCCTTTGTTGCCTGGCTAACCTATTGTCATTGAGGATGGTTGCCAATTTCCTATTCACCGCATCTTGATGAAAAAGGTTGATCATGGCAAGGGTGCCACTTCCACTCCTTCTACTTCTTCGATGGGCACAGAGTGTGAGGGTGGTTTTCTTCAAAGCACCAAAGTACTTCGAAAGAGGTTGAGATTGAGGAGTACTTTCTTGGGGACTTTGGGGAAAATGCCAATTCCTCTATGGCTTGGCTCCCTGTTGATCAACTCTTTCTAGCTAGAGTCAGATCTTGCACTGATGTGAGTTCCCTCATATTTTCCTCTTTATGTATATTTTTTCCCTTTTCCTTATATCATGGTCTAACCATTGGTATGGTTGTAGGCCCTGCAATTCTTCTAGCATGTGAGGCATTAATTTTATGAGGCTTGAAGGTAGGGCACAATTAAGAAGAGCAAGATGAAGAGGTAATCCTACTCCATTCTCGACTTGAATCTCTTCAACTTATCATGGAAGTGATGAGGAGGAAGATAGAGGAGGAGAAAAACTTGCTTATAGCTAAGCACAATTTGGCTTTGTCTGGTCTACAAAACTAAGAGATTCAGCACCAAGCCTCTTGGACAATGTTAAACTAGAAATGGTCACCACATTCCTCTAGAGTAGAGAGAGAGCACCTTGATGCTCTAAAGCTAACTAGGATGCAAGATGTCTTGGAGTACAAGGCTATTGATGAATATTTCCAGGAACATAGGAAACTTTTTGCCATATCCTATGAGGAATGGTACCTCATCCTCTAGGACAGCGTGAAGTAGACTCATCATGACTCCGAGTTCGAGTTTAATGACCTTTGAGTTGAACTCTATGATGACTTGATGGTTCAGCACTTCAAGTGGGAGTATGAGGATCTCATTTGGAGGGAGGTCATGGCAGCGAAGGCAAGAGAGGCCGAAGAGAGTATCTCAAGGCCAGTTGAGTTGGTAGAGTCTTCTAGGCCTATACCTAATTCTAACTAGTTGTACTTCTTTTTCCTTATAAAGGAACTATTGTACTAATATTAGCTCAAAACTTCAATAAGATTTTGTCTTTTTTGAACCTCTGTTTTCATTGGTTTGGATCTTTTAATCAAAGTCTATCAAACTTGTCTCAATCCCACTATAACGTTTCCTTAGGCCAATAGTATTAGTGAGTAGCCTGACTCATTGTTCTAAGGCTTGGCTGGTGCCTAAAACATCTAGGGGTTGTTTGTTTCAAGATCAAGCCTAGGATCATCCCCGACTGACTGGCCTACCATCCAAACACCAAAAATTTGACCAGACTAACATTATCTAATTAAATTAAATTATAAATAGGAAATGACTAAAATGCCCTCGGTGCATCTCAACCATCCGATCTCGATCCAGCGACGCTCAGCGACGCTCCAGCCACGAAACCCAAGTATAAAAGCATCTTCTTCAGCCAAACGCCATAGAGCTCTCCTCTCCTTCGCTCGCGCTACTCGCTCATCTTCTTCATCCTCTACTGCTCACTCGTCTTCTTCATCCTCTACCATGTAAAAAGCCCTATTCGTCTTCTTCATCCTCTGGCATGACGAAACCCTATTCGTTATCTTCCTCCTCGGCATCGATAACTCTCGATCTCACTCCAGCGACAGTGAAACCCTAACGTCCTCTTCGTCCTCCGCGCCAACAACTCCCGATCTCGCTCTAGCGATGGTGAAACCCTAAGGTGCGTCATCTTCATCCTCAGCGCCAACAACTCCCGATCTCGCTTTAGTGAGGGTGAAACCCTAAGGTACGTCATCTTCATCCTCGACGCCGGCAACTCCCGATCTCGCTCTAGTGAGGGTGAAACCCTAAGGTACGTCGTCTTCATCCTCGGCGCCGGCAACTCCCGATCTTTCTCTAGCAATGGTGAAACCCAAACGTACTCTTCATCCTCGGTGCCAGCAACTCTCGATCTCGCTCCAGCGATGGTGAAACCCTAAGGTACGTCCTCTTCATCCTCAGTGCTGGCAACTCCCGATCTTGCTCCAGCTACGGTGAAACCCTAAGGTACGTCGTCTTCATCCTCCGCGCGGGCAACTCCCGATCTCACTCCAGCTATGGTGGAACCCTAATTTCATCGTCTTCATCCTCGGTGCCGGCAACTCCCAATCTCGCTCCAACAATAATGAAACCCTAATTTCCACCTCTTCATCCTCGGTGGCGGCAACTCCCAATCTCGCTCCAGCGATGGTGAAACCCTAATTTCATCCTCTTCATCCTTGGCGCTGGCAACTCCTGATCTCGCTCTAGCAACGGTGAAACCCTTCTAATTTCATCCTCTTCATCCTCGGTGCCGGCAACTCCCAATCTCGTTCCTGTAGTGGTGAAACCCTAAGGTACGTCCTCTTCATCCTCGGCGCATGCAACTCCCATTCTCACTCCAGCAACGGTGAAACCCTAATTTCATCATCTTCATCCTCGATGCCGGCAACTCCCGATCTCGCTCTAGCGATGGTGAAACCATAATTTCATCCTCTTCATCCTCGGCACTGGCAACTCCTGATCTCGCTCCAGTGATGGTGAAACCCTAATTTCATCCTCTTCATCCTCGGCACAGGCAACTCCTGATCTCACTCCAGTGACGGTGAAACCCTAATTTCATCCTCTTCATCCTCGGTGCCGACGGATCCCGATCTCGCTCCAGCGAAAATCGATCAAGGAACAGAGCAGAGAACGTCCCTGGAGAAGATGCCCTAGCCAGTGAGGACTCCATCAAATTTCTATTGGTGAAGCAAACTTTTGATTCTTCGGTGTAATTTTGCAGGTATTTTTTACAAGTTTGGTTCGGCCAAGTAGCGCTCTACACCCTCTCTCTCTCATCCACCGCTTAATCCGGTGAGCTCTTCTCCCACCTCTTCGGCCTCCCCCACTCCGTTGTCCATCGCCTAATCCAGTGAGTTTCCATACATTTTCTGGCAAAAAAGTGAATCATATTCTGGACATCGTCCTTGGGTTGAATGATTTACTTGTTCTAATTTTAATACAGGAATGGATGCTCACAATCCACCAATTTGGCAAAGTCCTCGAACACAAGGAAAGGGAAAATCAACTCAGCAAGTTGGATAGTCTTCTAACAAGACTGTACGCACCCCAAATTGGACCATTGATGAGGACACTTTACTTGCTCAGTTGCTAATGGAGGAACACATTGATGGAAGGAAAAAGGGTGGTAATTTCAGAAAGCAATCTTGGAATAAAATTATGCAAAAATTCAATGAATTATCTGTCGTGGTACGCGATGCAGACCAATTGAGGTCTAGATGGCAGAGACTAAAAGAAAGGTATAATGACTTTCAGTTTATGAAGAACAAGAGCAGATGGACGTGAGATTATGACAGCCATAGGCCAACAGCAGGAGATTTGGGAGTAATGAGAGATTTCTTTATGGTATATTACACTTTATGTTGTAACTTTCAGAATACATTATGAAATTTTATGTTTAATACTTTTTTTTTGCAGCACAACCCACAATACGAAAATGCCTGGATCATTGGGTTTCCTTAGCTTTTTGATGTATAAATAATGGTGAAGAGCTCAATTACGACAAGAAGGTGGATGCTATCATCGAGAAGTGCACCTGCAGAGCCACCTATACCACAAGAGGGATCCGATTCGAGTGACTCACCGATGAGGCAAAACATTGAGGTTGATGATGATCCAGACACTTGTACCGTTCGGAGGTTGTTTTGTCGTGAGAACCCTACTTCTAGGCCATGTGGGAAACACTCTGTTGAAGGATTCAATGGCAGCAGTGGAAAAAATAGCAGGAGATGTAGTGGAGAGTTCCTGAGAAGTACTGGGAGCAAGCCTATAGAAACTCCTGATTCGGAGACTATAAACAGGTGGATGGATATTATTGACAAAAAGTATAATGTTTTGGATGGAATATATCTGAAGAAGGCTCATCCCAAAGGTGAACACACCGACGAGACGTATAAAAAGTTCTTGGCCAAGTTGTTCAGCCTTACTTTTATTGACACTTTAGACAGGTTTAAATGCACTGAATGTATGAAAGATCCAATGCATCAAGATTATTTTCTGCTAGAGGAGGACCCATTTGGGCTGAAATTATGGGCTGAGAAGCGAATAGCAGAATATGATATAAACAAAGCACCTAAGGTACATAAATCCTATATGTCATCCCCTCAAATCTCGAGCAACTCCGAGTAGGCTGTCAAATGATGGATAATGTACGGGTAGGGTTCTGATCATTTTCCCCAAGTGGATCCTCCATAGGTCCTGGGGCAAGCTCCTTGCTGGTACTCTAAACACGCTGTTGCTACTGATTTCTGAGCTATTTGATATGTTTTCTTACTTAATTGTGAGATGCTGATACTTTTCATGGATTTGTAAGTTTTATTGTGTTTGCATTTGGTTGTTCTGTCAGCAAGTTTTACTTCTTACTTGCCCTTGATGTCAGAAGGAATCATTAACATGGTGCTTTCTAGTGTATAATTTGATACAAGTCACTATTTCAGGGTTTTATCATAAGTACAATTGAAGTTCGATGTTTTGTTTCTAGCAGCAGCACAAGTATTAACAACCTCAATCTTATGGAATTGTTACATTGAAGCGGCAACTAAGTAAGTGTTATTTGTAGTAGAGTTCACTTGGAACTCATATATTTGTGCTCTGGAGTTATCTTGCTTCTGCAAAAGAAAGCCCTTGTAGGTACTGCCATTTTTTGATAACTTTGTGGTTACTATTTTCCACTGCTGGTACTTGAAACATGTTGTTGCTTACTGAATTGTGAGATATTGATACTTTCCATGGATTTGAAGGTATTATTGTGTTTGCATTTGGTGTATATCTTCATACAAGTCATTGGTACTGCCATTTTTTGATAACTTTGTCATTTCTATGACATGTATAATTCTTAGCATTTATAATTTTATACAAGTGCTTAAGGAGGATGCGAATTGTTCGAAGGCACTTCTATGTGACCTCCTGTGAATGATACATTGCAACTGTGAATGATCCATACTGTTTATCTTCTCCTCTATCTATAGCAACTGACATATGACATTTTATCCATCACAGGCTGATTCCAAAAATCATCCAGTAACTAGCCTTCGTTTATTGTTGGAAGGCAAGAGGAATAACTGGCTGACACTCCATCTCCAGCATCTTGCATCGCTCCCTAGTGTCTTCCAGCTTTCTGATGAGCCCACCAGCACAGATGACAACTTTGAATCCCTGAACCAAGGGGACTACTTTGAGCCCATCAAATGGTCACTGCTCTCTCACGTCTGTACAACCCCCCATCCACTACAATGGCACTTGCATCAATGACTCTGCCTCCATTGTAACTAAAGCATGGCCAGAAGTAAAGGAAATAGAAATGCGGAAAGTGCTCTTCCTCCATCTTGGCTTCTGCAATGTTGTGTCCATGAAGAAGATCGGAGTGGGTTGGCCCATTCAGCCTCTCACGAAAGTCTGGGGTATTGGGTGCTGACCGACAAGCTGTCTGTGGATGGTGGCAAGATCTCCATCAAGGTCTAGTACTCGTTGCTAATAGCAATGCTGTAGGATGACTTCTGAGGGTTGTTTAATATAGTCAACTATAAAATGTAACTGGACGCACAATGCATTCTTTGTGTGATTTTATTTATGGATGTGGATTGCTTTTAGGCCCCTAGATATAAATTCTTTGAAACTGTGTAAATCCTCTTCTATATCACTATTATTTCAAAATCTAAATCAATTCTATCAAGATGTTTCTATCAGCAGATGCTTTCAAAAGTAAATTTTTGTATTACTATTATTTTTTATGATTCTCTATGGATTATAATATTTATTTATCTTTGTAACATCAAGACTACACATCATATCAATCAGACATGACGTATCACTCTGACGATAACTGTTCATCTTTGTAACATCAAGACGACACGTCATATCAATCAGACATGACGTATCACTCTGATGACAACTGTTCATCTTTATAACATCAAGATGATACATAATATCAATCAGACATGATGTAGCACTCTGACGTCAACTGTTCATCTTTGTCACATCAAGACGACACATCGTATCAATCAAATATGACGTATCACTATGACGATAACTGTTCATCTTTGTAACATCAAGACAACACATTGTATCGATCAGACATGACTTATCCCTCTGACAATAACTGTTCAGCTTTGTAACAATAAGACGACATGTCCTATCGATCAGACATGACTTATCACTCTGACGACATCTGTTTATCAATCAGACATGACCTATCACTTTGACAACTGAGTGATAAGTTAGGTCCTATCAATCAGACATGACCTATCACTTTGACAATAGTTTATCATATGACTAAGGTCGATCTTTATTTATAGAGCGACCTTATTGTGGATGCTATACCATAAGTGTGTTTATCTTTATAACAACAAGATGTCTAATTACGATGACATTCTTGACAATGTGGAGGAAGAAATAGAGTTGCTCATGGAAGATTATATTTTCAATTGGATACAAGGCTCCTCAACCTATGCGAGAAGACCACCTCGTCCACTGAATAATCAATTGTTTACTGGGATGGAGGCTATGTATGATTTACTCAGCAATGAAGAATAATGTTTTCAGACCTTTAGAGTCATTCCCCAAGTGTTTCTATAGCTTACTAGATTGCTAGTTGTGCGGGGAAGTATTGTGTCTACACAACATGTATCAGCTGAATTACAAGTAGGGATTTTTCTTTACTCGATTGCTCATGGAGCGTCTAACAGAGACTTGCAACTGGTATTCCAACACTTTGCAGAGACTATAGGCAGTTACTTTAATAAAGTCTTGGAAGGCGTTATCTCACTGAAAAATGATTACACATAATTGCTGTCTGATGATGCTCCAGTCCGCAAAATGTTATGGCAGTTGTGTCTTTTGATATGGTATTTTTGTATATTTGTACTGGTTGGGAGGGATCTATGGCAAACACACGAGTCTTACAAGATTGTTTAATGTGAGGTGATTTCTTCGTTCCTGAAGGTGAAACTTGTACTTTTGCTTTTGTTTAAATAATAATGATAATTTTTGTAATGATAATCATAGTTTATTTTAGGTAAATACTATCTGGTGAATGTCAGCTATGCCAATACTAGTAACTTTCTCGCACCATTTCAAAATGAGCGGTATCACATCGGACAGTTTGATCACGGTCGAGTCTGATATCAAAATCCGAAGGACAAGTTTAATCACATGCACACCGATTTAAGAAATTGTGTGGATAGGACATTTGGCATATTTAAGCAACGGTTTCAAATATTTCACAAAATACAATCATATCCTTACGAGACACAATGTACTCTAGTGGTAGTTTGTGTTGTGTTACATAATTTTATACATAGAAATTACGGTGAGGACCAGCTGTTTCACGAGTGTGGGGCTAACGAACGGGTTGATAATAGCACTAAAGAATATACGAGAGCACACAATAAAATATTAGAACCGAACATCCGTATATCGCAACATGAAGTACGAAATGGGGAAATACTACGAAACCAAATAACTGCAGCTCTATGGGATGCGTAAGTGACAGTTTACTCTTTTTCGATATAAAATGTCGTAATTAACTTTCTGATGTCAAATAAGTTGATAATTTTTTTGTTTTTTATCAATTGTAAGTATATTTTAGATAATTTTCTACAATCATGTTATTAATTTTTTCTACTTTTATTTACTTGCAGAGAATAATGTTGTACTTTTTTACCGTGAAGCAGTCGCACATGCAAGTGAAGAAGTGGAGATTTAGGCCAAGCCTATGCCGGGCTTCCTCGCAAACTAGAATCTTTCTCCTCACTAATGCTTTCTTTTCAACCCAAAATTTTTCAGACATTACTCGCTGTATCTTCAGTGTCTTGAAAAATTACTATATATATCTGGCAATAATGTATATTGTGTTCTTCACTATTTCCTCATGCAAACTCTAGTATTAAGAATTTTATGATGTGTTATAATGTTATGCTTCAAAGGTAAACATATTCTCCCTATGAATGGCTAATCGATGATTCATTTAACACAATTTTTGTCATAGCAACGTCATCTGGTATAAATTCCTTTGATGCGCATATAGATGAAAATTTGAAGAAAGGTGATCCTCACAACTTGTGATATACCAAGAATTGCATAATTCAATATTTATTTTTAATGATCATAGTATCATCCACACATAAACAAAGTTTCCAGCTTCCAATATTTAAAGAAAAGAAGATTTACAATAATACAAAAGAGTCACTGTTCTCATCTAGACATCAACAAAGTTTTCAACTCCCTTCCATTTCACTCGCTGCGCTGTCCCCGCCCAGGGGCCTCGGTTGTCGAACTCAATGTAGAAACAAGTATTCTGGCCAAAGTCACCGCTCCATGGCATCCACCCGGGGCATCCACCCATCCGAGTGGATGAAATCTCCAATCTCTGACTGCAAAATGAAGGTCGTGGAGTACTCCTTCGATGGCCGACCGAGGTAGAAGACAAGGTCAGCGGCGATCATGCAGTTGTGGAGGATGATGGCAACTGGGCTCCCGGCGGTATTTCCGGCCTTGTGTAGTCATGATGTTCTACTGGTTGGCCATTGGTTGCCGGACCAGGAGGAGGCAGTTCTGGAAGATTGTAGGGGAATTGCCAAAGAGGAAGTCAATGGTCCCGAAGATGATGCAATTACGGTAGAACTGGCGCTTGAAGTGGGCGTAGAGCATGTCCTAGTAGCCGTCCATCCTGCAGTTGTAGAACACCGTCCATCCTGCATCACCACTCCGCTCCCCACCACCCATCTGTTAAGCAAGGAAGAGAACTCTAAGTAATTGGCAAGGAAGAGAATGATAAGTAATTGGCAAGGAAGAATCCAAGTTCGGCGACATAGCTCGTTGGAGACAAAGGGGACGCGGTATAGCTCATCAGAGATGAAGGGGTCATGGCGTAGCTCATCAAAGAGAAAGGGGTCTCAGCGTAGCTCATCGTAGAGGAAGGGGTCGGCGCATAGCCTGTCAGAGACAAAGGGGTCATGGCGTAGCCCGTCGGAGATGAAGGGGTCACAGCGTAGCCCGTCGGTGATGAAGGGGTTGTGGCGTAGCCTATTGGCAATGAAGGGGTCATGGCGTATCACGGTGTAGCCCATCGGAGATGAACTGGTTGCGGCATAGCCCGTTGGAGATGAACGGGTCACAGCGTAGCCCATCAGACACAAAGGGGATGCGGCATAGCCCATCAGAGACTAAGGGGACACGGCGTACCCTGTTGAAAACGAAGGGAATGCGGTGTAGCCCGTCGGAGATGAAGGGCTCGCGGCATAGCCCGTCGGAGATGAAAGGCTCACAGCGTAGCCCGTCGGAGATGATGGGGACGCGGCGTAGCCCGTCGGAGATGAAGGGCTCGCGGCGTAGCTCGTCGGAGATGAAGGGCTCATGATGTAGCCCCTCGGAGACGAAGGGCTTGTGGCATACCTGTCGGAGACGAACGGCTTGCAGCGTACCCCGTCGAAGACGAACAGCTCGCGGCGTACCCCGTCGAAGACGAATGGCCCGTGGCGAACCTCATCGGAGATGAAACAATCACATCGTACCTTGTCGGAGATGACAGAGTTGGCGATGAGGACGTCTTCCCTTTTAAAGGGAAAGCTGAGGGCAAAATGGTCTAAAATAAATTTGAACCACTCGCTAGTCAGATCAGTAACCAAACAAGATTTACTTGACCGTATTATCTATTTACACTTTATCCCTTCTTTTAACCTTGAGCTTAAGCTTGATTCGGAACCAAACGGCCCCCTAGGGTTTATTTCTTTAGTTACACTCTGGGACACTAAAGGTTGGATGCTTCTATTCCATGATTGAGATATTCTTGGAGTGAAGGAGTCGACTTCTGCTTCAGCTAAAAATTGGAGCCCTAGCTGAACCAAGATTTTGAGTAGCTTAAGAGTCGATACCTTGGTTAAGTGATTGAAGAACTTGATTGGATCATAAGGCCAACAAAGCTAGGTTTTTTGAGTAATACCTTGGTTAGATGACCAAAGTACTTAGCTAGATTATAGAGCCAACAAAGCCAAATTTTTTGAGTAATACCTCGATGGAGGTGACTGAATCACTTGGTTGGCCTATAGGGCTAGTAGAGTCAGGCTTTTTGAGTAATACCTTGATTGGGTGACTAAAGTACTTAGTTGGACTGTAGGGCAAGCAAAGTCAAGTTTTTCAAATGATACCTCGATTGAGTAACCAAAACACTTGGTTGGATCGTAAGGCCAATAGAGCCAAATTTTTTGAGTAATACCTCAATTAGATGATCGAAGCACCTCAGTAGAGCTAGGTTTTTTGAGTAAAATAATAGGCAATATTCTAAATAAATAAAGATTGTATTAAAAATAAAATCTTCTAAGGTTGTCAATATACCAGGTTTAAGAAAGCATTTTGCCATCTGAATGCTCAATCTTGAAGGTTCCTTGTCTCACAGCATGGGAGATCTTGAATGGCCTATCCAGTTTGGAGATACCTTCCCTGAGACTCAATCAATAAGTTCAGCTGATCAGATCACCCAAACATCTAGTCATTGTTCTCGATTATGAACTTGGGCATTGTAGTATCGAGCTACTCATCACTAATACTCGACTATCTGAGTGCAAGCTTTCTCTCAAACTTTCAAGATGAGGTCTTTCTCAGCTTGGAGATTTGCCTCATTCATCTCAAAATCATGAGTTCTAACTCATGAAGATGTAAGCCCAATCTCCATGGGTATGACCTTCTCAACCCAATAAGCCAGCATAAAGGGCAACTCCCCCATTGCTGTTTGAGCCATGGTTTGTTAGGATCACAAGATGTGCGGTCGTTCTTCAATCCAGACACCCTTTGTATTTTGACACATTTCTTTATTCCTAAGAGGAGGGTTCAATTTGTTACCTCAACCAAGCTATTAGACTAGGGGTGTGCCACTGAGGTGAACCTTTGCTCTATCTAGAGATTACTATAGTACTTCTCAAATCTTGTACTATCAAATTGCTTTTCGTAATCTATGACTAGCATATATGGTAGTCCTAATTTGTAGATCACATTTTGCCAAAAGAATTCCTAGAGCTTCCTTCTAGTAATCATTGTGAGTAATTCAGCTTCCACCCACTTGGTAAAGTAGTCGATAGTGACTACCAAAAATTTTCTCTATCTCAAGACTATTGGAAAAGGACCTATAATGTCCATTTTTCATTGGCCAAAGGGCCAAATAGTCTGAGTCTATTGGAGTTAAACTGTAGGGCTATGGTACAGTGAGGTGTGTTTCTAACACTGTGCACATTTGAAAATAAATTTAGTTAGCTCGACATCCATGTTAAGCTAATAATATCCTTGCCTGAGGTGCTTGCGGACAAGGGCTCATCCCCCTCCATGGCTCCTACATATCCTCTCATGAACTTCATGAATGGCATAATTAGTTTCTTCAAGCCTCAAGAAATGGAGTGGTAGTCTAAACAACCTTTTGTGTAGGGCTCCCTCTATTGAAATGAAATTTGGGGCTAGCCTCTTAATCTTTCAAGCTTCTCTTGGATACTCAGGGAGTCATCTTTTCCCAAGGTATGAGATTATAGGATCCATCCAACTGGGTTCTACGTCCACCATACTTACTTCGATAACCTTGGAGTAGCTTGGCTGTTGGAGGCTTATCACAAAAATTTGCCTCAGTGTTAAACTCAATGTAGTTGAGGTTAGTTGTGAAAGAGTGACTATCTCAATATTACTATTACAAGGTACACGGTGTATCTCCATTCAATCCATTTTTACCATGAGTTTTTGCACTTTGACTAGGTATTGAGCAATGATTGTACCTTCGGCTTCATATTCTCTAGTAACCTACAAGCACACAAGTTGGAAGTCATTAAATACCTTAAGCTTTTTAGCTCCTATAGCAAGTGCCATGCACAATCTAAGTAGGAAAGCCTCATATTCAATGACATTATTTGAAGACTCAAATCCCAATTGAGCTGAATATTTAGTTACTCTTCCATCCAGGCTCTAGAGGATGGCTTTGATCCTGTAGCCTCACTCACAAGATGAGCTGTCGACCTGAACCTCGCATGGTTCAAACTTTGAACCTACCGAATATGATATAGTTTTCATCAAGCAGTCTACTAGAGTCTAGGCTTTGATAGTCCTCTAAGCCTCAAAAGTTATATCAAACTGACTTAACTCAATGGACCATTTGAGCATTCTTTTCAAGGTTTTCAATTTTTGTAATGTCTATCGAAGTGGAAGATTAGTGAGCATTGTAACTAGGTGTAAGTATGAGCAAAGTTTCTTCGCTACAAGTAATATGGTGTATGCCAGTTTTTTTAGTGAAGGATACCGGGTTTCCACTCCTATGAGTATATGACTCATTTAGTATATGGGGTGCTACTTTCCCTCTTGGTCACTTCTTAAGACTAAGCTGCTTACTTGATCCAAGGCTACTATGTAGAGGAAGAGTACTTCATTTAGCTCAAGCCTCAATAGTAAGGTTGGTTTGTCTAGATATCTTTTCAGATCTTTGAAGACTTGGTTGCACTCTTTTGTCCATTCAAATCCCAAACTCTACTTAAGAGCTTTAAAGAAAGGCAAGCATTATTCACATGACCTAGATAAGAAGCGATTGAGTGTCGCCAATCACCCTGTGAGCCTTTGCATCTCTTTGATAGAGCCCAAGGGCTTCATGTTCATGATAGCTCTAATTTTCTCCAGGTTAGTCTTGATCCCCCATTTTGAGATGAGGTAGCTGAGAATTTTCTTGAGCTTATCTCAAAAGCACACTTTTCTAGATTTAGCTTCATCCTGAATTTTCAAAGTGTGTTAAAAGTTTCTTCTAGATCTTTCAAGTGTCTTTTGGTGTGGAGACTCTTTACCAACATGTCATCAATATATGCCTTCACATTCCTTCCCAGTTGAGATTTAAAAATCTTATTCACCATCCTTTAGTATGTCACTCTTGCATTCTTCAGCCCAAAAGGCATTGTAATATAATGGAAGGTTTCCTTGATCAGTGATGAAGGTAGTTTTCTCCTCATCCTTAGGGTGCATTTAAATATAGTGATAACCTAAGAATGCATAAAAAAAAGCTCAAGAGATGGTGGCCCAAATTAGAGTCCATAAGTTGATCTATCTTCGATAAGGGTAGCTACCCTTTGGACAGATTTTGTTCAAGTCAGTGAAGTCAATGGCCATTATCCACTTACCATTGGATGGTATGTAATGCTCCACAAGGTTCTCCCTGAGCTTTAAAGTTCTTCTAGAGGTTTTGTTGACAACAAGGTTGACAAGATGCTCCATAGGTTCGACGTAGACCCTCTTTTGTTCAGCGGTGGACTCTTTGATTTTAATGAGCCACTTCTCAAGTTTGAAGTTAGTGATTTTTAGCCTAATGGTGGGATTATTGACTTTTGCTACCACTAGGGCTTTGCCCTTTCAGTCAGAGTTGTTGTGCTAATAAATTTCCTTGCACTTTTTAGCCAAGCTTTGGTCATCCCATGCTTCACTTGTACCAAGTTTAGTTGAAAATCTCATAACTAGATGAAAAGTAGAGATTACCACTTAGAGTTGATTGAGCACTGATTGTCCCAATATCACATTGTAGGTGGAGAGTATCTGAACCAACATGAAGTTTGATTTGATCATAGTGCTCCTAGGATTTTCTCCGACTGTGAGGAGTAGATCAATCATGCTTATCAGAGTTATAGAATTTCTTGTAAATCCAATAAGGATCCTAACTTATGCTTCCAGCTTTTGCTCAGTTATCATTTGATTATATGCTCAAGTCAACAAAATATTCATTGAGCTTCCCATATCTATCATTATGCATTGTGTAACATAGCCATCCAGGATTGTCAAGATGACAAATGCATCATTATGGGTATCGAAATTCCCTCTAAATCATTTATCAAGAAGATAATATCCCAATGTTTAGGTTCATAATACTGTCTCTTTATTTCTACCTTCACCTCCTCATGCCCCTTAGTGATGGTTTAGCATTTGGAGGCTGATGCCAAGGGTTCACTTTGAGCTAGCAAGCTTGCTGGGATCATGTTGAGCTTACCCATTAGAGGTGGATTGTGAAACTCTAGGCTAGGGTTCCTCTGAGGAGAAGTTCATGGATGATGTTCCTATGGGTGAGCTTCTTTGTCTCATTTTTTCAAACTATCTAAGGTGTCCCTCTCTGGTGAGTCTTTCTATTTCATCTTTGAGGTGTCAATATTTTTCAGTGTCATGACCATGCTCTTAATAGAAATGATAATAGCTTGTCTTGTTGAGATTTTGCTGAGTAGTACATATTGGGTAAGGCCTCTGCGGAAAGTCTCAGTGTTAAATTTGTGTGAGAACCTCAGTCCTTAAGTTGTTCAATGGTGTATAAGCTTGAAATTCAGGTTAACACTCCTTCCATCTAGTTCTTTGCTTTTCTAGTTCAGGGAGTTTGGCTTCCTATGGTTCTTTCTTCAGTTTGCTACTACCCTTGGTTCCTTTTTAGCCAAAATGAATTCATTGGCATTAATGTACTCTTTGACCAGCTGGATAAATGTTGCCAAACTTTTAGAAGGTCAATGAGCCATCTCGTAGGCAACCCAAGGATGTCAGATCCTATTGATTGCAACATTGAGGATGATAGAGCTATCTAATTTGATAACCTCTAATTGAGCTTTATTAAACTAAGACAAATAGTCTCTGAGACTATTTCCTACCTTTTGCTTCAGTGTTAGTAGTGTTGAGGGGTATTTTCATTGAGGTACCAGTGAAACAAACTATTTTATAAACTTGTTCACCAAGTCATTGAAACAAGTAACTGTGTACTTCAGAACCTCGGTGTACTAGGCCGGGCTAGGCTTTATAGTGTCATAGGAAATGTTTTGCATATGGTGGAACCCATGCACCTTGTAAAATCATAGCATTCCTAAATATGTTGATGTGATCCATCGGGTCCTTTGAGTCATATACCTCATAAGGAGGTTGTCAAAGCTTTAGTTGAACAAAGGAATAGGCAATTTCGGGGATCTAAGGAGTTTCATACCTCATGGCTCAAATGGCCTAGTACTCCAAATCTTTTCCAAGTTGCATATGCCATAGCTTCTCTCTGAGTATCTTGTGCATCTCTAACTGAAGCTCAACTAACTTGCAGAGAATAGTGGCTTTGTCAGCTGAATCATAAGTGGGGTCACACCCATTATAACCCCTTAAGGTTTGATACCAAAGGGAGAATGCTGCCAATGGTTTATGGTAGTTTGGATGCTATTGTGCACTAAAGTGCAGCTAGCTCATAGCGCGATGTTGTGGCTCTTGTGTTTTGCATAGCTTGTGCTTGAACCTCTAGTAGTTGCATCATCTGTTATACGATGGTGGCCAAGGTATAAAATTCTTGCTGGCTGACCAAGTTGGAGGGCCCTAGAGGTATATCAGGTACCATTTATAGGGGAGATCTATGAGGGTGTAGTGGTGGCCTGGACGCTAAATTGGCTTGTTGAACCAGCATACTCAACCCACTAGATGAATTATAAGATTCAACCAATGCCAGAGCTATCTACCCCTAGATGGGTTCTTCAATGATGAGGTCGTACTACCTTGGGTGGCATGACTAGAAAATTATTGGAGATCTTTTTTATTAGTTGGAAAGAGAGGCAAAGCATCTCTCAACCAAAGTGCCAATTTATTAATGGAGCCTAGTTTTTCACCAGTTTTAGTTCAAGAGGCTCCTCAAGATTGATCTGCTCAGTCTCTCTTTGGCTAATTTATAGTAAAAAAAAGGTGAATATGACCACCAGGAACTCTCTGATGGTAGTCACTCTGATGCTCTAGTTAATAGAGAGTACGTAGAGTATATTGGAGGAAAGAGAAAGGTATTAGTCCCTACCTCTTTAGAGATAGTGCTATTTATAGGGTATGGAGCATATCTGAATTTTGTGATTTGGGGGCCGCAATCTCACCAAATTATCCATAATGAATAGTCACGAATCTTGAATATCTCGGGACCTCTTCTGAATAAGACATCATAATGGACCGAACTCTATCCTACTCTCACCGAGGTATCCAAATTTAATGATAGTTTGGTGTAATCTCCTTACAAAATTGTTAGCTTACATAGGAGTTTGCCATCAATTAAGGATGCTAAGATTCTCACAACTCAATGTTGAGGTGGGTCGGGCAACTCTCAACCTGTGTAGCGAGTGTTCTCCACAGCTCAATCTCAAGGTGACTTTTCACCCCAGAGGTATTGATTCGCAATCAGTCTAGGGTTTGGTTCTCATTGACCCTTTGACTCTATTAATTTACTTTAGTGTATCACCAGAATCAATCCACATTTTTCTTATTTTTGCATATTTTAAAGGTTTCAAACTATTTCAAATGGATGTCAAAAGTACTTTTTTGAATGACTTTTTATCCAAAGAATTTTATGTTAACAACCTCCCAGATTTAAGGATTTGAAATTTCCAAAACATGTTTTAAAATTGAAGAAGGCACTATATGATCTTAAGTAAGCCCCAAGATCTTGATATAAGAGTCTAAGTTTCTTCTTGATTTTAAATGATTTTACAAGGAGTTATGTATACACTACATTAGTTCTCTTAAAAATACATAATAATTTATTAGTAGTGCAAATTTATATTGATGCATTATTTTTGGTGCTCCTAATGTAAAACTTTGTGAGATGTTTGCAAGAATAATGCAAGAATAATTCAAAATGAGCATGCTGGGTGAGCTTAACTTCTTCCTTGGACTACAAGTCAAGCAACTCAAAAATAGAATCTTCATAAGCCAAGCAAAGTATGTGCAAGAATTACTCAAAATGTTTAATATGGATCGATCTAAAACTATTAAAACTCTTATGAGCCCCTCACCAAGCTAGAAAAAGATGAAGATGGTGAAAAGGTCGAAGAAAAGAAGTATAGCGGTATAATTGGTAGTCTATTATATCTAATTGTAACTAGGTTGGATATCATGTTTAGCATATGTCTGCTAGATTTCAAGTATTTCCTAGGAAATCACACCTAGTGGCTATAAAATATATACTTAGATTTCTTAAGGGCGCACTAGATGTAGGGTTGTGATATCCAAGAGATGATTATTTTGATTTAGTTAGTTTTTGTGATGAGGATTATACGGGGTGTTGTGTGAATAGAAAAAGTACTAGTAGTATTTGCCAAGTTCTTGGTAAAACTCTAATTTCATGAAGCTCCAAGAAATAAAAATTTGTGACTCTTTCTACCACCGAGGATGAACATATGGCCGCCGAAAGTTATTATGCTCAAGTCCTATGGATGAAACCAACACTCTAGGATTTTGGATATGATTTTATAGAAATTCTGATTTTTTGCGATAACACTAGTTCCATCAATCTTTCCAAAAAAACTGATTTTGCATTTCCATTCGAAGCACATTGACATTCGGAATTATTTCCTATGTGATTATATTTTGAAGAAGGATATTTCATTGGATTTTGCTGAAACTAATCATCAACTTGTGGATATTTTTCACAAAACCTTTGGACAAATCTTGGTTTATTTTTATTTGAGAAAAATTGAGAATTTTATAGATTGATTGATTTCAATTTTCATTTTTTAACTTTTCTAGGAAAGGACTATTTTTCTAAACTGGTTATACCAGTCAACTAGTTGACCTAAGGGACAATAGACAACCTTTTGTTGGTTGACCAATTTTTGTACTGGCCAACCAGTTTGTGAAGTAATGCCTACTCGAACCCACTATCGATTGACCAGTTGGCTAGAGTGGTTGACTAGTTTGTGAAAATCAAGCGCTATCTCAAGTTAAAAAAAACCTAGTGGCCATCCATTTTCCCTATTCTCTCTCATGCATTATGACTCACGGGGACTTCTCTAGGCTCTCTAATGGTGATTTTGAGCAATACAAGGCCCTCTCGCTATGTTTTGCCCATCCTGCTTTAATTGTCCTCCATCCCTAGCCCCAGTTTCCTTCTTGCACTTCCAATAGATCCAAGATTCAAGAGCATTGTGTCCAAGAAGAGGAAAGGTGATGGATTTACATCCTCTTCTAGTAATCTTGTCCTTTCTCTTGAATTTTCATCTCTTGAAAACTTTCTCAATTCCAAAATTAATTTGCATCCTCTAGAATTGTTGTTCCTAGAATAGTTGATTTTAATGACCTTCAAGCTTTGAACCTTAGACCTCTTTTTGATGCTTAAGGGTGGACATCCTTTTTACTTAAACATGAAACCTATCATGATCATGATGTCCACATCTTCTATGTGAATGGTCATTTTAATGAATCTAGAAAGACCTTTGAGACACATTATGGAGTTAAATCCATGCCTCTTAACACTATAGTTCTTGGCTCTATTGTTAGTGTTCCTATAGATGGGGATAAACTATTTCTAACTTGAAAATGGTCTAACCAACTTTTTCATATCAATCGAGCATTAAGACCATGTTTGAGAGAAATTGAGGTGAAGCCATGAGGAAGTTACAATCAAACGTCCTCCCACCTCAGGCTTATGCGATCCACTAGCTCTTGGCCTACACCCTCCTTCCAAAGGGTAGCCATCACAATGACTTATCCTTCGTGGAGACAAATTTCATGTACTCTATTTTGACTAGGCATAGGGTGTGTTTATCCTATATTATCCTTCACCATATAATCCAATATCTTACATACACTTATGCTACCCTTGGCTTTCCTGGAGTCATTACCAGAGTCCTTCAGAACTTTAGGGCTCCTCTTCCTTAACATGATCTCTCTTTATATTATGTCTTCACTTCCTTTGATACCTTCTCCCATTTTATATCTATCATATGGGTTTTAGCAAGCATGATGGCATTTAGGTTCATGGGCCAGTCAAAACTATAGAGCAAGGAGATGCTCAAAGAGAGGAGACCAAGGTTGATGCCATGGAGAGAGGTTATAGAGCAAGACATGACTCTAACTGTGATGTGCTGTCACCTGCCACATCCTTAGGCTCACATTCAGGTTTCTCTAAGAGATTGGCATGGAGGATTTTCCACAGAGTGCATCTGAGTAGCTGACATCCCTCTAGACTTCCATGATGAGGTCACTGGGATGCTCCATACCTTGCTACATCGGGCTACTCGAGGACCAAGCCCATAGTTTCTCTACCTTGTATTTATGTTGTTCGTGGAGTTTTAGACTTGGATGTTTTGGATTATGGTTTTAGTCTGTGTTTGGATGATGTTTTTATTGTGTTCCTTGATGTAATGGATATTTAAACCTTTCTTGTTATCATTTATGGTTATTTTGATTTTTTTTTTTATTTTTGCCTCTTGGATATCCATCTCTTAGGAAAATATATATGCATCATTTTAGGGAGGGCTTCTTGAGATCTTATATATAGGTTTTTTGTTATACATGTTATATGTGTTGTTGGCTTGTATATATATAGGTTGTGTTCTTTGACTTTATAAGGGAGACTCTATCCTTTTTTATGTCCAATCCTATATTCTACCCTTTTTGTTGATGTCAAAAGGGGGAGAAATATAAATTGGAGATATATAATGGAGATACATACATGCATACCCGTATACAAGCTCTCATATGCATATTGTACTTTAAAATTTTTAAGTATTTTTTTTGGGGGGTTTGTTATCATCAAAGAGGGGGAGATTGTTGCCCTTCCTAGTTTTGATAATGAGCAACCTATATTTAATATTTATTTGAGTTGCGTTTTCACTAAAGTACATTAAAGCTCTCAAGGGAACATTCAAAAGCTTTAAATAGAAGGAAGCATGATGGTGGATCGGTGAACATGACTTGAAGATATTATAAGGTGGATTGGAAATGGCTCGAAGGTATCCATGACAACTTGAAGATTTGAGGATAGCAAAAGTAACTCAAGAACCTGACATATACTAGGTTTACATTTTTTTTTTATTTTTAATTAGAATTTGTTTTGAGATATAATTGTTTAGAGCATATGTAGTGTTGAGTTCTGCAAGAAACTCTTAACAGAGTTTTTTTAATTAAACTAGATGTCTACTTGGCTTATCAAATGACCGATTGTGTTAGAAAATATTCAAATCTTCTAAACCTATACAAAATCAAATGACCGACTAGGAGTACTAGTTCTAGTTTTTACCAGAATCAGATGCTCGATTTGGAATTGGACACCCGACTGGAAATACCAATTTTTATTTTTTATTAGAATTGGATGACCAGTTTGGAATTGGATGATTGGTTGAGAGATCTCCCATTCTTAGTAAACCAGAATTGGTTGGCTGATTATCCAAGCAGTCTACCGGTTCAACTTTTCTATGAGACCAACAACTAGTTTTTTGACAATGTGAGTGAAGCTAGTTGTGAGATTTCATTCTCAATGACTAGTTTTGACCCATAAGGTATAAATAGGCTAGGATGGACTTCTCTAAATACCTTTTACAACTTCTAAATCTTTGTGGAGAAGAGATTAAAGACCTTCTAGCTCTCTAGCCCTCATATGCTCTAATCCTTCAAATTTCAAATCAAATTATTGTTGCCCTTTTACTTAATCTCGAGAGAACTTGTGGTGAGCATAAAGTATATCATTTCCATATATTTCTACTTGTAATCCACTCTAAGATTGTTTGAATTGATTGACAAACTAAAGATTTGGTGTAGAGTCCATCTTGCTTATTGGAGCAAGACCAAGTGTAAGGAGTTGGCTTTACCAGCAATGCAACACTTTAGTTGAGAGTTGAAGTCTTCAAAAGTAAGGCAAGAGCCATGGAGTAGAAGTAGTTGGTCCCCGAATCACATAAATCATGGTGCATTTGTTCCTATATTTATTTATATTAAGCACTTGTGGTTGAAAACTATGTAAAATTGCATTGGTGGATTGAATTGTAATTTGATTTTGTGCAAAATCACTACTTGTTTCACAAAATATAGTTCACTCCTCCCATTTTTGGGATTTTCACTTGTATCTCAGTTAAACTCATGACTTAGAACCAAGATTTTTTGTGTCTTGGTTGGGTGGGTGACCTAATCATGGTGCATTTGTTCCTCTCTTTATTTATATTATAGTACTTGTGGTTGAAAACTATGTAAAATTGCATTGGTGGATTGAATTGTAATTTGATTTTGGGCAAAATCACTACTTGTTTCACAAAACCTAATTCACCCCTTCCTGCCATTTTTGGGCTTTTCACTTGTATCTTAGTTAAACTCATGACTTAGAACCAAGATTTTTGTGTCTTGGTTGAGTGGGTGACCTAGAGCCAAGGTCTTATACCTCAGTTAAGCTTGTGATTTAGAGCCAAGGTTTTTGTACCTTGGTTGGGTGTATGACCCAAAGCCAAGGTCTTGTGCTTCGATTAAGCTCATAATTTAGAGCCAAGCTCTTTGTGCATTAGTTGGATGCAGATCCAAATTCAGGATGATATGCTCGATTAAGCTCATAACTTAGAGCCAAGATCTTTTTGCCTTGGTTGGGTGTGTGACCCAAATCCAAGGTCTTTGTTCCTTGGTTAAGCTCATAACTCAAATCTGAAGTCTTTGTGACTTGGTTGGGTGCTTGACCCAAAACCAAGGTCTTGTGCATTTATTGAGCTTGTAACTTAGAGCTGAGGCCTTTGTGTGTTGGTTGGGTGCACAAACCAGATCCAAGCTTGTGATATAGAGCCAAGGTCTTTGCCTTGGTTGGTTGCCTCGATTGGGTGCGTAACCCAAAGTTAAGGTCTTTTGTGTCAGTTAAGTTCATGACTTAGAGTTGAGGTCTTTATACTTTGGTTAGATGTGTAACTCAGAGCCGAGGTCTTATAGTGTTTCCTTTACTGATTATTTCAAAATGCAATAATAAGCTCCCATGTAGTATAAGAGTCATAACTTTATATATAGAAAAATAAAAAACCTTCTCTAGTTGTGCAATAAGGCAAGTTCTGATCAATATCTTATTGTTTAGGTGTTTAGGCTTGAATGTTTCAAGTTCTTTAAGCCGAGTGTCATTTTTTATCCTTAACCGACAAGGATGTTGACTAGCCATCCCATTAGCTCAACATGCACTTTTGGTTTGGCAATAGCTTTGTTGACTTCTGCCTCTGCAAATCCTTTCCTTTTTGGCTTGGATTGGTTTGCTAGTAAATTGGTTCATATTTTTTTTGCAAGATTTTGGTCTCTCTATGCTCCTCCTGTGCCGATTTTATTTAGAATTCTCATAAATAAATGAAAAGTTGAGATTACTACATAGAGTTGATTAAGAGATGAGTAGCCCAAGATGATGTTATAGACTAAATGGGTTTGATGACCACAAATTTGGACTTTACCATGACATTCTTGGGGGTTTCTCCTACTGTCAAAAGTAAGTCGATCACACCAAGTAAGATGACCGTGCCATTTTGTGTTGTGTTGGCATAGCCTATATATGTGGGTTGTTCACAACGTTCCCCTCACAGCAAGCAGATTAGTCACCAGTCTATGGCATGAATGAGCTGGACATTGCATGACACGCAGTCACCCTACCTAGCTCATTTTTTAAAATTTATTTTCCCTCCCCAATACCCCTTTAGACCCCTCCTGATTCTCACCCTTCATTCTCAAAATTCAGGTCAAAAGAAACACCAAGGCACCGTTTGGCTTGAGATCAGGATCAGGATCAGTATTTTTCAGAATTATTTTTTTTCTTGTAAAATTAATATTACTTATTTTACACTATTATTAAATTAAACTATTATAAAATATTAAATAGTTTTTTAAATTTTAAATTATTGTAAGATTAATTTTAATAAAAAGATATTAGTTTACAAAAGTGTTCACTAATCTTGATCTTAATACTAATCTTGATCCCGAACCAAATGGTGTCCAACTGCTCCAACCAAATTGTAGGTATTTTAGTTTAAATTTCATAACCTTTACATTTTTTATTTAAATATAACGTATAAAATTATTAAATATTAATAAAAAAATATAAAAATATATGTCTAAATAAATATAAATATGTATTTTTGAAATTAAAATATAGGTATGTAGTTTAAATAACATACATATTGTTATGTTTTAAAACATAATGCTTATAAATCAACTTAGATATAAACATTATATTTTTTAAAAAAAAGTTATTTAATTTTTTTTCTAATTTTTGCATATTTTTAGACTTTTTCTGATTTTTTTATATTTTTTAAACTATTTCTGATTTTTTATATTATATTTTTTTATATAAAAGGTACCGAGCCAGGTATAATATGACACACAAGCCCATGGATTATAGGGCGTGCTTGACTCTATTTTTTTTTTTTGACGGACCGTACCTAACATGATCTGTTGTAGTTTTGGTGGTCCATCAAAATGGGCCATGTAGGTCCACCACAGCCTACTTTACACTACTATATCGAGCATAGTTGCAATTTGTGAATAATAAATAATAAAGAGACGCAATTAAAATATAGAAACAGTAGCTACAAGCGGACAATATTGTTAGGATTCCTCTACGCAAGCAACACCATCAAGTTTTAGGGTACTCCTTCATGCAAGTTTGCAACAAGTTAGCTGATTCCATTTCTTTTCAGTGGTGGTTGAAAAATACCATCTAACATTCAAATAGTTTATTGAGGAGTTTGTTGCAATCTTATACAATAATCTAAAGAGTTAGTATGCGACCCTTAGATCCATTAGGTAACAATATGGATATATATATTTGTAGATTGATTATGATTTTTATTTTTTTATCTTTTCTTATTCAACAATTATTGGTTCATTCTGGTTGACATTAGACTTTTTTTTTACATTAATACACATGGCAGTGGCAGATGAACTTGCATTAGTTATAAATTATAGCATAAGTATTCTTTCTATAGTCAATCTCATATAGATATATTCATGGTCCAGATCAACAACAATCTTGTATGCTTAATTTTAATTAGTTGCTTTTCAAGATCATGCACAAGTTGTCTTCTATCACACATTTTTATATTGTTAAATCATAATAATGTTGTTTAATATTGTCATCTCATTCTCCAAGTCATACTTGATGCAGTAAACACTATTAGTGATGGTAAATTGGCCGGCGGCCCACGTTTCGACACAACACAACTCAGTTTGGGTTATTTTCAGTATGGCACAAAATTCACAGTATTTGTGTCACGCTGATATGATCGGTAAATATAGATTGTCCCATGTTTTCCTTAATAGTCTGCGGATCATATACAATCTACGACATAAATGGGTCAAACATGATATGATACGGAGGCTGGCACGACTTGACTCAATATTTTTTTTCTCCTAAAACTTGTTGGCCCTACTCCCTCTTTGAAATGTCTTTTCAAGTCAAAATTTCAACCCTACACAATGACTTCTTGCCAAGGAAGGCACTATCTTTTCTTTTTTAAAAATTTAATTTTAAATTTTATAATTATATGAATTTAAATTGTATAATTGTTTAAATGTAATTTATAAATAATAAAATTATAATGAAATTATAAAAAGTCAAAAGTAGTTTTTTTCATAATTTTTTAAAAATACTATTCCTAATAATTCTTTTTTAAAGGTATTTTGGATATTTTACAATCACAAAATTTTTAAAAATACCCTCCATACTACCTATTTTTTTGCCCAATAACTCACAAACTCTTTTTATACTCTCTCAACTTTCAAGTCTTTAATCGTCAATTCAAAACTTCAAGTTTCGACAGTTCGACTTCACTTTGACTTTTCGACACTTCGCCTCAGCCGCTTTGACTCTTTGGCTCTTCCACTCTTCGACTCTTCTAGTCTTCCTCTATCTATTTCATTAAATTTTTTTTGATAATTTTCTTGATAATGACAATCTTCTCTTTCAATTCTCATTTTTTTAGGATGAGTTTCATGTTTTAGATTTTTAACCTAAACTTGAGATTGATGTTGGCCAATCTTCTTCAAGTCAATATTAAGCACACCAAAATTTTGGAAGAAGTAATGATGTTTGAGAGCACTTCGATATTGTAGTGGTCGAAGGCATGGAGAATGTCATGTGTAAAAAATATAAGAATAAACTAGATGTCACAATTGAACATGAAATTGGCCATTTTCAGAGACACATTCAGGCTTATTTCAAAACGAAGTATGACTTAAACACAATTTTTTTTATAAGTGATTCTTTTTCTATTTCACTTAGTATTCATAAGTTTTCTAAAAATATATATAAAAAATAATAAAGTATATTATTTGGGATGAATAAGCTTCTTTTTGTTCAAAATTTCAAGATGGAGGAGCTATTGCAAAAGTCAAACCCACTCTACTATAAAATATTTAGAAATACTGCAAGAAGTGATTCAATTAAAATATTTAAAACAAAGAAAGATGAATTAATTTCTTTTTTGGCAGGTTATAAATAGAGAATTGTTCTAGTATTTTATTGTTGGAGTGCTAATTATGGTACATTTTATATTTGTATTACTCCTCATTATATTGATGATACATAAATATTGTATAAACACATTATTAGTTTTAGACTTTTAGAGTATCTCCATAATGTTACTAATATTGCTAATATTATTATTCAAACTATTATGAATATAATATTTAAGATAAAATATTTAGTATTACTTTAAATAATGCTAGTAATAATACTATTGTTATTGATTTACTTAAATATCAATTGCCTATTATATTATAAGAAAATTTCTTTTATATTCATTGGACATGTCATATATTTAACTTAGTTATTCAAGATGTATTTAAATTTTCAAACATAATAAATAAAGTTAAAAAACTTAGAAATTTATGTAAATATATTAGATTTACACCTAATCGTACTCAAGATTTTAAAGTTTTCCATAAATAATATAAAATATCACCTAAAAAATTTTATCTTGATACGTAAAATAGATAGAATACTACCTTTAAATTACTGAAAGGTTGTTATGATTATAGAGATATGCTTACTCTTTTTTGTGCAAAATACATGGGTAGTTTGTTACTTATCGAAACAACTTGGAAGACTTGTCAATTATTTATGTCGTTATTAAAATATTAGTAGTTGTTATTCTACAACTTATTTTTTATTTAATAAACTTCTACTTATTTTTATTTTTTTAGCAAATATAATTTAGTTCTTGAATTCATAAATATTCTTCCTCTGAGGAAAGAAAAAATTAGAAAATATTTTGAAACTATTAACCCTATATTTTCTCTAGTTACTATATTAGATCTACGAGTTAATATTTCAAACTATAAAATGTTAGTGAATGAATATTATGATAATATTTCATGTAATGATTATCTAACATATTATTTATACTAGATCCACAAGTCAATATTTCAGGCTTTGAAATGTTAGTTGACGAATATTTTGATAATATATATTTTTTTATAGATATAGGATAAGATACATAATATGTTAGATAATTATTACGTGAAATATATAGCATTTCAATGGATTAAAGATCTGTTGGAATCAAATACGGTCTCTATCCTTTTAAATAGTAGTCCTCATAATAGTATTTACAATAGGAAAGGGATCAAACAAGAGGATCCTCTCTCACCATATTTGTTCATTCTAGTTATAGACTATTTGCACAAAATGGTCCAGAATGCTTAGTTGGTTGGTTTGTTCATAGGTCTATTTAGGATTATCAATTTACATTATGCTTATAATACCCTAATACTTGGGGAAGCAAAGCATGATCAGTTCCTCCATTTAAAGGCTTTACTTTATATATTTGAGGCATTGTCTGGGATAAAGATTAACTTCCATAAGAGTTCTATGATAAAAGTGGGATGTTCTAATCTAAACATAATAAACTAGATAGTCAATATTATGAACTGCAAAACTTAATCATTTCCCTTTTGATACTTTGGCCTCCTATAAAAGATAGAGAACTTGTGAAGAATGATTGGTAGCCTTTAATCTCTAAGGTGGAAAAGAAATTGGAAAGCTGGAAGGGAGAAAGTCTTTCTACTAGAGGCAAATGGGTACTCCTAAACACTATGCTTTCTACAACCCCTATATACTAAATGGCTTTCTTTCATATTCCCAAGTGGGTAATTGGGAAATTAGATCATATCAAAGCCCATTTTCTATGATATAAAATTGAGAAAGTTCACAAGTATCATCTTGCAAATTAGAGTCTAGTGTGTACAAATAGACAGAATGGGGGCCTTGGAGTTCAAGATGCTGAAGTTTTCAATCAATTCTTATTAATCAAATGGTAGTGGAGACTATTTATAGAGCCAATCTGCCCTTGGAAGAAAATGATTTTGGATAATTACTATAATGGTGTTTTACCTGTACTATAAACATAGAATGATCCTAAAACCTACTTAGTCTTCTTGAGAGGAGTCCTAAGAATCAGAAAAGAACTCATGGCTACCACTGATGTTGTGGTGAATAATGGGATGTTACTTGTTTTTGGACAAATAGATGGGATAATGGCTTCAGTCTGGATATCTTATTTCCTGAAGCCTTTAGGTTTGCTAAAAAATAGATTTATGAGGTTGTGTGAGGTTAATCAGCAAGGGCCTTTACTTAAGAAAAGAACCCCATGTGAAATCATCAGGTTGGAAGATGTGATTAGGAACTTGGCACAAGTTTTATCCTCATAGGAGGAAGATAGGATTTGTTGGAAGTAGGATAAAACCTTCACTATGAAATCTACATATATATTCCTTACTGATAGAGGTAGGATCTCTGAACTTCCTACTAAAATTTGGAAACTTTCATGTCCTCTTAAAATCAAATTTTTTGCATAGTTGGTATTTCATGATAAAATCCTCACTATCAATAACCTTATTGACAAAGGTTGGAAGGAGGAGATACATCTAAGTCCTCTATGTGACACAACTAATGAAAATACTAACCATCTATTCTGTAAATAAAGTTTCACAAGAAAAATTTGAAAATAGATACTCCTCGTATTCAAAATTGTTGCTGCTCCAATCTCAATACATCATTTACGGACGGATTGGAAGAACTATTGGGGGGAGTCGAAAAAGTGTCAAACTAGAATAATATAGTGGGCCGGACATCAAACCATCCCAAAAGCTTAAGCTCATGGGATATGGGACTTTTTCACTATATATATTAGACTCTATCTATCCAATATCTAATGTGGGAATAATTCATCACACCCGACATTATAACAATCTCCTCCTTCAGGTGTAATTTGACCATATCAATTTTAACACTCTTAATCAAGAATTCTTTTACTCGACCAGTTCCACTATCTGACCCATACTAATGGAAAGAGACTAACATGCAACTCAATTCAGTCACATTATCACGGTAATTTCAGTCTTAAGAGTTTGCACAGCTTCGAACCTAAAGCTCTAATATCACTTATTGGGGGAGTCGAAAGAGTGTCAAACCAAATCAATATCAATGTCCACCTCAATTCACGATGTAGAAGAAAAATAGAAAAGAAGAAAAATAGTACACAAGATATTTATATGGCGAAGACAATCAAGAGGATATTATATTGATGAGAAAAGGAAGAGAAAATTACAACAATGGAGGCAAAACTCTAATATCACCAACTCTCACAAGAAACTAAATAGTCTAGCCGTCACAAGACATTTTGAGAGTATTGATCTATGTCTCTCTCTCTCTCTCACTCTATATTAAACCCTTATATGAATAGGATATTTATAAATATGGCCTAACTGAGTTTGAGTCAAAATAGAAGACTGACTTAAATAAGACTTATACTAATTCAAATCTTCTAAAATAAGATAAATTCAGATAAGGATTAGGCTCACTGAATTACTTTTTAATATAATTGAGACTCTCCAAAAAATCCGAATTTGAGATACAATTAAGCCAACAATCTCCACTTTGGCTTGAATCCTCTTATTTTTTGAATTTGGATCTTCAATAGATATTTTTATTATTACCTCATGAGGTAGGATCAACGACCTTGAACATTGATCAAGTCCAAATAGAGCTTGAACTTGTCAATCAAAATCACCTTCGTCAATATATCTACAAGATTTCCTGAAATATAAATCTTTTGTAAAAAAATCTCACCGTCTTCAATAATGTCCCAAATAAAGTGAAATCAGACATCTATATGTTTTGATCTGGTATGGTACAATTGGTTTTTTGCAAGGTATATGACACTCTGACTGTCACAAAAGATAGGAAGAACATTTTGAGAAAAACCAACTTCACTTGCCAATCCTTTTAACCATAGAGCTTCTTTGATGATTTCTGTAGCTGCTATATACTTAGACTGTATTGTAGATAATGTCATAGTTGACTGTAAGATACATCTCCAACTAATAGGTCCTCCATAAAGATTGAAAAGATAACCAGTAAGGGATCATCGTTGATCAAGGTCTCCAGCATAGTCTGAATAGACGTAGCCAATAATTTTGGCCTCTTGAATTGTGTTCCTATCGAAACATAAGCCAATATTAAGAATACCATTGATATATCTTAATAGCCACTTCACATCCTGCCAATGCTCTTTTCCTGGATTTGTCATGTAACGACTAACAACGTTAACTGCTTGTGCAATATTAGGTCTTGTGCATACCATAGCATATATTAGACTTCCAACAGCACTTGAGAATGGGATGTTCTCCATGTATGCATACTCCTCATCTATAGAAGGACATAGTTGAGCTGAAAGCTTGAAGTGAGATGCCAAAGGAGTATTGACGAGTTTTGAATTCTGAATGTGAAAATAAGAAATAATCTTCTCAAGATACTTACTCTGTTTGAGCTATAATTTGTCATGCTTTCGATCTCGATCAATCTCCATACCGAGAATCTTCCTTGTAGCACCTAAATCTTTCATCTCAAATTGCTTTTTCATTTTAAACTTTAGATCATTAAGTAGAGATATGTCTTGAGTAGCGATAAGCATATCATCAACATAAAGAAGCAATATAATAAATGAGTTATTGGCATGCATCTTAAAATAGACATAGCAATCATGTTTGCCATGGAAGAAATCTTGTCTCATCATAAAACTGTCAAACCTTTTATACCATTGCCTTGGAGACTGTTTCAAACCATAAAGTGATTTGTTCAAGTTGCAGACAAAATTTTTCTTGTCTTCTTAGATGAACCCTTCAGGCTGTTGCATAAAAATCTGCTCTTCTAATTTTTCATGCCGAAAGGCAATTTTGACATCAAACTATTCTAACTCAAGATTATGAAAAGCAACTAAAGAAAGTAGAAAATAAATAGATGTGTGTTTAACCACAGGAGACAAAATTTCATTAAAGTCAACACCCTCCTTTTGTGAATACCCTTTTGCAACTAAACGGATCTTGAATTTAACACCAACTATCTCAGAGGAATCCTCTTTCTTTCGAAATACCCACTTGCAACCAATTGCTCTTTTGCCTTCTGATAATTTCACTAGATCCCAAGTATAGTTCTTTTGAAGAGAATCCATCTCTTCATTCATAGAAGATTGCCACTGAGAAGAACTCTTATCCTGCATTGCTTCTTTATAGGAGGAAGGTCACCATTATCAGTAACTAAAGCAAAAACTACCATATCTTCAAAATCATATCTTTCAAGTGGCTTTATGTTTCTTTGAGATATTCAAAGTGAAGTCTTCTCAAAAATTTGATTCTTAGAATTTTCTTAAGAGTTGGGTGTACCCTGAATATCTTCTTCTGAAGAAACTACATGCTCCACCTCCACTTGCATTATATCACTGGGAACTTTCTTGAGATATTTTAACATAACACTTTCATCAAGTACTATGTCTCTCTCAATAATTACATTAGAAATAGTAGGATCCCACAAACAATAGCCCTTAACACCTTTGGCATAACCCAGGAAAATACACTTTTTGGAACATGAATCTAACTTATCCTTGACAATATGCACATAAGCAAGACAACTAAAAATCTTTAAAGAAGAATAATTTATAGGTTGACCAGTTCATACCTCTTCAGGAGTCTTGTAATTAATGGCTGTCTGAGGAGAGTGATTCATAATGAAACATGCTGTATTGACTACTTTTGCCCAAAAATATTTGTTAAAATTAGCTGTACTGAGCATGCTATGTGCATTCTCCAACAAATTTTTATTCATCCATTCAACCATACCATTTTGTTGAGGTTTTCCTGGGATGGTAAAGTGGCATTTGATGCCTTCATCTTCACAAAATTTGAGAAACTCTTTGATTTGTACTCTCTGCCATTATCGCTTCTAAGGTATTTGATTTTTCTACCAGTCCTTTTTTCAACTGAAGTTTTTCACCGTTTAAAAATAAAAAATACTTCAGCTTTGTGACACAAAAAATAAATCCACACTTTTTGGAAAAATCATCAATAAAACTGACAAAATAACAAGCACTAGATTTTGATGGAATAGGAGAGCATCGCACATCAGAATGAATATAATCAATTAAGCCTTTAGTGTAATGAGTGTTGGTGTTAAACTTTATTTTGGACTATTTATCATAGAGACAATACTCGCAGAAATCTAATTTGCATGAGTTGAGACCTTTCAGTAATTTTTTTTGTTGAGCTCAATTAAACCTTGCTCACTCATATGACCAAGATACATATGCCATAAGTGGAACATATTAGAAAAAGCTTGCGAAATTATTGCTCCACCTTCAACAATTTTTCCTACTAACTCATACAAATTTTCATGCTTTAAGCCCTTCATTACTATCAATGAGCCTTTAACAACCTTAAGAACTCCACCTTCAGCAGAATACTTATAACCAGTAGAATCAAAAGCACCTAAAGAGATCAAATTCTTTTTCAAATTAGGAACATGTCTAATGTCAATAAGAGTTCTAATAATATTATCAAATATCTTAATTTTGATTGTTTCAATTCCAACAGTTTTGCATGGATTGTTATTACCCATCAAAACTAAACCATCATCATAAGGCTAGTAGTCTTCAAACCAACCATTATTAAGACACATGTGGTAAGAACAACCAGAATCAAGAATCCAAGTATCATGGTAATGATCAAAATTAGGACTAATAGAGAGAACATTACCATAATCATCATCAGAACTCTTTTTAACAACTGACATTTATTCTTTGGCTTGCTCTTTAGACTGAGATTCTTCTTCTTTCTTTGCTTTGAGCTTCCAATACTCTTTAATTACATGTCCCATATTTTTATAATACCTACAGTTTATTTTTTTGGATTTGGATCTAGAATGACCAGTCTCTGATTTTTCTTTGGTATGACCTCTGACAATCAATGCTTCTTAGTGTGACACATTCTCTTCAATCTTTTTTAAATATTTATTAGATAGAAGGGCAGTAGAAATGTCATCAAATTTCAAATCCTTACCATCATGAGAGTAGTCTTCAAATTCTCAAGAGAAGGAGGTAAAGACAATAATAAAATAATTGTCTTATCTTCATCTTCAATTTTAAAATCAATGCTTAACAATTGAGAGACTAGTTTATTGAAAGCATTAAGATGATCAACTATATTTGTACCTTCTCTTATTCAAAAATTAAAGAGCTTCTCCTTTAAGTAAACTCGATTTGAGATAGGCTTACTCGTATATTGTTTCTCCAGCTTTTTCCATAACTCTGAAGGTGATGTTTTATTAAAAAATGGATAGAGTACCTCATCGATGAGACTGAGGGTGATTGTGCTATATACACTAGCCCTCTGATTTTTTCAGACACTTTCGGTGATATCTTCAGGCTTGACATCCTCCAATGTGTTTCTCAACCCTTGTTAAGAATTGCATGAACTCTTATTTGCCAAATAGGAAATTATTGTTTTCCATTGAATTTCTCTATATCAAATTTCATAGTAGACATGTTAAACTAAGCTCTGATACCACTTGTTGGGGGAGTCAAAAGAGTGTCGAACTGGAATAATATAGTGGGTCGGATATCAAACCATCCCAAAAACTTAAGCTCATGGGATATGGGTCTTTTTCACTATATATATTGGACTCTATCTATTCAGTATCTGATGTAAGACTAATTCATCATATCTGACATTATAACAATAACTCCATTGGAAATTATATCAGGAGGGTTGCAAACCTAATGGTGCTGGCCCTTCTCTAGAGTATTTGGTTATTGAAGATTATTCTAGAATAGAAAGAATATGAAACAAAAATCCTACATGCCATTTCATTCCTCCTAAAATCATGGTTACTTCTTTGTTCTAACAAAGACAGAGAGAAATTAGAAATTTTCTCAATATTTACTAAAAAAATCTAACTCTTGATCAATCTTTAACTTATGTAGTGAAACCAATTCCTAAGCAGAGGAAATCAGATAAAAAAAGCTGCACTTAGGGTGCTTGTCCCAATTGATGGATACAATGTTTAGATTGCCGAATGTTTTCTAAACAACTTGGGCTAGTTAATGTTGGGTATTTTGGTGGGATTTTATTTCATTATCTTATGTTTTTGTGAGGACACAAACTATTTGTATCTCTTTATACCTTGCTTTAGCAAAGGCTATACAATGGTAAATCCCAAGTTTACTCAACAAAATAAAATGTATAGTATCTATCAAAGTATGGTAGCTCATCTTATTTTAATCAATTAGAACATAATATAAACCATTCTAGCACAAAATCTTATATATTTTCTATTTTATAAAGGAACAAACATCAATCATGTTCAACAACTTTTTCATATAATGAATTGAATTTTTATGAAAACTAAACTATGGAGGTTTTAACTGAAGAAGATGCTAAAAATTTTAATATTTTATCATGGTAGAAAGCACATGCTAGTAAATATCCAATGCTTTTTGTCATGGCTCGTGACTTGCTAATTATTTTAATATCTATAGTTACATCGGAAACTTATTTTAGTGCATACAAACAAGTGTTAAATGTCAAAAGAGCCCAGTTAACACTAGAAGTATTAGAAGTATGTATCTGTCTGAAAGATTTGTATGATGCTAAAAAAATTCAAGGACTTTATCAAAATTCAACTGACGAAGAGATTCATGAGGTTGAACAAATAGAGCATAGCGACTTTAAAGATTGAACTGTAATCAAAAGATATTACAATAGTAAGTTTAGTATATTTGAAATTTAGGTATATATTATTATATTTTAAATAAATTTTGAATTATTTTTTATTGAATTATTTCGAATTATTTTAAAATAATGATGAAGATTATAAAATATGTGTTTTAAATAAAATATAAGTATGTATCTTAAATAAATTACATGTTGTCATATTTTTAAAATAATACACATAAATAACTTTAGATATAAACATTATATTTTTCATACTCTCATATTTTTTTTTCTAGTTTTTTGCTTTTTTAAATTTTTTTAAAAAAATTTGATTTTTTATATTTTAATTTAAAAATAAATAAATTGGGCTAGGCACGACAAGACCCACAAGCCAATGGGCCATAGGCCATGCCTAGCTGGTTTTTTTTTTATGGCCAATAGTGTCGACATGGCCTGTCATTGGAGTAGGTGACAGTGACCTACCAAAGTGGGCAGTGCCTATCCAACATGGCTCACTTTACACCACTAAATACTATATTTTTCTCTTATTGTAAGAAAATATTTATTTTGTGTTTAGTTTGATATTATATTAAATCAATTGATATAATGATTACTAATATATAAATATGCATATCCTCATAAAATATAGATATTCATGTTAAATATATATCATGTGTTGTAAGTTTTATGGATTATACCCCATGGATGTTTTAAATTTATATTTTGTAATTTGTATGTGTGAAAATCACTTTACATCTAGTAGCATGAAAAATGACTCTAGAAGAAAATATGGTAGGCTATAAGCTAATAAGGCCAGAATAAATTTCAAGTTCTATCAATATATTTTTCAATTATAGATGCATAAATTTAAAAAATATTTAGCAAAGGTTAAAGAAGATTGTACTACATATAAGTTGGTTGCAGAACATGTGAGAATTGAGATTCATGATTATTTTGAGGTGAAAAAAAGAGGAAAAAAAGAAAGACAAGGGAAGAGTTAAAAAAGGATTAAGAATTCGTGATGATGGATGACAAAAAAATAATAACTATAATATTGGTCCATATTGGAATTTTGGAAAGTAGATATAAAAAAAACTTGTATAAAAAGGACTTTTCGGCAATTGTTTTGGTCAAGATTCAGAAGCTATTGTAAGATTTGAGGAGAAGAACAAGCAAACTAATATAAAAATACTTAAATGAAGAAAGAAAGGGATAAAGCTTGCTCGTACATTGCTCGATAAATTTTTGAAGCAAATATAAATATTATCACTTTGAAAGGCTTTCATGTCATGATAGATGTAATTGGGCAATATGGACCCGGGCCTCATGGTCCTACACCATATAAATTTGGAGGGCCATGCTCACTAAAGAGACAAAGACAACATGTGAGAGTTTAACTATACATTAAGAAGTTTGGACAAAATGTGATTGTATAATTATGACTGATGATTAAGCAAATAAATGAATAAACTTTTTTGGTGAATTCTTATTTTACTATTATTTTTCTACAATATATCGATACTTCAAATTTCTCTCTAATACATATTTCATTATTAAGCTTGTTGATTATTGTATTGATGAAGTAGGTGAGAAGCATATGCTATTCATGTGGTGACATTTAGTTTCCTCATTAATATTGCACCATCAAGATTATTACGTAAGCAAAAAATTTGTTGACTCTTTTATTGCTCCCCATTGTATTAATTTGATGCTTGTGGGAATTTATGGAATGAAAAATTTTAATGGAGTGAAATGTAAAGAAAGAAAAAGTTATTAATTTATTTATTATCATCAAATTATATTAAATATTTATGATAATATATTGGATAAGATTTGGTGACAAGAGCAAATCCCCCTCCGCTCCCCCCTCTACACACACACACACACACACACACACACACACACACACACAAGTTCTAGAAAATTATACACTATAGTATAGTTGATGCACTTGACCAGCTTGGTTATAAAAAGTTTATAGTTGTCATGAACAAATAGTCTAATTTATACAATTAGTCATTGATGTAATAAATTTGAAACTGGCCCATAATTTATAGTTATTTAATTTATACAATTGGCCCCTCTTTTATTCTAAAATATTTGAAGTATATCCATCATGTTTAGTTTTTGTAATTAGTACATGAAAGTTTGAATTATATAATTAGATTTCTTTTTTGAAGTAAAGAGCATTCCTATGCCCTTCCTATTTTTAGGGCCTAATAAGCTAGTGTCATTAATTAAAAATATTTATTATAATGATATTTCTTTATGAGTTAAATTTCTAAATATTTTTTAAAAAATAATTTTTAAATTTTGCTATTATTTATAGTAATGGCCCCCCCTATTTTTGTATCCTAATTCTATTATTTCTTAGTGAGGCCTAAAGTCATAAAATTTGCTACAATTTTTCTTTATCTACAAAATTTATTGAAGCAAACACGTATGTTAAAGTGTATATTTACTTCTAAACAATGGTCAAATTGCCAAGGTTAAAAATATGAAAAAGATGGAAAGATTGATTTTGAAACCTAATCTTTGGAACTTATACTTAAGATATTTTGACCATTAGTGAAGGTGCTTCGAATAGTGGATAGTGAACCATTCAACCTATGCTTTATCTATATATGCAAGTATGGAGAATACAAAAAGAGAGATTATAAAAAAAATTTAAAAATGCTAAAAGTGTTTATGGCCCTATATTAATCAAAAGTGGGATAAAAATCTATATTATCTATTACATGTGGTTGGGTACTATCTTAATCTCTTATATTATTTTGCTAATAAAGATATTTGAGAGCAATCAAATTGCTATGGATAGTCTATTGGAATATTTTATGTGCTCTTATTGGGGAGGTGCTTCTTCATAAAAGAAAGATATAAAAAACCTTCAAACATATAGAAATGTGATTGGTTCCTTTAGAAATCAAATACCTATAAGGTAATGATCTAATCCAAAAATTAATCCAAGTTAGCTTATCTTATAAATTTTAAGTTTATATAATCATATTTTCTTTCCAAAATTTTTAATTATTTATGATACTTATATGGGTTATATATATTTTTTTTAAATGGATTAGTAGTTTATGTATGGTCCAAGACTGTTGTGTAGGGAATGGCTATGAAGATCTTATACCTGACATATATTATCTCTGAATGTGAATGAAATTAGAGTATGGTATACTAAATCAAGAAAATAGTTTACTAATCTTATATTTATGTTATATTGATTTATTTGATAATTTGTATGACTCTCACATCTATATTTTGCTCACAAATTCGTACAAAAAAAATGAAACAAACTAGAGCAAAAGATATTGTTTATGTCAAATTCAATGCAAGGCTTAAAGAACAATATGAGTACAAGAGAAAGGATCCATTGGCAACCAGAAATATAGAATATGTTGAAAGTTGGATAGAGTATATAGATTTTTAAAATGATGAAGGCATCTATAGAATTGAATAAAATTCAAGCGTAGCATCTAAGAATGAGATTGACAAAGTAGGAGAATATTTTATCTTGATGGATAAAAGAGATGAAGGTGTGACTATAATAAATATATAGGTGTTGATTAAACTTTTTAATCAGTTAGCAATATCATGTCATGCCTATTATTTGATCAAATTTTGTTAGAAATTTTATATTTTATGCTTAATGCTAACATTATAACTTGGGTCTGAAAATAATTTGCCACATTTTATATATAAGAGATCATAATTATTACATTAAAAATAAATATTTTACATGTTTTTTATATTATTTGTCTTTATTTTCAGACACTAACCTAGTCATCCACCTTCTGCTTACCACCTAAAAACCCCTTATCCTTCTGTATCCTACCTTCTGCCTTTTAAAACATTATCAAGGTGATTGGAAAGAAATAGGTTTTCAAGGCAAAGAAGAATACATAAGAGAAAGTGGAAAAGTTCAAGGCAAGATTGGTGACAATAGGTAATATCCAAAAGCATGGGTGGATTATGATGAGGTATTAGCTCTCATTGCTTACTAGAAAATATTAAACTAATTATCTCATTGATAGCTCAAAATGTATAAAAAATCTTTTAAATTGGTGTCAAGTCAACATTTTTAAATTATGATCTTGAAGAAGAGGTGTACATTGAGGAACCTCCATGGTACATCAAGAAAGGATATGAAGGAGAAGTGTTAAAGTTGAAAAAATAACTTTGTATGCCTTGAGGCACTAAGGGCTTGGAATAGCAGGATCATCTCTTTTTCAAAGAAAATGATTATATCCAATGCTCACATGAACATTCTCTCTACATGATGAAAAATTATTAAGAAAATAGTTTTCTTGTGTGTTTATATGTAAATGACATGATTTTCATTGACACCAATCCTCTCATGTTCAAGGAGTTAAAGCAAGTCATGATATAGGAGTTTGAGATGATAAACATAAAGCTAATATACTATTTTCTTCTCATCAAAGTGAAGCAAAGGAATAAGGGTACTTTTGTCTCTCAAGATGCATGCATACAAGGTTCTAAAGAAATTTAATATGCAAGATTGCAAAATCACTGACATGCTAGTTGATGGAAGCACATAGCTCTCTAAACATTATAAAAAAAAAAGATGTGGATGGCACCATCTTCAAAAGCCTTGTTGGAAGCTTAAGATACTTAACTTATAAAAGGCTTGAGATTATTTTTTTGCGTCAAATTTGTGAGCTGCTAAATGAAGAAGCTAAGATCCTCTCACTTGAAAGTCACTGACAGGATTTTTCACTACATCAAAAGTACTTTTATCCATGGTTTATATTCTCATTCAAAAGATTTTCAAACTTCTTAGCTATTCCGGTAGTGATTGGGAGGTGATGTGGATTATAGGAAAAGCATCACCTATTCTATTTTCTTTATAGGAAATTTAAATTTGAAAGAAGCAACTTATTTTCATTATTTCTACCTTATGAGGTTGAGTATGCAATAACATCTTTATGTGTATGTCATGTAATTTGTTTCTGAGATTTACTGAAAGAGGTTTATTTTCCTCAAAGTGAATCAACAAATATTTGTATCAATAACAAATCTCCAAAATACAATATACTATGAAAGAAGCAAGCGCATCAACACTAATATCACTTTATTCAAGAACATGTGAAGGAGAAGAAGGTTGAACTAGCTTTTGTGAAGTCACTTGATAAAATTGCTAGCATCACATTTGGTTAATGGCGGAGTTTGTAGGAAATTAAATCAAAATTTTTTTATTTTTAATTCTAGATTATATAGGGTAGTGGTCAAGTCCAAATTGACAACTTGTAATTTGGTTCATTGTGAACTATAAGTTCGTGTACCAAGGTGGATGAATGACCATCTTATTCTTCATATATAACCCACTTATGTAAATATTTTTACAAGCAAAATAAAAGAAAATAATTTTCACCAAAATGGGTTTTTTTCTTCTCCATCCTGTTGTAATCCAACAATGATAAGGAAAATGATGTCCACAACAAAGGCAAGTATGGGATGAAACAAGAGTTTTTTTTTTTTTGAAATCCAAAGAGTATAGGCAAGATTTAGTAATGAAACACTAAATCAAATATTATGGATTTTTATGGTCAACAAAAGGATTCATCAAAAAAATCTTGTAAGGTTATATTTAATCAACATTACAAGAAAAAGGGCCTATCTTGGCACCTAAGGTTCGATGCTTCAGAATGTGCCAATAATTATTGATGTTCATACATACGTGCCACTAATTACAATGTTATTTAGCACTACTAAAAAGTATTGCTACTTACAAATACTATTTTGGTGCTAGAAAAAGCACTAACAATTCTAGATGTTTATGCTAAAAATGTCAAAAATTGTCAATGCTTTTCAAAAAGCCAGCAATTAGCTATAACTAGGTCAGTCTTGTGCCTGCTCCAGAATCTATTCCTCCACCTTCTTTGAAGTCTCTCCAACCTTTGATCTCAGCTACCTCCATCTCAAGTCACTATTTCCAATTTCCTCCACCTCTATCTCAAGCCCCCTCCTAACTCCAATCCCCTCCATCTCTATATCAATGCCTCTACCTTCTCCACCTTTGCCTGCAGCCTCCTACCTCCAATCTCCTCCATCTTTGTCAGTGCCTCCACCTTCTCCACCTTTGCTTGCAACTTCTCACCTCCACCTACAACCTCCCACCTCCAATCCCCTCCATCTCTGCCAATGCCTCTACCTTATCCACCTCCGTCTATAGCTTCCCACCTCCAACCTCCACCATCTTTGTAATCTCTGCATCTACCTCCTTCATCTCCATATCTACCTCCTCTAGCTCAAGTTTCAGGCAATTAATTAAGCTCTTTCTCATCTTACTTTATTCTTTTTTTCAGGTTAGGAGTTAAATTTCTTATGTTTGTATGTTAAACTTCTTGGTTGTTGCCATGAGTTTTGGCAATTTTTTGCTATTAACTTTCTCTGTTGTTTGGGATGAATTTTCACTGCTATTAGGTTTTTTTTTTTGGTTTGGGGGGGGGGGGGGTTGAAAATGGAACTTCGCAAGTGTTTTAGTTGATGATTGTTCTCAAGCTTTGAACTTGAGTTCTTAACATGCTTCTTCATGTCTAAGAAACTGCAATAGCTAAGAAAACCATTTTGATACCTATTTTGTCATTGGTAATGAATTATTCTTGTTTTCCTTTTAAGTCATTCTATCGCTTAATATTTCTTCAGTTGAAATCTGGAACATGATTCTATTTAGATTATGTTTAACCAATCCCTAGTAGAAGCTCCTCAATTCAATTCTTGCTTGAAAGAGAAATTTTGAATTCATTTTGTTGGGAAAAAGGCTTTAGACATGTAACAATGTGTTTGGAGATAATAATTGAGAAAATGATGCAGGTGAATATGGTAGACCTTCGATTGTGATGAAGTCTCTCATGTGACTTCTAGCAGTTATGTGATTGTTGCTCAATAAAATTGGTTAGAATGTCTATTCTTTAGAAAATTTGACATCCTGGTTGTTAACCATGGTTGGAGGCTTTAAATAGCTTGAAGGTTATATGTAGGATGTGTGTGAATTCAGCCATAATATGGTATAGTAAGTATGATTTATTTGCAAGTATGTGATGGGATGATAGCATCTTTTTATTTATCATACTGCTGTGATCAACTTTGAAGTGTTGTAAGTGTAAAAGATTGTCTAATGCATGGTAAAAATCTTTTGGCATGGGGTCCATAGGTACCATATGAAGAAAAACAATGTTCTTATTGTGACATGATTGTTTCAAATAATTCGCATTATTATTTTAGATGCTAGAAATTTCATGATTAAAACCCACATATTTGATATTTGTCAACATCTTAAATTGGTCGAGCAAATAATCTGGAATGGAGATGGAATGAAAAAGAAATTGTAGTAGGAGGAAACTTTATTTCATTGGATTCTTTCATCCTACCCTATGCAAGTTGTGGAGAAAATTCTTGATCATTTCATTCATTTCTAGCTAAAAAATCATTTTGATGTACATCTTCATTACTTTACTATATAAATTATAATGTTCATGTATCTTGAGAGCATAATAAGCAAGATTATGCACCATTGGTAGCCTCATGGACAAGAGCTGGATCAAGATAAAGAATTGACTAGATCTAACATATCTCAAGAGGGTTAATTCATTTCTTAATTTGTCCTACATGAATAAGAGGTCATATCAAAAGATAAGATATTCTCACATAGATGCAATGAATACACATAATCAGATAAGAGAAGAAGTTTATGAACACCTAATAGTGAAAGGATATAGTGAAAGAATGGAATGTGTCATATACTAATTATAAGTACCATGAAGAAATGACATAGAATCACAAGAGGGATAACCATGAAGATGTTACATTAAATGGTACAGTGAATAATAAAAAGGTAGATGACATTGAAGGATTCCTACAAAATGCATTTGGCCCCTAGGGATTCTCTAGAGACGTAGGTGATGTTGACGTTAAAAATATGATGGGCTTTTTCAAACTAATGTAATATAACTAAGGACTCGATAAAAATATAATGGGCTTTTTCAAACTAAACAATGAAGCTAACAATGAATTGTACTTAGGATATAAGACTTTCATTTTCTTATCTTTCATCATTCAACTGTTAATTATGAAGTCTAAGTATAGGTGGAGTAATAACTCATTTATTATATTATTAGAAATATTTAAAAAGGCATTCCATGAGCAAAGTTTATTTCTATGTTCTTCTCATAAGGCTTAGAATATTGTCAAGGATTTAGGCCATAAGTATACAAAATTTATATATGTCCCAATAATTGCAATCTATAAAGAAATAAAAGTGTATCAAAAACTTATTACAAGCACTGTAAATCATCAAGGTACAATCATTTCAAGAATCAAGGTAATGATGTAGTCATGAAGTGCAAAAAATACTCGCTAATGTGGTATAATACTTTCCTCTGAAGCCAAGACTATAATGAATTTTCATATCAGCAAACATAGCTTTACACATGAGATGACATGCAAAAGATTATGTACTTTACATATCATTGAGGGATCTAGCAGATAGCATGATTGGGAAGAGATTAGACTAAAAGTACCTTATTTTGCTAGTGATATTTGCAATGTATGACTAAATTTAGCTTTAGATGGGTTTAATCCTTTAAGGTCAATGAGTATATCACATGGCTGTGGTATTGGTTCCTTATAATTTGCCTTCATAGTTATGTATAAAATAATCATCATTCATTTTATCCATGCTCATTGAGGTCTAAGAGGTCCTGCAAATAATATTGATGCATACTTGTAACTATTGATATAAAAGCTAAAAAAACTTTGGGGACCAGGCATGCCAACATATGATGCAAGCAAAAAACATATGTTTCATATATCTACAACACTAATGTGAACCATCAATGATTTTTTTGTGTATGCATATTTTTCTAAGTATATGAAAAGGAGTCAAAATGCTTGTCCAATATGTGAGAAGAGCACCCAACCTCAATAATTAAAACATGGTTGAAAGTTATGTTATACATGTCATCAACAAGTATAACATCATATTATAAATTTTGACTTGATAAAGCTTCATTTGATGGTACAGTAGAGTATGGTGTTTCCCCTTCTTAATTATCTAGAGAAGGTACCTTGAAGGAAGTTATTGGTGTTGAAAATGAATTGGAAAAACATGATCATTTTCTTTCATGCAATAAGAGGAAAAGGAGAGAGAGGCAGCTAGATGGTAGATTGAAAAAAAGATTCCTAAAAGATATACTATATGAACATTATTGGGTATTCCAAATAAGTCAAAAGACAATTTGAGAGTACACCTATATCTTAAGGTCATTGGCATAAGGATGACATTTCAACCCAAGAAAAAGGCACTAAAACATATTTATTTTCTACTCCATTTGCCATGAGTAAACATGAGAAGGATATATTCCTAGATATCTTTAAAAATATGAAAGTGTCTATGATTAGATACACATCAAATATATCTAAATGTGTGAATATGAAGGATCGATTCATTTTTAAACTAAAGAGTCATGATTGCCATATAGTGATGTAATAATTGCTTTCAATTATAGTTAATAGTTGTTTGCAAGAATGTGTCTAAACCATTGATTGAGCTTAGTAGTATATTTAGACAATTATACTCAAAAATTGGTTGGGCATGTGACTTTGAAGCTTTGCAATCTTCACTCACTATGACTCTTTGCCATATAGAAAAGATCTTTCCACCTTTTTTTCTTCGATATGATAGAGCATTTAATTATTTATTTGGCAAAAGAGTCAGTAGTTGTTGAGCAAGTATAATATTATTCAATATATCCTATTCATAATGGCATATTTGTCAATTGGTTTCAAGATCATATAAGTAGATATTAGATATACTTAAGAATTTTTCTTTATATGGTATAACATATGGTTAACTGATTGATCATTGTCATGTTAGGTTTCTATTTTAGAAAGGAAAGGCAACCAATAACTATATCATTGCTAGTTGTTAGGTTTGACAAATGGGCGAGGAGATTCTCATGCTATATCATAAATAGTTTTAGATTTCATACTAAAATGCATGAGATGTGCTAATGAACAAAGAATAGTGGCGCGACTTTGAAGGCAATTATAAAGAGTTCCTCAAGTAGAAAGAATATATGAATCCTAGATCAAGAGATGTTATATGGGATTCTGATAAATATTATTGAGCTATGGTATAGCAATGAGCTGAGGTTCATATGGTTCAAGTATGATTGGGTGGATAATAATGATGGAATGAAGAAAGATGAAGTTGGTTGCATGTCAGTAAATTTTAATCATTTAATGTATAAACACAATCAATATTCTAATAAATCTTATATTTTTTTCTCATCAAGCATATCAAGTATCTTACATTTCTCACATTTGACTATGTTAGGCTTCATAGTAGATAATGTGTTTAACTCTGAATCTTTTTTTTTCAAGAATGCAATAAAGAAAACATAAGATATTATATAAAAGAAAAAGATGGATCACTTTATGGGTCACAAAGAATATTCTAATCTAATAGTTGAGATATTTATTTAGAACTTTCATAATAGAGTTGTTAATTGATTATGATATTATTTTATTAAATCCTATCCCTTGCAGCTTCAAGAGCAAAGTGGAGTTGAACCTTTGAAACTTGAGGTGTTTTTAGCACCTCATACCAAAAATGATGGGCCCAACTGGCCAAGCATCAATAGTAGTTATGGTATGTATGATTTATTATGGTTATTGATTTCTCACCTTTAAAATATGCTTCTACTTACATCTATCTTTTTTCAAGCAACCATATCTAAGCTATGGCAACAACTGCCCAAAAGTTCCATGTCTGATACAACTATTCAAAACTAAATCCATGACCAAGCTTTTTGCTGTGAGAGAGCTTACTATCTTCCAATCTATGTAAGACCTATGACCATGCAAGTCTCAAGTATTTCCTCTTGAGTTTTGCATAGTGAAACACAAAATTTTGATACTAAGGTAAAGGCTCGTGTGGATGCTTAGGTTGTTGAGATGTTCCAAAAGTTCAAAGAAAAAATTTATAGCAAAGTTCCATTCCCAACAGCTCAATTCCCCAATTTTCAACTTTTCCTAATGCATTATGAAAAATTTTCTTCAAACTTATAATCATTTTTCATTTGTATGTATTGTTTGTTCATAATGCTAACATAAGTATCTAAAATTAACAAGGTTCTGAATAATGCCAACTAATGTCCAACCGAGAGATCCAATTCACAAGAAATATTAAGAATAACTCCAACCTCTACTTCAACACCTAAGGTATTTGATTATTGTGTGTAATGTCAGATTTGATTTCTTTTGTGCATTTGTAATTATTGTTTTCTATTTAATTATCTTACGATCAAGAAATTAATTAAAATTAGGCATAAGAGTAGGGATATAGGAAGGGCACAAGAAGTACTTGGGGGGAGAGGAGAGAGAAACCGGTCATCTCTCGCATTTTCAGGGGTAAAAAAGACTAAAAATTACTCCTTTCTCTGCCTATTTTTTCAATTTTTAAGAGATTTATTCATTTATTTCTCTTGCATGAGCTCAAAGATGGAATGGGAGCAAGAATCAAATTATTGTTTTGCTGTTGTTATCACCGTGATGGTTTGCCAATGATAGATTTGTGGAAGTAGATTGAGTTGAGATTTTTTGGAGATATTTTGGATTGGATATTTGAGGAAATCCATTAAAGAAGGAAAAGACTGTCCACTATCTTCACTTTTTAAAGCTTTTTTTGTCACATGGTGAACAATTTTAATCAGAGTAATATGGGAAAGAAACAATCTTTCCTCGGCACCTAAGCCAAAATTTTATTATTTTGATCAATATTTTTAGTGTGATTTTGTTCCCGTCTAAATCGAATATTGCAACAAAAAATTATTGTTTATATGGCAATAATCAATACATTATTGTCTTTTATTGATTCTTAATGGTTTATAATTATAATGTAGTTTGCCATGGTTTATATTTATATTTATAATAGCATGACTCATCTTTTATTCTAAAAATTATTGCGAGATCTCCTTCTGGTTGTTTTAGGTAAGGAAAGAAAGATTGGAAAATATTATCGAAAGTGGGAGAAACCTCTAAAGGAATTCACTCAAATAGAAAGGATTAATGAGTTGGGATATGTAGAAGGAGCTCCAACAGAGATTCGACCCATTTAACTTTTCAGTCAAAACTATACTTTTTTTTGCCTCACACTTTGAAGCTCTCAGTAGAGCAAGTTTAATGTATCTAAACCAAATCAGAGCTTTCAATAGATTTGTCATATCATTCGTAGTCCGAGAACTTGGTTTACTAGTACATATGGAATCATGAGAGGGCACATGATTAATGACATAGGAGTAGGGATACAATGCTAAGGACATGGGCAAGGAAGTAAGTGTAGGGACATGAGAGGTAGGGACACAAGGTCATAGTGGTAGATACATTAGGAGGGCACATGAAGGCAAGGGGAAGGCAGGGGAAAGTATGAGGGACACGGGGAGAGGGGGTGTATGGATATAAAAGTAGGGACACAAATGTAAAGGCATGATGGTAGAGATACGAAGAGAGCACGAGACAGCAAAGGGAAAGCACAGGAAAGCATGGGAGGCCATGGGGGGTATGGACATAGGGAGCGACATGGGACAATAAGGGTAGCAATACAAAGAGGGGCACGAGAGATTATTGGTAAGACTATTGTACTAATTAGCTTTTGACATTGGCTTCCATAAATTTATCTTTATGAATTTTCATACAACTATTGATCATTTGTTTTGATGCATATCAATCCGAACTCCCATGGGATTCAAGTGGACCAAACAAAGTACAATAGGAGCAATGAAGCTTCGAGAAGCCAAACACAAAAGTAGATCACATTTGTTTGTAAATGTTTAGATCTTATTTTTCGAATTCATGATTGTTTGGATGTTATTTTTGAGATTTTGAATTTGCTTCTTGGATTTGGATACTTTTAGATCCTTACATTTGATTGTTTGGGATGAATGTAAAATATTTATTTATTGTGTACAGATTGAGTTAGATGTAAATTTTTTGATTGATTTATAATATATAATGTTTAAAATAAGTCTATATTATTTTCGGCACTTTTGAGCAAGCACCAATAAAAAATGACTTTGTTGGTGTTTAAAAAAAGACATCAATAAAGGTTTTTTATTGTTGGCATATTTTCGAGTCGAAAGAAATACCGAAAAAAAATTTTATTAGTGTTTCTGAAACACTACTTTTACGGTAATATTTTCACCGAAACTTCACAAGTGCCGTAAAAAATGTCAAAAATAATTTTTCAATATTTTTTGAAATATTGGCGCTGCTTCTAAAGGACTGCCAAAATTCCAAGCTTTTGTTGTGCAATAAAAACGAAATTAAGCTCCATGAATGATAGTTGGAGAAGGTGAGCTCGAGAGAAAATTGGGTTGTAAAAGTAACGGAGATTAAGGAGATGTGAAGACCATGATGGGGCAGAAGAGATAGACATCTGAGATTGGATAGGATTAGCGTTTAAAATATGGAAGAAGAATCGATGCTCAATAAAGCTTAAAGCTTTGACTGTTCAATAGAACGGAGAATACTCAGTTCTCATCATTTGACAATATTATATAGATTATAATAAATCTTATCTAAATTTAAGAGTCTAAAATGTTTTAAATTTCAATAAAGGAAAAAAGGATTAATCTACTGCATCTCATCGATAAGAAAATAATAAAATTTCCACCACTAACAAGATAAGTCTATTGTTAATTATTGGATCTTATTGTCATCAAATATTATTTATCTTTTACAAATTTAAAAACCGAACTTGAATTTAGTTCCTCAATTTTGAAAAAGCGTCTCAAATGTTGGATTATTAGTTCCTCAAAATCAAATTTTGAGTTACAACGGGAGTTCAGATAGACAAGAAAACCTGAAATCAACATATGAGATACTAGTTTCATCCTACCTGGCCTCCTATATCCAATATTTGCAATTAAATTATCTTCGAAACCCATTTCAGCAAATATAATTAACTTTTAGAACCATATTTTTGTAAATTGGTCTATATTTTATTAGAGGAATTGTAAAGTTTTCTATAGCTACTGCCTACTGGCAATGTCATAATCACATTCCTTACTTTCCAAACATGCACTTGAAAATAGCCAACATTTCCAAATCAAGCGACAACTACACATTATTAGGCAAGCAAAGCCTAGCTCCAACTGTTCGGACATACACATACAGCATAGCACCATGCAGTACAGAGTACAAACACACAGTTCTGCCAGTCATGAAATCAGAAACACCGACAACAGTAAAGCACAACAGTAGCTAGTAGCAGCATGCATTCTGTGAGCACTTGGCCTGTTGCGGTGTGTGGTCATGTTAGCGTAGCAGGGCCCGCACAGTTCCTGGTTGCCGGACGTGCTCGGAGGCACACACTTGCACCGCCTGCAGCACGTCCCGCACGTCCCGCACGCCCGCACGCTGTTTCGGTCGTGTGTGCCTGCTGCACCGCACCCCGCATAGCCCTGTGCAGTCTGCTCCACGGCCATGCAATTGAAACCAAAGTTACAAACCAAAATAACCAGTTTATTACGAACATTATGCGGAGACGCAATCGTACTAGAATCATATCACATGCTTGGTCGCTTTCAGGTTCCACTCTTAATCATGCAATTGTACGATTAATCGATGAAACTTAACTGTTGATTTCTCGTAATTTCGCAGATCAATATATCTCCCGTTCCCTTCAACATAAGATTTACCCAAACTGAACTTCCAAACAATGAGCGGTAAATGGTAATATTCACATACCACTTTTGGCGACAAGAACGATGAACAGGCAGTGTTAATTGCACCGGTTTTTATGCTGACACAAGATCCATATAATTGGTTTAAATCAAGGTTTTAAATATCGATTTCGGTTTGAATTTTGGTATTTAACGAAACCGATATGTTTCAATCATTTCGGTCATTTTAGTCTAAATTTTGACCATTTCGGTTTCGGCCAAAAAAAATTTTTAATTATTAATTGTGTGTTGATCAAAATTTGACTATATTTTGACTTTAAATTAAAAATACGATAAAATTTAAAAAAAAATTATAAAAATTTAAAAAATATGAAAGAATTTATAATTAATTTTACCACAATATTAAATATTATTTTAATTAATAAAAATTAATTTTGATAGTTAATCACTGATATAGTTTATTTTTTACATATTACTATATAAAAAATATATAAGAAATAATATAAATATGATTAAAAATTAAAAATTAACATAAACAAATTTAACTTATTATTAAAATATACTTGACACATATATAATTTATTAATTATAACGTAATACAACTAATCATCATCATCATCATAATCATCATCAGTTGAGTTTGAAACATCTGGATATAAAATTATGAATTCAGTACCTAGACGATGCAAATGAATATTTATAAATATACAAGCCAGAATAATTAGTTCTGTGTGATTTTGTGGTAGCGATTCACATGGGGGTGAAATCGACACATTCTTTTTAGCTTTATTTTCAATGGAATGGTCATGCACGCATGTATGTGAACAGAAAAATAAACGCGTTTCGGTCAAAATCATTTTCATTTCAGTTTCAACCAATATATTTTTTTATTTATTAATTATATTTTGACCAAAATTTAACTTTATTTTAATTATTTTTTAACTTCAAATTAAAAAATTTATAATATGTTTAAAAAATTTTAAAATAATAAACCGTCACGTGAATAGTCCTATGCACGTGAACAATATCTGGCAGAGACCAGCGATGGCACCGGAACCAGGCTGGCAACAGCGATGGCGCAGGTGCGAGGCCAACCCCAGCTCGCGAGAGCAGGGGCCAGGCCGGTGAGGGCGCGAGGCGGGCAAGGGAGCGACGACAAGCGGGCGAGCGCGCGAGAGCCAATCTAGCAAGGGCGCAGGTGCCCGGCTGGTGAGCCCACCCACACAAGCACGCAAGTGCGAGCGCCAGAGGCCGGCTCAAGGGCGCAGGCTCAAGCACGAAGCCGGCACGTTGGCGCAGGCCAGGCGACGGACCGAGCTCCCCGTGCGAGCTCCCCATGCGAGCTCCCCGCATGCAACGCTCGCCCCCCGAGCTCTGTGCTCGCCAAAAACCCTAAACCGCAACAAAATCAACCGATCTGTTGTGCACCGTCCGAAACCGAACCATTTCGACTAAAATGGTTCAATTTCGGCCGAGATTTAAAACTTATTTTAAACCAATAAAAATTTCAAGAGAAGTTGAACAATAATTTTACTAGTTTAGATCTACTTTTACTGTGCATATTCGTCTCCATTTACGCAACTCGTAGTACAATGTGGCGCCCACACAGTAAGGCTAAAATGTGCAAACCAAAGTTTTAAATTTCAATTTCGGTTTCAATCTCGACACTCAGTAAAATCGATGTGTTTCGACCGTTTCAATTTCAGTTTCGGTCGTTTTGGTTTTGACCAAAAGATTTTTTTTTTTTTAGTTATTAATTGTGTGTTGATTAGAGTTTGATTATATTTTGACTTTATTTTGACTTCAAATTAAAAATAGGATAAAATTTTGAAAAAAAATTTAAAAATTATGAAAGAATTTATAATTAATTTTATCATAATATTAAATATTAATTTAATTAATTAAAATTAATTTTGATAGTTGATCACTGATATAGTCTATTTTTAATATATATTACTGTATAAAAAAAAGAAAATATACAAGAAATAATATGAATATGATTAAAAGTTAAAAATTAACATAAGCAAATTTAACTTATCATTAAAAGGTACTTGACACATATATAATTTATTGATTATAACGTAATACAATTAATCATAATCATCATCAGTTGAGTTTGGAACATTTAGATGTAGAATTACAAATTTAGTACTTGAACGATCCGAACGAACATTTGTTGGCATACAATCTAGAACAACTAGCTCTGCGCGATCTCATGGTTGCGGTTCTAAAGTATAACCATACATCGAAAGTCTAAAATGAAAATGATAACGATATTCATTAACAACACATAGTAAAAGTGATCCAATAACCCATGAAAAATAAATATCACACTGTGCGAAGTGTTCAGGAAAAATTACAGCAAAACGCTGATTGATAGCCTTAAGTGAACCTTATTGAGAGACACGATAAATTTGATCATTTACTCTTCCACGTTCTTTTAATGTCTACTCAATTAAAACTTGTTCAAATATGTCATAAGCCAAAGGTGGAATCATTCTACTATAGAATGTGAGATTTGGGTAAAAAATAAACATAATTATTCTTCTTGTTTCAATTGTAACTTAGTCTGAAACTGTAATATAATTACCCGGGTTTGCTATTACCTGTTTTAAAAGAAATATCATATAATTATTAGGATTCATGAATATAAAGCAGATAATAGAAAATACGTCAGAAGAAAAATACTACAACAAAGTGTGATAATAAAATACATAAATTATCATGCAATAAAATAAACCATACAAATATTAAATTTGAATATTATAAAATTATAATAAGATATCAATTTAAAACAATAATGAAAGTATCATTTCATAGGTATATATTCGTATAAAATGATATTAATAAGTATAACAAAAAGAGCATTATAACTTTTTAATAAGAAAATTTTTTAAAAAAATACATAAATTTATAGGGAATCAACATGAATCAGTATTAAAAACAAGAAAATCATAACTCTTAACTACTTACCTCTTTTCTCAGTAGACTACAATAGAAAAAAAAATAGCAACAATGGAGTCAAGTCTCAAATCCTTGGCACATGGATAGCAATGGAATCAGACAGTCTTATATAACGAATTTCTTCCACTGACACACCCGATCTCGTTCCATCAACCACCATTCACCGCTTTCTTTTTTTTTTTACTGTTCATTCACATGGGGGTGGGACCGACCTTTTGCTTTCGGTGAAATAGCCATACGTTCCATCATGCACACATGCACATGAACAGTACCGGTCATGCACGCATGCACACATGAATAGTATTGCTGCTCTACTGTTCACTCGGCTACCAGGTAAGTGCGCAGGTGTTGGCACACGGCTGGCGAGGCGAGGGCGCAGGTGCTGCTCTACTATTCATTCACATGGGGGTGGCCCCAATAAAGGCGCAAGCCCTGGCGCCCGTGCCCAAACCCGCACCCACACCCACACTCGCGCCCGAACTCGCATCCTCTAGTGTCTGCACCCACACCCTCGCACCGGCGAGCTCAAACTGATGCCCTTGTGCCGACCTCTGGCACCCATGCGCTCGCGAGCGCCAAAGGCCAACGCGAGTGCGCAAACACGATACCGGCGAGGCTCGGGCGCAGGTGCGAGGCAGGCGTGGTCATGGTCGCTCGCGATCGTGCCGTCGCCAACCTCACGCACTCTCACTCTGCTCGCCATCGCCGCACGATCTCCCCGCACGAGCTTGCTCACGCTTGCGCCGTCGCCGGTCTCACACCCGCTCGCTCTGCTCGCCGTCTACAAAATCCTAACCTAAATTGAAACTATTTTTGGTGAAATGTCGACCAAAATTTAAAACCTGAGTACAAACCAAACAAGGTGAATTATGAGCAGCAACGACCGGAAGTAGTCATCAACCAAGTTCTAATTTTTCGCCTTGTGATGGGCCAACATGTTCCAGTAGTCATCATGTTTTAACTGCGCCACACTGAAATGTAGATTAAGATGAAAAAACTCAAATTAAATTTATCTTAATCGAGTCTAAAGACATCTTGGAGAGTAACTTGGGACAATTTTGACCCATCTGGGACTAGATTTATTTCAAATCATGTCCAGATAAATCTATAAATGCCATTTTCCTTCCTGATCAGATTGTATTCTGGGCAGCCTAAAGCTTTATTTTATTTCTTGTTCTACCTCACCAATATGCATGTAGGCAACCAAGCGTATTAGAGAATAACTCAATCTTTTAGCGTAGCTCTCCTGTTTTTGAGGCGAAAGTAATAAATAAATAAATAACTTGAAAACCATGTCAAAAAAATACAAATTAGAACTAAAATGTGATGAAAATAGGTTAAAGCCTGAGAAACAAAGGTGACAAACCCGCCATGGACGGTAAATCTTCCCAGTGCCATTTTTTGGAGGTGGAATCACCTGCAAAACACCGTACACATAAAATTAAGATGATTTAAACAGCAACATAAAAAGCCTTGATAATCCTTCAAAAAATATAACACAAACTCACCACCTTGCCAGATCTACCAAAGGCATCATAAAGAGGGATCTGCATGGGAATCATGGCACAACAAATAAATCAAAGAAAATAAGAAGCAAAACATAACACAGTTTGGAGCTACTCCTTGGGACTAGTAAGTAATGACCACCTGGAGGACGCAAAGGAGAAGAGCAAGAGACAATGCTGGGAGCAGAGTTCTCGACGACACCAAGACAAGCTTGGAGTCGAAGCTTTTCTGATAAAAAAAGAGAGAAGGAAGACTGAAGAGCACGCACAGGAGATGTATGGCAGGACAAGTGTTGCTCCGCCTCCGACACCTTAATATTAGAGCTGTTCGTTCTGGTGCTACTGGGACATGGACTAGCCAGTGAAGTTGCCTCAGCATTGCATTGTAACCTTTGGCCTGTCGTCTTATGCTTAAGTCCAGCTGTTGTGTTTCAGGTACTGACCACTGAGAGTGTGGTAAGCTGGGTATGCACACCGAACTTCATATCAAAAATCCAAAACTCTAGTTTCATTAGGATGTCCTTCTAAAAGTTTTTATTGATTTTATATTTTTTCTATTGAATTAGCACAAAGACACGTATAAATAAATACATATATCATTAGAAATAATATAAATTTAATTTTATATATATATATAAAATATGAACTTTCAATACATACTAAAGATTAGTAATCAAAAGTTCAAAAATATGAAAGATTTTGTATATTTTATTATAATAAGTATAGATTGACGGATTATTCATTACTATAAATAAGTTATTTTCAAATACCAAAAATAGCTTTAGTCAAATATTAATATTGATTATTAATCAAGGGTAGTTTTCTCAAACAAAATGTGATTAACTAAACTCATACTTTTATTATTAGCATAGATATTTACACTAATTTTGTATACAAGATATAACAAAAAAATTTCACCAAATGTAGCCAAAATTGAATGTCTATAAGTCTACTAATATACAACCAAGGGCTCTCTTTGATAACGTGTTAAGACTTGGTTTAAATGCAACCTTTGCTCAAGGAATAATCTCAACCATAAAAAATATAATGATCACATTTCATTCTCAACATTAACCAAGCTTAAAATGTTACCAAATGGAACCTAAGAGTCTTAAGTGGCCACCAAACCACTTAAGTTTGCCAATACAAACAAGACTGGAGTCGGTATAACTTTTGTGCTATTTCTACTAACTCATGATCAGAAAGCGCCCTCTTGAGAGCATAAGTAGACTTTTCTACCTATTATTTCAGATACTAGTTTCATAATTTTAAAATAAATTTGACTATGTGCTTACCTGAACTTCGGCCTACTATTATGACCCTTAAAAATCCCAATATTTCCTGTGAAAGACTGACTCATGGATCAAGATGCAACAATCTTCTTAAACGGTCTGCAAAATATTCGATCCGTGCTGAAAACTCTAGCCATCTTTGAAAGCTGTAATGTAATACATCAAGAGAAAAAGATATAACATGCAGTCAGATACAAAACAATAGATAAGACCTACAGTATTTATCCTTGACCAGGACTTTCTGAAACTCTGAAGTTACATAGAACATAGCAATCTTTGGAATTACGCCACAACAGACAGTACAAACATCAGTAAATTCAACAATTGCTGCAATTCATTCACTGTATCTGTGATCATTAAATGCCATTCAGGGTAAAAGCATAATCTCTTATGCTATCCAATCAGGATCTCAGTGTTCAAATGTTGGTATATATACCTTAACAATATCATAAAGCAAAAATTTTGAAGCCCCCTCACTTGGACAGCCTCGTGTTCTGGATGTGTCTGCAGACTATACAAGAAATCCAGCATTTTTCAAACTTGGAAAATGGAAATTAAAAAAAAACTAAACAAAACAAAAGAGGAAGATATCATAGCACAAAAAATAAAGCTAGAAGAAAATATTGATCTCTTTTTCACTCATTTCGTATACATGGTCTCGAGCCTCTGTTAAAGCAACCTGTATTGTACAGAAGGTATCAGCAACAAGGATAGAACCAATTCAAACTGAAGTCAGGGATTGCAAGTAAACCGATTGGATACCTGTCCATATTTTGTTAGGAAATTGCTTGAAAGATTTAATGATGTAACTACAAGATCTTCATTAGCCTTTAGTGCCTGTGCTAGAGCAAATGCACCCTTGTCCTGTACCAGAAACAGAAGATGCACAACATGCAGGATAGCCATTACGAAACAAGCACAGCAAATTCAAAAATAGCAATGCTATGTGAATAAACGTACTCTTATCTCATTGAAACCCAAATCCAGAGATGTCAAAGCTTCATTAACAATTTTCAAGCTGCGAGCCAAGCAAACAGCACCCTGTTCAAAGAAGAGAAGCAGAGGCCCATAAGACAGCAAAATGCAGAAACAAAGTAGCTTATGTTTATCTGATGTGGGACATGACCATACATCATCACCGAGTCCATTAGCTCGCAAATCTAGAGTTGTTAATGTTGTGTTGTACTTTAACGCATCTGCAATATACTCCGCACCCTTTGCACCTATCTGCAGATAGAATTAATGCCTGGTATCCACTGATACATGATTTGAAGAAAAAATTTCAGAGTATTATATATACCTGACACCAACCAAGCTTTAATGTTTCTATCTTCCCATGGAACTTGAGAACTTCACATAGAGCTTTTGCACCTTCAGGTCCCATGGGATTGTAACCTAGTTCCAACTAAAAATGGAATTACAGCTAGGTTATTTATCAAAGCCTGCAAGACTGTATAGCAGAAAATCAAAGTAGTTCAAGACTCACTGTTGTGAGGACAGAATTATCTTTCAAAGCACGAGCTATTTCACTGACTCCTTTAGCATGGATGTTGTTACCCCCCTAGAAAAGAATATCCTTTAGATAAGAGAAAAAAGGAATATATAGATATTATTCTTTAAACACTAATTAATCCCTACCAAAAGCTATTATGTATTCAATTGGATGGAAGATAGCAGTAATAAGAAGACATAAGACATCATGCAAATTCCCTATTCAACTCTCTTCAATAGGAGCAGCAATATCATTGAAGCGAGCATCAATTCTGACTGGCCATATTATGCCTCTATTTTTTTATATCAACAGCACGACCTCCCAGATGCAATAGAACAAACCATGAGCCATCAACACATTCAGTTGCCAGCTCATATTGACTGATTATGTTAAAGCAACCATCAAATTATTCAGAACTCCATGCAATTTCCATTTTGTCAACATTCTTCAAAGAGAACAACCACCAAGAAGCTCCACAACTAGATTGGAGAAGAAATTTCTCAAAAGATATATCGCTGGAATCCTTTGTTTTTGCCAATACTCTTATACAAACAAATAACGGAGAATTTAACCAATATTATCATCAAAAAACATAAGCAGGAGTCTCTCCAGTTTAATTGTTTGAAGGCAATATTCTTCCTTCGCTTTTCAGTTTCTGTTCTATGTAGAATTGATGAACCTTTGCAACTTCAGAATTATCACTTCCCACTTAAGTAATCATATTTCAAGTTTCAGCCGAAGAAGCAACATGAATATCCATCTTGCAAGTTTCTAAAAGAAATTGATTATAAGCATGAGCTGAATCCAGCTTAACTTTTGAACTGGTCTTGAGAGTTCAAGAAACTTGTTGGACAATAGGATAGGGTTTTTATCTTCTTTTGATTGAGTCGTAAGGAGATGTTTGTATCCAACAAAGAATAATTTTCATGTTTAGCATATGCCTGCCCTCACCAAAATCTTTGGAGATTATTCAGTTACATCTTCCTCTTTGAATATTGATGTTGGTTTCAACTTGTTCTGATGTCGACTGAATTAAACCTTGAACTTAAATCTGGCAGTTTACTTCCTTTATCATGTTAGATTTATTTTCAAAAGTAGAATTTTCTGCACAATGCGGCAGGCCTTCATCTTAACTCTTAACTGAATAAGCTTCTACAAAACCAAATTAATACAATTGAACTAGAAACCACTCCAAAAACTCGCACATCAAAATTACCTATTAATATGGACCACAGATTATACACGAAAACTAACAAGATGCTGATAATTATGTTGTTTAAAAATGATTACAATTATAAATCAGAAGAAAATGGTTCAAAAGAAATATATAATTATTCATTTAAAAAACAGAATGATATACTTTGTTCTGCAAATTAGACATGAAATGGTTGAGAAGGCTTTTCATACCAAGTGCTTCATATGATAATGGCCAAATCAAGGATTGGGACTGAATGGCTCACTAGCAGAAGAAGAATTACACTTAATGTATCCACAATAAATTCAACAAAATCGTCCTCATCCAGTAATTTCAATTTAAAATTTTAATTAGATGCCAAAAATCAGGGGAAAAAAAGGCACCTGCAGATCTTGGATTGTTTGAACCTAATCATGCCTAAAGTTTGGGCCAAAATGTTAACAATTAACAATGAGAAGACTCTGTCAGATGAGTCAGTTTGTAAAGCAAAAAAATCTCAATAACATTTAGGATGTATTGAAGATTGGACATTGTCCAAGGAAGTTGGCTGGATTTACCATAGCCATGTTCAATCAAAGCACCTAGCACTAGGTTAATACCTTGAGGTCAAGGAATCAAAGAACATACAGAGGGTCGTGTTCCTCTTCTCCCTCTCTCAATCGAAAATAAAACTGACTCGTGAAAAGCTGAAAAGATATATCAAATGTTTGATTAATCATCAATGGATCCCCCAGCTGAAGTTTCAAAAACTAGTGTTCTCATATACAAATACAGCTTTATTGAGTGTGAAACAACATTCTACTAAAACTTGCTTCAACCTCAAAGATAGGTCATGCAACAACCAGAGACTAACTTATAAAGAAGCTCAAGAGAATCTAAAGCACACTTACTGAACCCATTAACAATTTATCTGAACATAAATACAATGTTTAAGTAGAAGAAATTGCATATGAAGATACAAAGTAGCAAAACATCTGCAGCTAGTAGCATATCCTAGACAAATTCCAGGGAAAAATGCCTTAAGGAAGTTTCCAAACAATATGCAGGTCATCTCGCAAATAATATCATCATTTATTGAAATAGAGATGAAAAGTCTATAAAAGCATAATAAAAGTTCATAAAGGTCACTTCCAAACTCACCAAATCAATGGTTGTTATCGTTCGGTTCTGCTTTAGTGCATCTGCAATCCTTTCAGCCCCCTGTTACATGTCTATCTTCTTAAATGCAAGAAGTAAAACCAGATACCAACTATCTAACAACAATTGAAATAAGAAAAGCCTCAAAAATTAATCAAAAAATAAGCAAAGGACAAAAGATGGCAATTAGGTTTAGCATATGGGCAAGAGATCAGTTTAATTGCCCAAAACTTCTCACATAAAGCAAAACTAAAAACCAAACAGAAAGATCAAAGAGGCAGATGCAAGAAATATATTCAGCTCCAACTCGATCACATATGCTCTTAGCTAAACATTTAGATTTTGCAAACCAGAGAGACAGATAAGTTTATAGTACCTCGTCACAAATGTCATTCATATACAGATTCAACCACAATAAATATTTGGACTTCTTGATGTATTCCGCAACATGGAAGGCACCTTTTGAGCCAATATCATTGTTTCCTATGTCCAAAAGCGTCACTTTCCCTACGGTGCAGATCAGAGAACAATGTACGTATTAGCTGAGAAACAACTCAGTTGAAGTCGTATGATACAGTAAATTGCTGAATGAGGTGTGACAGACCTCTATGGGCCGATAAACCTGAAATCAATGCCCGTATGCCCTCATTCCCAATAACATTGCCATGCAAATGAAGTTCCTGTGCAGCTTTAAAAAGTCAATTCAACTATTAGTAGGAACTATTTCTTGAGCTTCAAAAGCATTGAGGCCTTCCAACATCAAAACATTATGAAAATACTATGTTCACAAAAGAACTTTACAGAACAACCACATTCAACAAGGAAAATCAAGGTTTTTCCAACTAGATTAAATTGGGAGTGATTATTCTTGTGACAAAACAGGAACAAATTTTAGTGAATCCTTCTTAGTTTGAGATATTTACCACAATTCATTTGATTTGGTGACTATAATAAATTTAGCCAAGATAAGATGTCTTGTTCCGGTGCATGTCTCACAAAGCATAAAACCAGTAGTTTTATCAAACTAGCTTTTAACAAAACCTAATTTTTATATAAGACGCTTAAAAGAATAAGTTCAGAAGTTGCAAAATCAAAAGAAACTAAATCAAAAATCAAGAGTTCATAGCAAATAATTTAATTTGTTCTTTTACTTAACTTAAAATTTATCTTATCTATTACTCTCATACGTTGGAATTATCTTTATTAAGATGTCATAAGTTTTCTAATTTAAGTCAAGACTTATTCTCAGATTCACCAACCAATAAATCCTACTCAATTTAAGACTTGAAAAGAATAAATTATTATTTAGGTTTTCTCCTTAGATTGACTTGTATATCACTTCTACCAACCTAATTAAGTTTTAAAACTGAATTATATTCTATTTAGGACTTAAGAAAACATAAACATACTCAATTTAGGATTTCTAATACTTATATAAATAGGCCCGTGGGAAAATTATTATTTTCTCAATAAAGTTCTATTTTAATAATTTTTTTCTTTTTCTTACAAATTCAAAAAAAATTTAACAAAGGCAACGGTGCCCTCTTCGTTTTCTATGTTTCTTGCTACGTCAATTAATATCAAAACGAGATTTTCCTATCTTAATATTTAATAATGACGCAACCAACAGCAACTCTAGGGACAATACTCTTATGGGTACTCACATCAATCATGAATATTTTAATTCGTCCATAGAGGTAATTCATAGTTCACTTGCACGTTTGATGCTGAGAATAAATTAACTTAAAAGCTTAAATCAACCACGTTGACAAATCGGAAAAGTGACTCACGATCTAGTTGGTTAAAAAAAGACTCCCCAAGTGAATTCAAAAAGTTTATAAATCCTTGAAAATTCCACCAATGAAGAAATTGAAGACATCTTTCATTAATCAGTTTCTGAGCATGATGGACATTATAATTTCTGCTTAGAGATTGATCACTCATCTTTTAATGATCAACTTCAGATTAAAAATTTTCTCGATTAACTTGTTGAAATTGAATGTTTTTCAACTACATGAAAATTAAAGGTTCAAATAAAATGAAGATTGTTACCTATCGACTCAAGAGGTGTATCAGTTTGATGAGAATGTATCTAATTGGAAAGAATAATCCAAAATAAAACTCAATTCACGCATGACCACAGAGGAACTCTTCTTAAAAAAAAATTCTTTCCCATAAATTATGACCAAATATTCTTTCAATAATATCAAAATTATCGAAAAAATAATAACACTGTAAAGGCTTTGCTGAGGAGTTCTATCAATTACCTACACATAATGACCTAGTAGAGATTGAATTTTATCAAGTGGCGAGATTTATCAGTAGGTAACACAATTATTCAAGATAGAATTTTCTTACAACCTATTCGAATAGTTAATAAAATTAAGAGTACAACTCATGTGAAGTCTCAATTAAGATGACCTATTATCTAAAATCAAATGAGGATGATTGATGAAAATTCAAAAAAACGCAAAATTTATTCCTAATAGAGATGCAGCTACACAATATCTTTGACCTCGTATACAAGTAAATCCTGAAGCTAGACCTTCAAAGTCATCAAAAATACTGCATCAACAAAAAATCCAAATTTAAATCCTAAATTGAAGTGCTATCATTATGATAAATTTGAACATCGCTCTAATATTTGTCCAACATAACAACCTAATGTTTGTCCAGCATAACAACCTATAAACCTGATTACCAATGATAATTATGTGGATGAAGACTTACACGACTTAAAAAATGATGACTTAACTTATGATTAAGATAACTATAAAGATGGAGTATTCGAGAAATCTTAATGGTAAAAAGTTATCTTTAATAGTTCAAATTTTGATGTACATTCTTAAGAAAGGAAAACATACGACATAATATCTTTTGCATTCAATACATAGTAAATAATAAGATTTGTAATATGATTAGTAGAGACGATAAGAATATCTTCTCTAAGACTACAATTAACAAACTTCAATTGAAAACAGAACCACATTTCTCTTCATGCAAAATTGGCTAAATCAAAAAAATCAATAAAATCAAGATAACTAAATAATATCAAATTTATTTTTCATTAAAAAATTTTACAATAGTGAAATAACTTGCAATGTTATAAAAATGAATGCATGGTATATCCTTCTTGACAGAGATTCCATACTTTGCAAATAAAACAATCGCTACATTTTCTTAAAAAGTGAAAAAAAAATTATCTTCTTCTATTAACAAAGAGCATCAACCTAAAATTTCACAAGTAGAGTCATGTTTTTTTAATTGTGCAAAATTTTATAAACGAGATAAAATAAACAACTCAAATATTTTTTATGAGTAAGAGAAAGGTAAAGAATGTCTATTGAAGCTCAAGAAAGTTTGCAATATTTAATAAAGAAATTCAAGGAAATCATGCATAACAATCTCGCAGACGAACTACTCCCAATGAAAAATATTTAACACCACAATGACCTCGTCCTTCACATAAATTACCAAATTCATCCCACTATAGCATGAGCCCCAAGGAGTCACAAATTTTGTAAAAGAAAATTACATAGTTAATTAAAAAAATAGAAGAACCAACATAAACTCATGTACAATTCCAGCCTTATTGATATCTAAGAAAAATGAAAGCTGACAAATGTGTATAGATACTCAAGATGTCAACAGAGTCATAGTAAAATATAGATTATCAATTCTTTATTTAAAAGACATATAAGATATATTGAAAGGGTCAAATGTGCTCTCTAAAATAGATTCAAGGAATCGATATTATCAAATCAAAATTAGACTAGCCAATGAATAAAAAATAACTTTTAAAATATAAAAACTTTATGAGTGACTTGTTATGCACCACTCTCAAATACATCAAACACCTTTTATGCGATTGATAAGTTAGGTACTCAAATTTTTTTATTAGTTATTTTGTTATTTGGTTTAATGATATCATGATAAATAACCATAACGAAGAACATAAAAAATATTTAAGAAAAACATAAAAATTATCTAACAAAAATATTTATTGTATTGAGAAAAGAGAAATTATATATCAACTTAAAAAAGTACAGTTTTATGACTAATCACTTGATATTTTTGGGATTTATGGTAAGTGCTAAAAGCATCCATATTGGTGAAGAAAAAGTAAAAGCTATTAATAAGTAATCGATATAAAAAACTGTATTAGAATTTAGGAGTTTTATGGCCTAATAATATTTTATAGAAAGTTTATCAAAAATATCAGTTTTATTGCAACATTAATAACTAAGTGTTTGAAATAAGGAAAATTCTCATATACTCAAAAATTTAATAGGAGCTTTAAACTGATCAAATATAAGTTGTTACCACACCTATTTTGGCACTACCAAACTTCGGGAAATTATTTGAGATTGTGATACTTCTTACATTTGCATTAGAACTATTTTATCTCAAGAATGAATATTAGTAACTTTCTATAGTAAGAAATTGAGTGAAACTCAAAAAAAGTGATCAATATATGGGCTGGAGTTCTATGCAATCGTATAAATAGTTTGTCAATAAAAGCACTATCTAATTCAACGAGAATTCATTTTATAAAATGACCACCAAACTTTGAAATTCATTAATAGTCAAAAATTTTTGAATTGCATATATGCCCAGTCGTCATTATTCTTGTAATAATACACATATATTTTAAAGCATAAATCTAAACAAAAAAATAAAATAGTTGATGTTTTTAGCCTAAGACATCTTTAATAATGACCATGAATAATGAAATTAAAGAATTTGATTATTTAAAGAAATTGTATGTTGAACAAAAAGATTTCAAAGAGTTTAGAAAATGTCAAATAGGACAAAAAAAATTTATATTTCCATGAAAACTTCCTCTTTAAGAGTACTCGTCTTTGTATTCTGAAGTGTTCTTTAAGAGAAAATGTTATAAAAGAATTACATAATGGTGACGTAACAAGACATCTTGAGCATGACAAGAGCATTGTATTTGTTGAAAATTGTTACTATTAGTCACAACTTAAAAGAGACGTTGATTATTTCATACAAAGGTGTTATGTATACCAAATAGCAAAAAAAACCTCTCAAAATACTGACAATTATACCTTATTGCATGTGCCAAATATTTCATGGGAGGAACTATTGATGGGCTTCTTTTTAGATTTTTCAGGACTCAACGAGGTTTAAATTCGATATTTATTATTGTTGATAGATTTTCTAATGTGGCACACTTTATTCAACATAAAAAGATAGCAAAAACAACAAGAGTGACTAATTTATTCTCTCAGAAAGTTGAAAGGCTATATAAAATACCAAAAACCATCACTTCTGATCTAACAATTTCTAAATCACTTCTAGAGGATATTATAGAGATAGTTTGACACATGTAAACATCATCGATGTCTTACAAGCAACAAACTGATGAGCAATTTGAAATGATCAATTAAACACTTATAAGTATTATACGGTATCTTACAAGCGACAAATCAAATCAGTTGGACTATACACTTGCATAAGTTGAATTTGCTTTCGATAACATGAAAAACAAGTGTACAGAAAAATCATCAATCAAAATCATCTATGAAAGAAACCCAAAATACAAATTAAAGCTAGTAGTGTTTCCCAAATTGCAAGGAATAAAATAGCTGCAGACAACATTATGAAAAAAATCATTAAAGTGCATACTAAGATAAAGTAAAAACTAGAGGAATTCAATGTCAAATACAAAAATAAAGCAGACATTCATAAACATCCAAAAGTGCTTCAAGAAAGAAATCCAATGGTGGTGGACTTGAGGAAAAAATGACTATTAGGTAAAACTTATAATAGATTGAAGTAGAAGAAAACTGGGTCTTTGAATATACTAAGAAAGATAAATGACAATATCTACATCATCAACCTCCCCAAAGAATTTGGAGATCTCAAACACTTTCAATATTCAAAATCTATTTAAATTTCCTCACCTAAGGACTATTAAGTTATCAAGAAATAACTCGAGAACTTCTTTACAAAAAAGGGGCACTAATGTAAAACGTTTTTTAGAAACTGCAAGATCAAAAAATGCTAAATTCTTTGTAAATAATTAGATTTATTCTTTTACTTAAAGTTTATTTTATTTAATACTTCTATATGTTAAAATTATCCTTATTAAAATGTCACAAATCTCTTCTACTTTGAATCAGTTAAATCTTATTCGCAGATTTCACTAATCAATAATGGTTTTGAATTAAATTTTATTCAATTTAGGACTTAAGAAGGTTAAATCATTATTTAAGTTTTACTCTTCCGATGTTGACTTGTCTAGCACTTCTACAAACTCAATTAAGTTTCAAAGCAGAGTTATATTCAATTTAAAATTTGGAAAGACAGAAATATACTCGGTTTAGGATTTTTGTTAACTGTAAAAATAAACCTCATCCCTATGGACATGGGGTAACTATTTTTTCAATAAAATTCTACTTTAATGAATTTTCTTTTTTTCTTCTAAATTCATAGAGTTCTTAATGAAGACGACGGTATTCTCTTTGTTTCTCATGTTTCTTGCTGCATCATGTTTGTCCCATATGATGTCTGGAAGAATCACAGGAACAAACCACATCAATATGGCACAAATGGCAGACATCAACTATGGTTGGGAAATAACAGCCACAACTTTTCTGGAAAAAAAATTAAAAAATTCACACAAACCCAGAGTAAATAGAGTGAAGTAGCGAGCATGCAGCTATAAATAAATCAAGACACAATTTCACAATAAAATCTTCACTTTCTCATCCAAAACTCCCCATGAACTTCTGTTCTACACTACTGCTAATAAATCAAAATTCACACTAAAAGAATCAGGTATTGTGACAACTACATAATTGCCAGCTTTTTCAAGTTATATATATCAGAATAATATCATGTTCTTTTTATCAAGAAAACAGATAAAAGCCAGTAGCTTACTTCTGGAATTATTTCTGCATCACAATGAATCAGAAACAAGGATGTCATATCATTAAAAAATAAAAAATAAAAAATCCTGTTGGGGATGAAACAGATTACATCAAGTTGATCAAGCAGAATAAACTTTTATGAACCAAGATATCCATCTCAAAAGATCATCTGAATGGCTTGTTTAAAGAACTCAGAAAAATCATGTTTCATACAGGTAAAATAACAGTAACAGAAATATAAATATAATGAGTTAAAATCATACCCTCAATAACATTTTATCTTTACTGGCTCAATCTCTTTGGGCAATAGAAAGATGACAGAAATATAAGGGAAATGTGACAGAAGTACTGAAATGAAATAATACCCTCAATGACTTGTTTCCTTCAATCCCTTTAGCTAAACTCGCAGCACCCAGGGCACCACCATAATTGCCACTAGAAAAAGATTTAAACACTATTAATATTTCAAAATCTTAAAATCAGGCTGAAAGGACTACAATTATGCAACAGAATGATGCACAAATATTTGCGATTGCAAATATACATTATCAGATGAAAATGCAACAGAAAAGTGATAGTAACTTGAGATGGATTGACCGAATCGTGTTATTCTCAAGAAGTGCTGCAGCCAGACTTGCAAATCCCTATCAATCAGGACAAAAAAAGAGAATTTAAGGCAAAGAAAATTCACAAGATTAACAAATCAAATTAGAATCCTATAAACCTACGATAAAACCATATAGCATACAGTATACTCAATCATATTGTTATTCAGCTCGAGAACACGTAAAGACGAATTCTTTTTTAGCATCTCTGCAATAGCCTTCGCTCCCTGCAAAGAAATTTACCATTCGTAAGCATGTGGTAATTGGGAATTTTGTCAATCCTTCGATACATAAAATTCAAATTCAACAGAAATAAGCACAAAAAATTTCATAAAACCTCATCTCCAATACTAGTGCTGTTCAGCTGTATTTTCTGAATGCTTGAATTCCCCATCATAATGTCAGACAGACTCTGAAAAATATGACCCTATGGCTTAGTTTTGTAACTGTTCTACAAGCGTCAAAAGAAAGAAGACAAATAATTGTGACAGCAGCATTCCCCACCATAATGTCAGATAGACTGTAAATATGAACCCTATGGCTTAGTTGTGTAACAGTTCTACAAGCATAAAAAAAAGTTGTATAGAAGAAAGAACAATATATGAGATGCCTATCTTTTGACAAGTACCATATATAAAATGGCTAATCTCATTCAAGTTGCAATATTAGTAGGAGAATAAATCAGGCATTCATCATAAAAATAATTAGCCATTTTGGATTTTCCATCATGCTTGTAGGCAAACACAACTCCTTGTCTCAAACCATCTTATCTTACAAATTTGACTAGATTTAAATTTTTTAGAAAATTTATGACCAGATTATGTCACAATGTTGATATCTTACCACCAACATCCTTCAGAGATATGTGTGAGTCAATCTCTTTCAGATATTTCTCCACAATAAGGCACCAATTTTTGGGTAAATAAGGAGTGTAGCACCATTCCTATAATCTTTTATCACACCAACATCTAATTGCAAAATTCTGTTCATCCATCCAATGAAGTCATGCACAGTCGGTTCACAACCAATTGGGCTTAAAACTTCAATTTTACAGCTGTTGTATCTATTGACATAAAATGAATGCCATGACAATTAAGAGTATTTCTATCCCATTTTTTTTATATTTTTCACTTAATGAAGTTTTAATGACTTAAGATGTTTTGAGTCTGAGTCTAGCTTGGTCACCAGGCAATTAAAATACTCAAGAAGGACAGACACACTTGACCAGCTAGACAAAACAGCAAGGGAACACAATGACACCTATGTTTAAAGTAACGGAAGTGATGGCTGCCATTATTCAAGGATATTAACCTGACATAAAGTGTTAATGTTACAAAATAAATTGCCTTTAAAAACATAGCAATTGTTTAAGGAAGAATTCCTTGAGAAAAAACAATCTTAACTTATAATCATCCCAACCACAGTATAATTTATCTAAAGTTTAGTTTTAGTTTAGTTTAGTTTAAGTCCAAGCATGAAACTTATGAACCATTCCATGGCTTAGAATGAAAATAGACTATTGCAAAAGGACACCAGTGTAAATTCGGTATTGTGATTTGATTAAAGCAACCTAGTGCATGAAAGAGATATCTCTACAACTATGTTAGAACATTGTGTTTATAAATGCACCAATCATAACAACTCAAGTGAATGGAGAACAGTAAACAACCAAAGAACCAACATATTCTGATGATTGCTGAAGTATATAATTGATGAATGTTTTCAGAACATAAAGTGCATACACAGGTATTATCATAGAAGTGAAGGCATTGTTTGCGTACTTTATGTATCCCAATTTTAGTAGTAACAGTAAAGGCAATGGACAGAGGCCCTGTCAAACATCAAAAAAGTAAATTGGATATTCAATTGCATATGCAAAGATTCAAAATCACAAGTGAGAGGATAAGAATTAGTTTTGCACATTAAATGGAACAGAAAACTCGGACAAGATCATGGATACAGATCAGCTTTTGATGATTTCAAGTACAGGATATTGTCAACCTAGGATATGACTAAATGCTTAAAGTGGCCTCCCACAGAACACATTCAACCTAGGAATGTGCTTAAATGCTTAAAATGGTCTCATGTAGAAGAAAGTTTTAACAGTTCTCTTCCCTCTTTATGATATAACAAAGCACTTAAAAATTGCAATATGAGATCACAGTAACCTTAGCTCCCTCATCACCAATAGCATTTCCAGACAGATTGAGAGTTTTTAACGCAGCATTGGCTTGAAGAACACCATCAAATGCTCTCAGTCCTGCTGCAGTTATGCCATTGCCAGAAAAATCTACTTCCTCTGCACTCTGAAATATGCATTCATAAAGTATTAATAATAACACTTAAATATTTCACCACAAGGCCCATGACTGTTATTGGCGAAAAAATGTAGAATAGTCTTGATATTTGAAGTAGTTAATTTATAAAGAAATAATAAAAAGGTTAGAAAAGCCAAACCTGATTATAACCTAAGCTTTCAGCAAGAAAGAACAGCCCCTCATCCCCAAAGTTACGGCCTGTAAAAGTCAAACAAATAGTTCAAGATCAAATTATAATCAAATAAGTAATTAGATAATGATACTCATTAACTCAAAAGGTTTCCAAAGAAGTAAGGGTCAAAAGAAGTCGAGATGCATGCAGGTTTAATGACAAAAATTCAGCAGGTTCACATGCCACAAATTTTTGAGCATGTCTATTCAAAATTGTTGAGAATGAGATTCACGAAAAAAAATGACCATCATGGAGGCATGTACAAGTTTTATGAATTAAAACCACAATAAACATAACGTTGTTATTTAAAAGCTTACCTGACATGTCAACACTTCTGAAAGACCTTAGTTCTTTGGCAAATTCATTAAGCTTTTGCCTGGAATCTCTTTCAATCTTAAAACTAATGCCTGATGACAAATTAGTGCCAGGAGCAAAGGACCATCTCATTCCCGGCAAGGAAGATCTATTCTCTGCAACACTTGCACCCCTTGGTTTTGGTACGAGTACTTTTTCAACAACCTTCCATAAGACTGTCAGCTGAAAAAACAAATTAGCAGCCTGTCCAGATTATCAGTTGTCATGAAAACCAACTACTAGTTTACATACTGTGACAAGTTAAACAACATGTCCATAACCAAAAAAATTTAAGAAAATGAATAATTCAGATAGTGCTGTCTGACCTGTGTGCTCAATAGGGATTTCATGATCACATATCAAAACAATCTGGTGAATGATAATTAGAAGAAGGAAGGAAGAGACAATACACATAATTCCATCAAAGCATAGGAAAGAGACTGACACTCTCATCTGACTTGTTTACACTTTTGAGAAATTGGGAGCGCAGAAGATTTCTTAATCAAAATATCACCTATAGACTATTGCATCCAATACTAAATTATAACAACACAACCATATCATACAAATATCAAGATAAGCAAGCACCAAAATATGAACTTTTATGGTCCCAATGACATGCAGTTTGCCCTATATAGAAACTATTAATATGGACAAGTGTGGAAAAAATGAATGTCAATAGAGCATGTTGTTATCTACTGAAATAACTTACTTGGCTATTTAAATGGGTTACAGGAAAACCTTCTCTTTTTCACCAGTCATCTGAAAGATTTATCCAAAGGGCTCTTAAATTGATGAACCTAACCAACCAAACAAGAAACATCTTTACGTACCAGTTGGTCTTACATCTATTGTGTGAATGATCTGGACATCCACCAATTGCATTTGCAAGGGAACTCAAAGCAAATACACTGAGGATTAATGCCATTTAAATTATGAATAAAAAATTGCTCTATGATCCCTCCAACACATTATGCCCCCCAGACTTCAGTAGAATATTGAATGCCTTTTATGATAGCCTTCTTCTTGTTAAGTCAAAAGGAATACATGCAGATTATGCTCTCCAAATCGATGTATTGTGAGATCCCAAGCTTCGAGGTATAAAGGGAAAGTTAAATTTGCATCTTAGTCAAACAAATTAGTAAAAGGAATACCAAGCAAGTCCACTTAAACGAATCTAACATAGTCAAGTGCCATCTAAGCTTTCAGTGACCTTTTTTTTCTAATATCTACATCAACCTTCTCTACCTGAACCAAACGAAACATTTTTCTCTAAAATAAGAAGCATCTCTAACAAGCTACCGGCAATCTAGAAACCTTGATAATCATGGAAAATATGATATGCGACCCCAATATGTCGAAGTAATAAAAACACCTTTCATACTAAAACTGGTTTTCTTCTTGATGAAAAAGAAAAATAACAACTTAAGACTCCAAATTTTCATGCCAGAAGCACAAAAGTTTTGCCATAACTTCACAATGTGAGAAGAAAACCTAGTTCACCAAATAAGGCCATTCCCGAGCCCTTTCAAGAAGAAAGCAAAAAGCCTCACCGAAGGTGATAGCAAGAAAAGCCCCCGCAGGCAACACGACCGACGCGATCTCCTGAACAGTCACCGACGGCAAGCTCCGCGGCGCCTGCGACTCCCGATACACTCTTCTCGCCCCACCTTTCTCTCCGGAAGCGGCCCTGGGAGCAAGAACAAGGTGACGCCTCCCTCCGACCCGGGGGCGCGGAGCTGCGGGACTGAGGGGGGGGAACACGAGGCTCCGGCGCCGGTGCAAGGCGGAACAGGACGGGGGCGAGAGTTCACGGTGGAGGCCGGGCTTGCAGGGGTAGGAGAAGAAGGTGAAGGACGCCATTGGAGAAGGAGCCAGTGCTGGCTTCGCGGAGGAGACGGCTTTGCAGAGGAGATTAGAGAGGATAGGGCGGTCGGATTGATCGGGTCGAGGACTATAACGGTATGTTTGGAACGGGGTCATGGTCAAAGTCAAGGTCAAGATTAGTAAACTATTTTTGTAAATTAATATTTTTTTATTAAAATTAAGACTTCAATAATTTAAAGCTCAAAAAACTATTTAATTTTTTATAATAATTTAATTTAATAATAATATAAAATAATAAATATTAATTTCACAAGATAAAAAAAAAATTTCAAAAAAATGCTGACCCGGTCCCTGACCTCAAACCAAACAGGCCCTAAACGGGTTAGCTTTGAATTGGACCGACAGAAGATCCAGCCCAAATCGTCCTAGGGCCAAGGGGTGGCATACTTGGATGCAGTCATTTTCTTGTTCTTTTTCTTTTCTGCCTTTTTTATCTTTTCTTTTTTTTTTTTAATTTTGTTGGCAGAGTAAAGCATAATATTCATTACTCAAAAATCAAATTGCAAGGTGACTAGACTTCTTTGGGAAGAAGACTGTCCCAAAATTCATCCAGTGCAAAAATTCTCTCTGAGCAGCTCTTTTATGAAGTAATTTGTAGTCAAATTACAAATATGAAATTGCGATTAAAATACTCTTAAGAAGTGATTTTGACTCATAAATTATTTATTTGACGAGATTTTAAGTGGCGTGAATTCATGACTTTAAATAAAGGCAAACTTCAATTATTAATTATTTTAATAATTGTTAGAAATTTTTAATTAAAAAATCTAAAATGATGTAAAATATAATATGAGGATTTTGTTTCACTTTACAAGTAATTTAATAAAAAATAAATTTAGGCTAGGACCATTCCTCTTGCTCTTGTAATACACTCTAAATTTGGATTGTTGCTATGTTCGACCTTGACTTATCTCCTCACACAACCTTACTGATTTGACTTTGGTTTGAGTAGTCCCCCAATCTGGTTAGATTTTTTATCGGGCTTAGTCAACTTGAAGTGAAGTGGTTTGAAGTAGTTTGATTTGCCTGATTCAATTTGGAGTTAGCTTCACTCCACTTTAACACCAAGTTTAACTAACTTCGTTTGCTTGATCCCAATTTAGGTTGGGCCACCTTAGTTCAATTAGATTTTAGCTAGACCGGACTAGGTTGATTAGCATGATTTGAACCGGCTCAGGACAACTTAACTTTGATTCATCCAAACTTGGTTTGACTTGACCATGCTTAATCAACTTGGCTTGGGTAAATTTGCATTGACCATTTTTGAATTGATGTCTTAATTAGGCTTGGCTAACCTGATTCGGTTTGGTTCACCTTGGCTCAATCTGATTTATCGTGATTGAGTTCAGTTTTGGATCAATTTGGTTTAGGTTGGTTTAGTTCATCCTAGTCTGATCTAGTTTTGGTTTAGTTTGGCTCAACTTGGTTCAGTTTGCCCTAGTCCAGTTATGTTTCGATCTTGCTGGATGTCCCTAACCAATGCAGAGCCTTTATGGGAAATTATGGCCATATTTGATGTTGGATCTTTTATTGAGGAAAGGTGGCTTTGTATTTCTGGAAAAAAATAGATTACTTTAAAAAGCATGTACTATGGTAGGTTCAGTGAAACATAGATTTGCTCATAAAATAATCATCCTAGCACACTAGGCCAAAGGATACTGAAGATTAAGCACTGAAAATGGTTCTTACTCCTTATCATAGTCCAGTCAGATATGAATAGTGACTTTATATTATGGTCCAAAAAAACATGTCTCTAACTATTGCTAACATATGTGATTGGGTTTATTTTTTAGCAGGCTACCTTGTAGTTTTGTTTGTCTTCTAACAAAGGAAAGGGTTTGCACTTAGGGGTCCAAATGGTCATTTTTAGCCTTCCTAGTTTTATAAGTTGTATCTACCTTGCAATTTTCTCTTCTTGTTTTGGAGATTTCATCCAGGTTCTTGATGACAATAAAATGACATCCAAGTTAAATAGGAGACAAAAGCAATGGAAATGAAAGATATTATGTTCAAACATAGCCTACTTCATGCACTATGTCAAAATCTGATTTTTTATATTTGAAATTAGGCCAAGCAAGCTTCAAAGTGAAGGTCCCAAGCCTATACAGGCTCATTCCATTGGCAGCCAGTTTATTTTATTCATGATATAATTGTGTTGTACGATCGCTAGTTTCTAAAGAGAAGTAAGGTGATCACTTGATAATTATTGACGGAGCTCGATTCTTCACTAATTTTGATTTAAAAGGCTCTTCGAGTTCAATCCATCAGGCCACTCTTTTACTAATCTGCAATAAAAGAAAAAGTGAGGAGGACCATCAAAAACTCTTAGATGGTAGTTACTTCAATGCTCAAGTCAGTTATGGGTTATTAAGAGAAGAGAGACGGCTGCATATCATAGGTTATAGAGCGTATCCAAATTCCACGATTTAGAGATAGTAATCTTTCCGAATTACTTATAATAGATTATCATAGATCCTAGATTTGTCAGGGGTTCTTTGAGAATAAAAGTCCATAACGATATGAAATTTGGACTACTTATACTGAGGTGTTCAAGATCAATGAAAATTTAGTATAATTATTTCGGTCAAGGATGTCGGACTCCTTATGCCTATGTGTCAAGCCTCTTGTGACCCATGTGTTGAGAGCTCATTGCAGCTCGGTCTCAAGGCTATTTTTCACCTCAGGTATATTGATTTGTGACTCGTCTGAGATTTAATTCTCGTTGACCATTTAGGCTGACTGATTCACTTTAATGTATCATCAGTGTCTCCCAAAACCTAGATGCCAAGTCTTCCAAACTCGGTGTTTAGGGTTACTAGAAGGCGGCATGTTTCTTTCCAATGTAATTCTTTGAGAATCACCTCATCGTCTTTATCAGCTGTCATTTGGCTTTCAAAAACGAATTACCATTTCATCAACTTCAAGTAATTAGTTTGACTTTGCCTTCTTTCAAGGTGGTAATTTACTCATTTATTAAAGTGACCTTTTGTATGCCTCTTAATTGCTCTTTCTAAGATTGCTTTTAACCAAGGTTTAAAGTATCAGTATTGGTTTTGGTTTCAGTATCCAGCGAAACTGATACGTTTCAGCCATTACGGCCGTTTCGGTTTCGAACAAAAGATTTTTTTTATTTATTAATTATGTGTTGACCAGAGTTTGACTATATTTTGATTGTATTTTGATTTCAAATTAAAAATACGATAAAATATTTGAAAAAATTTGAAAAAATTTGAAAAATTAGGAAAACATTTATACTTAATTTTACCATAATATTAAATATTATTTTAGTTAATTAAAATTATTTTTGATAGTTAATCACTGATATAGTTTATTTTTAATATATATTAGTATATTAAAAAAACATACAAGAACTAATATGAATATGATTAAAAATTAAAAATTAATATAAGCAAATTTAACTTTTCATTAAAATGTACTTCACACATACATAATTTATAAATTATAAGATAATACGACTAATCATCATCATCATCATAATCATCATCGGTTGAGTTTGGAACATTTGGGTGTGGAATTACAAATTCACTACTTGGACGATCCAGACGAGCATTTGTAAGCATACGAGCCAGAACAACTAACTCTGCAGGATCTCGTAGTAGCGATTCTGAAGTATAACCATACATCGAATATCCAAAATAAAAATGATAACTATATTCATTGACAACACATAATAAAAGTGGTCCAATAACTCATAAAAAATAAATATTACACTGTACGAAGTGTTCAGGGAAAATTACGGTAAGAAGCTAATTGATAGCATTAAGTGAAACTTGTTGAGAGACACGATAAATTTGATCATTTACTCTTCCACAGTCTTGTAATGTCTGCTCAATTAAAGCTTGTTCAAGTATATCATAAGCCGAAGGTGGAATCATTCTACAATAAAATATAAGTTTTTGGCAAGAATGGACAAAATTATTCTTCCTATTTCTAATATAACTTGGTCTGGAACTGTAATATAATCATTCGGATTTGCCATTATCTATTCCAAAAAAATATCTTATAATTGTCAGGATTTATAAATATAAAATAGATAATAAAAAATACGTCAGAAGAAAAATATTATAATAAATTGTGCTAATGAAATAGATAAATTATCATGCGATAAAATAAACCATATAGATATTAAATTTAAATATCATAAAATTATAATAAAATATCAATTTAAGACAATAATGAAAATATCATTTCATAGATAGCATAAATTCACGTCTTATAACCACATGTTGTTCCGAGGTGGATCTTGAAAAGATTGGTATTCTTCATCACCATACTCATCAGTACGATGGAGTTGTGATTGATACTATTATTCAGCATGCAGATAGTACGAAGTCGTATGGTCCTGCATTGACTGATGATATCCTGCATTAAAAGAATACATCTCGCTATGATAACTATCATAGTAACTAGAGCTCGCATTATCTGTTGGACCTTGATTGACATCTTGTCTACCATGTAAAGCATATGGATATTGTGGCACATAACTGTCATATAAATTAGAGTCCAAAAACTCATTTCCTCCATACTGTGAAAAAGATAAAAATGAGTCCTCATACTATGATTGTTGAAAATTGGCGTCACCAGTTGTACCACCATTACTACTATCACTTGTATCAGAAGTATTATGCATTTTGTTAGCTTCCTCTTCCACTTCTTCGTCTAAAAGATGGCGAATAACTTCTTGTATTTGAGGATGATTTAAGACAGATTTTTCTTTTTTTCGAATCTACTCTATCAGAGGATAATCATTTTCGAATATGACAGACAAGTTGATTATCTCATCCTCTGGTGATGTTCTCCTCTGTAAGTTTCGAGCTCTTAAACGCATGTTATAATGATAGAAAACAAATTTCTCCAAATTTTTCATTTTAAGTCTGTTTCTCATCTTCGTATGGATCAATCCAAAAGTTGTCCAATTCCTCTCGCACTGTGAACTTGAAACAATTTGACTTAAAATTCTAATGACTATCTTTGCAAGATTAGGTGTTGTATGCTGCCCATAAATACTCCACCATCTAGCTGTAATTTATGAGAAAAAATTATTAATAAGTTGATATAAATTTAATTAGCAAATATGTATAATTATTGAATATCAACTATAGCAAGAGTATCACCCTTAATAGGTACAATTGCTTGTTGTGTGTCGAAGTCCTTGACTTTATTTTTGAAATTGTTTGCCTATTTAATGAACATACTCAAGTTAAGAACTTTCTTAGTTATGTAAAAAAATAATAATTTAGAATGTATCTCGTGCAATGCCAATATTCTTGTTCTCATATCTGGCTCTAGCCTCTTGATTACCTTACGTAGCGCTTCGAGAATTGTATTACTATTGTTTACCTCATTGGCATATTGAAATATTGGATTCAGAAAGTATCCTACAAGATAATTAAATATGAATCAATAATAGTATCATTATAACTTAGTAAAGTGCTATAAAATGAGTCTTTACTCAATTATCAGCAGCATAAATATCTTTGAATAATGTTTTGTCCCAACGACGATCAATAATATTCTCCCATTTACGAAATTCAACTATTTCTATATGTCGTCTTATTTACAATTTTACTCGTTCTATTGCTTCATATAAGAATCTCATCTGCGAATGATCATTTGAGTCAACAATTCGAAGCACTTTAACTAATGGACTGAAGATTCCAATTACATTTTCAACTGATTCCCAAAATTGTTCGTTCAAGACTTGATTGTAGAATTTTTCAAAAAGAATTTTCTCGGACTGTTGCAACTTCAAATAATGCTTATTATATTCTTTACTAGTAAATAATCTCTTTAGTACCTGTCGGTGAGTATACAGGGAATCCAAGGAGATAAATTTTATAACAAACCGAGTAATGTCTGGCCTGATAATCTCTTATCCCCGTGTTTCCTTTCTCATCAGTTCAAGACACCAAGCATGGTTATAAATAAATGACGTCAACTTCTGACCTTCCTTAACCACTTTTCTAATATCAGAATCTTTACCCATATCCTTCAATATTAAGTCAATAGAGTGTGCTGTACAAGGTATCCAGAAAAGATATTTTCTTTTTTGCATTAAATTTTTTGTATCAATAGAGTGTGCTGCATTATCAGTTACGACTTGTACCACTCTTGATTCCTTAATCTCCTTAATGATACTATCAATCTGATGATATAAGAAATTACCAGTCTTCACTCCCCTGATATGTCAACTGACTTGAGAAAAATGATCCCTTCATGACAATATACTAAAAAATTTATCAAATCTTTATTATTTTGTATCTTCCATCCATCATACATCAAAGTACACCCAAATTTATTCCAATATTTGTGGAAGATCTGGATAAAAGCAGTCATCTCTTCAACTTCAAGATTCAGATACTTTTCAGAAATTTCATAAGCACTTGGTGAACGAACTCCTGTGACAACATCTTGAACGACACGTATCATTCCATGATAATAACCGCCATCTGCTAAATGAAATGGAATATGGTTATAGAAAAAAATTTGGATACTGCTCTACCCAACCACTGTTTTGCCTTCCAAAAATCAGTTGATATTATTCTCAAAGTTATTTGAGTATCATCTTTTGGTTTCAATAGAAATGGGTCAAATGGAGAAATATTTATAGATCCGATGTCAGGAAAATGAAAATCCCCTTTTACTCCTGAAGGGGCAGATGTGTATCATTGTGTACGTCGTTCTCTGAAATTAGTAGTTCGACAATCACGAACTGTCTCGGAAGTGCCAGCACCACCTTAAGTTTTCTTGTACAATCTTCAACTTTCACGAATTACTTCCTAAATATCAATATCATCATCTTCATCATCAGAAACTTGCCTGGGATTTGCATTACAGCGGTTGATAAATTTCTTCTCAAAACGTGATTTTTTGGCCTTTTCCTTTCTTCTACTTTCTCTACCGCTTTGTACTATTACTCGAAATGTTTGTCTCACTTCATTCAAAACTTTCTCACATGGTCGAACTGAGCCGGTGATTCCTCCCAAATGCTCTTTTAATCTTATAATTTCATAACTAAGAACACGTCCACACCACTTACAACGAACTTTCTGATTTTCTGCATCCACTAACTCACAGTGTTACCATGCAATATCGTCATCACGAGGCGATCGTTGCGTGTTTTACTTCGGAACCATATGCAATACAACAGTAGTAGTAATAGAACAAATGTTGATGGGAGAAAATTTACCTATGATTAAGGAAAAAACCTCTATTTTCACATAAATTAATTAATAAATAATTAAATTCTAACTAATTTTCAGAGGAATAAATAATTTTATATTTAGGATATAAGGTTTAGGGTTTAAGATTTACTAACCTATTTCTTGATTTATTAGTTAATTTTCACATTAATTTTGACATTCTCAATTTAATACATAATTTTCATATAAAATATTAATTTTAATACATAATGTAATATATAATTTTTCGCATAAAATATTAATTTAATATAATACACAATACATAATTTAATACATAATACATAAGTTAATACGTAATTTAATACATAATTTAATACATAATACATAATTCGATACATAATATATAATTTAATACATAATTTAATACATAATTTGATACATAATATATAATTTAATACATAATACATAATTAACAGATTTTTAACAAATTAACTTCCACAGCGCCAATGGATAATATGATAATAAAGAGAAAATTTTTCAATATAACACTTCTTCAAAATGAGACTATTACGAAAATCGTAGACAGAAATATTCAGATAGACCAAACACCATGTTCTAAGCCAATAATAGAAACATGCAGGAAAATAATTTCTTGATTTCAACTCAAATCTCACCATGAAAACCTAATTATTTTGTGATACATCAATTATCAATATGAAAATTTATTACCTCTGCAATTGAAACAGAAATAGATCCACAAAACTTTACAACTGAAACACCAATAGTATTACAACACTTAAATCTCAAATGATATTGTCTGCAAACTTACTTTACAGTTTGCACTAACTATATATAAGCGAAAAAGTCCATCCACTTGCCGCTAACAAACAAATAATCAATCAATCAGCACATCCACTTGCACCGACCCACAGCCATTGATCCGTGATCCACAGAATAAAATAAATTAACAGTAATAAACTACAATCATCGTGCCCGTGATTAACTAAATAAAACAAACCAACAGTAACAAACTACAGTCATCATGTCCATGATTAACCAAATAAAACAAATGAACAATAAAAAATAGTAAACCCTACACGCTGCACTCGCCGGGCGACCTATTATAGCTCGAATGGCCTATTGCTCCAGATCTTTCCCAATCTACATATGTTATAGCTTCCTTTTAGGTACCTCGTGCATCCCTAGTTGAAGCTTGACTAGAGTGTAGGTAGTATGTGGCCTTGTCAGTCGGGGTCATAGGTGGGATCGCGGCCATCGTAATCCCTTAAGACTTGATATTAAAGTAAAACTGCCACTGACGAGTCATGATAGCTTGGGTGCTGATGTGCATTAGGGGTGTACGAAGCTCATAATGTGATATTGTAGTTTATATGATTAGTTGGTGTAGCACCCTAGATTGGGGCTTGACCTCAAGGTTAAGCTTGCTATTGAGCACAATGAGTTTGGAGACTGCATCATTGGAGCCTAATTCTACATCTACTAGTCTTGCAAGTTCTGCATAGCTTATGCCTAAACCTCTACTAGTTGCATCATCTGTTGGACAGTGATGGCCAAGGTCTAAAATTCATGTCGACTCACCAAATTGGAGGGACCTAGCGGTGCCTCAGGAACCATCTAGAGGGTGCTCCTTGAGACTGTTGTTGTGGTCATGTTGCCAAGTTGGTTTCCTGGGCTAGCCTACTTGGCTCAAAAGATGAAATATATGATTCTGCCGACATCGGAGCCATCTACCCCCGAGTTGAATTCTTCAATAATGAGGGTTATGCTACTCTAGGAGGCATGGGAGGAATATCACTTGGGACTTCTCAAATTAGCTAAGAAGAGAGGTGAAGCAAACCTTAATGAAGATACCAATTTGCTGACAAAGCCTGATTCACCACCCATTTTAGCTTGAAAGGTTCTTTGAGATTGATCTGCTAGGATGTTCTCTCATTGATTAGTAATAAGAAGAAATTGTGAAGAAAACTATCAAAAAGTCTCTAACAACAGTATCTCTGATGCTCAAGCTAGTAAAATGCACTTAGAATATTATGGATAAATGAGAAATGACATCAGTTGATACCTCTTCAGAGATCCAGGGAAAGTGCTCTAATGATGCCACAAACATGCTAGTTTCACGGCCGCATCTCTCGAAGTCATCCATCCATGTCTCAACCATGCGAAGGACAACACGCTGGGGAGAAGAGCTATCCTACTCCGAGACCTATCTCCATGTCGCCTCTCTAGCCTTTTTTGACTTTGTCAGACTGATGCTAATCGCTGCACATCTCACTGTGATCCGCCATGACCTCACCAAGCCCTACCAACCCTTCCCCTGCTCGCTAGTCTTGTGCTCCCCTGTTAGCTTCTCGCCACTCATGTCTCGATCAAAGCCCGCTACTTCTCATCATCCGTCAGGGCTAGATCTAGCTGGGATCGACTAGATCCAGCCAAGATCTTGAAGATGATGAAGATTTGGCTGGTCTTTGTCTCCTTGTCAAGGCTAGGGTTTTGAAGGAGAAGAAAGAAGAAGGAAAGAAGCTAGGGTTTTTGGGCTAAATAAAGAAGAAAGAAGAAAGGGAAGCACAAGCCAGTTGGGAGAACAAGAAAAAAATAGGAAAAAAATAATAAATAAAAGTTGTCCACAAAAAAAAAGAAAAAAAAGGAAGAGAGAGGCTTTTATCTCAATCTATGACACATTGACAAAACTCCACCAACACCGTTATGGCCAGTCGTGCCCCCCTCAAAGATGGCAATAAAGATGATAGACTCATGACCTTATTATGGCCACTAACGGTTCCTCTCAAAGACAATGATAAAGATAGTAAACTTATGATTTTGTTGTAGCCACTTGTGGCCCCTCAAAGATGGTGATGAAGACGGCAAACTCGTGACCTCACTACAGCCATCCACAACCTCTCAAAGATAGTGATGAAGATGTTAAACCTATGAGCCTGTAAAGGTCACCTATGGCCCCTTGAAAATGGTGAATCATCGTCCTACCAAGCTAGTATTTGGGCTCAAATCCAAGCTAGCCATCAAGCTTATACCTAAACTAGCCTTTGGGCTCACACATTACTATCCTTCTAACTCACATCTAAGTCAGCCTTCGGGCATGCACCTAACTAGCCTTTGAGCTTACACCTAAGCTAGCCTTCAGGCTTACATCCAAATCAATCTTTGAGCTCACACTTAGTTAGCCTTCAGGCTTACGCCTAAGTTAACTTTTAGGCTCACACTTAATCAGCCTTCGGTCTCGCATCCAAGCTAGCTTTCAGACTTGCATTTAGCTAACCTTTGGACTCACACCTAAGCCAGCTTTCACACTTGCACTTAACCAACTTCGGGCTCACATCTAAGCCAGCCTTCGAACTCATACTCAATCAGTCTTCCAATTCACACTTAGCCATCTTTTTGGCTTCCCTCCAAGCTAGCCTTCAGGATCACACTTATTTAGTCTTTGGTCTTATATCCAAGTCAACCTGCAAACTTGTACTTAGTCAACCTTCAAGCTTATATCTAAGCCAGCTTTTAGGCACACACTCAGCCAACCTCTGAGTTGTACTTAGTCAACCTTTGAGCTCACATCTAAGTCAACCTTGGGGTTTGTACTCAACCAACTTTCGGACTTGCATCTTAGCCAACCTATGAGTTTAAATCTAGGCTAGTCTCTAAACTCACACCCAATAAACCTTTGAGCTTACACTTCTTAGCCAACCTTTGAGCTCACACTCAGCCAACGGTTGAGTTCACACATTTAAAGCTAGATCATGGGTCTGTCTAAACTTATCATAGAGAACCAAGAACCCTCAAATCAAATTGATTAACATGAAGTAACTCAATCACATTGAAATTGAACTCAACTAAAAAAATAGATAAAGGCCAAGTTGGCTCAAATGGATCTAAATTGATCAAACAAATGGACTAACACCCAAATTAAATTAACCTAAACTCTAACTCAACCCTAATTAGACTCGAGATGAGTTAATTAAAAATCAAGTTCAGTTCAAATCAAATCTGATCTAAAATTGAACTAAGCTTAAATCAAATGCTAATTGGGCTCAATCAAGTCCAAACTAAAAGAGCAAACTCAAGTCAAAACCAAAACCAAGTTAGGTTGAGCCTGAACTGAAACTGAGTTAAATTAAATTGACTTAAACTTGAGCCAAAGTCCACCAAACCTGAACTCTATAAAGGTCCAATACAAGGTCAAACTTGACTTAAGCTAAATAAAATTGAACTCAGACTCAAATCATATTAGTCCTAATAGAACTAATTAGAGTCAAACCGAGTCCTACTCAGTGTGTTGAACCTTTGGTAATACTACTATGAACAAAGAGTGATATTACCACTCTAACTTGAACCAAAATTAGTTCAAATAGAACTAAATAATATCAAACTAAGTCTTGCTAGGTGTGCTATAAAGCCTTCAGCAATACTTCAAAACTATACCTAGCTCCATAAGACATTAGTGATGCTACTAAACCAAAGAAATTAATCGGCAACACGTCCTAAGTTGTTAGCAACACTTCAAAGTTATATCCAACTTCATAAGTCGTTGGTGATGTTATCAAACTAAAGAAGTTAATTGTTAATACACTTAAAATAGTTGGTCACACGTCGAAGCTAGTCAACCCCAAAAGCCATTCACAACGCACTTTAAAGCTAAGCCAACCCAAAAGCATTGGCAACACTTTAAATCAAACCAAACTAAGGTAGGCTTGTACTCATTTAGTCAGTTAAACACAATGTCTTATTCAAATGAAGTTAATCGATAATATGCTCTAAGTTATTGGCCACACTTCAAAGTTATACCCAACCCCCTAAGTCATTGATAATGCTATCGAGTCAAATGAAGTCAACCAACAATATGCTTAAAGCCATTGGCCATTCTTCAAGCTAGTCAACCCCACAAGTAATTGATGATGCACTTTTCAAGTTAGTCAACCCTATAAGTAGTTGATGATGCACCCTTAAAACTAGTCTACCCCAAAAACCATTAACAATGCACCCTTCAAGCTAGTCAACTTTAAAAGTAGTTCATAACGCACCCTCCAAGTTAGTCAATGCCAAAAGTAGTTGATAAAACACCATTCAAGCTAGTCAACCCCAAATGCAATTGATGATGCACTCTTTAAGTTAGTCAATCTCATAAGTAGTTGATTATGCACCTTTCAAGCTAATAAATTTTAGAAGCAGTCGATGATGCACCCTTCAAGCTAGCCAACCGTAGAAGTAGTTGGCAATGCGCCCTTTGAGTTAGTCAACCCTAAAAATAGTTGATAATGTACCTTCAAACTAACTAACCCTAAAAGCAGTTAATGATGCATACCTTAAGCTAGTCAACCCTAAAAGTAGTTGATGATGCACCTCTCGAATTAGTCATCCCTAAAAGTAATTGACAATGTAATTTTCAAAACTGTATCTAACCCCATAAGCCATTGGTAATACTACCAAACCAAATGAAGTTATTGCCCACACTTTCTCGGCTATAAAAATACTTCAAAAATTAAAGAAGTTATTACCTATGCCTTACTGCCTACAAAACACTTCAATCTCAATGAAGTAATCACCAATACATTGTTGGCTAATGGAAAACACTCTGACCTAAATAAATTTGTTGCCAATGCCTTATTGGCTAACAAAAATACTTCAAATCACAAAGTTATCCTTGAAACTCAAAATTATTGGAAATACTTTGAACTTCTTTCATTTTCTTTCATATCCCATTGGACGATACTATCAACATCTGCCAAAAATCGAGTCGATTTGAGGCAGACGTCATGTGATCCAGCACAAGGAGAGTGGGGCAGTAGCATACATCAAAGCTTTTTCTCCACTCTTTTTTTTTATTTTTTTTTATTTTTTCTATAATTCTATGTTAGAATTTATTATAAAGTAAAGGTATACCCTTACTTAAGTCATATATCATTTTTTAAAATCAATCAAATACTTTTTTCTTTTCTTTTTTTTCTTTATTTTATTAGTTAGATTTCTTTAGGAGGTTTTTGATAATTGTTAAGGTAATTAACAACAGAGGCTTACGTTTGTTGGAAGTCACTATTTCAATAATACCTAATAGCGCACTTCAAATTAAAACAAATTCTAATTTGTGATTCAAGGTCGCTCCTAGGGCCTCTGCTATCTCAAGCTGCCGAAATTGATCCTACAAACTCTTGCACACCTGGTGGGACTTGACTTCTCTTTCAAGTGTAAAAATGTAGTTAATACAATAGAGACACTAATAAGGTAAAATTACAATTGAAGATGGATTAATTGTATTCTCTTTTATAGAAGAAAGAATCAAATGATAATAATGAAGAACATCTCTACCCCAAGATACACCATTATTCTGGGAGTAGGATCAGTTGTATATTTACCTAAGTCAATGGTTGCTACAGAAGTAGCTAAAATATAGATCAAGTTCAAGACTATCTCTGAGGTTGTGTAGTTCAATAAGAAATTTACTATTGCACCAACTAAAGTTGTTGATATGCAAAATCAGCCTGTTCTCGTCTTCCATCAAGGGGAAGAAGGCCTAATGTCATTATTTCTAATGAGAAGGGTTGCTCAAATGAAGAGCTAAAGTCATACCTCAACCAATGAGGATATTAGTCTTTTAGAGGTTAGGAGTGAAATGAAGCTCAATTTTTGATCGCCTCCACCCAACTCTTCATAAGGGCAATTAGAAGCAAGTCCAAACACAGGCATTGATGAAGAAGATCTCATCTTGACTATCACAAGTAAAGAAAAAGTTGTTTAAATTTTCAGCCAACTTAGGAAGCTTACCCGTTAATAAAAGTTGATTATTATCATCCTCACCTTCAACTCCTTCACTCTATTAAGCAATTTAGAGAAGGATAGAAGCATATCACAGAGGGCATAATCTTTCCTTAAAACTATGATAAAAGGGTGAATCACCAAGAAAAATTAAAAGAGCTACTATAAAGGCGCAACCCAATACAAGGGTTCACAAAGCGAGACCACTCACACTATCAGAGTCATTTTTCATCATGACTCTCACAGGAACCGTGAGCTCATACCTCACCCAGCCAAACACCAAAAGAAGGCTACCCAAGTGAGACTTACTAATAAAGAAATCTAAGAGGAGAGGATCCTTGTGGACCATTCCATGCTACCATGCTAAAGAGAAGGTGTGGTGACCAGCTCCATGAGTAGACTCTTGAATGAGATGACTTGACTGATGGGAGAGCTTAGCCTCAACCCAAAGCCTAAATCTGACTCTCAAAATATGGACCATCATGCTCTAACAGAAGCCTTAGCCATAACTAAAATTATCAATTAAGAAGTGATCATAGAAGCACTGCAAGAACAGTTAAGACAACAAAGCACAAAGAAAGATAAAGTTCAAAAGAAGATCATGGAGTTGATGAAGATGATGCTTCAAATGAGCCAAAAGCTCGATAAGTTGGAATGATCTTAACAGTCATCTTAAGTAACAGAAGTGGCAAAAGGTTCCTCTCCTATCGATGAGATCCACAAAAATGTAGGTCCTTCTAAGCACCTCCTCTAATAAGGGATACTCAATCCCCAATTCCAGGGATCCCTGACAATAATAAACTCCCAACATACATACAATAGTAGGTACAATAAATCTTAGTTACACAGTTGAGATAAGGAAGCGAGACAAATAGGGTACATGGTGCTAACAAACCATACAGTGTCACATCCTAAGGCTATACAATGCGTAATTTTGAATAGTTTAATGGCAAGGGTAATCCTAAATAGCACATAGATTATTTTGTGATTTTGTGGAGATTCAAGTAATAGTTTCTCATTGTTACTTTGCCTATTTTCAGTAAGCTTGATAAAAGTAGCATTCGAGTAGTATGCTAGCTTACAACCAGAGTCCATATAAACTTGGGTATAAATGAAAGAGACTTTTCGAATTAGGTTCAGAGTAGTTAGCAATAAAGTGATCATTGTTGCCTTATCTCAATATCGAAATATGATAATGAGACCATTTTGATTTCATCACATGATGGAGAAATCTTAGCATTAAGTGTGAATAACCTATGAGCCAATTTGAGGTAGTGGACCTACTCTTTGACAATATAAGGGGAGAATGAATGATATCTTATCTGAGCGCCTCTTCTATCCATATCTTCCAAGACCTTATCATGTAAGTCAAGAAACTAGAAAGGATTAGCTCACAAACCTTATCTAGTTCACAAAGTTTCAAGCCAAAAAAAGATAAAGTAAAGCATAGAGTCTTCCAAAAACATGATGGTTACATTCACAGCAACTGAGCAAAAGAAACCTTTGAACCCCCACCATGAACAAGGATACTCCTCAGAAGCCACCAATTCTTGGAGGAGATGGAGAAGTGAAATGATTCAATGATCTCCAACAAAGGCTCAAAAAAAAATTCTTTCAAAAGAGAAAAAGTACCTAAAATTTTTCAAAATACCCTGAAGTTAGGCCTCCAATTGCTAGACTCCAAAAGGCCAGGTGAAGCCAATAAAACAAATGACCTAAACTATTGTCCTTATCACAAAATTTTGGGACATATAGTTGAAGACTGCTATGTGTTCAAGAACTGGGTCGAGAAGTAATACCGAGAAGGCAAACTCACTCTCTGGAAGGTAGCCATATTCGAAATACCCATCGAACATATCAATCATATTACTATGTTCGAAGACCATGAATCACTTGTTGCAATCTTCTTTGGGGAAGAAGCACACCCTACTCCCAAACAAGAACACTTATGGAATGTCTATATTTTAGAAAGGCTAAAGAAACCGATAAAGAAAATGACTATAAATCCTAGAGAGCTTGGGATGATGATGAAGAAAGCCTCATTAAAGCAAGTTGCCTCACCTACTCCAAGCATCAAGAAGAGAAAGAACAAAAGCAAGAAGAAAAAGCTAGTTCAACCAAATGAATATGATCTCAAGAAATTAGCCATTCAAGAATACATCGATGCTCTGGATAAATATATTTAGGGAGAAAGAAGCCAAGTAACTCTTAAATAATTCTTCTCTAACAAACTCAAAGCTTTATTAGAGGACCTTGGTGTGGGAAATAAAGAAAGTGAACTTCCAGTGGGGATTTTGCTAATAAAATAAGAGATCTCACAAGTTTTTTTGAGGGATGCTCCCGAGATGATGATCTTAGAGAGTGGTTTGCCCCTAAGTACAACTATGTGATACTCAAACTATAGCTAAATACTGTGAAAGAGTTAGCTACAACTAATATGAGGTTTGTCAAAGGATAAATACAAATGTTGAACAAGCATATGAAGGCAATGGCTGCCCACATAGAAAGTAAGACAAATATGCTACCATGCTTTGTGAGGAAGTTGAGAGGATGGAGAAGGTGCTAGAAAAAAAAGACAAAGCCACATAAGAGACCTCATAGGGCTGGTGAGACACCACTTACAGACCCACCTCAAGATCTGAATGATCACTCATGCCACTTACTCCAGAGACGAGTGAAGAAAGATAGAACTATTGAAGAGAGTTATCTAAGTCTATTACCTCTTATCGCATGGTGACTCATACATCCGAGGTGAACACAAATAAGCTGCTATCCTAGTCTCCATCAAATAATCTAGTAGCAAATCTCAACTCGTTAGGTTCAATGAGGTCCCAGTCCTAGAACTTGTGGAAGGATGCATTTTACCAACTTTAGAAGAATTATGCAAACAAGGTACAAACGATGAGAATAACTTTATAAACACTTCAGAAGGTCCTACACTAGTAAGTGCCAAAGGAAGAAGCATGCATTTTGGGAAAGGATGAAGCAGGCTAATATTAAAGTTCATTCCACCCCTGCATCAAGTTAATTTGAATATCCACAATCAAGGTAGTCTAGACATCCATAGAAGAGACATCCTAAATACAAAATCTTGAAGGATATGCTAGCAAAAAAAATAGAAGAATTCATCCAGAGAGTTTCTGAAGAGCTCTTTATGAGAAAACCCTATGTGCCTAATTCTAATATTGAATGAGATAATTATCCGCCAGTCACACCTTCCAAGGACATTCAAAAAACTACCAACAAGGAGCAATGGTCTACTACCTCTTATCGCGATTAGCCTCAGGAGTGATTTTGAAAATAAACCTTATTGGTCTTATAATGCCAAATTTCAACTAGGAAAATAAAGCAGATACAACTCTGAGGTGAAAAGGTACTACCTCTGGGACAAGCTCCAATACCTAGAAAAAAGAATATCCCCAAGGACAAGAAAAAGAAAATTTAGACAAATGAGGGCATTGAGCCTTCGCACACTAAACTTGCACACAAAAGGGTGTAATACAATATAACAGCCCACCTCAAGCAGATCCCTACTATGTTGAGTATTTTTTATGCCTTAATAATATCATAAGAATTTAAGAATACATTATTGCACATCTTGCAAAATTTGGTCAATTACCAAGCATACTTTGCTAAAAAAAAGGATGAAGGAGTATTTGTATGCACACTAAACTCCCGCCATCACATTCAGAAATGATGACCTCCTATCTAGAACAACAAATCACAATAGACTATTATATGTTACAAGGAATAATGATGGGATTAAGATTAACCATATCCTGATTGACCCAAGTTTTTCAGTCAATTTGATTACTCTCTGCACTCTAAGAGCTCTAACTTTGGATATGTGTCACCTATCATCTGAGACTATAATCATACAAGGGTTTAATTAATTTAGCCAAAAAGCTCTAGGAGCCATAACTATCTCTTTGAAAGTGGGCGAGTTGATGACAGACATAAAGTTTTATGTGATTGATACTGATACATCATACAAAGTACTACTAGGAAGGTCATGGTTACATGAAAATAAATTAGTACCATCAACCTTATATCAATACTTCAAATGCTTCAAGGATGGTGAAGAATACTGAATTAATAGAGATGTATACCTTTTTAATGTTCATGAGGTATATTATAATGATACAAAATAATATCAGAGATCCAATGCCGACAGGGGGTCTATTCCATTAGTCAAGTAAAGTAAAAGATTACTAGTATAATCTTCACTCCTCCTCATCTAGGAAGCAATTTTGACCCAACCTCTTAAGATGAAGAAGCCCCCGCAAGTCTACATTGATAGTTATCTTCTAACAAAGATGGCAATAGAGGTCAAATAAAAAAATACTCTCCTCATTACTAAGGCTCCAAAAGGCTTGTTTAAGCCGTTAGATGAGTTGAGCATCAATATCGTAGAAGAATTAATGACCTTCTATGTTCCTCCATGGCACAAAAGAGGAAAAAAAAACTATTTTACAAGATAATCCCTTGTGCTCCAAGCATACATGAAATCTTAGGGACTGAAGATCTAGCGGATGATGGTGACCAACAACCGATAGTTATACCCAAATATTTATCATATCAGCTTCATCAAATAATTAACAAATTTGGCTATGGACGTCTACAAACAAAGAGAGAGAGACATTTCTTCAAAAATCGATGGGATCCACCCAAAGAAAGTGCTTACATCCCTAGAAGGGGAAATAAGAATACCAAAGGATTAGGTTACATTACTCCAAATGCCCATACACGTCTTATGGTCACCATTGAACCTCTCCCTGATATTCAAGATGACCAAATGACATCAATATCCCTTGAAACATGGCCAAGGTGGCTGCAACTTTTCAAACATTGCAAGAAGATGACATCCTCAATTGGATTTCATTAGAACCAAAAGAAAGGGGTATGATCTAGTCAAAATGCCTTTAGACGAATCGTCACTAAACCTCACTCAATATGATGAATCACTTGATGAAGAAATAATTCTCAAACCAATGGAAGCTTCACTAGAACTTGAGGACAGGAGGCAAGCTATAGAGATCAACTTAGCTCAGAGCAAGACCCCAAGCCTACTTTCATTAACTCTCAACTTTCAAAGAAAAGCCATATCCGGCTCAAAGCTATAAGAAGAGTACATTGACTGCTTCACATGGAGATATAAGAAGATGACCACAAACTAGACTGGATCTTGAAGTTGCAATCCACAAACTAGCCATCAATCCCGAGCTTCCACCTATCAAATAAGCACCGAGGAAGATGAAATTTGACTGAGAATATAAGGTGATAGAAGAAATAAAAAACTAATTGAAGCATGCTTCATCAAAGAAAAAAAAATATCTAGATTAGGTAGCAAGCATCATGTCAGTCAAGAAAAAGAATGGCTAAATCCACATTTGTGTGGACTAAAGAGACTTGAATAAAGCATATCCAAAAGATGATTTTTCTATTGCCAAAAATAGAAATTATGATTGACAACACAACCAACTTTGAAATATTCTCTTTCATGGATAGTTTTTCAAGACATAACTAAATTAAGATGCATCCTAATATTGAGAAACTTACAACCTTCAAGACAATAATTGGCATTTACTGTTACAAAATGATGCTCTTCGGGCTCAAGAATGTAGGTGCCACTTATCAAAGCGCCATGACTCTGATCTTTGATGATCTCATACACCAATTAGTGGAATATTCTATGGATGACTTGATGGTCAAAACTAAATCCAAAGACAAGCACATCGAAGACCTAAGAGTAGTATTCTGTTGTCTTAGGAAATATAACTCAAAGATGAATCTTATGAAGTGTGCTTTTAGGGTATTATTGGGAAAATTTCTTAGTTTTATTGCTAGACATTGAGTGATTAAAATCAATCCGTCTAAGATCAAAGCTATCTTGGATATACCACCACCCAATAATTTAAAGCAATTGAGGTCATTTCAAGACTGACTCACATATATAAGAAAATTCATTTCAAACATCTCTGGAAAATGCAAGCCATTTTTTAAGTTGATAAAGGACACCCATTTATTTGGCATCAAGACTACCAATAGGCCATTGAAGAGATCAAGTAATATCTCCTAAAGCCACTAGTCCTGCAGCATCTCTACCTAATAAACCCCTTATTCTCTACATGGCAGAAATAGAAGGATCCCTGAGGGCACTTCTTACCCAGAATAAGGAAGATGGTAAAGAAAATATATTTTACTATCTAAGAAGAATACTGATGGGGGCAGAAAGTAACTACTCCACTATTAAAAAACATTGTTTGGCATTCATATTCATGCTCAAGAAGTTGAAGCATTATTTACTTTTACATCAAGTCATTTTAATGTTAAAGGTTGATCCCATAAAGTATCTAATAACTAAGCTTGTACACACTAAGAGGCTAGCAAAGTGGGCTTTAATTCTCATAGAATATGATACGAAGTTCACTCCTCAAAAGGTAGTTAAAGCGCAAACTCTCACTGATTTTCTCATAGTTCATCCAATATCAGATGACTCTCCTCTAAATTGCGAGCTCCCTGATGAAAAAAATTTTTTTGTCAAAGAAGGAGAATATTACTGAAAGCTTTACTTTGATGGAGCATCATCTATCAAGTCAGGAATTAAACCAAAGCTTTTGCAAATCAAAGTAAGCATTGGACTCATTTATCCGAATGACCCTCTTAAAACTATGCACAAATAATGAAACTGAATACAAGGCTCAAATTACAGGACTAGAAATGACCCTCAATATTAAAATATCACGCCTAAATATTTTCAATAATTCACAACTGGTTATCAGCCAACATCAAAGCTATATAAATTTCACAAATCTAAGCTTTTGAAATACCATAAAAAATCTCAAGAGATCATATTACAAATCTCACATGTTTAAATGACTAAGATTTTCCAGTCCATCAATGCGAAAGCTGACTCCTTAGCCAAACTAGCCAAGGCACTGGTTGACTCTGATCAAGGAGAAATTTTAATCATAGTTCATAACTCAATCAAGGAGAAATTCTAATCATAGCTCAATCTTTACCATCAAGTATGAGAGAACTGAATCTAAACTAATAGAAGAGGCCATAAATTGAAGAATACTATTCACCCAACTACCTTAAAAGTGAAAAACTTTCAGAAGATAAGTCTATACGAATACAACTCAGAAAGAGAGTTGTGCGCTTTTTGTTTATCAATGACACAGTTTATAAAAGGTCCTTTGATCAATTACTTTTTTGTTGTCTCATAGACAAAAAGGCTAAAAAAATTATGAACGAAGTGCATTCTACAGTCTATGGGACTCATCAGTTAAACCCAGAAATGATAATGAATATTAAATGTACAAGCTGCTATTGACCCACGATGGTAGGAGATTGTATTAAATATGCGAGAAGATATCACCTATGCCAAATTCATGATGACTTCATCCATCAACACCCAAATCCTCTACATCCAATAGTATAATCATGGTCATTCGAGATATGGGGTACAAACATCATTGGCCCAAATCATCTTCTTCTAGGGGTCATCACTTTATACTAGCAACAACCAATTATTTTTCTTGGTAGGCTGAAATGATTCCATTAAAAAAGATAAAAGTAGATACTATTATTCGCTTCTTTCAAGAAAATATCTTATATCGATTTAATTTTCCTCAAAGAATTATTTTGATAATAGACCATCCTTCAGAAGCTTTAAGGAAACACAATTCATACATCATCACAAGATAGATTGAAGATATTTATCCATCTATAATGTGAGAGCCAAATGGGCTGACTAAAGCATTCAATAAGATTCTTTCCAAGATCTCAAAAAAAGTTATTGCAAAAAATAAGAAAAACTGTCACCAAAAGCTTGCTAAGGTATTATGGGCCTATTGCACCACATATCAAACTTTTACCCAATTAATACTATGCATTGGTATTTAGGACTGAAGTAGTTTTACCACTGGAAGTGCAAATTCTCTCTCTAAGAATTGCCTTGTAAGAAAAAATCACAAGAAAAGACAATATTCATCTTCACCTTAACGAACTATACTCCTTGGACAAGACAATACTCATGACCCAGAAAAACCTAAAAATATATCAAGCACAAATATCCAGGGCCTATAATAAAATGGCTTGACTTAGGTCCTTCCAGAAGAAAAAAATTATCTTAATTCTAAGAAGACCCATAATCCCAAACCAAAATAAGAAAGATAAGTTTGAGTCTAATTAGGAAAGCTCTTATATTATCAAAAGGATATTTGAAGAGGGATCCTACCAATTAATCAATGACAAGGAGGAAAGGCCTACGCCACCAATCAATGGCTGATTCCTCAAAAGGTATCATGCTTAAGTCCTAAGGGTAACAACAATCACAAACAAAATTATCTATGTTTTGTCTATAATGAAACGTCTGATTTTCTCAAAAAGAAATGTCCGATCAAACAAGCACTTCATATTTTTCGAGGCAAAACATGGGCATAAAATTCTATCCAATTTGTGTGACAATTAAATTCATGCCCCAATATAAGTTCACTTCTATGTGACAACCTAAATTCACTTTTACATGGTAATATAAGTCCACTTACATATGGTAATACAAGTTCACTTCTGCGTGATATATTAAGTCCACTTTCATGTTGTAAGTTAAGTCCACTTTCATACACCAACCCAAGTCCACTTCTATGTGGCAACCCAAGCCTACTTCTACGTGGCAACTCAAGTCTACTTTCACATGACAACCTAAGTCCACTTTTACGTGACAACTCAATTTTATTTTCACGTGGTTATCTATGTTCGCTTATACGTGACAAACCAAGTCTATTTCTATGTGATAACCCAAGTCTACTTCTATGTGATAACCTAGATCTATTTGTATGTAACAAACAACGCCTATTTTTATATGACAAATTAAGTCCACTCCCACATGACGACCCAAGTCCACTTCTTGTGACAAACTAAGTCTACTTTTATATGACAAAGTAAATTCACTCATTGTGGCAACTCAATCTCGCTTAACATGATAAACTAAGTTCACTTTCACGTGAAAATCTAAATTCACTTTCATCTAGGAAAATCAAATCTACTCAATATGATAGCTTAATTCCACTCCGTACAGTGATTTAAGGCTACTCTGCATGGTGGTTCAAACTCACATAATCAATTCCTACGGCGTTGATACAAAGGATAAGTACTTGAGGAATTTGTTCGCATCCACTTCTCTCATTGAGAAAACTCGTGAAGTGGATGTAAAGAGGGTATTTGTTTAAGTCAAGTTTGATCAAAAATTAAATTTAATCAAAATTCAGTCAAAATGTAAAATTGAATACCATTGGATACTAATTGAAATGCATATCTCAATTTGGCCAAAAGCACAACCAAATTTGGACAACAATTGAATTTAAATTGGATTTGAATTGTTACAAAATGTGAGCTCAAATTAAAGTGAACAGAATGGGCTGGATATTTGAACCAAAATGAGGCTCAAAATTTATCAAATATCAAGACCAAAAGAAAAATTGAAATTTTTTATAAATGGGTCTCTCAAATGATTTTTCTTATAAATAAGTCCCAGAGATAAAAATTTTTATGAAAAAGTCCAAGTTTTGAAATTTTGAATTGATCCCTACAAAACTAGAGTTTGTAAATAAGTCACTCAAAATTGTATATTCATAAATAAATCCCTAAAATTTGTAATTTTCGCAAATAAACTCTTAAAATTTTTGACATTTGTAAATAAGCCCAAATTTTATTCAAAAAAATTCTGAAAATTTTAAAAAATTTTACAATTGTGTCATTTTCGAAAACAAGCACCTGAAACACAGAATTATATTTCAGACTAACTTTTTTTAGAAATTTGCAAGTAAACCTTTCAAAATATTTATTTACAAATAAGTTTAAATTTTATTCAAAAAAGACCTTGAATATATTAAAATTTTTATACATGTATTTTTTGTAAAAAGACCCCTAAAATTTATAAAATTATATTTTGATCTAACTTTTTTGAAAAATTTACAAATAGGCTCCTAAAATTCATCATCCAAAAATGGTACAAGATCCAAAATTTTTTATTAGAGAAACAAATCCCAGTTAATCAATTACATCCAATCACAAAATTTTAAAAATAGAATCAAATACAATCCCATTACAAATGGGAATCCAATCACATTCCAAAACGAGTCAATTAAAGATTTGTTCCCAGTTCTCTAGGAGACTTATAAATTGATGAAGAAATATGCAAAAAAAAAAATACAAAGAGAAAGAGATCAGCACAACAAAGGAGAGAAAGAACAGAGAGAAGCCATTAGGGATTGGAGACCTGAAGCAAAATGAGGTAATTCTCTACCTTTTTCTTTTCTTCTCTTACTAATTTTCCTATTTCTCTTCTTCTTCTTCCTTCGAACGAGTGGCCTGGTTTACTATCTTACTTGACCTTGTCATCCGATGATGGCACATGTTGCTGCTCGCCTTCCAATGAAGGGTATTCCAATGACTTACAGTGGAGATCTCCACCGTGCTAATATCTCCAAATAAAGCGGGCAAGGACACATCCGCAGTGGCACATATGGCTCTCCGATGGGATCAAAAACCTCAATTGTGGGAATTGACCGCTCTTTCGCTTGCTTGAGCATGGCAGGTTGGAGCTCCGGCGGCTTTACCCGAGTGCAATGCTCGGCTCTGCCATGTGCTACATCCCAATCGTCGGACCTGAACCGTGGTTTTCCCTGCATTAGTGTAGATGCCAGTCTTGATCCTGCTTTGCCACTGGCCACCCCAAGGAAAGTGTTCCAACGAGGCCACGAACGCACTAGTTTTATGCCCGAATCTCCCAAAGTAATCTGCCCACATCTCGACCATGCCAAGGACACCCTGCTGCTTCCCCTCTGACCAACCGACCTGCTCTGAGACCTATCAACATGTCGCCGCTCTAGCTCTCTCTGACTTCGTTGGACTGATATCGATCACTGCCAACCTCATCATGATCTACCTCGACCTCGCCACACCCTACTAAGCCCTTCCCCTGCTTGCCAATCTCATGCTCCTTTGGCACCTTCTCGCCTCTCATATCCTAATCAAAGCTCACCACTACTTGCCATCCGCCGAGGCTGGATCTGGCTGGTTCAGTTGGATCCAGCCAAGAGTTTGAAGTGTTAGAATTGGACTATAAATCATATACATTTATGCATAAAGACATGTAGACGTACATGTATTGCATGAAATTATTGTGTATATATTTCTATTATATGGTATAAGGACCCAATTGAGGTGATCTATTTAATTTAGGGTCTTTGTCATCTAAAATATAAGTGTGGTGGCTAAATTGTAAATGTGTAGAATTCCTGGGGTTTAATTGTTAATTATTGATGGACTAATTAACAATTAACCCATTAAGATTTATGGGTATGGTTAACCCATTAAGATTTATGGGTGTGGTCCCTGACTGTGGAATTTAGTATATAAAGAAAAAGGGATTGAGAAACCCTGGATATCCATCAGTCGTCAAATTCCAAACAGTCAGAAGACCTCCTCCCAAAACCTAATTCCTCCAACGCCGCCATCTTCTCCCTAAGCACCGCCTCCGGTGACTTCGCCTTCTTCGCAGCCGGAGCGCAGTGGACTTGCTCGGGTTTCAGGCTTCTTTAATCTACCCAATGGAATCAGGTACGCTTCCGTGTTCTTCATTTTTCTCAAAGATCTGACATGAATGTTTCTGGATTATTTAGTATATTCCCTGAATTTCTTTTGAGTGGCATCAGAGCCAGTTTTCATGTTGGGTTTTTGAGAATAGAAAATTAGTGTTAGACTTAAAAAAAAAAAATCTCCATCTTCTCCCCCGATCGTCCGCTGTACTCCGGCGGCCGGCGGCGGAGGCGGCGGCGTGCGGTTCGGCGGCGTGCGGCGCTGATGCGAGCGGGCGTCGTGCGCAGGCAGCACGGACCCGTCGGGAGCGGCCGGTGGCGTGCGCACGACCACGTAGGCCGGGGTCCGCTGGCATGCTACTGCGCAGGCGGCTCGGGCTGGAAAAGGGGTTGAAGTTGTGGGCATTGGGACTTTTCGGTTGTTATTACGTACTGGTTTTTATTTAGAATTAAATAACACATTTATTGTACCGTCTTTTAGACGGAATTTGATATCAATTTCTATTTTGGACAAAGAAGGATTTGTTTGTTCATTTGGTAATAGAAAATGCGATATCTATTTTAATTCTGTGTTGTATGGAACCAGTCATTTAACTGATAATGACAATCTTTATTTGCTTCATATAGAAAGTTCATACAGTGAGTCCCATAATACTGAAACAAAAGGCACTAAACGCAAATTTTCAAATGAAAATTGCTTTAAATTATGGCATAAGCATTTGGGTCATATCTCTAAAAGGAGAATTGACAGACTTGTGTCAGAAGGAATTCTTGAAAAACTAGATGATTCATATCATAATATTTGTATTGAGTGTATAAAGGGAAAAACTACAAATAACAGTAAAATAGGAGCTGAGAGAGCTAAGGAAGTCTTAGACTTGATACATACAGATATTTGTGGACCGTTCCCTATAGCTTCTTGGAATGGTCAACAATATTTTATCACATTCATAGATGATTACTCTCGATATGGCTACCTATATTTAATTCAAGAGAAATCACAAGCATTGGATGTTTTTAAGTTGTTCAAAGCCGAAGTTGAAAACCAGCATGGTATATCAATTAAGGCTATAAGATCTGATCGTGGTGGTGAATACTACGGAAGGTACGACGGATCAGGTGAACAACGTCCATGTCCATTTGCTAGATTTCTTAGTGAATGTGGGATCGTTCCTCAATACACCATGCCGGGTTCTCCGAACATTAATGGTGTAGCTGAGAGACGAAATAGAACCCTTAAGGATATGGTACGAAGTATGATTTGTCGTACAACTTTACCTCACTCACTATGGGGAGATGCATTAAAGACCGCAATGTATATTCTCAATAGAGTTCCTACAAAAGCTGCTAACAAAACCCCTTATGAGTTATGGACGGGTAAGAAACCTGTCTTAAAGCACTTACGAGTTTGGGGATGTCCAGCTGAAGCAAGGCCTTATAAGCCAAATGAAAAAAAACTGGATGCAAGAACTATTAGTAGTTATTTTGTAGGATATGCTGAAATATCACGGGGGTTTAAATTCTACGATCCTAAAACAAGAACATTTTTTGAGACGGGAAATGCTCGGTTCTTTGAGGATGTTGAGTTTGGGGGGGAAGATAATGTTAAAGGTTTTGTGTTTGAGGAGGAGTTGGAAAATATTCCTTTTCCTACAGTAGTTGTTGATCATGATCAAGCTTTCATTCCTAACATGATTCAACAACATCTGGTACAAATCCAAGACAATGCTGAACTTCCAACTCATCAAGATCATCCAGTTATTCCTCAATCCATTATACATGAGGAAAATGTGGATCAAACTCAACATACTCAAATTCAAGAAGAGCCTGTGCCTTTAAGAAGATCCACTAGAGAAAGGAGAAAAGCAATTTCAGATGATTATGTTGTTTTTCTTCAGGAACATGAGAATAACATTGGCTTAGAGGGAGAGGATCCACTCACCTTCCATGAAGCAGTCAATGGTTCCAACTCTCAAAAGTGGATTAATGCCATGGGTGAGGAAATGCAATCCATGAAAGACAATGACGTTTGGGATCTTGTTTCATTGCCTGAAGGTGTGAAACCTATTGGTTGTAAATGGATTTTTAAAACCAAAAGGGATTCACAAGGTAATGTAGAAAGATATAAAGCTCGTCTTGTCGCCAAAGGATTCACCCAAAAGGAAGGCATTGACTATAAAGAGACTTTCTCTCCAGTTTCTTCGAAAGACTCTTTTAGGATCATCATGGCACTTGTAGCGCATTTTGATCTTGAGTTACATCAGATGGATGTAAAGACCGCTTTTCTTAATGGAGACATTAAGGAAACAATTTATATGTTACAACCGGAGGGGTTGGATTCCAACGAATCTAGCCAATTGGTTTGTAAACTTAAGAAATCCATCTATGGGCTTAAGCAAGCTTCCCGTCAATGGTATCAAAAGTTTCATCAGGTTGTTCTCTCATTTGGGTTTAAAGTGAACCCTGTTGAATATTGTGTATACCATAAGTTCAGTGGGAGTAGATTTATTTTCTTAATCTTATATGTGGATGATATTTTGCTTGCTAGTAGTGATGTAGAACTGCTTCGAGAAACCAAGAAATTTCTTTCGGAACAATTTAAAATGAAAGATCTTGGTGAAGCATCCTTCATATTAGGGATTCAAATTCATCGTGATCGTTCACGAGGAGTTTTAGGATTATCACAGAAGGGTTACATCGAAAGTCTATTAAAATGATTTAGCATGCAAAATTGCAGGCCACATGATACCCCCGTATCTAAAGGAGATAAATTTAGTTTGAACCAGTGTCCCAAAACTGATATTGATTCCAAGTTTATGGAAAATATTCCTTACGCATCAGTGGTAGGGAGCTTTATGTATGCGCAGGTTTGCACTCGTCCGGACCTCGCATATATTGTTGGAATGCTTGTTAGATATCAAGCTAATCCAGGAAGAGAACATTGGGTAGCAGCCAAAAGAGTCTTCAGATACTTACAAAGCACAAAGGATTTAATGCTCACATATGGAAAGTCGAATAGACTTGACATCATTGGGTTTTCTGATTCTGATTTTGCCGGATGCCAAGACAGTCGTAAATCGACATCTGGCTATCTTTTTCTGCTAGCTGGAGGTGCAGTTTCATGGAAGAGTGCCAAACAAACACTTGTTGCATCTTCCACTATGGAGGCTGAATTTGTAGCTTTTCATGAGGCATCTAATCAAGCTATGTGGCTGCGAAACCTTGTTTCAGGACTGCAAATAGTTAATGGTATTGAAAGGCCACTTAAGTTGCACTGTGACAGTAGAGCAGCAGTCTTGTACTCAAATAACAACAGGAGCTCTTCAAAATCTAAGCATATAGATATTAAGTTCCTTGTTGTGAAGGAAAGAATTCAGAGTGGGTTCATTAGTATTGAGCATGTGGGAACAAACTCTATGATTGCAGATCCGCTCACTAAGGCATTAGCACCCTAGGCCTTTCATGATCATGTTACAAATATGGGTGTTGTTGCATTTGATGCCATTTGATTTAGTGGGAGTTTGTGTTTTTATTTATGCTTGGTACTGTACTTAATGTCATGACATTATTCAGTTATTTTCAGTTTTCATTGTTTACTCTGAATTTTGATGTCATTTGGTTAAAGTTGGACCAGTTGGAAATAGGCATGTGCAGATCACATTACATGTAATTTTCATGCTACACATCCACACTTGATTTATGTCATTTAGTTAAATTGATGCATGAGATTAATGTGGGTTTAGTTGCAAACAATAGCAACGACTGCCTCTTTGGTCCTTGTGTTAGTGAGACTAATGGACGGAATCGGTTTAGATGACTTTTCTAGTTGTGTACACATTAAAGATGTAGAGATGTATATGCAATAGAAGTGATATGTACATAGTTATATATAGTCCAAGTGGGAGATTGTTAGAATTGGACTATAAATCATGTACATTTATGCATAAAGACATGTAGACGTACATGTATTACATGAAATTATTGTGTATATATTTCTATTATATGGTATAAGGACCCAATTGAGGTGATCTATTTAATTTAGGGTCTTTGTCATCTAAAATATAAGTGTGGTGGCTAAATTGTAAATGTGTAGAATTCCTGGGGTTTAATTATTAATTATTGATGGACTAATTAACAATTAACCCATTAAGATTTATGGGTATGGTTAACCCATTAAGATTTATGGGTGTGGTCCCTGACTGTGGAATTTAGTATATAAAGAAAAAGGGATTGAGAAACCCTGGACATCCATCAGTCGTTAAATTCCAAACAGTCAGAAAACCTCCTCCCAAAACCTAACTCCTCCAGCGCCGCCATCTTCTCCCTAAGCACCGCCTCCGGTGACTTCGCCTTCTTCGCAGCCGGAGCGCAGTGGACTTGCTCGGGTTTCAGGCTTCTTTAATCTACCCAATGGAATCAGGTACGCTTCCGTGTTCTTCATTTTTCTCAAAGATCTGACATGAATGTTTCTGGATTATCAATGGCATGTTCCTTGAATTCTTACATGAAGATGATGAAGATCCAGCCGGTCCTTGCCCCACCATTGTGTAGTCCAAAAAGTGTGGAGCTAGGATTTTGAAGGAGAAGAAAGGAGGGAAGCTAGGGTTTTTGGGCTAAATAAAGAAGAAAGGAGAAAGGGAATGCATGGAGCGGTTGGCGAAAGAAGAAAGAAATAAAAATAATAATAAATAAAAGTTGTCCATTAAAAAAAGGAAGACAGAGGCTTTTATCTCAATTTTTGTACTATCACCACCTCAGCCGCCTGTGGTCTTCAACACATCGACGGAACTCGATCAACACTACTATAGCTATCCGTGGTCTCGAAAATGACAATGAAGATGATAGACTTATGACCTTGTTGCAACCACTGGCAGCCCCCTCGAAGATAATAATGAAGATGACAAACTCATGACTTTGTTGCACCTACCCCTGGTCGCTTAAAGATGGTGATAAAGATAGCAAACTCATGACCATGTTGTACCTACTCGTGGCCCCTCAAAGATGGTGATAAAGATAGTGAACCCATGACCCCACTACGGTCACCTACAGCTCCTCAAAAATGGTGAATCATCATCCCACCAAGCCAATTTTTGAGGTCTCATCCAAGCCTTGCACTTAACAAGCCATCAAGCTTGCACTTAATCAGCCTTTGAACTCATACCTAAATCAGCCTTCAATCTCTCAATTAGTTAGCATTTGGGCTCATACCTAAACCAGCCTTTAGGCTCGCACTTAACTAGTCTTTGGACAAACATCTAAGCCAACATTCGAACTCACACCCAATCAGCCTCCGAGCTAGCACTTAGTCAGTCTTTGAACTTACATTTAGCTAACCTTCGGCCTTGCACTCAACTAGTTTTTGAGCTCGCACCTCAACCAACCTTTGGACTTGCACTCAACTAGTCTTTGGGCTCACACCCAGTCAGTCTTTGGGCTCAAACTTAACTAGTCTTTGGGCTCACATCTAAGCCAACTTTTGAGCTCACACTCAACCAACTATCAAGCTTGCACATAGCCAGTCTTCGAGTTTATATTCAATCTAACATTTGAGCTTATACATAGCCAGCATTCAAGCTTGCATCCAAGCTAGCCTTCAGGCTCACATCTAAGCCAACCTTCGGACTCGCATGCAAGTCAGTCTTTGGGCTCACACTTAGCCAACCTTCAGACTTGCACCTAAGCCAGCTTTCGAGCTTACACTTAGCCAATCTTCAGGCTCGCACTTAGCCAGCCTTTGAGCTTACGTCTAAATCAGCCTTCAGATTTACACTCAGTCAGCTTTTGGGCTTACATTTAGCTAGTTTTTAGGTTCACACCTAAGTCAGCTTTTAAACTGGCACTCAGCTAGCTTTTGAGCTCGCACTCAGCTAGCCTTCGGGTTTGCATCTCAGTCAGCCTTCAGGCTCTCACTTAGTTAGCATTTGGGCTCACATCTAAGCTAACCTTTGAGCTCGTACTCAACCAACCTTCAGGTTCATATCTAAGTCAACCTTCTTACTCACACTTAGTTAGCCTTCGGGCTCGGACCTAAGCAAACCTTTAAGCTCACACTCAGCTAGTCTTTGGGCTCACACTTAGCTAGCCTTGGGGCTCTCACCTAAACTAGTCTTCAAACTCGCACTCAGCTAACCTTCAAGCTTGCGTCTTAGCCAATCTTCATGCTTGCATTTAGGCCAATCTTGAAACTTGCATCCAATTAACCTTCAGGTTTATACTTTCAAGCCAACTTTTAAGCTCACACTTAGGCAACCGTCGAGTTCACACATTTAAAACCAAGTCACAGGCCTATCTAAAATTATCATAAATAACTAAGAACCATCAAATTAAATTAATTAACATAAAGTAACTCAATCACATTGAAATTAAACTTAGCCAAAATAAATGGACTAACATCCAAATTGAATTAACCTAAACTCTAACTCAACCCTAATAAGACCGAGATGAGTTAATTTAAAATCAAACTGAGTTCAAATTAAATTTGATTCAGAATTGAATTAAGCTTAAATCAAATCCTAATTTGGCTAAATCAAGTGGAAACTAAAAGAGCAAAATCAAGTTAAAGTAGAACTAGACTAGGCTAAGACTGAATTAAAACCAGGTTGAATTAAATTAACTTGAGCTTAAGCCAAAGTTCAATAGACCCAAACTCTATAAAAGTCTAATATAAGGGCAAACTCGACTCAAGTTAAGTAAAATTAAACTCAGACCTGAACCATATGTCTCAATGGAACTAATTATGGTCAAATCGAGTCTCACTTGGTATATTAAACTTTCAATAATACTCCAAGACTATGAACAAAGTGTGATATCATCACCCTGACTTGAACCAAAATTAGTTTGAATAAAACTAAATAAGGTCAAAATGAGTCTCACTGTGTGTACTACAAAAGCCTTCAGCAATACTTCAAAATTATACCCAACTCCATCATAAGTCGTCGGTAATACTACTAAATCAAAAAAGTTAATTGTCAATACGCTCCAAGTTATTAGCAATACTTTAAAACTATATCTAACTTCATGAGTTGTTGGTGATACTATCAAACCAAAGAAGTTAATTGTCAACATGCTCAAAGTCATTGGTCATACTTCAAAACTAGTCAACCTCAAAAGTTGTTGATGATGCACTTCAAACCTAAGCCAACCCAAAAGTATTAGTAATGCTTCAAATCAAACTGAACTAAAGTAGGCTTAAACTTGCTTAGTTAGTTAATCATAATGTCTTATTCAAATGAAGTCAACTGATAATATGCTCTGAGTTGTTAGTCATACTTCAAAGCTATACCCAATCTCCTAAGCCGTTGGTAATAATATCAAGTCAAATAAAGTCAACTAACAACATGTTTAAAGCCATTGGCCACTCTTTAAGCTAATCAATCTTACAAGCAATTAATAAGGCACACCTCAAGCTAATCAACTCTAGAATTAGTTAATGATACGTCTTTCAAGCTAGTTAATCCCATAAGTAATTGATAACACACTCTTTAAACGATGCATCCTTCAAGCTAGTCAATCCTAGAAGCCATTAACGATGCATCCTTCAAGCTAGTCAACCCCAAAAGCAATTGATGATACATCTTTCAAGCTAGTCAACTCCAAAAATAATTGATGATACACCCTTTAAGCTAGCCAACCCCACAAATAGTTGATGACACACCCTTCAAGTTAGTCAACTTTGGAAGCAATGGATGATACACCCTTCAAGCTAACTAATCCTAGAAGCAATTGACAATGTACCCTTTAAGCTAGTCAATCCTAGAATCAGTTGATGACACAGCCAACCCCAAAAGCAGTTGACGACACACCCCTCAAGTTAGTTATTCCCCAAAATAGTTAATGATATGATTTTCAAAATTATATCCAACCTCATAAGTTGTTGGTGACACTACCAAATCAAATGGAATTATCGCTTACGCCTTATCGGCTATGAATACACTTAAAAAACCAAAGAAGTTATCGTCTCCGCTTTATTGGTTATATAATACTTCAAGATTGGAGAGTTATCACCAATATTTTGTTGACTAATAAAAAATACTTTGACCTAAACGAAGTTATTGTCGATGTCTTATTAGCTAATAAAAATACTTCAAATCACGAAGCTATCGCTGAAGCTTAAAGCTATTAGAAACACTTCAAACTTCTCTCATATCCTTTTATGTCTCATTGAACAATGTCATCAATACCTATTAAAGACCAAGTTGATTTGAGCTAGACACCATGTGGTTCAGCACAGGGAGAGTGGGACAACAGCACACATCAAAACTTTTTCTTCACTCTTTTTTTTCTTTGTTCTTTTTATAATTTTTGTAATTCTATATTGAAATTCATTATAAAATGAGAGTATATATTTATTTAAACCATATATCTTCTCTTAAAATCACTCAAATATTTTAGATTTCCTACTTTAAGAGATTTCTAATAATTATCGAGATAATTAACAATAAAAGCTTATAATTATTAGAAGTTAATATTCTCATAATACCTAATAGCGCACTTTAAATCAAAATAAATTCTGATTTATAATTCGAGGTTGCTCCCGGGGCTTCCGCTATCCCAAACCGCTGAAATCAATCTGATAGAAGCGTATCCAAATCTCATGATCTCGAGACTACAATTTCATCAAATAACTTATAATGGATAGTTATGGATCCCAAATCTTTCAGGATCTACTTTCAAAAATAAATACATATATAATATCATAGTTATTCGATCCTTACTTTGCTCACACCAAGATATCTAAGTTTAATAGTAATTTGATATAATCTCTTTGTGGAGCCGTTGATCCACATGAAAGTTTATCATCAACTAAGGAAACTAAGGGGTTCTCATAGTTTAGTGTTGAGGCAAGTTAAACTATCCATAACTTATGTGTCGAGAGCTCTTACAACTCAATCTCAAAGTAACCTTTTTTATGTCATATGTATCAGTTCGTGACTTACTCTAAATTTTAACTCTTATTAATTCTTTAATAAATTAATTTATCTCGATATATCATCGGTATTCAAGCTAAATAATAAGAACTCATAATGAAAATTTACATCCAAGATCATTATATACATTTATAACCATCATTGTCATCCAAAGATGTAGGATGAATCGGACAAATGGGTTCAGCAACTTCAGAAAAAGATTATGCTTGCTCTAAGTGGGCCACCAAATGCCTTCCATTTTCCAAACATTTTGTTTTGAATATTCTGACTGGAATACAATGGCATTTTCAGAAAGAAAGAAAAACTTATCGGTACCAATAATATTAAGCACTATCGAACACACAATTTGAAGCTCTGGAAATTGAAGTTGTTTCCAAATCAGTACTTAAATATTACTCTTTTTAACTAGGATAAAAAATGAAGCACTCTTTTCAACAGCCAAGGGAAAGAGAAGTGGCAAGAGAGTTTGTATCTCCTTTGGTTATTGTCAAAAGTGCATTTAATAATAAAATAAAATTAAAACTAAGACTAAAATTAATGAACTATTTTTATATATTAGTATTTTTTAATAAAATTAATCCTATAATAATTAAAAGTATGAAAAATTAAATTTTTTTAATAAATTTAATTTAATAGTAATGTAAAATAATTAATATTAATTTTTTTAGTAAAAAAATTAGTTGAACTATTTTTTTTTTACCCGTTATCAAAAGATGCCTAAGTTTTTCTTCATTTGTTGAATCAATCAAATCAACTAAGGAACCACTTTTTCATATTAGTATTTTTTAATAAAATTAATCCTACAATAATTTTAGATCTAAAAATCAATTAATTTTTTATAATCTAATTTAATAACAATATAAAATAATTATTATTATTAATTTTTAGTGAAAAATTGATCAAGCTATTTTTTTCTTATCCGGGTATCAAACAATATTTAAGCTTTCCTTCATTTGTGGAACCAATCAAATAAACTCAGAATAAGGCAGAAGATACATGAAGACACAACATAACCAAAACAAAACATTAGAAGGCTGCAGAAGGGGCTGGTTCGGGCTGATTATAATCTAAGCTACCCCAATTGAAATTTAGAACTAATGCGACAATTCAATGAATGGACTTCTTGATTTGTGGAATTAAATTCCTGCATAAACTCGTTCAAGTTTGTGGAATTTCTTGATTAAAAAAGCTCATTCGTGTTTGTGGAATTTCTTGATTAAGAAAGCTCATTCAAAGTGAGGAGGGAGCAGCCTCATGTCTAATATTAAAATAAGGGGACATTACCTATAACCTCTGTAATTATCCTTAATTATCTATAATTCACGTAATTTTCGGAATTATCCACACCCTTTTTTCAAAATATTTGTCTACACCCCCTGATTGTTATTTAATCAAATTTTTTCTAAAAAATTTCAATTTTACCCTCGGTTGTTTTTATAATTAAATCCCTAAAAACTTATTTTTTATTATTTAACATCTCGAAATTCGAATTTTTACAAATAACACCCCAAAATTATTTCGATTTACAGAAAAATCTCCGAAATTATTGCGACGGCGACGAGGGTGGCGGTGCACGGGTGGCGACGCCGAAGGCCCAAGGCCGGCGCGCGGGAGCGGACGGTGGAGGCCGGCGAGCGGGCGCGGAAGCCAGAGGCCGAGGCCGGCACATTGACACGCGGGCGCAGATGGGCAAGGCCGAGGTCGTCTGGGGATAGAGGCCGAGGCCAGTGCGCCGGCACACGGGCGCTAACGGCCTAGTCAAAGGCCGTTCGCGCCTGCGTGCCAAGGCCGAGGCCGTCTGGGGACGGAGCCCAAGGCTAGTGCGCCAATGCGCCGGCACGCGGGCGCGGACGGCCAAGACCGAGGCCGTCCGCGCCGGCGTGCCGAGGCCGTCCGCGCTCGCTTGCCGAGGCCGAGGCCGGCTCATACGGCCTCAAGCGTCGCCGCCTGCACGTCGACACTCTCGCCGCTGTCGCAATAATTTTAGGGACTTTTCTATAAATCGGAATAATTTTGGGGTGTTATTTGTAAAAATCTAAATTTCGGAGATTTTTCTATAAATCAAAATAATTTCATGATGTTATTTGCAAAAATCCGAATTTCGGAGTGTTAAATAAAAAAACAGTTTTTAGGAGTTTAATTGTAAAAATAACCGAGGGTAAAATCGAAATTTTTTGAAAAAATTTTTATTAAATAATAATAGGGGGTGTAGGTAAATATTTTGAAAAAAAGGAGAATGTGGGTAATTTCAAAAATTATGAGGAGTTATAAATAATTAGAATTAATTAAGAGGTTGTAAGTAAATGTGAGCTGGACAGGGTTTGACATCCATAAATGTGGACTGGACAGGGTTTGACATGAAATATATATAACATTGGTTTAACAGGCAATTACATTAGGTTTCAGGTCAATCATATCTATTTGCTCCCCTTCATAAAACAAGATGGTGATGCACTAGTAGTAGGAAAAGGGCCAGGCTAGAGTTTGGCTCGGGCCAAATGTTACCGCGCCGGTCTTGACCCGACCTGAATTTACAAATCCATTGCACCTGTTGATTGATTAAAACCAAGTTTTAAGTTTGAATTTTAAAATGGGGGTCTTGGTCAATACATTCGCGATCATCTTGGTTGAAACTAATCCATTTGGATTTTGACCAAATTAATCTTTAATTTTTTAACTAAATTTTGACTTAAATTTATATATAAAAAAATTTAAAAAATTATATACATATATTTTTTGAAATTATTAAAATTAAAAATTTTAGTAGAAAATTATTTAAAATATTGATAAAAATGTGATTCTAACTATAACTCCCATGATTAAGGCTTTAACCACTAAGCTAAGTATATTTTGTGATACAAAAGTATTATAAAAAAGTAAATAATATTTTTTTAATCTAAAACTAAATTTTAGATCGAAATATTTCAAGTTAGTCCGAAACTAAAATATTTCGATCGAAACTTAAAATCTCAGTTAACGGACAAACTATGACTAAAATAAATATGGAATATTTTTCAAATAGAATCAAGACCGAAAATTTTGAGTTTGTTTTTCTCAAGCCATGGAGTCTTTAACTCTGATTAAAATTTCAATTCACTACCGATTTAAACTAATGTTATAATTTTAATCGAAACCAAAATCAAAACTGATATAGTAAGACAATTCTAGGTCTTAATCATTTCAATCGGCGCAAAAATATTATTAATTTATTTTTACCCAATAACAATTGTGAGTTTGGGATTATATCCATAATTTTTTTATAGTTGATTCCATCTATAGCTCTAATTTCTTACGATCGAGGACAACCCCTAATGAACCTAGTATATATAGAGAAGAGGCCTGATTCCTCCAATTACATGTTAAGTGTCGACGGGTTAGGTGGGATGGGTTTGGATTAGATTAAATTAGGTCAACATCTCCAAAACATTTTGACATCATTTGATTTGGGATTAGAAGCAGAATTAGTTTTTTTAAATTAGTTTTTTCTTATAAAATTAATATTACTTATTTTACACTATTATTAAATTAAATTATTATAAAAAAATAATTTTTTTGAATTTTAAATTATTATAATATTAATTTTAATAAAAAATTTAATTTATAAAAATAATTTACTAATTTTGATCTTGAAATTAATTCTGATTTCAAATCAAACCACATTTTGAATCATATTTAACCTAACATTCAAATGAGTTGACCTCTATTGACCAAAATCCGCTAGTGGGTTGACCCACTCATCCAACGTAGCACTTTAAAAGGTGATTCTTTACAAGCCACTCAAAAGGTTTTGTATTTTCTTGTTAATCTAACAAAGTTTTTTTTTATCTTTTTTGTTTTTTAGGATTTCTTTTTAGCCCCTTTTTTGTCGCGTTGCATAAGATTAAGATTAAAATTAGTGAATTATTTTTATAAACTAATATCTTTTTTTATCAAAATTAACGCTTCAATAATTTAAAGTTCGAAAAACTATTTAATTTTTTATAATAATTTAATTTAATAACAATGTTAAATAAGTAATATTAATTTTTTTAAAAAAATAATTCTAAAATGGACTGATCCTGATTCTGATTCTAAACCAAACGAGACCTTATACCTTCGTATATATGTACATGTATGCTTGTCGGTTTGGATGATTGGTCCTTCACGAGAAATTGATAAAAAATTTTAAAAGTATGTTGGGCTGAAATGAGAAAATTTTGAGGATGGAAAGAAATTTTATTAGAGACTTATTTGTCTTTTCTTAATAAATATTATATTAAGATAAATAGAATTCTTTTTTTTAAAATACATAAAATTCAAATTATATATATTATGCTTCAAAACAAAACATTAACTCTTCAAATAAAATTACAAAAATCACAAACTCTAAACAAGCATAAAACTTATTTCACAAAAAAGTTGAACCTATATATATATAATTAATCTTACACATCATATTCACTTGTTGTTTTCATAAAAAACAACATATACATTTAGGTTTATTCTCTTCATTTATATCATTTGTCATGACCTTTTAATATTTAGAAAAATAATTTAATTCATTTAAAATAAGATATCATAATCAGTGAGGCATCGTTTGGTTTAAGATTAGGATCAGGATGAGGATTATCAATTTTCAGAATTATTTTTTGTTACAAAATTAATATTACTTATTTTACACCATTATTAAATTAAATTATTATAAAAAATTAAATAGTTTTCAAACTTTAAATTATTGTAGCGTTAATTTTGATAAAAAGATATTAGTTTACAAAAGTGATTTACTAATCTTGATCCTGATTCTGATACTGATATCAAATTAAATAGTGCGTGACGAACCAAGGTGTTGATCTTTATTCAATATGTTTAAAAGTTGTATTGGAAAATATGACCCATACCCATTCCAAGTTCTAAAACGAATCACCGATATTCTATCAAATTGGATTGGGTTATGGGGTCGGATCAATTTTTGACACTCCTAATTTTATTTGCTAACAAAATTCTCTAAACATAATAATGGTCCTTCACTTGTAGTGTTGTACATCCTTTCTAAAGTGAATCAAAATCATAACACCCATAATAAGTAGCAAGATTTTAAGTTTTAGCTAAGTCTGAGATGTTTTGACCGACATATTTTAGTTTCGATTTAATTTGTAATATCTCGATTTAAAATTCAGTTCCAAACTTTAAAAATATATTACTTAATTTTATATATTACTTTTATTTCATAAGGTACACTTAGTTTAAATGGCTACGATTTTCATCTTGAGACACATTGACTCGAGTTCAAACTTATCTTTTCACATTTATTTTTTACTATTTTAAGTACTTTTTTACTCAAAAAATATGTTTTTAATAAATTAAAAAATATGTATATATAAATTTATATTTTTTGTATTTTTTATTATTTTTAAATTTAAAGTCTAAGTATAATAAAAAAAATTTGACTAAAATCAAAAGGAAATTAGTTTTTGCTAAAATGACTAAAATGGTTGAAACATATTAATTTTGGTGGTGCCCAAATTGATACTGAAATTAAATTTAAAATTTTGATAAATAGTAAGCCCTAAACTTGTAATAATTGTAAGTATGGATGCATATTCTCATTCAAGTGAATGATAATCACAAAGATATTATTAAGGACTATAGATTAACTAAAGCAAAAATCATTTAGCTACATGATGAGAATTAAAATTAAATGTAAAAAATTTTAGTAAGAAACTATTTGAGTTATTACAAATTTACGAAATTCCACATATTTTATTATTAGCAGCTAAAAGATACATATATTATATTTAAAATTTGCAAAAAATTATCGTGTTTTAATTTTATAGCATTTAAATTAATATAAAAAATTATTATATTATCCAAGCTTTTAAAATTCGATGACTAAAACCCCATTTCAATTTTGAGTTTTCTAGTATTGTTCATTTGAGACTTCAGAGCTAGAAAGATGAGTGTGGAGATACTTGACGGAGCCCCCATCCACGCCTTCGTCGAGGATAAGAAAGGCTCGTTCAATAGCACGGTGGAGTTCCGCTTTGCCCGCCTTGACACAAACTACAATGGCCACTTCTCCTACAACGAGATGATGCATGAGCTCATGAGCTTGAGGGTTCTTGAGATGCACTTCGGCGTGAAAGAAACAGGATTGAGCAATGAAGAGCTCGTTCGGCTCTATGACAGGTGTTGGCTTAATTGTGTCTCGAATCCGGATTTTTTAGAGAGTCTTAATTATATTAGAAAATAATTTAGTAGGGCTAATCCTTACCTGGATTTATCTTCTAGTAGAAGACTTAAATTAGTAGAAATCTTATTTGAATCAGTCTTCTATTTTGACTCAAACATAGTTAGGCCATATCTATAAATACTCTATTAATGTAAGTGTTTCAATATAGAGTGAAAGAGAGAGGCATGAATCAATACTCTCAAGCGTCTTGTGACGGTTAGACTACTTATTCTTTTGTGAGGGTTGGTGATATTAGAGTTTTGTCTCCATCGTTGTAATCTTTTCTTCCTCTTTTCATCAATACAATATCCTTTGGATTATTTTCGACACATAAATCTCTTGTGTGCTATCTTTTCTTATTTTATGTTCTTCTTCTATATCCTGAATTGTGGTGGACATTGATATTTTGCCCAACAGACGGGTTCTTCGCGAAATTCGATCGAGATGAAAAAGACCTTGAGAAGTTCTAGGTGGAGATGAGGGAGGTGATGCTGGCAGTGGCAAGCAGGCTGGGGTTCTTGCTAGTGCAGATGGTGGTGGAGGAGGGCAGCTTCCACAAGAGGGCTGTGGGGAGGAAAAAGGTCTTGAAGTTGGTTGCACGAGTGCTGCAAGTTTTTTATTATCAAAAATTATATTTATGATTTTTTTGCTGTGTATTTTTCAATTAGCATTGTTTTAGTATGGTAAATTATGATTATGATTTCACAAATTACTTAAAATTCAATTGAATATTTCAAGAAAATTTCACTTGTGGAAGACAATAAGTATCGATTATTTCGTTGATGATTTTATTATTCTATTCATACACCGATGGAGAAACTTTACTATTATTTTTGTATTAAATAGATTAATGAGGTTTTAATTTTTCCACTCAATAATTTTGATCTTTTTATAAAATAAATTAAGGCATTAATGGAAATAGATGAAAGGATCCATAATCAAAAAAATATACTTTGATGATAATTAATTATATTATATTATAATCAATATATGTTTAAAGTAGATTTTAATGATAAGTTAAATTTGTTTATATTATTTTTTAGTTATTAATTTCTTTATATTTTTTCTCCTTACTTTCTTTTTTATATAGTAATATATAAAAATTATTATATAAGTAATTAATTATCAAAATTAATTTAAATTAACAATTTTTTTTTAATATTATGTTAAATTAGTTATACAATTTTTTAAAATTTTCTATTTTTTTCAAAAATTTAAAAAATTTTATAATATTTTTAATTTGAAATTAAATTATAGTCAAACTATAATTAATACATAATAAAAAAAATTTTTGGTTGAAATCAAAATAAGAATGATTTCGGGCAAAATGACTAAAATAATTGAAACGTATTAGCTTCTCTAGATGCTAAAACCAATTTCAAAAATTGAGACTTAAAACCTTGATATCTTAAATTATTTAAATTTAAGTTCAAAAATATATAAATTTTAATTTTTTTATTAGAGAAAAAGAATTTTAAATGATATTTTATCACATCAGTTAATGAAATTAAAGAGACGACAGTAATCAAGTGTTCAAAATCATGTAATCCAAAAAAAATAAAAAGTAAAAAATAATAAATTATATGCTAAGGCTTAAACAATTAGGATATAGTGGTTTTTTCATATTAAATTAAATGATAAAAATAATTAAAAATAACGGTAATTAGGAGATAATTTTTTATAAGTTTTAAGCATAATATAGGTGATTTTTTTTGCTAATGGTGGTAAAAAATATTTTTCAAAAGTTTATAATAAAACATATGCTTATTTCTTAAAATCTCTAAATTAAATTAAGGAAAAATTTTATGTATATTCCTGTAAAATAGTGGTATTTTTTATATGTCTATAAAAGTTGTAATATCTTATATACCCCTAAAAATCTTTTTTCTTTGATAGTGTTAATTTTCACCATTAAATCTGATAAAAATTAAAATTACCATTATGCCTTTGTTTTCTATACTTTCAAGGTAATTTTAGAGATTCTTTTGTGATTTTCTAAACTTTCAAGGAATTTTTTTGATTTTTTTTTACTTTTGGGGTATAAAAAAAATCAAAAAATCCAAAAAATGCAAAAAATTATAAAAACTCCTAAAAAATATAAAAGTTCATAAAAATTCAGAAAATTTAGAAAATTATAGAAAATATTGAAAGTATAAAAAATACATAGAAATATCTAAAAGTATAGAAAATCACAAAACCCCCAAGAAATAAAGAAAATCACAAAAAATTCCTAAAATTGCCTTGAAAGTATAGAAAACCTTCTATACTTTCAATATTTTTTTCTTCAATTTCTATACTTTCAAGGTAATTTTAGAGAATTTTTTTTGTGATTTTCTAAACTTTCAAGGAATTTTTTTGTATTTTTTTTTTACTTTTGGGGTTTTGAGATTTCCTATATTTCTAGAAATTTTTCTACGATTTTCTATATTTTTAGAGATTTTTTGTAATTTTTGAACCTTTCAGTATTTTTGTGATTTCTATATTTTTTAGAGTTTTAAATAATTTTTTGTATTTTCAAAGATTTATTGTGATTTTCTATACTTTAGATTTTTTTCATGATTTTATAAACTTTGTAGGATTTTTTAAAAATATTTTCAAAGATGTTTTAATCAATTTATATATATATTTTTAGAGATTTTTATAAAAGGTTTATTATATATAAAATAAGGATATAATGTTAATTTTAATCTTTTGGTTAAATTTAATGGTTAAAAATAAAACTTGGGTAGAAGAATACCTAAATTTTTTTAAAAAATATATAAAATATTATAATTTTATATAAATATTGGAGAAATATCGGTGTTTTTCTTAATTATAAATTAGATTGAATTGAATAAAAAAACGTTTGCAAGGAGCAAATATAAATTTTTCCTAGAAAATACCCATTTTTCTAGACATTTTCTCTATAAATATTTCTGGGTTGTTTAGTTACAAAAAATATCTTCTATTTTTCATCTCTAATTTTCATATCTGTTTTTATATTTTTTATTTTTTAGAAAATGTTGAAAAAACAAAGAATGTATTGATTTCAATAAAATATGAAACTTTTTTATTTGAAAAAGAGCAAATACATATAAAATCATGTTATTTTCCATTTGAGAAATATTTACACAGAAATTAATATTATTTTATTCTTATATTTCATTAATTTTATATCTATTTTTAAAGATTATTTATTTATTTTATTAAGTAAATAATAATCCTTAAATTAAAAAATATTATAAAAATTTACTAATTTAAATATAATGTAATTATAAATTTTCTTACAAAATGTGTCATTCAAATAATTAAAAAAAAGAAATGTTGATAATTGTGCGTTTTATTATAAAAATAAGTTATAGAGAAAATTTCAGAAAATAAAAGTATTTTTTAAAATCTAATATAATTTTTTTAAAATTAATTTTTAATTTTTTAAAAAATAATAACTCTAATTTTTTATTTTATAGATATATGTTTTAAAAAATTAAAGTAATTTTTTCAACTGAACAAGCCCTTCGGCTCACTTGCATCTTGCAAGCCTGCGTGCTTGTTGTACTTGACATCTTTCGTTCGAAAAGGGAAAAAGCCACCGAGATCTCTCTCTCCATTCAGGCTCGTCTCTGTGCTTGAGCAAGAACCCGCAATGGCCGGCGACGGGATCTTAGGCCAGGTCCCCTCGCGCTCTTACGGTCAACATCGCCTCCCTGGCGGCGGCCGGCGAGAGCAGCAGGTGTGGCAGCGCGAGCGGTGGCTGGTGGCGCTGGGCATCGTTCTCCATGCCGTCTACATGCTCAGCATCTTCGATATCTACTTCAAGACGCCCATCGTCCACGGCATGGACCCCGTCCCCCAGCGCTTCCCCCCTCCGGCCAAGCGCCTCGTCCTCCTTGTCGGTCCGTTCCCCTTTCTCCAAAACCCACTCCGTTTCGCAATTTTTCGATCTCGATCCTTCCTTTTGTTCTTGCTGATGTGCGATCTTTGAGGGTTTGCAGCTGATGGATTGCGCGCGGACAAGTTCTTCGAGCCGGACGAGGAGGGCAAGTTCAGGGCGCCGTTCTTGAGGAACGTGATCAAAGAGAAGGGTAGGTGGGGGATCTCGCACGCTCGGCCTCCCACAGAGTCGAGGCCTGGTCATGTCGCCATCATCGCTGGTTTCTATGAGGACCCCAGTGCGGTTACTAAAGGTATTTTCAGGACTCCAGAATGCGAAAAATTTGTTAAACATGTTCATATGTCATGATACTATTGTCTTTCACAGCCAAATAGTCCTAAATTTCCTGAAAACTATGACCTAGTGTTTTTTCAAAATCTTGTTTCTTCGTGGATTTTTTTTAGCCAACATTGTTCAAAAGTGTTATGGTAGAAGTAGCATAGTTAAAGCCAATTGCAATGTGGATCCATTGCTAGCTTCTTGGTCATAAATGGCCAAAACTTTGTGCATGCACTTATGTTTTCATATGACCCTTTTGTCAGTGCTATGTGCACAACACCTATTCATTTGTTGAAAGCAACGATGCACATGTAATGTACATGGAGAGTCAATAGTTGTAACATAATGTAGTTTTTTCAACTGTAAATTATAGGCCTTGAACACTTGACAATGTCGTTGTGGTATGTGATTATTGCGTAAAGCTTCAACAAATGAAAATGTATATTTACCAAAATTGTAGACTTTTCTTATGTGAGTGTTAGTTTTTTGGAATTTTTGTACTACACAAAATTGTTGTGGTATATTACTAGTGGATCAAAGCTCTTAGATTGGAAATTAATTGTTATGAAGATCTGTAGACATTGTCACGTGTGTGTTATTTTTTGGAGTTTTTGTGCTTTGATAGACAGGATGTGGGTCACTGACTGTTGAGCCTTCCTTGCAATTATCTCTTGCCTGATTTTTCTTCATGTGGCTGATGAAACGCCTCCTTGAGTTATTGTGCTCCTTTGCGATATATTTCTGACACATGGCTAACTATGGGATGCTAATAACTTGACTCTATAACGGCATGTTGTAGGGCAACTTATTAAAAATGGTGGAGAGAGTACCAATGTGTGTTGAGGGGTCGAGGATCCACACCTGCATACCAATCCACACACAAATTTTGGGCAATTCTGCTTAACTATTGATTTGGCTTGATCTCATTATTATTATTCTTTGATATCTTTTTTTGGCTATAATCAGGACTTGGGTATGGCCCCTCCCATAAATTAGTATCCTATTTCATTCCATTATCTAATTCTAAACAAGCACCAACTCTTCTTGTAAAAATTGGAAGTCTTTTTACTCTTTATTATTGTCAGAATATGTTTGACCATGAGTAATTGCCACTGCATAGAAACCTGTTAGAGTTTTCCATGAATTGGGTAGATGGCTGACAGTGTCCAGATGTTAAGAACAAACTAGGGTTTCAAGCAGAAATTAGGGTCTGAGACAGATGAGAATAAAGACTGAGAGAAGATAGCTTTACTATTCAGTATCTCGTGTAAAGAGAGAATACAATTCTTGCCCTGGTCTTCTGACTGTACATCTTATTTACAAGAGGGAAGTCCTACTCTGACAGGTCTCAAACTAATAAAGATCTGAGTCCAATTAAGTACCTGGGTCCTTATTGTTCCCGGATTCCTAGTTAGACTTGGAGACTAACTAAATTAAGGGAGCTTGATAAATATGACAGAAAGTCAGCCAGCTAGCAGAGATCACACACTAATTCTTCAAGTATTTCAACAAAACCATCTCAAGCAAATCTTTTTTCACAATGTTTCCAATAATATCTATTGCAGCAAGATTGCTGATATGGGGATGTATAAGTGGTGTGGTGGTTCGATTGTCCACATTCCTGTCCTATAATCCAACCAATCAAACCATAACCCATTGTTGACTTGATAATTTATGAACTGAATTCCCAAGCCTGTCCAAGAAACACCTTGGCTATGGGAATGATTTAGTGGTGGATGAATACAGATTGATAGTGGCAAAAGGGAGAAGGAAGATAGCTACCAAACAACTAGAAGAAACTTTGTCAATGTTCATCATTCACCTTTTTCTCATTTCTACATCCCTTATGGCGTAAGAAGTATGCTTTTGTTGTAAGTTTAAGCAATGAACAGGGGTTAACCTTTATTGGTTGCTTTAGTTTTCTGATTACTTCTTTTTCCCATGTCAGACATAAACAATAAATGAAAATCCTAATATGGTCAGCTGTTTCATCTTGTTTCAATCCTCTTTGGCTGTAATTGGGTTTCTAATGAAAGAGTTTGTTTTCTTTGTTCAGGTCCCTTTTCTCTAGTTTAAGAAGGTCCAAATGAAAATGCTTGAGTTGCAAAATCCTGTTAATTGCATAGGAGCTCTTGATTTATCTATTACTAATATGAATGCTAAATTTCATGCTCAGTGTGATATATATATATGCCTTGGAGCTTTGTCTATCCATAAATTTTTGTGATGCCTGTAGGTGATAAGTACCATTAAGTTAATAATCAATATGGAACTGGCAGTTTTGGCTCTTGAGTAAATTGTTTTGTCTCTTGTGCAGGGTGGAAGGCTAATCCTGTTGAGTTTGATTCGGTTTTCAACCAAAGTCACCATACATTTGCTTTTGGTAGTCCAGATATTGTTCCTATTTTCTGTGGTGGTTTGTCACACAGTTCCTGGAGTACATATCCCCATGAATTTGAAGACTTTGCATCTGGTTAGATTAACTAGAGTTTCATAAATTTGATGCATCTATTGCTGAATTATATACATAGTTGCTGTCCCCCATATGAGGTAACTCTTTCTAAAGTTCCTCCTATAGATGAAGACGAACTTGCTAATGAAGCTGATTAGGACATTTTGAAAAAAAACCCACAGTTAGTGAATGCTTCAGGCCCATTAAAGAATGCCATATTTCTATCTATCTACTTGCAGCTTCAACTAGTTATTGTGCTTACAAGCTGAAGACTTTAGTTTCTAATCCTGTACAACCCACTTAATGGGACCATTATACATATCTGCATGTGTGTGACATGGATTTAACCATATAAATGCCTATATTATGTTGTTTTAAATCTTTAGGAAAAAGTTGAACATCTTTTGGACCACTAGTGTTTCACTGGATTTGTACGGGTATGCAATTTGTTTTTCCTACTGGCAGCAATCAGTCTTCGTATGCAGTCAATGGTGGAAGAGTCAGAAATCTGTTCTGAAGAATTAGATGCAATTTTTTGTTCATTCATATGGATATGTGAGCATAATTGAACTATATACAAGCTTTTGGGCGGAGGCAGTCCTTCAACCGCTCTTAGTAGCTCTAGGTGGTACCATTTTTTGGTTTTCTCTAATTTAGTTAATTTTGTTAACCACTAAGTGGTTGAATAGTGGTTGTATGTGGCCAACTACTTATATGGGATACCTAGAGGTTGAGTAAAACATGAACCATGTTGCATTATTAGATTGGATCAATGTTAAACCTCATCATATTTCAAGATCAGGTACTACATGATAAATGGTGTTTCAAAAAAGAATAATATAATTAAACATATTTTAAAGATATAGGTGAGGACATAGTATGCATATGATGTGACATCATTATATATGTTCATATTTAGTTTTTTAGTATTTTTATTCAAACCTGCTAGGCATCCACCTATATGCTTGCATACGCCTAGGTGCTGTACAGTCCTCTATTTGCTCTCATATGCTTATTGCATTTTAAAACCTTGTTTGTGTTTAAGTATTTATTTGTTGCATGTAGCTCTTTAAATATGAGACTGATTGCGGATATTTTATTTTAGGATTTATGACTATTATATGATGGCTATTAATTCTATTGTCTGAAAAGCTGCATATGCTTGTAGTTAGGTGTTTTTGCAAATACCCCGACATTTGTGGTATCCGTGGATAACCCTCAGCCATATTGTGATAAAACTTATCCTTTTTTATTTTCACTGCAGAAGCTTCAACTACCAAAATGGTTATTCAATATTCCCGTGAGAGCGAAAAGAACATAATACAATCCCATGGTTCTAGGCTTATTTATAGGTGTCGAACTCCTCTTACTCTGTTTCTAACTCTGGCCCAAGTCCAACAAGAGAATACTTTGGTTCAAAGTAGGTCCTAAATCCTAGTCAAATTCCTAGTTTGATCAGGCAAAATACATAGAGACAGAAATACATGAATAAGGAGCAGAATTTGCTTTCAACACCCCCTCAAGCTGAGCATAGGATGTCAATCATGTCCAAGTTGGTGATCTTTGACTGCAAGGCTTCTCTTCTCAAGGATTTGGTGCAGTCATTTTCTAGTTGCCCTTTAGTTGGTACATACTGTAGGTTTATTTTAGTAGTCGACATCTTTTTCTTGGCAAAGTGGAGATCAACTTCTATATGTTTAATTCTTTCGTGGAAGACTGAATTGTTAGAGATGTGTATAGCTGACTAATTGTCACAGTATAGAATAGTAGGGCCTTGAATTGGAAAACCTAGTTTTGTTGGTAGGGATTGTAGCCATAGAATCTCATATGTACCTTGTGCAATTGCCCTATAGTTAGCTTCTGAATTGGACTTGGCTACCACAAATTTTTTCTTACTTCTCCAAATGACTAAATTACCTCTAACAAATGTGCAAAAACTTGAGGTTGGCTGCCTATCAACTAGTGATGCATCCTAATTAACATTTGTGAAGCATTGTATATCCAAGTTAGCCTTGGAGACCCCTTTATATACTTCAAAACCTTGTACATTGTCTCAAGGTGAGGTTTCTAGGTGGTTGCATGAATTGACTTACCGTGCTCACAATAAATGAGATTTTTGGTCTTGTTATATAAGGTAAATTAGTTTTCCCCCAAGTCTTCTATACTGTCCTGGGTCTTGAACGTCTGAACCTTGATTTGGACACAACTTGACATTAGAATCCATAGGAACTTCTCAACTTTTGCACCAAAAAGGACTAATTTCTTCTAGGTCCAACGTGTACTTTTTTTGTGAGTTGGATGAATGGGTTAATTTAACGCCTAGAAAATAATGTAATATGCCTAGATCTTTAATTTAAAATTGAGAATTCAGAAAGACCTGGAGCTCATCCATGCCTTTTGTACATTCTCTATTAGTATAATGTCGTCTATATATACCAACAGTATAATACTTCTGCTTTTTTCCTGTTTGAAAAACACTAAGTAATCAACTTTGCTTTTAGAGAATCCAGAGTTTGTAACAGCTGTCGTAAACCTTTCAAATTAGGCTCTAGGGGCTCGTTTGGTTGGAGCTTAAGCTTAGGATCATTCCGGACTGATCGGGCTATCTTTCAAATACTAAAAATTTGACCAGACTAACATTATTTAATTAAATTAAATTATAAATATGAAATGACTAAAATGCGATCATCTTCAACCAAACGGGCCCTAGGAGACTATTTGAGTTCAGTTTGTGTATTCTTGAGTTTGCACACCAAATGTTAGCTCTCACAGTTGCTAAAACCTAGTGGTTGTTTCATAAATACTTCCTCCTTCAAGTCTCCATTCAAAAATGCATTTTTTATATCTAGTTGTATTAGATTCTAGCCTTGATTCATAGCAATTAAGAAAATTACTCTCACTAAAGTAAGCTTTGCCACTTTAGAAAATGTGTCAATGTAGTTAATACCATATATTTTTGTAAATTCTTTGGCCACATGTCTAACTTTGTACCATTTTGATGTAACAGAGAAGCGCAAGGGATTGAGAAGAAAATCACCATGTTCTTGTTATGATAGGTATTTGAATCTAAAAAAAAAATAGAAAGAGAACAAATACAAAATAAGAGAATATTGTTAATAAGAAAGTTTTTTCTCCATTACAACTTTTAGACTGTATATATATAACTCTTATATCAACTTAGAATATTAGTTGAAATAGACTAGAAATAAGACTTAAATTCTAATGGTAATTCTACATAACTTACTCTAAGTTAAAATATTTAAATCTTATTTATATTAGAATAGGACTTATAAACTAGGACTCAAAAATTAATTCTAATTTTGATAAACATAGAGACCAAATCAGTCAAAGTTATATATAAAAAAATTATAGGACTTGATGTTAGTTTTTTAACAAATGGTTATCTTCTTAATTTGGATAAATGCGTTGTAAGTTATGACGTTTGAAGGTCAGCTGTACTAATTCTAATAAATTCAAGTAGGAGTTGAAATTCTACTTTAATTTAATCTTGAATTTGCTATAAAAAAGATATACTTGTTCTACATCAGACATTTTCTCTTGTAAAAAATTTTGTTTTTAAGTCAAAATTTGAATTGTTCACTCAACAAAGTGCAAAACTTAATGATGTAGACCCATAAAGTTTTTTGAGTAACATTTTCAACACTTTAATTTTTTATTTTTCTTTCGTATAATTGCTCAAATTTTAATAAGTTTCCTATTGATCTTATTCAAAATAAAATTTTCGTATACACTAGCATATGATTTGTTATTTAAAAACTAAAATATCTTTCACAAATTTGCTGATAATTAATAAGATAATTTGAATATGAAATTGTAAATTTTGAATCTTGTAGAGATAAATTCTTGACGAATTACCTCCACTTGTTTAATAGAGTTAGTTTTTGATGAATCTAAATTATAATCTTAAGTAATACAATCAACATCTTCATTATAGAAAATATTAATTTGCAGTTTTGAAGATTATCATTCACATGAATTTTCCTTGATAGATTCTTGAGGAATTTTTATAGCATCCAAAGCATTTTTGTGTGAGCTTCTAATTCATGAAAGAAAAAATCTCTAGGCAACTCAATATGTTCTTCATTACTATGTTTTTTATAGGATTCACCATCATTTTTCAACTTGATGATTCAAAATTAGAGGAAAATTACTAATAAATAGAATTAATACTTCATGGTTGTTTGCATATATTCTAATTTTGAAAGTCGTTAAATAAACAATATATATTTCTTGATTATAGTCATTTTTTGAAGACTTCATGTTGAATAGTTGAATCATCTTTATGTATGAGTGAATTTTTGGTTTTCCTTTAAGTATTCTTTAGATTTGAATTTGTGTCCGCTAAGATGAAATATAATTATTAAACTTGTACTTAACAATTTTTATTTTCTTCTCTATAGGAATCTCTATGAGATCAAAGAAATTCTCAGTTCTAATCATTCAAAGAAACAAATTCTCATGATTATAAAAATTTAGAATATTCATGATACTAAAATTCTGATTTTCTTAAGTAGTTCAATATGTTGTTCTTTAAGATGTCTGACTGTAAGTTTCTTGAATGATTTTTTGATGAGTTTAGTTAAGATTTTCAAAACATTTCAAGACTTCATACTTGATGACAATAAAATTTTGTTTAACTGAATTTCGAATTCAATAATCTCTGGAATTATTGTCCATAGAGTTATTGTCACTAGTTATGACCAAGGGAGTTTATATAAAAAACAACCTTGTTTTGATATCAAGTATGCAGTGGAAAAGCGCGAGAGATTAAAAAGAAAATTAAAATATTCTCGATATGATAGATTCTTAAATTCACAAAAAAGATGGAGAAGAAGTGAAACTAAAATAAAAGAATATTATTAATAAGAAAGTTTTTTTTTATTACAACCTTACGATTGCATATATAGCCTTTATATTGACTTAGAACATCGATTGAAATAGATTGGAAATAAGATTTAAATTCTAATACTTAACCCTAAACTCTAAATCCTAAATTCTAAATTAAATTCCATTTTATATTGGAGTAGGACTGTACAAACTTAAACTAAAAAATAAATTTTAATTTTGACAAACATAGAGATCAAATTAGCCAAAGTTTTGTAGGATTTAATTTTAGTTTTCTAATGAATAGTTATCTTCCTAATTTGGATGAATATCCCAGACATTATGATTTTTGAAGTTCAGTTGCGCCAATCCTAACAAATCCAAGTAAAAGCTAGAATTCTATTTTGACAGAACCTCAAATTTGCTGTAAAGAAGATGTAATTGTTCTGTATCACTTTTTATATTTCTGTCAGGGGTATACTTCACAGTATAGACCCCCTTATATCTTACTCGTTTCTTTCTTTCTAGCATTAGTACCATTTCCCAAGTTTGATTTTGATATAAAACTTTCTTTTTTACTTCCATTGCCCTTCTCCAATTTGAATTAGATCGCTTTAGAGATATTTTTCGGAGTTGGTATGACAGAAATGGCCAAGGCAAAATTCATATAAGTTAGAGATAACCTGTCATATGAATGAACACATGCTTGCTGATATGGTATTTGGTGCAAATTCTCCTCTCTTTTCTCAATTCAATAGAGAGGCAAGACTCAACAAATTGTTCTAGTGTACTTGTGTTTGTTCCATGTGGATCTTGTTTTGAGTTTGAGGTTGAACCTTCTTGAGTAGAAGTGGGTGGAGGCATCCTGTTATGAGTTTGAGGTTGAGCCTTCTTTAGTAGAAGTGGGCAGAGGGATTGCTTGAACATCTTCCCTTTGTCTTGTACGATATGCCAAATATTTTATCACTTTCTTTTCTAGGTTGGTTAGAAACACTATTATTAGAGTCATTAACAAATAATGGTAGAACAAGAGCTGGCATAGAGTTGTTATTCCCATTCAGATTTAAATTCTTTGGGCCTGTTTGGTTTCATACTAGCTAATTGCACGAGCTAGTTTTATCATGGTTTTGTAATCAAACGCCTAGTAGCTAGTATGACTAACTCCAAAAATAACACTCGAATGTATAAAAGTAGTCATACTAACTCCAAACAATTATTAGCTAGTATGACTAACTAGTATGATTAGTCATTAATCATACTAAAACTTAGTATGATTAGTTGAGATCATCTCAAACTAAACAATCCCTTACTATCTTCAAAGAAATATGACGTCTACAAAGAAGGTTGCATCCATTGAAATGTATTTTTATGTTTCAATGGATCAAAACACTTATATCCTTTTTGTGAGTTAGAGTACCCAAGAAAAACATACTTGGTTGCTTTAGGTTCCAATTTATCTCTAGTAAGTCTTAAGTCTTGAACAAAAGTGCACACCTAAAGATTCTAGGGTTCACAGGAAAGGATCCTAGGTCAGGATAAAGAATTTGGAAAGGATTCTTTTTTTTGAAGGACAGTGGTAGGCATCCTGTTAATCAAGAAGCATATAGTTTGTATTGCATCTCCCCAAAATCTATATGGGACTTTTCTTTCAAACATGATAGCACTTGCTACTTCTAACAAGTCTCTGTTCTTTCTTTTAGCCAGCTGGATAGGACGATTGGAACAATATCCCACTAAGTTTGAGATACTACTAAAACTCTTTAGCTATATACTCCCCACCATTGTCTACCTTCAAAATTTATATAGTGTTGTTGAATTGGTTAAGGATTCCCTTGTGAAATACCTTAAAGACTTGAAAAATCCTGAGATTTAATTTCATTGGGTAAACCTATATTATTCTAAAATGATCATTGATAAAGCTAACAAAATATTTGAAATCATCTGTTGGCTTATGCATTGTACTCCACACATCACTATGGATTAGCTAAAAGGGAGTAGAAGCTTTTTTTATTAACCTGAGAGGTATAAATATTCTTATGATGTTTTGCAAACTCACAAGCCTCACAAAGTGGTTTTGGTTGTGAGTTACTTTTGTGAAACAAATATTTGAGCTTGGAGAAGGATAAATGACCTAATTTATGATGTCATTTTAGTAAACTATCTTGTTGACTAGGGCATGCCTTAGGTTGAAGTCCTCCAACATCCATTATGTATAAGTCTTTATTTTCAATCCCTCCACTAATCATCTTACTTGTGAGAATGTTACTGAAATACACAATGAGATGGATAAAAGGTTATAGTACAATTTAGATTATTGGTTAATTGGTTTAGTGACAATAGGTTGCAAGGAAAGTTGGGTACAAGTAGAGTTGAAGAAAGCTTGAGGAAATTTAGCTTCGCATGACCCCTGCTATGGACAGAGACATGTTCACCATTGGCCAGGACTACGTGTTAGGATTATGGGTTTCAGAAAGAGAGGAAAAAATGCTAGAGTTACCAGTCATAATCTGTTGTATCTGAGTTAATAATCTAGGGAGAGGACCTTGGTTGAAAAGCTCTGTCCTTGGATGCAACTGCTGCTTTTGTGGTGGAGGTTATCAAGGCTTTTCTGTCTTGCATAACTTGTTCGTACTCTGCTCTACTCAAGTTGGTATTGACAGTTTTTAGGGTGTTAGATGTACCTGCAGTATTCCCTTGACGGAGTTCTTCAATAGGTGCTTGAGAGGTGTTTGCAAAGAATGGAAGTGTACAATGCAAGATCCAACATCTGTCAACAGTATGGTTTGTGCTTCCACAGTGCGAAAGCTTGTGATTTCCAAGGTCCCTTCCTCTGTCTCTGCCAGCACAGTTATTGAAATAGGATCCACGGCCACCAGCTCCTTTGTCTGTTCCTTTTCTAGAGACCATTGCTGCAACATCCATGTCTGAATCCTAGCTGGTTCGTTGGATACTTGCTCTTTTTAGCCTCGAGTAAACATTAGCAATAGTGGGAGCCTCCTTCTCAGCCACAAACTGAGGCTTGATAGAGTCATATTCCTTGTCTAGGCTAGAGAGAAGAAGAGCATCCCTAAGTCCTTGTATATAGGTATTCTGTTCTTCAATACTAGTAGAAGGTTGATAGACATCCAGCTCTTTCCACATGCCCTTCATCTTAGCAAAGTGTTGCTCAAGAGGTTTCCCTGACTGTTTTGTAGTAATAGCACATCTACTAGTTCAATAACCCTAGAAACATTATCGTTGCCTGAGTACAACTTCTTGGCTTATTCCCAAACATACTTTGCTGTGTCACGGGCTGTCATATATGAGCTCACAATAGGGTTCATGGTATTCCAGAGCAATGTTACTACTTGACCATTTTCTTTTTACCAGTCTTTAGGTGTATGCCTACTGCTTTAGACCATTGGTAGTAGTTCTAGAGCCTAGCAGTCATACTGAGGTCATCTGGACTCAAAGAACATGACCAAGGTTGAGAGAAACCTTGCTCTCCATTCCATCTTCTCCAGGTTTAGCCATGGGGTTGAGGGACAGGTCCTATGTCTGGCAGACTAGAGCTTTATAGGCTTGGATACCATGTAGAAAACTTGAAGATATGAGGGAGACAGAATTTAGGTTTCAGGAAAGCTAGGGCTACCTTTGTAACAGAGAGACAGAAAGAAAGAGGACAGCTTTTATTCAATATTGCTGTGAGAGAAAAGAATACGACAGTACAATCTTTGTCCCACAGTTCTAGGCTTGTTTATAAGTGTAGAACTCCTACTTGGTTTCTTACTAGGTCTGGCCTAGGTCCAATAAGGGAATACCCGGGCTCAAACTATGGTCCTAATAAAAAGGGAAATAGGAGGGCAAAGCAGTCACCTTCAGTTTTGAGGGATATTTTGGTAACGCTTTTTTAATGGTTGGTCAAATAGAGAGGAAAATTTAGGGAATATTCATCGCAAATGAATGGAAACTTGATGAGAGTTTTTGATACGGAAGTGCTAAATTCTTTTGGTGTCAATAATATATACAAGTATCCAGAGATACTGAAATTCCTTAATGTACAAGCTGGTATGCAGTGTTTTTTCTAAAAGAGGTTGTTGCTCTCTTGTCTTTAAGTCAGTATTGTCTTGCGCTATGTGTGCATTCCATATATAATATGCAGTTTAGTTTGTGTATTCCTATCCCTCTGGTGCCTGAGAAAAGCTTTGTTGACAAATGTTAGAAAAAAATCTGTCTAAACTTAGAATCTTGGATGGAGTAGAGGGGTATATGCTATATTCCTGTGTTTTTGTACTTGCCAGTTATTTTCTTTATTAATGCTGAAGTATTTCATTCTGTTGCAGATGCTGCCTTTCTAGACCATTGGTCATTTGATCAGTTCCACAGCCTTTTGAATAGGTCAACTGATGATCCTAAGTTGAAGCAGTTACTCCTACAGGATAAGCTGGTTATATTTTTGCATCTACTTGGTTGTGATACAAATGGTCATGCACATCGTCCTTATTCATCCATCTATTTAAACAATGTCAAAGTTGTCGATCAAATTGCTGAAAGTGTCTACAACCTTGTTGAAGGCTACTTCAAAGACAACCAAACAGCTTATATTTTCACTGCGGACCATGGGATGAGTGATAAAGGTTTCATAAAACCTGAGATAACATTTCAAGCCTTTTTCGTTTCACTTGTTTTATTATAACATGTTTATAAGTTTTTACAGCCATTGAAGTTGAACAGTATTTTGCATTTGGTGTTGTCTGCGCAGAATGTATCTTCTTATTGTGAAAAATTGCCATGATTAAGATGTAGTTAATAAGTATTTCATTCTTATGCCTGGATCTTAGTTGATTCTCAAGTTTGATTATCAACGTTGGTTGGCCGTGGAAGGAACGCTCTTATTTAACTGACTGGATTCTAGCAAATCGTTCAATCAAAATGAGCAACAACTGGAAGTCTGGAACAAATGTATAAATCCTGAGTCTTGGACTCAATTAGTCCCCAAACCACATATAGTCAGATAGTACTAAGTTGCCTGGCTAAATTGAGACTATATATATAATGATTACTCAAATGAGGTTTGGCAATATGCATGCGAGGTGTGGTTGTCCTTTTATTTGTTCTGGGTTTGCCCTTGGCATTGTAAAATTCTGAAGCAGTGTAGAATGCATGGTTCTGGTGGACATGCACTTTTTCAAACAGAACCTGCTTGGAATTTACTTGATCTTGGGACAAGATTCATGAGTAGGTCAGGCTTGATCCTGTCTGCAGGTCAAGTATGTTACTGCAGAGCTGTACCATTATTGCCTGAATGGTGTTTCTGCATTAATGGCCTTGATTCCAAATTGCCATTAGGAATTTTTTTTTGGCACAGTGGAATGCATTTAGCAGTCATTTCATGGATTGTTGTGTACCAAAGATGCTTTTACACATTCTCAACCAGTGTTCATCACTGGTTTTGGAATTGCAATTTAGTACCTTTTGTCTGTGACTCATGTGCATATGACAACTTGAGCAGGTTCTATCGAGTCTAACAATAGGCATATGAAAATCAATACTGAATTGATATGAAAAGTAATTAAGTTGAAGATGGTAGAATTTGATGCAGTTAATGTAGTTAATGGAGAGTTCCCCAAGAATTATTGGTCACAACAATAGTATTATGGTCTCTCTTCAAGAAATGCATTTGTTTATAGTCTGAGACATTAGTATTATCAGTCTGCTTCCTTTCAATTATAACATGCGGGATATGCTTCTTTGTGGTGGATCTGTATGAACTATGTTTCTTTTTACATGTTCCTTATAACAAGATTTCCTTTGAAAACAATCATTCATAATTTTGCCTGATGTCACTCGCATTTGCCCTAAAATGATCATGGTTTCAATAACAGGAAGTCATGGTGATGGGCATCCCACAAACACTGATACTCCATTAGTAGCTTGGGGGGCTGGTATTAAGAATCCTAAGTGGCATCTTCATAATACCCAGTCTGATGAAGGTCTTCTGTTTGTTGATGATCATAGGCATGATTTGCCCACACCCACCAAGTGGGGTCTCACAGGCTTTGAAAGAGTGGACGTCAATCAGGCTGATATAGCACCTCTGATGGTTAACTGTGCCTCTTTACTGAGCAAACATTATTCTATTTCTATGGATTCATGACATCTTTTTTTTCTTTTTGCACTTATTAGCTTCTTAAATTTTTGCAGGCAACTCTAATTGGTTTGCCATGCCCTGTCAATTCTGTTGGATATTTGCCATTGGATTACCTTAGATTAAGTGAGGTGAGATCAAGCCACGTTTTCTAAGTTACTCTGAATGCTGCAAGATTTTTCATAGACTATGGTTTAATCTTATTTTATGAAGTTTCTACTTCTTTATTGTCTAACTAGGCAGAAGAAGTTGAAGCAGCTCTAACAAATACTAAGCAAATTCTGAATCAATTCCTTCGCAAGTCATGTATCCTCTTATAGAATTACTTTAAATTCTTTGACTCTGCATCATATCATTGAAGCTGTGGTAAAATGCCAGTTCAACTGATTTCACTTTCCTACTTACATCTTTAGGGATTTAATGAATATCATTGTTTTCACATGACTGTATTGAGGTTTTCTGTGTCCTGTTTTCTATGCATTTAAACTGTGATGTGTTTTTTGGGTATCACTGAGACAGTTCCTGGTGACACTGGAAATTATTACTACCCCCAGGGCACTTGGAACTAGTATCCTTTGGTGATCCATCAGAAAGGGAGAGCTAATCCCATCTGTTTTACCTAATACCTCTTGCATTTATTGTTTAGAAGATATGAGAAAATTTAATATTGAGATCTCAATTTTCAGTTTGTATTTCCTTGATCAAGAATAAAGATTTGAAGCAGTTGAATTCACTGCACTTCAGGCCCTTTAAGTCATTGGTAAATTATTCATCACTTGTCGGTGAAATTGAAGACCTCATATCCAAAACGGATTATAAGGCTGCTATGAAATCCTCCAAAAATCTCAGAAGCTTGTCTCTGGCAGGTCTTCATTATTTTCAGACATATGATTGGCTGATGCTTATGACCACAATTACTCTTGGATATCTTGGATGGATGGTCAACCTTGTTCTTCATATACTGCAGTCTTATACAATACTGTCAACTAATGTTTACCAGAGGCAGAAACAAAAGGTTGCCACTTGAAGCACTTCATTGCCAACTATGCTTTTGACCACAATTCATTTCTGTTATTTTTGCATTAATAAATTGGTTAATTTTTCTGAATTTTACTGTGGAACTTTTTTTCATCCTATTGTTCTTTACTTCATTGTCATCTTGTTTTAGGTATTAAGCTCAATGTTCCATGTTCGCTTCTTTTGACTGTTAGCTCTGTTACCATTGAATCAACTTTTTATTTTTTCATTAATAATTTTATGGACAAAAATGTACTTGTCTTAGATTATCCATTATAAATTTGTTGGTTTAGTGATGCACATAACTTTTTCTTTAGCTAAGCTTCAACAGTTACAAAGCACAACTAGAAGCTTATTCTATGCAGTAAGTGTTCTCATGCAGTTTCTTTGAGTAAATTCTTGTGCAAAAGTTATTGTTCCGCCAATGGTTTACTGGACTTAATTATGCTCACTCAAATTCCTGCACATAAATCAATAACTTTTCTTGTATTATGGATTCACAAACTATTTGCCTCTACATGTACCAACCATTCTTACTAAATTTACAGAAATTAACCACCTATTGTTTAATGTCATTCTTTTCTGTTGCAGGTATATATTGGTGGATGTCTGCTAATTTGTCTGCTGTCGGCTATGCTATATTTAGAGAACTCTCCTGTTCTTTATCATGCCTATTTTGCTATGACTGCCTGCTTGTGGACACAAATTTTTGGTAATATTCCATTTTTGGAAACAGTATGGAGAAATATGTCCAGGAAAAAGCTCAAGTCGACTGTGAAGCTTCTAGGAGTTTCTGCTTTAACAGTATTCATCCTTGAATACCTGGTATGTTTTCTCTCAAGTGCTATTAGTTATTTTGTTCTTAACTAAATGTATCATAATTGACGACTTTATTCCTAATTCAGGTCATGAGTTTTTTCGAGAGGAAGCTATACACTTGGCTTTTCCTCATTGCTGGGATAGTTGCTGCACTCTTCATATCGTTGTCTATTCCTGGAAAGCCTTTTCTGGCAGTTTATGTATGGATGGCCTGCTGGTTCATATCCATATTTACAATGATGCCTGCTGAAATTCCAGACAACACTCACCTAGTGTAATTCTCATTGTTTTTTAACGTTCCTGTTGTTATGCTATGTTTCTTGCCCTTTTCACTCATTTCTAGACTATTTTGTGTGCAGTTGTTGAGTAATCATATGTTACAGATGCAAAATTTTCAAACTTGTGATTTAATCTTTACTCTTCCAAATATGAACTAGTCTAACCTTATCCTGAATCATGATTATCTATTTATCAGGATGCTTTGCATATTTTATTCCAAATTATTTATTTTACATCTATTAGAGAGTTCTCTAAGTCTCATAAGTTCTTTGTCGCCCAATTATTAGCAGGTTAGGTTTTATTCAAACCTTTTCAAGACAAATTCAAACCCATAAAACAGTGAAAGATTTATTATCAATATCAGTAAGGTTGGCAAGATCTGAAGCCCCTAGACCATGTATGCATTCAAGTTGGATCTTGGTGCATTCTAGGTCCTTTAGGCTTTGACCATTTTCTGTTTCTATTTGTTATAAATCTCCAAGATACAAAATTAATGAAAATGTTTAACAAGTGTTCTGTATTAAACTGCTTCTCCTGATTTACATTTTGGCCATTTCAGTTGAGATCCATATAGGTTTCTGAGCCATTTCTAGTTCATCCAAAACACAAAACATGCTTGTAATCATGGTTTCAGAAACAATTTTTACGGCTTATAAGTACAATGTGAGAGTTAAAAATAAGTAGTTAGCAATGTCAGAGTAGAAAATAAGTAGTTATATTTTTGGATATTTCTTTTTCTCTTCCAATAGAACCAATCAAACACTAAAAGTGAGATGTATTATCCTAAGAACCCTTATGATTTGTCAGGTCTGATATGTTAGTGTTTGATGCATCTTCAGCTTTTTTCTGAACATGACAATTTTTGATGTTTGGTTATGAGCTTGAAGAAAGTAGAAGAAAGAAAAACCTTAATAGTTGTGTTCAATATAGTTGAATGTTTTGCATCACTTATATGTAATTGTTGTCCATAGTTTTAACCTGTAATTATTTCGTACTTCGTCTGCCTGAAACCTGACATTCACTTGAAGGATCCCTTATTAATTTGATGTGTGCAATAAAACGTCTCTTTTGTTGAATAAGATGTTAGCTTCTGTGAACAGTGTATATTGATCAATGTTCCTTTTGCAGCATTTCTAGTGGAGCTCTAGTTATACTCATTGGAATGGCAGCCAGGTGGTATGATTTTAGTAATAAAGGTGATAAATTCTGGTCATTCATTTCCAGACACGATAAGCAGTGGTCTAAGTTTCCTATCCTTTTCCAGTTTCAGGTATGCGCTGGTGTTTATACCTGTCCATGTGGTTTCTTAATTCTGTTGAAATATAAACTATTTTTTATGCTCTTTTGTCTTTTGTTGGTTAGGCATTTTTGATTGGTTTATCGTCAGTGATGGTGTGGCTCTCTACTTCTCATAGATCTCGTGAAAAGGAGCTGCTGACTGCGCACCAGTTAATAAACTGGTCCTTAACTGGTATTTTATCTCATTCTCTTTCCTTTTTATTTCTATGAAGTGTTAAACAAATTACAACCACATTTATTGTGATAGAGATTGATGATATATCGTTATCTTTCAACATTTCATAAATGCTCTGTTTTAGTTTTTTCGCTCTGCTTTTAGGTTGATGTTGCATTGTTTTTGTGATTATTAACGCAAGATGGAATAAGTTTTGCAAAAAGTGAGAAATCTTTGTAACAATTTTTAGGGTTTATGGTGGAGTATTTAGATTTCTCAATGATGATAGAAACCGAGTAAAAAAAGTTTTATTCTGAGAGAAAAAAAAGGAGAAAAGGATACACATGAAATGCTAGTTTTTTCATTTTTTTGTATCGTGAGGTGATATGTCTAAGTTCTACCCAAACTTGGATTTTATTAATGATCCATTTACATTATGTTGACTTCTTTTTTTCAAGTTGGACTCTGAGATGGTTTTGGGTCTTCTAATGGGTTATGATGATTCCAGATTTTTAAGTATTGGAAGTTACTTTGATGTGCAATTATACTTGTAAATGTTAATCTCATATGGACGTTTTTGAGCTCTAATTCTAATATTTTCGACACCCTCTGTCAAGTTAGTGCATAAATGTCAGTCATGTCCATTTGTTATTTCTAGTCATGCTTTCACTTCTCAATGCTTTAATAGACACATCAACAAAGTTTTTTCACTTGGTGTATATTTCAGTTCAACTTGCTTTTCCAGTGCCTTATTTTGGATAAAATGTAAATCCAGTTCAATGTGCTTTGTTTTTTTACGAAACACAGAGTTGTTGGATATGTGTAATATTGATTGATTATCACAATGAATTCTTGTTGGTTGTTCTGTTGGATATCCAAAGTTTTTGAGAAATGACTACAGTGGAAGAACCTCACATACTCCCAATATCAAGGCTTTGTATTATGCTTTTGCACTGTATCTTGTAATTGTCCCTTGTTTCTTGTTTTTTCATGTTACTAAGTTTCATCAAACAAATATGTAATAGTTTGAAATTGATTTCTTGTCACATGTTGATTATACCCATATGTATTGTATATTCATTTTCTCATATCTTCAATAATATTGTCCCAAACCTGAATTACTTTTTAGGTATCTTAAAATTATGTGTACTGCTTCTAAATATGTTTTCTTTGGAGCTTGCATGAACTGACTTACAGTACTCAACAAGGGTAATGTTAGATTTGGTAATTATTAGACATATAAATTTGCCAACTATTGTTCTATATTATTTTGGATTTTTGATTTCAGCTCCTGTATCAGGATATGTCCATTGATATTCTTGTATTTTTTCTCCCTAATAGACTTGTTTTACTCAACAGATCAAGTATGTATTTTGCTTTATGACAATACAAGTCCTCTAGAAGAATGAGCTACTTTTATTCAAAAGAAATAATAAAGTCTGCCAAGGTCTTTTATTTCAAACTTTCAAAATTTTTTGACTTACTTGATTTCTTCAATATCATCTTTTGTCATAATAATATTATCTACATAAATTAAAAGTATAATTCTCATTTTTTTCTTTACTTTATGAAGATTGAGCAATTTGCTTTGCTTCTCTAAAAATCATAACTTGTATAAGCTGTATTAATCCTGTCAAAGTAGACTCTTGGTGGCTGTTTTAGGTCATATAAAGATTTTTTTAATTTACATATTAATTGCTGTCCATTGATGTGTACAAACTTTGGTAGCCAAGTTATGTAAACTTCCTCCTTTAGTCTCCATGGAGAAATACTTTTTTTATATTCATTTGAGTTATATTTCAATATATGTTTACAACTAGAGAAAGAATGATTCTAATTGAATTTAATTTTGCTATAGGTGAAAAAGTATCAAAGCAGTGTGTACCATATATTTGAGTAAAACCTCTTGCAAGAAGTCTAATTTTGTACTTATTAATACTGACATTTGTTCTATACTATATACACCCACTTGCATTTTATTTTTTTTTATCTTCTGATAATGGAAATAACTTGTAGGTTTTATTGTGATGTAGTGCTTTTATTTTTGCCTCCATTACTTGTCTCCATTTTGAGTTTTTCAATGCCTTTATCACTGTTTTTAGTAGTAATATATTTGAAATTGCTAGAATAAAGTATCTAAAATTTGGAGACAAATTTTCATATAAAACAAAATGGTTTATAGGATATTTCACATATACTCTCTTTTGTTTTCTTAGTGCTATAGACATGCTATATTGTACTTGAGCGATAGGTATATCTGTATTTTCAGTTTGTTAGTCTTATATTGTTGTTGGTTCTAGATCTTTTTGGGCAGTGATTGGCAGATTGATTTTTTTACTCACGTCTTCTTTTTATTTTTGGAGTAAATAATACTAAGTCTCTTTTTTTCTTCTTTATTTATTAAGGTGGGTTGATTATTGACAAGTATAGGCAGAACTAATTCAAATTTATTAGTAGCATTATTACTAAAAGAATGTAGTTTTTGGGATCTTTCTATGATAGAGCACTTGTTTAAAAAAGATGATATCCATGGATATATGCTTTTTTTGTCTTACAGGATCATAATACTTATATTTTTTGTAAATTTTAGAATATCCTAAAAATGTATATTTTATAATCTTTGATTGCAATTTATTCCTGCTAATACAATGATTGTGTACAAAGCATGCACGCTCAAAAATTTTGAGCTGAATTTGAATGAGTTTATCTTTTGATAATAATATTTGGAGTAGACTCTTATCTTTAAAAAGTACTGAAGGTATTCTATTTATTAATAACATATTGTTTGAACACCACCAAAATTTATGACATATTTTGCTGAAATATTATTACTCTTGCTACTTGTAACAAGTGTTTATTTTTTTTTATCCACATTATTTTGTCATGGTGTGGTTGGACATAAAACTTGGAATAAAAATCCATTATCTCTAAGATTATTTTCAAGTTCCTTGGAGATGTACTTTCATTCATTGTCCGTCCTAAAAGTTTTGATTTTGGCATTAAATTGTTTTGAATCTCTCTGAAATTAGGGAATATAGTTTGTAACTTAAAAAATAACAAATGACCTAATCTATAATGCTATAAAATTAGATTTTTCTTCTTGCTTAAGGGATCATTTGGTAATAGACTAGTCTAGTTCTAGTCGGACTAGTATTCAAATACCGAAAAAAATAGTCAAATTAAGAATTTAGATATTTTTTACAGAAAAAATTAATCATTATAATTTGTTAAAAAATAAATTATTATAAGACACTAATTAGATTTGTCAACTTCAAATTATTTTATGGTCAATTTTAATAAAAAATCATTAGACTTTAAATGGTACCTACTAGTCGAACTAGCAATTAGATGCCAAAAAAATAATTCGATTATCTTTTCCTCCTTTAGTCCTAGTTCTAATTGTAGTTTTAGTTTTAGTCTATTACTAAACGCATTCTAAGTGGACTTTAGCTGCTGTCCTTTAGGGTAAAAAAAAAAATATCTGTCTTGAATTTTTTCATTAATTATCTCATTCGTATAAAGGTCTTGAAATACACGATAAGTAGGGTAAAAAAATCACACAATAGTTGAAAGTTTTCGTCAATTGATTTATTGATAATAATTTGTAAGCAAACTGATTAGCAAGAAGAGTCGGGGAGAGACTCAATACTTTAATTTGAATTCTACTTTTGTCTTTTAATAAAACTTATTTATTATTAGTCAAAAGAACATACTTGACCTTTATTATATTGGATAAAGAGGTGAAGAATTTGGAATTATTAGTCATAAAATTTATTCTTCTTAAGTCAATAATGTAGGGTGATTCTAGCTTGTATGTTGTATTGGCTGTGGCAAACCATAGTTTTCTAGAATTTATTATTTAATCATAATCCTTGTTGAATTCAAGGTGGACTGTTTAGAAGTAGATGCATCTTCTGAGCTATCTACATTCTCTTGGTATTCTTGATATGATCTTGTAGCTTGTGAGATGTGTGCTATGGATGATTTTTCATGTAGAACCCGACATTTGTCCATTGTATAGTTTGTCCTTCTGCAGTATTTACACTTGAGATTGCTTCTATCTCTTCTTCTTCCTCTGCATGAGTAGTCTCCTCTTGTGCTTGACTCTCCTCTTCTAGAATTATTATTATTATTAGTTATTATAACAACTATTTAAATGTTATTGTTCTAACTCAGATTGCATGTTCCCCTTTTGTAAGTTAGTATATATGTTGCTTATTGAGGGTACCTTTTTTTGTGACATGAACTAAATTTTCACTTGTTCATGTTTTTTGTCCACAGTTTATAAGAATAATGCTATCCTGAACTCTTCCTCTATTTTTATTTTCTGATAGTGAATGTATCATTTCAAAGACTTTTCATCTAAGATTTGTCAGCTTGTTTGGTTTTAATCATTCTTTTTGTTTTCTCAAATATCTAGGATGCATTATCTTTGACTGAATAGAGTTTTCTAATTTCTTCCCAAATCTGTTTAGTTATGTTACAATTCATTATATTGTATTTATTATGAGTTTCGTATTATTTCACAACAAGGTCAAAACTTGGTCATCTTCTTTGAGCTAATCTTCAGTGGGCTTCTTTTGTGGTTTTTCTTCAATATATAATTATTTTTCTCTTGCTTTCAAGAAAACCTGCACAATTTTATCCGACTAGAAATAATTTCTAGATCCTGCTAATCGAATTAATGTCTTCTGCAGACCATAATTTTCTCTAAATTTAATAAAACCTTTGCTCTCTCCTATTTTTTCTGTCATTGTTTTGGTGGCTCCACTTTTTTTTTTTTGGTTTCTAATGAATACGATCTCCCTAAAACTCTGATATCATGTAATAATTTTTAAGGTTTATAGTGGAATATCCATGTTTTTCAATGATGATAGAAATTGAGCAAAATGAATTCTAGTCTGAAAGAAATTAAAAGTTGAAAAAGATATACACAAAACCCTAATTTTTCATCTCTTTATATAGAGGTGATTTGTCTAAATTCTACTCAAACTTGAGTTTTAGTAATAATTTGTTTGCATTATATTGACTTCTCTTTTTCAAGTTAGACTTTGAGTTGGTTTTGGGCTTTCTTTTAATAGATTATGATGAACTTAGATCTCAAGTATTAGAATGTACCTTAATGTGTAACCATACTTGTAAATCTTGAATTTCATTTAGGTATTTCTGAGTGCTAATTCTAATACCTTCAACAGTCTTGCCCTAAGTAGCAAGGCCTTCAATGGTGGAGCAAAAGAGCAAGTATGATTCAATGTGGAGATTGTCAAAGAGTTTTATTGGTGTCAGAAATTGTCATGTACTCTGACAGTATGAATAATTTGTTGATTGATGAAAGCATTAAAAAATTTCTGGTCCAGTTTTTTTGGCAATCAATGGCTTTGAAATTAAAGCTTAGGGTGTGTTTGGTTACTTGAACTGATAGAATCGGGAAAACCTATGGCACCCCCAAGTTCTACGAAAATGTTGGATTTCACAAACCCTATGAGTTTTGATGTTTGGTGGACACATGCCATTAAGTTTTCACTTTGCAGTACCGTAAGGTTTGGCGTTTGTTTGGTTGAATTGAGAAAAAAGTAGTTGAACTCTATTTTCTAGAAACCCCATATTCTCTAGCTCTGGGAAAGTAAAGGCAGTGGGAGAGGTGTGTCCCACACTAATTTTTGACTTCCTACTGGAAGTTACAACCTCTGGCCATATTGATTTGGAAGTCAGCTGCTCTCAAAAATGTGGCCTTTGGAAGCCACCAGCAATTTGCAGACCATTTCAGAGGCAGCCAAACAAGAGTGGTGGAACTTGAGTACACTTCATCCACTTCAACGACTTCAACAAACTTCAGTCTAGTTCAAGGCAACCAACTGTTATGAAACTAGGGTTTCTGGTAGAGTTGATCTAGGGTTAGATCAATGATGAAGACAAAGAAAAAGAAGAAGCTTTGTTTCTGAGATCTCAAAACTTACAATAACTCTAGTGTCTCATTCTCATGTAGATGAGAAGTCCTACTTGAGTTCAACTTGTCTTTGCTAATGATCTGTTTACACACTTGGTTCTTTTTCAAATACCTAGTCAAAGTTGGGTTTTGGGCTTTTCTGTTTACTGGGCTATGATGATTCTGGGATCTTAAGGATAGGAGGGTGCTTTATTGTGCAAACCATACTTGTAAATCTTAAGTCCGATATGGATATTTTGAACCTTAATTCTTCAAAAGCTTCGACACCAAATGCGTCCTTGGTGAGAAAGAAGGGCAGGTGGTGAGGTTGGTTTGTTAGGAGGGTGGTGTTAGAGTATAGGTCAGAAATCAGTCAGTTAGTGTTCATTTAGTATTAGTTTCCTAGTCAAAGTGGGTTTATTCTAGTCTGAGTAGGTCCAGTTGTGTTTTTTTGTTTCTTGGGGTTTCTTTTCTATTAAGGATTCAGTTAAGGTAAGGGTTGTATGTATCCAATTTGTGAGTATGCAGAAGCTAAGCTTTATATCCAGTTTTGACTGCTACTGAGGTTTGTACTCAATTTCTGCTCAATGAAACTCTAGTTTCAACAGGTGTGTGATATTGTGTCCAATCCATTAGAACATGTGAGACTAGTTAACTGTGTTAATTGAATAGGGTGTTTGTGTGTAGGGTGGGGGATCAATATTAAATCTCTGATTTTTCACTAACAAAAATGGGCACGCATTCATTGACCAATCTCCAATTAATGAATTTCAGTTACCACGAGTTGAACCTTCTGGACTCAGCTAAATCCCAACCAGTTAATGCAGTTAAAATTTAATCTGAAATAGATGCATGACCTATTATTAGTACATCATTTTAACATAGTCAATGATGCTTCATCATATGAAACAACAATCAAACAGTAGAGTTAGTGTTCCATTTATCAAAGATAATGGACAAACTAATGCACTTGCAGAATGGCAAAAGTTGTTGCTATAATTTCGATATATTTCAAACTCTCCTTTTCACATGGATAAGTTTCATCTTTGGAGGTCTAAAGGGAATCAGTCCTACATATGATAGGAAAATAAAATTGATGTGCGTTATAAAATATAAATTTTTCTTATTTTCTGTTTAAGTATAATATACCCTTTTACTGTTGCAGCATTATCAATGGAGTTTCTGAATTGGTGATGGGCATGTATTGAATATATATTTTTTTATTGTCAACAGGTGTTTCGCTACTTCTGCCTTTGTTTTCACCACGTGGACCCTTAGCACGGCTAATTTCTATATATTTGGGTTTTGCTCCGCCTTTCTTATTATTATCTATTGGGTAATTTTTTTAATGGAATTTCTTATTTTTATATAGCTTAATACTCGACATAAATTTCATTTGTTATTTGCAGATATGAAGCTGTCTTTTATAGTGCACTTACTCTTGTTCTTATGGGCTGGATATTGGTTGAATGTATGATCCTGTATTTGTCTGAAAGCAAGGAATCCACTCCACACATAGAAAGCCTGGATTTTGAGGTCACTGGCAATAGTCATGGAAGATATTTACAGTTGTCTGATGTGAGAATTCCTTTGATTTTTGTAAGTTATCTCCTTAGTAACCATTAATTTCAAAATTATTTAAATGAAATTATTGTAAGTTTTTTAATTAATATTTGTCTGCTTCTATCTCATGTACGTACCTCATCATGTATGTTCATGAATGAAAGTAATGAGGGATGGGTGGATTATTGAACTGATAATGATCAATAGTGGATAAATATCTTGTTGGCATATCTCACAAGGAAAACCTACTATACAATCTAAAAGATTTAAACATTGTTTAATGCTTCAACTGGTCAAGTTATAGTATAACTATTTGAAGGGAGACAAGCAAGGATGAGTGAATGACTGGTTAAGATTAGGGTCGAGCAGTATCTTTTTGGCATTTTGTACGATACTTTGTGAAAATTGTGCTCCTTGATTTGTTCCTTTTCCCTCAAAGGTTACTTGTGGATGTGCTTTGACTCTCTTATAGGGAAAATTGATACATGCAATTATATTGTTCTTGTTTAATTGAGAATGTTCTTTGTACTGCATGCTTTAGCAAACCACCATTATGCCATGCTAGGTAGTAGTTCATCGTAGTTTAAACAAAATGTTGACCTCTTTTGGTAGTTTATCAATTGTTCTGATACAAAAATAAAACCATCATTATTAGCATCCCTCGCTATGAGATCCATCCTGAACTTGCTTGGAGCTTTTGTGTTTGTTTTAATTTTGAACGTCTGTTTGAACGCACATTTCATTATTTGTTCAATTTGTTGTATTTATTTTTTCAATTTTAATAATTTAATATTAAACAATAATATGAAATGGATTCTATGAAACAAGGTACATTGTTAATGATGGAAAAATACCTAATGTTATGAAAAATACGAATTGCACTAGGCAAGGTTTTCCTTGCATTTATCTTTTTTTATATTGTTATTATTATTACTATTATTAAATTTCTGTCAGAATTTGGAAATAATAAAATAAATGGCCCAATTGAGTCCTTGTTTTGTTGTCTTGAAATATCGGAGTTATTGCATCTTCTAATGAGGGAACTTTCTATAGCATGGAAAAACAAATTACTTGGTGGCTTATTGCTATAAGAACTGTAAGACAATCGTCACGCTTGTAGCAGGATTTTTGGTAATAACAATGTCAAATTTCAGCAAGGTTGTTTAGATAGCATTTTAGTACTACTTAGTCATAACTTTGAACTAAAATGAACTGCATGACACTATTGCAAGTTGCGATCACGTTTGTTAATTGTGAACCAAAGGAGCTGTGCGCTCCCAAGGATGACTTAAATTGAGTAAATATTAAGTCCCTAAAAAGGTTCATGAAATTTTATTGTGTTCTTTTATGGTATTTGTTGGTAAAAACTGATTAATAATGTGACACAACATGAAAATTGAAAAGAGTTAAGAGGAATACTGCATAATTAAGAACATTATGTTAAAGTTATTGGAGAATTAGGACCTATAAATATCTATGTAGGACTAAGTTTATAAGTTTGGTTGTACAACAACGTGTCCTATATTTAAGACCTTGGGATAATCATAGCCCAAATAGAAGTCCAAAATCGACTCTGACTTATTGAATGAGGAAATTGACTTTGATTGTAATCGAGACTCTACTGAAGTCCAAGTAGTAGTATATGAGTAGGATCGCACCTATATAAAGGTGAAGATACTAGGGTTATTTGATGTACGGAATGGTTCTTAGAAAAAGAAATAACTTTTCTTAGTCTTCCTTATTGATCAAATCCTAGTTTCATTTTGTAACATGGTATTAGAGCCCTAGGAATAAAGTTTGTTGCGACTTTTAGTAGCTTTCCAAGCCTTTAGACATAATGGCAAAAGCTAGAGAGAAGGACAAGACATTTGTGATCCTGACAGATAATTTTGGGTTCCAGATGATTTCAATCTATCTAACAAGATTCAAGAACTATTTTCAGTGGTCAAAAGTAGTCCAAGTCTTCTTGAGAATAAAAGGAAAAAGGCCATATATAGAAGACGACCCATCTGAGAAGCCAATAGGAGATTGGCTTTGGGATGACTGCCAGATAATGATCTTGATCTAGAACAACATGGACCTCATAGTAATTTTCAATATGATGGACTATGATATAGCCATATAGGTCTAGGATGAATCCAGAAGATTTTATTCTAAAAAGGATGATGTTTCAAGAATATTTGAGATCATTTCAGGGATAATTAAAACTAGGCAAGTAGGAAAAACCCTTTAAGAACATTTTTTAAGAATGAAAAGCTTGTGGAGTGAACTAGATGTATGCCATCCCTTAACAACTATTATTGATAAATTAAATCAATATAAAGAAAAATTTAGGGTGACTTTTTTTTTGTCAACTCTAGACAAGGAGTATGAACCAATTAAGAGTTAATTCATGTTTGAGGAGAAAGTATCATTTATAGAGAGCATGTACTTAAGGTTATAGAGAGCAAATATTCAACCTACAAACTGAAACTTTAACTTTGAAGTGACAGTTGCAGCTATTGACAGCACCATAATTTTTGGGAGAGGAGTATCAAGTACGTATGGGGGATACGCAAAAAGAGAAAGAGCCAAAATTAACCTTACGTGCATACATTGTGGTAGAACAAACTACATAGTAGATAAATGTTGGATTCTACACAGTAGACTCTCTTCTGTTCACATTACACAAACAACTAGACCATATCAGAAGGGTTTAGAGAATGCAAAGAAATTATAGGTGTTTGCTTCAAGAATATTTGAGTCTAGAGGTAAATAAAAAGGAGTATGATCAAATAATGCACAATAAAAAAACACTGCCAAGCTCATCCAAAACACTGAAACAAAACTAACACATCTTTCACACTGGATTATTGGCTTAGGAATCACTGATCACATGCCTTGTAATTTCAATTTGTTCTCATTATTTACAAATATGTTATAGGCCAAATTCGTTCTCCTAGCAAATAAAGAACATATTTTGGTGAAAGGTCGAGAAAACATAAACATTGGTTCTCTCAACCTTCCATAGCATTTCTTGTTACCAAATTTTCTTTCAATCTCCAATTAGTCACTTGGCCAGAAATTTGAATTGCAGTATAATGTTTTTTCCTTTGTATTGTGTTTTTCAAGATGTTCAGAAATAAAATAATTGGTTGAAAGATTGAAGATGGAAGCTTATACTTTATGGACCCCGGTGGAAAACAAGCCAAAGTCTATGCAAATCAAAAGGAGAATTTACTTCTATGGAATTATAAATTAGGTTGCTTATTTTTTTTTGAAACTTAGAGTTACTTTTCCTATATATAACTCACAGTTCAAACCTATTTGTGAAACTTATAAATTTGTAAAACATCATTGAAATTCCTTTTCTTTTAGGATCAATAAAAGAAAGTTTGGACTTCTTTCTAGTACATAGTGATTTGTGGATCTCTAAATACAACTCAATGGATGGATTCAAATGTTTTGTGTCATTGATGATTACTCTATAATGACATGAATTTATTTGGTGAAGAATAAATCAATTGTGAGTTGCATGTTCAACTTGACCAATTCAATACTTCAAGTAAAACCCTAAGAGTTGATAGTGGTGGTGTATGTGACAAAAGATCTTCAAGAATCCTTCCAAACTAATGGAATTTTGTTTTAAGTTTCTTGTTTAGTTACATCATAATAAAATAGTGTAGTTGACAATAAAATAGGCGCATTTTAGAAATGCCTAGTCATTATGATTAAATAAAACATGTGTTACAAATTTTGATAAGATGTTGTGCAAACATCATATCTTACTAGACTTGGCAAATCGAGTTGTCGGGTCGGGTTTAGGTCGAGCTAGTTCATATTTATAATATTATACTAAACCAGTTAATTTGAACTCACTCCAATTTTTAAATAGGTTATCCGACTTAACTTGAGTAACCTATTTATTAAACAAATTGGGTTGGGTTGGATCATAACTCGATCTAATTTGATTAGATTTATTTGATTAAACGGGTTATAGTTTAATTGAACCTAAATCGACTCGAATTAATTTAAATTGACCCAAATCAGTTCAAATCAACATGACTTTAATATATTTTAAATAATTATTTTGTAAATGGGTTGACTCGATTGATTTAATCTGATTAGATAAATAGGTCAATTGAATCATAAGTAGGTTATGTCGGTTGACCTAATTTTGACGAGTTTTTTCGAAAATTTGATTATAACGAACTTGAACTTGATTCATTTGGGTCGGATTTAGGTCGGATTAACGAGTTAAGTTATATATTGTCAGATCTATACCTTGTTAATAGAATTCCTTCTTCACTTCTTCAAGATAAAAACCCTTTCAAAATATTTTTCTTTGATGAAGCATTTCACATATAACCTGTAATATTTGGTTGTGTTTGTTTTGTTCAGGATTTGAGTATAATCAAAAATAAATTTCAACCTGAAGTTATAAAATGTTTATCCTTAGGATATTTTAGAATGCACAAAAATTACAAATAGTATGATCCTCTAAAAACAAAGTCGTATTTTTATAGATATAATGTACTTTGTCGATATTCCCTAATTATCTGAAAACAACAAGAACATGACATTTTGTGACAATAATCCTCAAAACAACTCAAGTTCTCTCTCTTAACTTGTTTTACTATTGCATGTAAGTGATCATTTAACATTTGTAATGCCTAAAAGAAAAGAGACAAGAAGTTAGACACTATCTATACCAGAAGATAAAAGGAGACCTCTAACCAAGAAATAAATCCATTAGTCATCATTTAGGGAGGTTCAAATGAGACACAAGCTCAAGAACAGGTAACTTATAGTTTTTTGGGATATAAGTCATTTAGATAGAATATTGCCGTCTCATAGCTTTGAGAAAAGAGAAAATAACCTATGCTAGATACCCAAATAAGCAAGTTGTATTATATGGAACATTATCTTTTAGCTTCAAACATTCTGCCCTACCTATCATTGTTGTATTTATACCCAATTTAGGACTGTCGATGGACTTGGGCGGCCCAAAAGGTAGCTTGACCCAACTTGAAATTTTTGGGTTTGAGTATAAGATTTTCGGGCTTCGGGTAGGGCTTTAGCCCAAAATTTTCAAAAACTTGATTAGGTCCGACGCGAAGCCCGAGCTAAACCTGAAAAATATAGCATATAAATTTCGGTTGAGCTTTGAGTTTAGGTTCGGGCTTGGTAGGGCCCAAGCTCGGTTACACCCTTATCCAAATTAGAGGCAGAAGTTCTGAAAGATACAAACTTAAAGAAGGCCAAGAAAATTGAAATGTAGGCACTATATTAAAATAAAACTTGGGAGTTGGTGTTTTACCAAACGGGAAGAAATTGTTATGCTATAAGTAGATATACACAATGAAGTATAAACTAGATAATAATATTGACATATACAAGTTAGGTTGATTGCAAAAGGATTGACATAAACTTATGATGTGGACTTTTTTGACACTTTCTCATTAATAGCAAAATTGAACTATGTAAAAATTATATTATCATTTGTTGTGAATATAAGATGAAGCTTGTCTCAAATAAATATAAACAATTTAATTTTTCATGGAGATCTTAAAAAGAGTGTACATGACACAATTTTCTATTTTTTATCTGCATAAGGGGGTATGAGTTAGTGTGCAAGTTAAAGAAATTTCTATGTGAACTCAGATAGTCACTTAGAGCCTAGTTTGATAGGCTTGGTATATCCTTTATTAGTAATGGATCCTTAAGAAGCCAATCTGACTACTTAGGTCCCGTTTGGTTTGGGATCAGGATCAGGATCAGGATCAGTCTTTTTTAGAATTATTTTTTTCATTATAAAATTAATATTACTTATTTTACACTGTTATTAAATTAAATTAGTATAAAAAATTAAATAATTTTTTGAATTTTAAATTATTGAAGCGTTGATTTTGATAAAAAGATATTAATTTACAAAAGTAGTTCACTGGTCTTGATTATAATTCTGATCCTGATTACAAAGCAAACGATACTTTAGTATTTATAAAAAGAGAGTCAAGTAAGAGAATCATGATCTTAATATATGTGTATGATATTATTGTAACAGATGATGATGTTGAAAAGATAAAAAAACTCGAGGAATTCTTAAAAACACAATTTGAAATCAAAAACTTTGAAAAATTACATTTTTTTCTTGAGAATAGAAGTGATATATTTAACTAAATGATTGGTTTTGTTTCAAAGAAGTATACACTAGATCTTCTAAAATAAGCTAGTTAATTGGGAAGCAAGAATTCAAAATACAATTATGGATCCAAATTTAAAACTATATCTTGACATAGGAATTGAAGTTGAGGATCCAAACCAGTTTAGAAAATTGACTGACAAGCTCATCTTTCTAATCATAACAAGAGCAAATATTACATTTTCTATGAGTAATATAAGTCAATTTATGCAAAATTCTAGAAAATCACATTTCGATGCTATACACAAGGTCTTGAAACATCTAAAAAGAGCAACTAGTTTGGGACTATGTTATAAGAAAGATAAAAATCTTGATATATAGAGTTATACCGATGCAAATCAAGTTGGATCAACTTTTGATGAAAATCCACCCAAGATAATGTATATTTGTAGGTAGAAATTTAGCTGTACTGAAGAGTAAAAAATATGAAGTGGTTGTAAGATTTAGTGCAAAAGCTGAATACAAAAATTATTACAATTAATCAATACTATATATCTCTAATAATCTTGTATTTCATGAAAGAACAAAACATATTGAATTAGATAGTTACTTTGTTAGCGAAAAAGTGATGAAGAAGCAAGTGGACTTATAATATACACCAATTGAAGAATATTAACAAAAGCCTAAAAAAGAAAAGCATAATAGAGAATATTTTCAAGTTGGGAATGCTTGACATCTGTGCACTAACTTGAGGGGGTGGGGGGAGAGGGGGGTGTTGAAGTTATCGAATAATTAGAGCTAAAAAATACTTATGTGAAACTTAAGATTTACAAGTATGATTGTACAATAAAATACCTTCTTATATTTGAGACCTCGGGATTATCACAATCTAATAATAGAAGCTCAAAACTAACTTTGAGTTGATGATAAGGAAATTGATTTTGATTGTAATTGGGTTATTATTGAAGCCTAAGGAGGAGTAATATTATGACTAGGATTCCCACATATATAAAGGTGAACATACTAGGGTTATTTGATGTATGAAATAGGTCTCGGTTAAAGTGATGGTTTTTCTCTGTCTTCTTCATTGATCAAACCCTACTTTCATACCCTTCAAAGCCTAGTTTTGTAACACATTACATAACAAAAGAACTGTATAAATAGATGTTAATTGTGGGAAGGAATTGATGTTTAAACATATCTATGCATCTTAGGGAATTTGTCAAATATGGTGGAGTTGTGCTTCATTGCATCAGAAACAAGGGGCTATTGTTAAACCACCTCAGAAGGTAAGGTAGCAGATATAGATGATACTGATGCACGCATCTATATATCAACTCAAGACTCATATTATTCATAAGAATGCGATCAAGTTCAAAATTGATGTGGGAGTACAAGCTGCAAATACAGAAAGAATTACAGCTTGCTTTACCGCTTTTATTCCTTCACATTTATGTTCTCTTACTTTCTGTCAAATAAGGGGTCCTAAACAAATTAAACCAACTTTTGTCATAGTGTCATTTTCGTCACCAGTCAAGTGATGTTTTCTGACATTTTTATGCCTGTTGTTTGCTGCAGATGGTCTTGTTTAATGTTGCTTTCTTTGGAACTGGTAACTTTGCCAGTATTGCTAGCTTTGAGATCTCATCTGTCTATCGCTTCATTACAATATTTAGTGTGAGAATCTGTACTATCTATATTTTCCTTGCTAAGAATCTTCATTTTGAATGTTTTGTTGAATATATTTTGATATCTTTTTTTGTTGACTGCAGCCATTTCTAATGGCGGCCCTGCTTATTTTCAAGTTGCTTATTCCGTTCATGCTGGTCATGTAAGTTGTTCATTGTAGTGATGTAAGTTGAACACACATGTTTATGTGTCATTTCCAATGTAAATTTTGAACATTTATGTGCAAAATTAGGACCTTGGAGATAACTATTGGGTGGATCGGAGGCTTTTTCTTAAATTTTTAGTTCACTTGAAACTAGTCAATTCATGTACTTGTCTTGGTTTCAAATGATATGCTTCCTTTTCCCCTTTTTTGCTACAGTCTTAAATAGTTGAGCTTTGACATTTTGATGGCAGTAGACAGCTAAGCTTGAACTCACAGAGATCATCTTAACTCTCAATTACTAGTTGGGTGTTAACCTTGTGCAAAGCAGGAAACCATTCTATTTGGGTTGTTAGCATGTAGGATGTCTCTACTTATCCCCTTATTTTGGGTGGAGGGTGGGTGTTTGTGGAGGTCAAGAATAAGAAATAATTAGCTTAAACTTGGAACATATGCCATCTGAAAAATTCTAATGGAATTAATCTTGTTTAGGTTTGTGAGTTTGAATTTCACCCCTTTGATCTAAAATTCATGAGAAGAGAAAGAAAAATTGCATGAAATTGAACTTTTCTTACATACCTTGAGCTTGAAAAAGAAGAAGATGGAGCTTAAGATTTTCCTTCCTAGCTTCCTTTAATCTCTAGCTAGTTCACCCTAGCATCCTTGCCTTCTCTTGATGGGAAGAGATGAGGGGATGAAGAACAAAAGAGAGAGAGAAGAGGAGGCGGGTTCATCCTTATCAAGACAAAGCAACTTGCGTTTAAATGTTTTAATCCCTCTCTTTGAACTCAAGGCCTTGGCCCAAAATGGGCTTAAACATATTACTTGATTTGGCTTGCAACCAAATTAGGTCAAACCATTCAAACCAAATCCAACGGATTTCAGCCCGATAAACCATCCTCCTCTAACTAGGGCAGTGTTAGGGTGAGACCATATGCTAGGGTACACAAATAAATGTTCCATCCTATTTTGGAACACTCTACCAAGAACATTTTTAATTTGCTTCGTCTATGTCATTGTCTATTGCTTTTTAGATACTTAATCATAAAATTAAAATTTGAGTCACACACTACATTCGAAACCGTCTAATCCAAAATTTCACAACTAAATTTGATTTGAAAACAAAACAAATAAACAATCTATCAAGCCATAGTTATATTTAATTTGGTTGGACAATTTAGATAACTTTAAGCTAAATTGGTATAATTGTCTAATTTAATGCAGGATATAGAAAATAGAGTCTTTCATGTGCCATGCACATGATATGTAACCACCCATCCTATGGAAAGTGTCAAAGGAATTAGCTAGTCATTCAAAGATAGTAGATTTTATGGCTGATTTTATACCAAAATTAGCAGATTTTATGGCTGATTTTATACCAAAGTTAGCAGATTCTATGACTGATTTTATACCAAAGTTAGTAGATTCTATGGCTGATTTTATATCTGTAATAATTGTAAATATTTTCTTTATTTAGGATATGCCTTATTTTCTTCAACTTGTATTCATTATATAAGGGGCATTCTTCTCCAAGGAGGATACCAGTTTTTTTGATCAAGTTATCATGGTATCAGAGCTTGAGTTCTGAATTCTCCTGTGTCTCTTTCTCTCAGTCCTAGTTCAGTTCATTATTCTTAGTTATTTTGATCAAGTTATCTCAGCCTCATGTCTTCAGACAAGCATGAATTCTTGATTCGTTTCAATGGCAAAAACTACTCAGCCTGGGCATTTCACTTCAAGATATTTGTCAAGGGCAAAGATCTATGGGGTCATATTGATGGCAGCAAACCTGCACCTGACAAAGACAAGGATGAGCACTCCAAGTGGGAAGTCAAGGATGCTCAAATCATGACATGGATTCTAGGATCTGTAGAATCCAACATCATCTTGAATCTTCGACCCTTCAAAACTGCAGCTGAAATGTGGAATTATCTGAAAAAACTCTATAGTCAACACAACACTGCTCGTCGGTTTCAACTTGAATACGAGCTAGCAAGTCTTCAACAGGGCAGTCTCTCAATCTCAGATTTTTATTCTATCTTCATGAATCTTTGGACTGAATATACTGATATTGTCTATGCTACCTTACCTCCCGAAGGTCTTATTTCTGTTCAATCTGTACATGAAACTACTAAGAGGGATCAATTTCTTATGAAATTGAGATCTGAATTTGAAAGCACCAGATCTAATCTTATGAATCGAGAAACTGTTCCATCCTTGGATGCATGTCTCAATGATTTATTTCGTAAGGAACAACGGCTTCTCACTCAAGCCACCATTGAACAAATTAAATCCATTCTTATTCCTATGGCTTATGTAGCCCAAGGCAAGTCAAAAGGTAAGGACATGAGTACTATTCAGTGTTATTGCTGCAAAGAATTTGGCCATTATGCTTCAAGTTGTTCAAAAAAATTCTGCAACTATTGAAAAAGGATGGACATATTATCAAGGAATGTCCCATTCGACCTCCCAAGAGATCTGGAATGGCATACACTGTCTCAGTTGGTTCTTTTAATGCTGGTAGTTCTGAGGATAAAGCTCATCTGACACAAAGTGCTTCTGCTCCTATTCAATCTGTGACACCTGAAATGATTCAGCAAATGATCATTTCTACATTTTCCGCATTAGGACTCTCAGGTAAACCTTTCTCTAAACCTTCACCGTGGTACTTTGATTCTGGAGCTTCCCATCACATGACAAACAATGTTAAATTCCTCACCAATGTAAATAAATATCCTAGAAATCTCAAGATTTATACAGCTGATGGAAACTCCTTACTTATTACTGCCACTGGTGATGTTTTTTCATCCATAACCAATGTCTTTGTCTCTCCTAACCTTACCACTAATCTTGTTTCTGTTGGACAATTAGTTGAAAATGATTGTAAAGTGGAATTTTCTAAATCTGGTTGTGTGGTGCAGGATCAGCAATCAGGGAAGAAGATCGCAAGGGGGCCTAAAATTGGACGTCTTTTTCCTCTTCAGTTTCCTATGTCTTCATGTTCCTCTTCATCTGTTATCACTTGCAATTCTGCTTATGTTGATTACCGAGCATGACATAAACGCCTTGGACATCCAAACTCTAATGTGCTTTATACTTTGCTAAATTCTGGTTTACTTGGCAATAAAGGGTCACCATCTCTTAGTACTGTTCAATTTGATTGCAATTCTTGTAGGGTTAGAAAAAGTAAAGTTCTGCCATTTCCCACTCACACACCTAAAGTAGTTCAGCCTTTTGATTTGATACATAGTGATGTGTGGGGAATGACGCCAGTTACTTCCCATGCTAATTACAAGTATTTTGTCACTTTTATTGATGACTATAGTCGCTTCACATGGATTTATTTTCTGCATTCTAAAGATGAATTGTTTTCTGTCTTTAAGCTTTTTCATGCACATATTCAGACCCAATTTTCTGCTAGTATCAAAATTCTTCGTTCTGATAATGGGGGAGAATACATGTCTCATTTATTTCAAGAATTTTTACAAACCAATGGTATAATTTCTCAAAGGTCTTGTCCTTCAACCCCTCAACAAGAATGGGGTGGCTGAAAGAAAGAATCGACACCTTCTAGATGTTGTTCGCACCCTCCTATTAGAGTCATTTGTACCCTCTCGTTTTTGGTGTGAAACTCTCTCAACTGCTGTCTATCTCATCAATAGGTTACCTTCTCCTTCCTTGAATCATGTTTTCCCTTTCTTTCGGTTATTTGGTCATACCCCAAATTACTCTAATCTTCGTACTTTTGGTTATGTGTGTTATGTTCATCTTCCTACACACGAATGGACAAAACTAACAGCTCAAGCTGTTCAATGTGCTTTTCTAGGCTATTCGGTGCACCAAAAAGGTTTTCTTTGTTATGATCCCAACCTACGACGTATTCGGGTTTCTCGAAATGTGATTTTTTTTGAAAATCAGTATTTTTTTTCCACACACAAGGATGACCTTTCTCCTTCATTCTCTGTTTTGCCAATGTTTACTAACTATTCTGAAGATTCCATGCCTTCAAAGCCTCTCATAGTCTACCAACGACGCAAGATTCCAGCACCTCTCGGGCCCCCTCCAGCTCATTCCCTTAATGCTGATCCTGTTCCAACAACTGCACCAGCACCTCTCAGACAAAGTACTCGAGTTCGTAAACCACCAGATAGGTATGGTTTCACCTCTCCTTTATCTTTGACAGCCACCTTGTCCTCTATTCCTATTCCATCATCCTATAAGCAGGCTATGGAGCATGAATGTTGGCGGAGAGCTATTGAAACAGAACTTCTTGCACTTGAAGAAAACCAAACATGGGATATTGTACCGTGTCCACCATCTGTGAAACCTCTTGGTAGTAAGTTAGTGTTTTCTATCAAGCTCCGTTCTGATGGATCCATAGAACGTTACAAGGCTAGATTGGTGGTTCTTGGCAACAAACAAGAGTATGACCTAAATTATGAAGAGACCTTCGCACCAGTAGCCAAAATGACCATTGTACGAACAATACTCGCCCTATCAGCATCACAATCATGGTCTTTACATCAAATGGATGTAAAGAATGTTTTCTTGCATGGTGATCTCAAGGAGGAAGTTTACATGAAACTTCCCTACGGTATGCCCACTTCTTCCCCTAATGAAGTTTGCAAACTAAAACGCTCTTTGTATGGATTGAAGCAGGCACCACGAGTATGGTTTGAAAAGTTTCGATCGACCCTCCTTAGTTTTTCATTTACACAAAACCAGTATGACTCCTCACTTTTTCTCCAACGGACATCCAAAGGCATAGTTGTTTTTCTTATTTATGTGGATGACGTTGTAATCACCGGTTCTGATATGGAGGCTTCAGAATTTGTTGCACTCTACTTTCCACATGAAAGATCTCGGCCCACTCACCTATTTTTTGGGGTTAGAGGTGCATCATCAGCCTCAAGGTATCTTCTTGAATCAACACAAGTATATTATGGATTTGGTTCAGCTAGCAGGACTCACAAACACTAATTCTGTTGACACCCCAATGGAAATTAATGTAAAATATCGACGGGGTGAAGGGGAACTTCTTGAGGATCCCACTTTATATCGCAAGCTGGTTGGAAGTCTTATCTATCTAACTATCACCCGCCCGGACATCTCTTATGCTGTCCATATTGTCAGCAAGTTCATGCAAGCCCCTCGGCATCTCCACCTATCTGCAGTCCGCCGCATCATCAGATATATCCTGGGCACACAAAGACATGACTTATTCTTCCCTACTGGTTCTTCCCTCAAACTACAGAGCTATAGTGATGCAGATTGGGCTGGTTGTCCGGACACAAGAAAATCAACTACCGGATGGTGTATGTTTCTTGGTGATGCTCTTATCTCTTGGAAATGCAAGAAGCAAGATTCGGTCTCCAAATCATCCACTGAGGCAGAGTACCGTGCCATGTCTACTGCATGCTCAGAAATCAGTTGGTTACGTGGTCTTTTAACAGAGTTTGGTTTCACCCAAGATCAACCTACTCCCTTACATGCTGACAACACTAGTGCCATCCAAATTGCAGCAAATCCTGTCTACCATGAACGCACAAAGCACATAGAGGTTGACTGTCATTCTATCCGGGAGGCCTATGATCGCCAAGTTATCACTCTCCCACATATCTCCACTATTCTATAGATTGCGGATATTTTCACCAAACCAATGACACGACAGCGACATAACTTTCTTGTTAGCAAATTGATGCTTGTTGACTTACCCGCATCAATTTGAGGGAGGATGTCAAAGGAATTAGTTAGTCATTCAAAGATAGCAGATTTTATGGCTGATTTTATACCAAAGTTAGCAGATTCTATGGCTGATTTTATACCTGTAATAATTGTAAATATTTTCCTTATTTAGGATATGGCTTATTTTCTTCAACTTGTATTCATTATATAAGGGGTATTCTTCTCCAAGGAGGACACCAGTTTTTTTGATCAAGTTATCAGAAAGTACACTCTTTTTCTTTCCCCATTTTTTCCTAGGGTTTTCTTGAATTTCTAGACTAGGAGATCTTTCTGTTCTCTTGCATAGTAAGATTGTGTAGACGAGAAATAGACCAAAATGGTGGGCAATGGTTTGTGTTAGATGAAAGCTATAGTAGATTTTAGCTTGACCGTATTCTTCGTGTTTATTATGTAAATCTCAGCAGTTCTTTAGCACTTGTTTTGTAGGTGAACTCTTTAAGTCATTATACATTTCATGAGGGTTTCACTTGTTGTTTGCTGTTCGACCCATTAGAGTTAGGAGTGCACTTTGGAATGTGTTACACATCATTTGAGTCATCAGCAGATTCGCTATAAGCATTTTGTTGCAAAGCTTGATGCCATTGTCGGCCAAAAAAATTTATTTTCGAGTTGAAATTGCTATCGTAGCTTGAGTTAATTAACTCTATTATGACTGGGCAGATTAATTCTCTCTGCTTAGGTGTAACTGTTAAGATAATGGAGGCTTAGATTACTTTAATAGCATCAGGTTCATTGTATGGCTGCATTCTATATATTTCAAGCCTATACTCTTAGATGTAAACAGTTCATGGGTATAGCCCATTAGGTAGAGACGGAGAGTCCAGGTTACTAGTATATAGGAGCTGTTAGCTAGGGCTTCTGCCAACAGAAAAATTGGTGAATCTTGTTCCCCGGGTTCTTCTCATCCTCATCAATGAAGAAACCCTAGTTCTTAGTTTTTCTTGCTTACCTTTATTTTTCTTAGCAGCAACCTATCGATGTTTGCTTTTAATGATGTTTTTCACATATTGCATATCAACAAATGCACTGCAATTATAGTACATATGGTACTTTTCTACAAGCCTTCAGCATGTGTGAATCATTGGAAATAGTTCTTCCTAAACTTTTTTTTGTTAGTGCATCATAACTTCTTTTCTTTTGCTCTGTGTATTATTTTTGAAGTAAATAGGAACAACTCAACTTCATCTTTTCAGACGTAATATTTTGCAATCATTTTGAAAATGTAGATATATTCTGTAAAAACCATTACCAAGTCTTGAATAATTATCTTGTATCAGGTCTTTTGGTTATTCTTTGCTTTTATCTATTTAATATGCCTATTCAGATTTCAGTACCATGTTTCAGGCTTTTGTTAACTGGTTGTTTGCTGTTTTAAACTTACTGCAGATGTGCCTTTAGTGCAATAACCAAGCTTATGCAGCTTCCACGAATAGGCTGCTACTTTCTTGTAATTTTATTTTCAGATGTGATGACTATTCATTTCTTTTTCCTGGTATGTACTACTTTGCTACAGTCTGTAGTGGTCTTGTTGTTTCTTTATTTCTGCTCTTATTATATTTTAGTTCTAATCTTTTGTCATTGATTATTGTGGAAATTAAATTTAAGTCAGTTGGTGGAATACTTCAAAGTTAAAAGGGCCAATCAAATTGCTATGAAGTTAAGTTTTGGTTAATTTTCCCCTTAGCATTGGGAGACCATGGGCTGTTAGACATCTCATTGGAATGATTAGAATCGACAAAATTATGGATTGCTCTGTGATTTTAACCTTTCTTTCTAGGATAAGAAAAAAACTCATCTGTACTCGTACCTAAAATTTGATCTAGTGTTATAATGGAATCACTAGAGATTCGTTGACCACTCTCAGATGTATTTTTATTTCTTGTGATATTATTGGGTAGTTTATTATTTGTTCTTCCAAATTTCTATGCCGCATGAAATCGTTGGTTTTGTCATTTGGTTAAGCATAGTAGCATACTAATTTTGAAAACTATATTTTTTTTGTATTTTTTGATTTTTGATTTTGTTTTGCAAATGATTGATTCCCTTGTGATACATCTTTATATACTTTATTAGTTAATGCAGTGAGGCACAATTTTTAGAAATTTGTTTAGCTTATTAATTGTCTTTGACTTTATAGAAGTTTTTCTTTCTCTGGAAAAATATGTAAATATTTTCTAGTAATTGAGCTGCATCATGTACTATTTATAAATACAGATTCTTGTTGAAACTGAACAAACTTTGTCAAGTCAGCAGAATATTTGTTTCACTTGAAGATGGCAGATTCAAAAGCCAATGTGTGATCAGGTCCCTTAAGTTGCCCAATGCAGATAGGCTTCAATAATTTTTTATTTTGAAGTTTGCAAATTATTCAAAATCTATTTGTAATTTGGCCTGTGTTAAATTTGTTCAAAATTTCAAATTGAACTTGTGTTGTTTGCTCTGGTTTTTTTTGAAATGCTGGAATGTTAGGTGGTATTGAGATAAGGCTGACCCACTGGTTTCTAAGTCTTAGTTGCTTCAATATTTGTTTCCTACATGCATAGCTTAATTATGAACTAAGATCTTTTGTGTGATTTGAACTCAACTGAACTCAAGCAAGCCATAATTTATTTTAGCTCAATTCAAGCCTAGCTTATTCCATTCAAAATTGGCTTGGTTACAGGCTTATATCTCTGAGTGCAGACGATGGCGTTATAGTGCTAGATGAACCTTTGTTGCTTTATGCTGTTAGGTGTATTTGTTTCTTCAACTTTTTCATTCAAAGTCCAGCCACATTCCTTTAACATGATTTTGAAGAAAAAAGATCTAGAAGTTCAACTCATTCAATGCATGGATTTCACACTCCCATTCAAATCCAATTAGCAAAGGATTTCACCTACATTTTGTTATCATGATTCTAATCACATTGCTCAAAACTCTTATTTGTCCAACATTACTTATTTGGATGGTTGTTTTAAATAATAAGAATCTAAGCATTATTAGTTAATACCAGCTACAGTTGCCGTTGGATTCACTCCTTGATCCTATATGGAGCTCTTGGAAGGGATACTTAGCGAACCTAGCTCACTCTTAAAGAAGCATCCTTTAGACTTAAACCCTTTTGCTTGCCCTGTGTGAAATAGTTGCAAACATTGATCTCTGGCTCAGTTCCACTGGTTTTCTCTCCGTGTAATTTAGAATTACAAAAGCTGCCTACTCTCTGAAAAATTAATAAAAATGCCAATGAATGCATACGGTTCTTTCTTGCCCCAATCCCTATTTTGTGTTCAAATGTGGTTTTTGTGCTTCTAGCTTAGACAGACTGCTAGATGAGACCCATTTCCTCATTAGTTGAAGACATCTGTAAGATCAGAACCCCTTGAATCACATAGGACATGATTTTCAGGATGCAATTGTCATAGTGAGGGCAAGATCTATTAGTAGGATGTTTTTGCCAAAATTTCTATAAATTTAATATGCATTTACATTGATGAATTATCTCTAGCTGGATATGTTTTATTATCTCGAGTAGGCAATACTTCATGCAATTACTTTTTTGTAGTAAATATTCACATGAATATAAGCTTCTGCTCATTGGAAGTTTAGATTAAGAGTCTTAGACTACCATTCCTGTGGCACACCAATGCTAGCTAATTCCCTCTAAGCTTATTGTCAAATCCAGTCTTAATTCCTCAACTCCAATGCTTAATTTAGACCAAATAACGTTTTGCTTATCCAAGCCCAACAACTCACCCCCTAAATTGCCATCTTTGAAACTCTCAAATTTTTTTTTTTTGAGGTGAAAACCCATGCTAAAGGAAAAACGATCCATTAGAACTGATATTTTTATCATATTTCCTATGGTCTTTCATAGTCATTGCCTGTGATTACATCCTTCGTAGTCTCATTTCCTTATCTTAGCCCATAAAAAAGTTCATCACCTTTTGCCTTGTGGAAGGAAGAGAGCAGACTCACTAGATAAGAGTAACTATGTTGGATCTCCTTAATTGTAGATAAATGCTGAGACATCTATACTTCCTTACTAAGTGTACCTGTTGAAAACCAAAGGAGTTTGGTCTTTGAATATTAGATCAGAGAATCAGAAATATCAGAGGTAAAAAAAGAACTTTATTAGCTGGACAAGAATTAAATGCAAAGACCTCTTAAAGCCTGAGAACAGCTGAGGTATATATCAGTCTTTTGCACATAAAATCTGAGTCCTATTACAAGTCCTAACTGGGCTCAAACTGGACCCAAGTACAAGCTACTATACACAGATTTAGAAGTCCTAATCCTACTCTGATTCAAACAGAAAATTGAACCAGATTTTAGCAGGCTTTAGGAGCTAATTTCTGACACGACTCAGAATGTAGTTCTAATAGAACTAGGAATACTAGTAGAATTAGGAACAGTAACTTTCTATTTCAAGCCCCTCTCAAGTTGGAGCATAGATATTTATCATGCCCAACTTGGATACAATAGAATTTAAGTGATCACACTTACAAAAAACATCTGCTAGTGTCTCTGTAGCTTTCACGTGAACTGGTCCAATAGTTTGCTGACCACTTTCTCCCGCACACACTGAAAGTCCACTTCAATATTTTTAGTCCTTTCATGGAACACCGGATTAATAAAAATATGGATAGTTGCCTTATTGTCACACAATAATGATAGAGGTGTAGGTAATGAAACTCCAAGCTCCTTAAGTATTGTTCTCAACCACATCAGCTTACACATAGCCATAGAAATGGACCTATATTTAGCTTCTGCACTAGACCGGGCCACCATTTTGTTTCTTGCTTCTCCAAGTGATTAAATTGCCTTCTAGGAACATGTAATAGCTAGTTGTTGATCTTCTATCTGAGGGAGATTCAGTCCAATCAGCATCGCAATAGCCAACTAGATTCAAATGCCCATTAGCTCTGTACAACAACCCACTGCCTGGACTTCCTTTGATATACCTTGGGATATGATGGACTGCCTCTAAGTGTGGGGGTATGGGGTGATGCATGAACTGGCTCACGTTGCTTCCTGCATAGGTAATGTGAGACCTAGTGATAGTGAGATAAATCAACTTACCTAGATTTTCTATAGATTCCAGGATCCTCCAATAGAGCTCCTTGATGTGAACTTAATTTCTGATTTGGATCCATAAGGGTATCTGAACTCCTGCACCCAAGAAAACCAGTTTCCTGCAACAAGAGCAATGCATACTTCCTTTGAGGGAGAACCAGCCCATTTCTAGAGTGAGCAACTTCTATACCTAGTAAGTAGTGATGGCCAAGATCTTTGATTTCAAATTTGGTCTTTAGAAAAACCTTTAGCTGCTGAATGCCCTCAAGACCATCTCCAATTAGCACTATATCATCTACATGTACCATAAGAACTATCACTCCTTTCTCAGTCTGTTTTACAAACAAGGAATAGTCTGATTTACTCCTTGCATAACCAAAGTCCAAGAGGGCTGTGCTGAACATGTCAAATCATGCTTAAATGGGCTGCTTTGAACCATAGATAGCTATTTTCAATTTACACACAACATTAGTTCCTGTTGTTGGTTGGAATCCTGGTGGAGGTGTCATATACACCTTCTCATTTAGCTCACCAAAAAGAAAGACATTCTTCATGTCAAGTTGAGTTAACTGCCACTGTTTTCGCACAGCTAGGGCTATAACTACTCTAATGGAGTTCAACTTAGCCATGGGAGAAAAGCTTCGAAATAATTAATACCATATGTTTGTTTATAGCCTTTAGCAACTAACCTAGCCTTATATCTCTCAATAGAGCCATCTAGGTTGAACTTACTGTATATACCCATCTACATCCTACTGGTTTCTTTCTCTCGGGCAGTTTAACTAGCTCCTATGTTTCATTTTTGTGGAGAGCCTTCATCTCCGCAAGCATGATCTGTCTCCAGTCATCATTAGCTAGAGCCTCCTTGATATTCTTAGAGATTGGAACAGAAGAGATAGATAAGGCAAATGCTTTGTAGGCAGGAGACAAGGAGTAAGAAACAATGGTCTGTGGGATACAATGCACAAGGTCTCTTGGCTTTGCGCAATGCAATAAGAACCTCATCATCAGGTAAAGTAGAATGCGGTTCAGATGATATACCTTCCTGGACTTCTTCAGTAGGGGAGCTGATTGCTGGGAATTGGAGCATCAGAGAAGATCTGTCTTTTTCTCCTCGTGGAGACAATTATTTCAGAAATGAGCTTACAACTAGGTTTGCTAACAAGTTCATGATCACATATTTGAACAGGAAGCATGAGAATTTGAGAGAGATTGTCCAAAGGTTGAGTAGTTCTTTGAACATGATGCCAATATTTCTGACTCTGCATAATTAGGCATATCTTCATAAAATGTAACATCAGCGGAGTTACACCATTTGTGTGTTTTAGGATTATAGCAACAGTAACCCTTTTGAGTACAGGAATACCCTAAGAAAATGCATTTGTAAGGCCTAGGATACAATTTATATCTGTTGGGGATCACTGTTGTGAACAAAGCAAACACAGCCAAATATTCTAGGAGTCAAATGAAATGGATTCTCACTAAGGAATAAGGTCTGACATGGACTTTTGATGATTTAGAACAGAAGATGGGGTTCTAGTAATTAAATAGCAGGTAGTTTGAATTGCATTTGCCCAATAAAGATCAGTTACATTCCTTTCAAAGAGTAAAGCCCGAGCTACCTCAAGAAGATGTTGGTTCTTTCTTTCTGCGATCCTATTTTGTTGAGGTGTATAAGAACATGAAGTTTGGAAAAATATAACCTGACTTTGAAGATAGGATTGAAATTTACTAGATATGTATTCTCTTCCATTATCAGTTCTCAAACTCTTGATATTTGTATTAAACTGATTTACTCCTTATGAAATATCTGAAACATAACAAACACTTCCGATTTTTGTTTCATAAGGTATAACCATGTCATTCTAGAGTAGTCATCTATAAAGGCCACAAAATATTTGAAATCATTAAGAGAAGAATGTCTAGCTGTCCAAACATCACTGTGAACAAAGTTGAAAAGGAAAAGCACTTCTTTTATTTAAACGAGGAAGGTACACAAATTTGTGATGCTTGGTTAACTCACGAGTTCGACACAAGAATTTTTCTATACCAGATTTGCTAGGAAAGAGAATTTAGAACTAATCTAGAGGGGTGTACCTTCAATGCCACTTCATAAGGGAGTCTAATTGACTAGATAAGGTTGAAATTTCATGTCTACCGTGGTCCAATAAATGAAGGCCTCCTTCATGACCTCCACCAATTGTCTTTCCTATTTGAAGGTCCTGAAAAATACAATAAGTTGGAAAGGTTACACTACAATTCAAGCTTTTAGTGAGATGGTTAACTGATAATAAATTGCATGGGAATTTAGGGACATATAGGAGGGAAAATAAAGGCAAAGAGGATATTTGAATATTTCCTTTACCAAGGAGTGGTGACAAGGTGCCATCTGCCTAGTTGACAAATTTGGTTAGAGTTTTTATCAAGGGATGTAAAGGTTGTAGAAGTCCCAGTCATGTGGTTTGAGGCAGCTGAGTCTATGATTCAGTGGGATTTGTTGTATGAAGATGGTATACCTACAGCTGCTAAGGGCTGAGAAGCAATTGATACAGAAACAAGATTTGAGTTCTGCACTAATTTGCTGTACTCATCTCTGGAAATCACCATTGTCTCATGGTTTGAAGATTGAGATGAGTAGTTTGAGAACAACTCTCGCTTGATTCCAGATTTGCGTTGAAATATTACAAAGCATGAGATTACAACTGATATTGGGTTCCATGCTGTTCCAGAGTAAGATCGTGACAGTGGAGTCTTCCTACCTGATGGATGTCGTCTGTACACCAAATGCCTCTCCCAAGACCATATTTGCATTGTTATCAAAATCGAACACGATCATGAAAGCAATTTCTGACTGCTTTCAGTTCTGCGACTTTGTGGGAAGCAGGTAGGACTAAAAATTTATAAGACCAGGCCTTCAGGAGGCTCTGATACCATGTTGAAAACAAAAGGAGTTTTGGTCTTTCACATTTAGATCAGAGACTCAGAAATATCATAGAAATAAAAGAAAACTTTATTTGGTAGACAAGAATTAAATACAAAGACATCTTAAAGACTGAGAATAGCTGAGGTATATATAGGTCTTTTACACAGAATCCAAGTCCTATTCCAAGTCTTAACTGGATTCAAACTGAACTCAAATACAAGCTACTATAAATAGATTTAGAAGCCCTAATTGTACTCCAATTCAAACAGAAAACTGAACCAGATTTTAGTAGACTCTTAGGAGCTAATTTCTGAAATGACTTAGAAGCTAATTCTAATAGAACGAGGAATACTAACTTTATACTTCAACAGTACCATTGTCAGAGAACATTTGAGTCCTTGCTTTTTGTGAACAGCCTAGCACAAATTCAGTGCATCTCCCTTCTGCTGCATCATGTGATTCTACATATGAATGGCAGTGCCTTTGAAGGGTGAATTGTTTCTTTTACTGGTATCAGTTGCAATGTTGTATTGATCTTACTTGCACAACGGGCTAGAAATATTCAAGCATCAAATTGATATAATCCTGTCATGAGATTTGAACTTTATGTACAACAATTTTCAACCTCATGAAGGATCTTTGTGATTTTGTTTTAATCCATACTATTAAATTGGTGTTACATAATAATGATTCAGATAATCAGCTTATGCATTTCACTTATTTGGTTCTGTTCAATGTGATTAACCTTCCTTGGACCATATTTTCCTGGAAGTATGTTTGAGTTTTGCTGATTAATTAAATGGTTAATAAATTGTAACATATGAATGATTAGAAATTCCATATTGATAGTTAACTTGTGCTTGATTCTGTCATTTCTGCTTCGATCAGGTCCGCAACACTGGAAGTTGGATGGAAATTGGTAATAGTATTAGCCATTTTGGGATTATGAGTGCCCAGGTTGTTCTTATTTTGCTGCTTTTTGCACTCACGAATATCTACACAAGAGATATTGAGGCCGTCTCTCCACAATTGGCTTCACGGAAAGTGATATGATAGGTAGCATCCTGAATTGAAATTGGTGGTGTGAAGGTCTTGATGCCTTATTTCTTTAAAATTAAGTATTCAACATCCTGTTTTGTGCAGATGAAGTATTAATTTCCATTCGTACAGTTTTGATCAGCTTATTTTAGATTGATTTTCCTTTGTTCAATTATTTATAAACAAGGTGCAGTATCTGCAAACATTCAGTATGTAACTGAACCTGATCATTCGTTTCTTCTAAAATTGGATTTTCTTGGTGGTGAGGGTGAAGATTTTCTTGTCAATAAGTGGACAGCTCTTTACAATCCATAATAAAATCTCTGGTGGAAATTTACAATGCAGCATCTAATTATTTGCCAACAATGTTGCAAGAGAAAATGTACGGGTATGCCAGACTGAGCTTTGTACCACTTTCAGCTTCTTCAAAGGTAACCCTACTAATTTTCTTTGGCTCCAATATGATTTTGTGTTTGATACTTCAAAAAGAGAGGATATAAAACTGCCATGATAGTTTCAAGTTGATTATGTAATTATATTGAGTTTGACATTGGATGCTAAATACCATTTCTTTTATGGCAATACATTCTTATTAGGAATTGTCAAAGGCTTTCATGATAGAATTATTGTGAGTTTTTTGATGTAAGACTCTTTGAAAATCTAGCTGAGTTGGGCCCTTTTCTATTTCCAATATTTCATTGTCTGGAAATGTTTTTTTGATTGGTTGGAGTTCATGCCATGGGGCAAACAAAACCAAGTTATGTTGTCTTTTCTGCATCTACTTGTTTGTGTTATCATATTTTCTATGTTCAAAAATCTTGATGTACAGGGTTCTTTTAATGACCTGGATGTAACAAGTTATGGAAAGGATGGTGCTATTTCTCCTTTTTGTTTTAAGGTAAATATTTGCAACTGCTTTGGGCTCTTTCAATGTTGAGATACATTTTCTGGACTAAATAATTATCTTTGTCTTTTGTTAGTGACTTTACTTTTTGTCGCAATTTATCACATGAGCTTGGGTGCTCTTACTGAATCTGCACCAAGCTAGACTAAAATTTTGCACTGTAGAATGTCCATATCGCAAACCAGAAGGTCGGTTCTAAGCAGTTTGCCTGGATCAAGGTAGAAGACGACTTTATTAACTGAGAGAGTCCATGTACAAAAAACCCCAGGACTTGTACTAACAGCTTCTAGGTGTATATGTTAGATTTCTTGGGGTTTTGACTAGTCAGTGTATGCCTAAAGTCTGATTCTATTGCTCAGAGAAAAGTTCCTTCAAACCCTAGATACAGTCCATGCTTTGTATAGGCCATTAACCAGTCTCCTAATTGGGTTTTAACTCATAATCAATTACAATCTACCCTAAAGTAGCTCGTCTCTTCTAATCAATCTAGAGTCCTACCATACTTCAAATAATAACTTGCTGACATCGACTGACAGTAGACAACCTTGTAAGATAGCTAAATAAGGAATTAAGGATGTAAATATTTATTCAGCCCCCTATGCTGGAGCATATATATCCCACATGTCTAAATTGCTTTTGACTTTGATGGTATGATTTGAGTGTGCTAGATCACAACAAAATAAAAGTCTCAATGAAATGGTTTTTGCCATGGTAACATGCTAAACTTGTTGACATTCTTCAGCGGATAGTTTAAACCATAATCCTCAAAAACCAATAGACAAACGTTCAGGTTGACTTTAAAGTTTTTAGGTCTTATTGGGATAAGTCCAATTGGGTCGTGATCAAGATTTTAAATTTCAGTTTTAGCACTGAAATTGATATGTTTTGATTGTTTTAATTGAAATTAATTCCTTTCGATTTCAATTAAATTATTTTATTAAATTTTCTGCTAAATTTTGAACTTAAACTTTAAAATATTAAAAAAATGAAAATAATTTATATACATATATTATTAATTCTTTAAAGTTTTTTGGACAAAAAATTACTTAAATATTAGGAAAAAACTTGCGGAGCCTAAAGGTGTTTTATGATATAAAAAATATATTTTTAAAATTCGAAATTAAAATTTTAATTAAAATGTCTTGGATTAGTCTAAAATTGAAATGCTTTGATTGAAAATTAAAATCTTGGTTGTGATGTTGCAAAAAAAATGTCACATTCATCCGTCCAATTAAAACCCAATTTGTGGGTTTTTAGGGCCCACACATGAGTAACATGCCGTGAAATTAAATAATGAAAAAATGAAAAGAAATTATTTCGTTAGAAGTTAATAGATGGATGAAGTTCAAATCGCTTATTTGGCTGGAATGAAATGATGGAAACGTGATAATAATAATAATAATAATAATATATTAATACCAGACAAAGTCATTCACTATCTTCATCCTACCCATGGTAATAGCGTAAATATTGGAGATACCTCAACCAGGCGCAATTGTTTCTTGAAGCGTTGAGAGTTGCCACTTCCTGCGATTCTCAAGGCTCAAAGACTTCAGAGTACGTGGAATGGCCATGCCACTTAGCAACATGGGTTTTCGTTCTTTGAACCAATGAAGGTTGGTTGTTGCAGAACCCTTGCTCAGACATGTTCACTGAAATGTTCGTGTTGTGGCAGAACAGACTCCAGATGCTTATTCCAGACCAAAGTTGATTGACCACGTCTCTTGGGTTTTAGAAGAAGCGGAATCTGCCCCAAATATCATAAAAGAAATTAAAGCTTCCTAAGAAACTACAAAAGAGGGTCCAAGTTGATATTTTTCCAAGGCACCAAGGAAACATTGTGACCACCGTAAAGGATAAATAAGCTCAAGTTGGCCAATTACGAACAAACAAACAAGACCCCATTAATGGTTCATAAAATTGGAGAGTCAATTCTGATCGAACGACGTGGATTTTTTTTTTTCTCGCAGGAATGGATTTCATGCATGATGTGCATAAGAGGTTTAGGGGCCGTTTGGATAATTCTGGATTTTGGAATCGAGGGAATTGTCAATTCGGTCAATTACGGGAAATTGAGGGAATTGGCCGAATTTGATAATTTCGGTATTTGGATGTACTTTTTGAGTAAAGAAAAGGAATTATCAATTCAGTCAATTCTGTGAATTCGGTTGTTTGGAATGTAAATTGAAATCAATGAATTCCGTCAATTTCCTCAATTCTGGTGTTTGGTTGGATTTGAAATTGGAGATATGATCACCCAATTCTTAATGGGTGAGATTACCCCTATTTTTTAATATTTTCTATATTTAATTTTAAAATAAATATATATATTGAATTAATAAAATAATTAGACATATTTTTGAGGTTTTAAAAATAAATAATATTATAATTACATATTAATAATATCTATTTTTTTAAAAATAATTGATTTAAAAAATATTAAATCAATAAAATATTTTTTTTATCATAAACTATCTCAATTTTACTAAGCATGATCTAATTGTGTTCCTTTAGCGTTATTAAAATTTTCTTTTCTTTTCGTTAAAAATACAAAAATCAAGTATAAAAATACTATTCTCGACAAGAGAAATGCCACTTCATCACTTCCGATAACTCAGTCAATTCAACCTGTAACTTTTACTGCTCGTTTGCTGATAGATAAGAACTAAAGCTAATATAATATCTAGATATCAAACTAAATTTTTTATTATTTTATTACATAAAAAAATATTTTATTGAAATAATTTTTTTATTTTTTAAAAACAATCTCCTTCTTCGGCGCTCAAAGCTAGTCGTCGAAAGCTATCTCCAGCCCAATCATGAGCTTTGCTGCTTGGAGGCCGTCGTTTGCCACGAACTCGGCCAAAGGAGCTATCCTGCTTTGAGCTTCCTTCCCATCTCCTTCTCCGGTGGTCGGAGTTCGTCGTCTGGCGCGATCTAGCCACGATCTCGGCCCATGCGTCATCGTCGGCAACTCGGGCTCGAGCTCGGGGATGATGGCTCTCGGGCTCGGGGACGACGGTGCTCGGGCTCGGGGACGATGGGCGTCGGGGCTTGGGCTCGGACCGCCACTCGGGCTCGAGGCAGAGGGTGACAGGAATTCAGCCGGCTGAATTCCGAATTCGGCTGGTATTTACACGGGTGAAATAGGGTTTCGGATAGTGGTGGGGCTCACTCAATTTGGATCCGGAATTGCGAATTCGTCTCTTCTGATCCCGAATTCAAATCCGGAATTGGGAACCGTGGGAATTGGGAATTCACCAAATTTCAGATTTTCATTTGATTATCAAACAGCCGAATTGGAGGAATTGAATCTCCAATTCCCCCAATTCGGCCAATTCGCCCAATTCAGGCTGTTACCAAACAGCCCCTTAGCGTGATCGGAGCCGGAGATTGAAACTCCGTAACTCGAGTGAGCGAGCGCCTAGAACTAACTAAACAAGAACTTACGTCATTATAACTCAAAAAGTTGGACCATACAAGACTGTGGGATCTGATTTTATTTGAAAAAAAATTTTGAAAGTTTTATCTATAATTTTTATCTGATTCACCTTAAATTTTTACTACTTTGATTTGGCATTTTATAGAAAGATCCCCTAAATTCATTATAATTACAAATCAAAATTTTATAATTACAAATAACGCTAAATATTTATAGAAAAGTTAAATCTCAAATAATTCAAATAAATCAATTTAAATCCAGTTTTTAATCGGATTCAGTCTTATAAAATTTATCCTCCTCCAACCAGACAACCTCAAGTTGACACCAGATGTTGGGTATACTATAAAATGTTATGACCAATCACAAAATACCCAAATGAACACACATATATAAAACTTGGCTCGATCTATACTGTCATCTATTATTATACAAATATCAATCAGACAGTCAAATTTGAACCACTCACTACATTTTCGAACTATTTGATCCGAATTGTACAATTAAACTTATCTTAAAAATAAATTAATAAAGAGTCTATAAGGCCACAGGACTAACAATCCTTCGCTTGTACTATAAATATGTTTGTTTATATATATATAGGTAGATGTATACTGAAAATAATTTTCATATGCGATCCCATCTGTGCAATTTCGAGACAATAAACCATACCACTCTTTTTCAGTAGTCCCCATATATATCCAACTATGGATGAATGTATACTAATCATATACCAACCGTTTTCACATCAAAGCAAGTAAAGTACTACATCAGTTGAGCTGAATATATCAAATATAAGTATAGACAATGTGCTCGTCGAATAAAACATATAAAGAATACGCGGGCTTTCCTTTCCTGCTTGAGAAGCTGTTGCCAGAGAACTTCTTCGCACCAATGAGGGCTCGAGTTCCTTCAGCTTCAGTTCCTTACTTGTTTGTTTTGTTTTGCCTTCTATATCATGTTTAGAGGGTGAAAAAACAGCCTTCCTTTTAATTAAATAGAGTCCCTTTTTCTTGACTTTGTAAATAAAACATAATAGTAGTAAGAATTTTCATGTCTTTTTCACTGATGGTCTACTTATTTTGTACTTCTCTTAGAAACACGTCACTTTAGATACACAAATTTTACTGAGGACATCCCATAAGTGCCAATGCACTTCATCTAAGTGAGAGGTATAAAATGGATATGATGCCCAGTTATACCTTCACTTCAAGCATTTCAGAAATCACCTACATATGATCACTAGGTTATCATGTAGGTAGTCATCAACCTACTTAGTGACCCATGGTATTCCTAAGGACTTCATTTTTCAAATTGAAAGGTTAAAAATAAAACACATCAATGAAATCACTTCAAATAGGAAAAGTAATATGTTACTGATAAACAAATTGTAAACAAATAAAAAAAATGTAACGATCAAAACATAATATCATCTTTATAAACTATCCCCATACGATTGACATGCTCTTTAAATATTTTCACCGCAAAACCTTTAGTTATTGGGTGAGACAAATTATCTGCAGAAGAGATCTGTGAAATAGTAATATCTTTTTTCTGAACTTTTTCATGGATATAATGAAATTACAACTTAATATGCTTTGCTTTGCAATGATATCTAACATCCTTACTGAGAGATATACTTGCATCATTATCACAGACTATCTGTATTGGCCTGTCAATATAATCAACTACTTGAAGGTTAGAAAAGGAATATTTCAACCACATAGCATGTTTACTAGCTTTACAATAAGCTATGTACTCTGCTTCTATAGTTGACAAAACAATAGTAGTCTATTTCATATTACCCTATGAAATAACTTCTTTTCCCAAAATAAATACATATTCAAATATTGATTTTAATCTATCCTCACATCTTTTTCAATCAGAGTTTGTATATCTAAGAATATTTAATGGTTTATAACCATCAAATAAGAGCACATAATTTTGGGTTTTCTTTAAATAACGAAAAGCCTTCTTAACTGTTCTCCAATGAGTTATTCCTGAATTACTTTGATATCTGCCAAGAAGTCCCACAATAAAAGCAATATCTAGATGAGTATAGATCATCAAATACATCAAGCTGCCAACGACTGAAGTATAGGAAATTTTCTGCATCTCTCGTCTCTCAATTTCATTTTAAGAACATTGTTGAAGATTAAACTTATCACCTTTGATTATAGGTGATTTTCCAACTTTACAATCATCCATACCATATTTCTGAAGAATTTTAGTAATATATGTCTCCTGAGAAAGCCCAAGAAATCGACACTTTTTGTCTCTATATATTTTAATATCCAAAACATATGAAACATTGCCAATATTCTTCATTTCAAAGATTATAGACAATATTTTTTCAGTTTCTTTGAGGAAATTCAGTTCATTACTTGTCAATAAAATATCATCAATATATAATATCAATATTTAAACTTTACCTCCACCGACCTTTAGGTATACACAATTATCAGCCATATTCTCCCGCAACTCAAATTTTGTTATTGTCTCATGAAATTTAATATACCACTATGAGATGCTTATTTTAAACCATAAATAGATTTATGTAGTTTACAAACTTTTGTTTCATCGCTTTTTCTAACAAACTCTTCTGGCTGAATCATATAAATTTTTTCCGAGAATTTCATTCAGAAATGCTATTTTAACATCCATCTGAATGAGTTCATAATCATAATATGCAACCAATGTCATAAAGATTCTCAATGAATTTTTTTTAGAGACTGGAGAAAATGTCGCATCATAATCAATTCATTCTCTCTGAGTGTATCCTTTAGCAACTAACCTTACTTTATACTTGTCAATTTCACCGGTGGCTTTCAATTTAGTCTTATAGACCCATTTACAACCAATTAGTTTACAGTTTATAGGAGTTTACACTAGAGACCAAATCTTATTTTTCTATATTGAGTCAATTTCTTCAATTATTGCATTCAACTAGAATTTTACATTCTCACTACTTATGGCTTCTAAAAAATTCAATGGATCATGATTTTCTGTGATCAATGACACAAGTATCTCATCTAAATTATTTGAACTCTAAATATGTATGTCTCGAGTTTCCTCTAAATATGTAACGTAGTCATCGATATAGCTGATTTACGAATTCTTCTGGGTCTTTCATCTGATTAGTCTGAAACAGCCATCGGTACTTCATCTTGTTTAGCTCTATCTGACTCATCCTCAACTTCAATTCTTTTCTTCTTAGTTCCTGTGATTGATGTGCCTTATTCAATAAATTTGACATCTCTACTTTCAAATATGGAACCCTGAATATAATTATATAACCTATAACCTTTAGATCTTTCTAAAAAACTAATGAACTTATAGTTTTTGGCATATTAGGTTCAACAATTCTACCTTCTGCATCACAGCCCCATGTTCTAAGATGATTCAAATTGGGTTTTCTGCCAAGTCATTACTCAAAAGAAGTCTTAGGAACAGATTTGGATGGTACTCTATTTAAAATGTATATAGCTATTTTTAATGCTTTGCCCCATAAAGAGTCTGGTAATTCACTGAAAACTAACATACAACGATGTCCATCAAAGTCCGGTTCCTCCTTTCTGCTACTCTATTTTGCTCTGGATTTCCTGCAATAGTTGTATTTGCAATGATTCCATGCTCCTGTAAAAAATTTCGGAAAATATCTGAAGTGTATTCACCTCCTCTATTTGGCTTGATAGCTTTAATATTTTTTCCCAGTTGATTTTCAACTTCAGCTTTATACACCTTAAATATTTCAAACACATCTGATTTTCTATGCAGTAGATACATATATCCATATCATGAATAGTCATTAATGAATGTTACAAAATACCTCTCACCGTTCTTTGTGGCTATTCCATTTGGACCATAAACATCTGTATAGATTAAATCTAATAAATTATTAGATCTTAATGCCTTTGGAAATGATGCTCTTGTCATCTTTCCTTTCATATAATCCACACAGATACCAAAATCGTCAAAATTTATATTATGCAGAATTTTGTCATGGCAGAGTCTCTCTAATCTGTCTTTACCAATATGAGCTAAATGCAATGTCATAGATGAGAAGAATTCTTATCCAACAGCATATTTGGATCACAAGGGCATATATGTCTAAAATCAACATTATAACACTATAATATAAGTCAACTGCTAGTTTTACATGCAATTTATATAAACCATTAGATACAATATCAGTAGCAATAACAACACTATCATACATCAGTGATACATAGTCTTTGCCAAAAGCAAAACAGTAACCAGCTTCTGTAAGTTTGGAGATTGACATTAAGTTATGCTTGATAGTTGGTGAAAAAACTGTATTTGATAATAAAATAGTATGATCGCCATGGAGAACCAAAGTGTATGTCCCAACACCGACGACCTCAACTCGCTCATTGTTTCTCATGAAGACATACTTCTCCTGATTATCTGCGTTCTTTAGGTCCAGGAATCCCTGCATAATAGTTGATATATGGACCGATGATCCCGAGTCTACAATCCATGTATCAGGAGAAACATCAATATAATTTGACTCAAAGCAAACTAGATATTCCAACTCATATCCTTTGGAAAATATTGTCAAAATATGCTCTCGAACATCCTCATGCTCAACCAATTTTGTGTTGTGGAGCTTACGAGTCAAAGATAATTTTTTAGCTTTAGAGGATCCAACAAACCTATCATGAATACACTGAAGTAATTCTTTGGCAGAATAAACATATGACAAACTGACACAAATTATTTCAGAAACTGTTCTTCTGATTATCAGTTTTACTAATTTATTTTCTCTATGTCATTTTTCAAATTGGCTAGACCCAATAGGTGGTTCAATAGTATCAAGAGCAATGTCAAAACCTTGAAATGCCAAATGAGCCTCTAGTTCAATTCTCCAAGTCTTGTAATTTGATCCCTTCAAAATGTTGACCTTGAAGAGCTGACTACTAGATTTCATACTGTACATTTTACAATGGATAGCTTAAATACACAATAAATGCATTTCAATAATAAATAACCGATGATTCCATTGATCCAAATAGGGATTATCATTGTGATTTTATATTAGCTCCTTTGGAAAACTAACACAAACCACGACATTCCATAAATCACAAGTAAAATCAGAATTGAGATTAAATTATGATATTGTACTACGTCCTTTGGAAAAATAATACAAACCATGAGATCTCACAAACCACCAGTAAAACCAGAATCAGGATTAAATTATGATATTGTACTATCTCTTTAGGAAAATAATACAAATTATGGGATCCTACCGATAAAATCCATAATAATCATAATAAACAATAAAAGTCCGCTTTGGCTTCCTTTTATTATCACAAATAATTTTTCAAAATATTCTATATATATTTCTTCTCTACACCAACTCAATCTTTGGGTCAAATTGACTAAAATTAAAAATAAATACAGAATAATAATATTTATAAATTGAAATAACCTCAAAATTTTTTGAAAAAATATTTGATTATTTTAATTCATAAATTTAACCACAAGTAAATAATAATAAAATTTATTTTTTATTAATTTAAATAATTATTAGCTTAATGTTAATCAAAATTAATATCTTGATTAACACAATCCCGATACCGAAATAAGATTAAAATCCAATTACAATTCAATTGAATTGAATTGTATTAAATCACAACTTTACATAAAAACTCTTTTGAAATTTTTAATTTACAGATTAATACAATCACAACTCGAACCGAGATTGAATTGAAATCGCAATTCAATTGAATCGGACACCATAATTCCAAATTGTGGGTTTGAATTGCAATTTTACATTAAAGAGCTCATAAAATTTTTATTTATAAATAATTTAAAAAATTAAATAAATTCAGGAAAAATCCATTATAAATCAAAATTTTGGAAACCAATCTCGAATTTTTCTCTACAAATAAAATTATGAATACCAATAAATTATTCAATACTATTTTCAGTTAAAACCCAAAACAAAAACTCGATTGTCCCAAATTGGATTTCGAGAAATTCAACAAAAACTAATTATAACTCAATTTTTCGCGAATCAATTATTAAAAGTTGGCTCTAATACTAATTACAAGCTTTGATTTTACCTTTTGATGCAAGGTTTGTGAGAAAAATGAGTTTAAAACTATTTAAAATTAAATTAAATAAATTTACATATCTCAAGGCCTGAAATGAAAATTCGAATATTTTATCCACAATTTTCAGCTGATCCACATTAAGTCATTGCCATTTTTTAATGGGAAAAAATTGAAGAAGAGAAAAAATTTTAAAATAAAAAAAATGACTTCGAAACGAACGGGAATGGAGAAGAACTGATTTAATATTAATTCTCTCTGTCTCTGTTTCGTGGATTATCTCTGTTTCGTGGATTATCGACATTGATTTTGATTTTTTGTAAACAGGTCTCCAAAATTTATTATAATTACAAATCAAAGTTTTGTAATTACAAATAAGGTCAAATATTTACAAAAAATTTTAAATCTCAAATAATTCAATAAATTAATTTAAATTCGATTTTCAACCGGATTCAGTTTGACAAAATTTATCCTCCTCCAACTAGGTAATCTCAAGATGAGACTAGATGTTAGGTATATTGTAAAACATTCTGATCCATTACGGAACACCCAAATGAGCACACACATATAAAATTTAGTTTTGTCTATACTGTTATCCATGATCATACAAATATCAATCAGACAGTTAATTTTGAGTCCACTCACTATATTTCTAAATTTTTTAACTCGAATTACATAATCAAATTTATTTTAAAAAATAAATTAATAAATAATTTATAAAGTTACAAGATTAACATAAGGTATCCAAATAGAGACGGTCAACATTGGCAATATTCACCAAGGTCTCCTTGCGGAGGTTTCTTGTTGAGTTCTCGGTGAAGTGCTCGTCGTTCTCTTTGAGATCTTGAGGGAGTGCTCGTTGTCGTCGGCAAAATTGTGATGTCCAGTCCAATTATAATTTGATTCGTTCTTTAACACTTCTCTTATTTGACTCCGGAATCTCAAGTCAACAGAATACATTCTACATTACGGGGTAAAATAAGTATACTACTATTTAAAATTACTTGAATAAATAAGATTACGATAAACACTGACGGATCATGGCCAAGACCTGCACCCAACCTGTTTAAAAACTGGGTCAAAGGTTGTACCATAACCAACCCAACTTGCAAAATGTGTTACCCATGTGTGGCCAAATCAGATTGGATCGGGTCAGCCTTTCGGTTCGGCAGAAATTTTGACACATATCCCAGCGCAGCACTTAATAGCAAAATTATAAATTTTAATTTTGAAATTAATTTTAATATCCAAAAAAACCGATTTGACCAATTCAACAATTTTAGATATTTTATAAACTTAAAAATATAAAATTTTTGAAATAATTTTTAAAATCGTTTCGTTATATCCTCAATCGAAACTGATAATTTACGGTTTTGGCCGAAATTTAAAGCGTTGTTTGAGAGTGTTGTAGGGGAAGCGCAGGTCCTGATTTAGGGAAGTGGGATTGCGCATACCTTTTGGCAATTTTGCCAGTAAACAGGACGCAAGTCAATTGAGGGAAATAGAGACGAGGCATCACCTGATATTGCACTGGATCAGAGCATGGAAGCAGCAGAACTTGGCTGTTCCTCTTTAGAATCCGATGCCTAATACAGTGCACACATTCATATATAACCCCTAAAATTTTACATTTACATATAGCCCCTAATCCAGGCGGTTTACATATATTTATTATAACCCCTGTAATTTCATATTTATATCTTCCCCCTCGCAAGTTGGAAATATATTGCCCGAATAAAACAGAGAATATTGCCCTCCCTATTAATCCCCTTTTTGTAATTAAATTGGTTCTGAATGAGAAATTTTGGCTTGGTAAGAGAGAATTGAAAGTTTCTCACTGGTTTCAAGCCATAGGGTCTAGCTCCAGCGGCTGTAACAAAATTTAGAAAGTCATTTCTTATCGTCTATTAAGTTCAACAATTTAACAATATATCCTAAGAACATTCTCTCTCATTTAATTAGGAGTTTACTTGGCAGGAATCTAAATAAATTCCTCAACATACAAGGGAGTTTATGTAAATATGAGGTCTATAGGGGATCACTTGTGAATATGTTATTTTGTAGGGGTCATTTGTAATTTTCCCAGAACCAAACTTGTGCATTTAAAAAAGAATAACACAGAAAATAAAAACAAAAATATATAACAAGTTCAAATGAAATAAAATAAAATAAAATATTTCCCAATATGTAAACTACAGAGCAGTAAGTACGCGGCTGATTTTCATAGGAATCTGTACTCAGAAAATATCTGCACCTAGAAATATTAAGCATTTCCAATCTACCCACCAAGAATCACTAGTGTACACAACAACCGCTACCTGAAGACTGGACAACATAATGAATTGAATCAACGCTATCCAGACTGGCTATTTTTTAATCATCAAACATGCTGATATGCTAGTGCTATGGAATAATTATTGGTTGTAAATTTTATGGCAATGGTATAATTCTAAGCTTCAAATTTCCTTTTTTTCTAGGTGATAAATAATGCCCATCATTGACCTCCTTGATCCTCGGGGAGATTTATAACCTTAGCCATAATCCACAGTAGCCAGCTATACTGCATGTTCTTCGCCTACAGGAGGTTGAGTCAATACCACACTCATCGTCAGTTCTACATCTATGATTGGCTCGCATGTCAGGGATGTGGCAAGCACTCTCAACTGCAATGCCACTAGAAGCCTGGAACTTGATTGCAGGACAAATTTGGGATGACATTGCACTTATACCGCTTGCTTCATTTTCACTCTGCCAAAAAACAGAAAAGAAATAAAAAAGTGTTACTGGATCATCATGCTTTCTTGTATCAGTAGCATAACATGAATATAGGAAAGCAATGGAAACCCAAGATATTCACGTTTTCCGTATCCAGCAGTAGTTTAAATTTGTTAGATGTACCCTGTCGATATGAAAAAAATCTACTGATGAGGTCCGAATTCTTCTGCTAGAAATTCAATGATGAACAGCTAGACTAGTTGAGAAGTTCAGAAAAATCAATGCTTACATAATGCTAGCAATGTGCACAGGAAATGTGAAAAGAGAAGTGATTAAATTGAGAGAGATATTAATGGTGATTACTAACACAACACAAAATATGCTTGAAATTAGACACAAACTTTGGAAATGATTCCCATGGAATTGATGCATAGTACAAAGTTCCCTAACATCTTTAAGAGACTAAACAGAAAAACAATGTATGAGCATAGAAATGGCACCTTGAATGATGTCCAGTTGGTTGGGATATAAGTCTGAGGAAGCTTCTCATGCCATGAACTTCTAACAGGAATAGGGTGTCCCTCAGTTGTAAAAATGTAATTTTGATCGGCCAAGAATGAATCATCAAAAAGAAGATAAAGATATTTGCAACTGTCAGAACAAAGTGTTATTATTTAAGAGGTTGATCAGTAGCATAAGTTAGAAAAAGAAAGAAAACATAATTAATTCCACAAATCTGTTGTGGTTCCACTCACGTTTCGGCAAGAAAGAAACTATGCTGATGATCTTCCAGTTGCATGGTGGTGACATCTCTGATACTGGCAAAGCCACCTTGGACTTTATTATGCGAGTTGAGAGAATCTACAATTGATTCACCCACTTCCAAATACCAGGGATCTAAACACATTGGAGAAAAGTTCATTAATCATTGGCACTGGAAGCAAAAGATGAGGGAGCTTTTAAGTATAAAAGGCCCCTGCAGATAAAATCGTATTCCTATACTATCCTAGCTTCATTGGATATGTTAAAGAGCATTTTAATAGGAAACTTAAAGACACTATAATGGCAAAATGTGTCAGCATTTGTTTAAGCTACCTTAATGCCATGAAGTTCTAAATGAGCAAGGCTATTTGATTGAGAAACTTAAACAAATAGATCATATACAGCATGCTTCAATAAAGAAAGCATATCTATAACAGATGAGGTAATTCTGACCAGAAAGATAAAATTTATCTTCCTCATAATTATCCAATATAGCATTGAAAGAACATCTTCAGCTAATGAAACATATCAGAATATAAACAAACAAATTATCAAACTGAACTATGTCAGCCAGAATTATGTTTCTAGAAAAGAAGAACCACCTCACCATCAAAATAGACAGTTGAGAGAATTAAACCCATAGTAAAGGTGCAGCTAAAAGATTTTCCTGACGGATTATAGTCATAAATCCAGGAGAGACTTAGAAAACTGATACTAGCAAGTAATTTTGGAGTACTCACAACTATTAAATACCACAAGATCCTATACTAATGTGCACACAAGATGACAGCCAAACTGTAGCATGAGCTGTGTCCAAATTTCACTGCAATACAGATTTTTTCTATACCTTCCAAAAAGAAGGTTGTTAGGATGTAAAAGGTGACCTAGTTTGACCAGACCAATGTTTATTGCTTAGCCTATGGTGTGGAGTGGAGCCAGATATGATAGATGTATATATTCCATGCATAATGACCAATAGACAATGAAAAAAAATAAAAAGAAAACAATCATTTGGCACCAAGAAGATGAGCAATTCATATAGAAATATTTCTGAAGATTAACCTTTAGTTGCTTGATAAAGGTAAAATGTTGATTCGGCAAATTCAGGACGCAGGGGATAATACTTCTCGGTAGGATGTAGCATATCAAGATCCAAAAGATATCTGCAAGGAAAGAAATTATCTATTATTGGATTCACAAAGACCAAGAGACCACATATTATGGTAAAGCCCGTTGCTCAAAAAAAAAAAGGAGAAAGATCATATATTAAAGCATTTATATGTATCATGTCTCAATAGATGCTATCCAATCTTTAAAGTAACAATCCATCTTGATTCACAAGGTACAGATGTTGGTATAAATAAAAAGGCAACTCAAAGTAGAAGCCATGTGTGACTGATCATAGGTTGAATAGTGACAAGTGAGTGAGCAGATACAAGAGCAAGAAGCTTCCCTAAATGGTTCCAGAAAGTGCTGCCTATATTTTGAGACATGATAGTTTTAGCGGTATCTAAAATCCCAATGCACCACTTCTCTAGCACCTTGCTCCTCTCACAACTTCCCTCTAATCATCTTGGCCATGGGAGCCAGTGCTGATGTTGATTGATGAGATTTCAAAGCGTCTATCCACTAGAGCCAGCCATTTCATGCAATCTTTGTACATTCCATTAGTACAGTTTATGACAAAATCACCTGAACACCATCACTGTGATCCAAAGTTATGTTAAATCACATTAACCATTGTCCACATCACCTATGGAATCTGTCCAGAGTGCCTCCAAGAGTGGAGATGCAACAAAAAGATATGGGTGATTCACTAATTTAGATGGGTAGAATAGGTAAAATGATATAAGAAGCAAGCAGAAGTTATGATGGGTAAAAAGAACAAAAATGATATGAAGAGAAGGTAGAAGATACACACAATGGTACCCAAAACAAGGAGGTAGTCGAAGGTTTAAGAGTTACAATGGTAGTACCTAGTGAGTGTAAATCAGAATAACTACAAAAAATTTCTATCAGGAGAAGGGCTTCAGGAAGGTACAATGTTGCAGGTGCATCACACTAGAATGAGGTCACTGGATAGACAAATCAGATGGCATGCATATTGTCACTGACATTTGCTTGCGTTCAGTATATAGCAGCTAATACATTAATACACAAAAAAAACTAAGATGGCTCTACTCATTCTATGTCAGCCTGTAGAATCTTGGATTTGTCTTGAGATTTTCTAATCTCCAATGGCAGTGATCTAGAAAACCTAGTGACATTACCTATGCCAGTCTTATCATATCTTGAAACCCATTTGGCAAAACATGTCCAACATTAAGTAAACCATAGTGCACAAGTTAGAAGCCCATAAACTGGAGCTCTGATGCCAACAATACAGAAGAGAACCTACTTCTGAAGCATTCCATGATTTTGTTTAATCAATGGGGCATTTCAACCATCTAGTTAGGCAAATCTTATTGCCATTGATCACCCCTGAAAAAAGTATATGTTAGTCCTATGACTTTATATACTGTTTATTGATTTGTTTTTAAAATAAGTTTGATTGTACAATTCGGATCAGATAGTTTGGAAATGTACTGAGTGATTCAAGTTTGACTGTCTGATTGATATTTATATGACAATGAAATATTTAAGGTGTATAAAACTGAAGTTGAAAATCAACTGGGCAGAAAGATTAAGACTATCAGGTCTGATAGAGGAGATAAATACACTTCAGCTATTTTCCGACAATTTTTATATGAGTATGAAATCATTGCAAATACAACTATTGCAGGAAATCCAAAGCAAAATGGAGTAGCCGAAAGGAGAAACAGGACTTTGATGGATATGGTACGTTATATGATAGTTTTCAGTAAATTGCCAGACTCTTTATGGGGCGAAGCACTAAAAATGGCTATATATATTTTAAATAGCGTACCATCCAAATCTATTTCTAAAACTCCTTTTGAGTTATAGTTTGACAGAAAACCCAGTTTGAATCATTTTAAAATATGAAGTTGTGATACAGAAACAAGAATTGCTGAACTTAATATGCCAAAAATTGTAACTCGGAGTTAAACTGTAAGTTCATTGGTCTTACAGACAAATCTAAGGGCTATAGGTTATACAATTCTGTTCAATGTTTTATATTTGAAAATAAAAATGTCAAATTTCTTGAATAAGGCACATCTGTCACAGGAAGCAAGAGGAAAAAAATTAAAATTAATGATATGTCAGATAGAGCTGGACAAACTGAAGCACCCATGGCTGTGCCAGACCAATCAGATGAAAGACCTAAAAGAATTTGTAGATCAGTTATATCAGATGACTATGTTGCATATTTAGAGGAAACTGCAGATATGCATATTCAAAGTTCAGATAATATAGATGATATGTCTATCTCATTAATAACAGAAAATGATGATTCATTAAATTTTTCATAAGTCATAATTAGTGAGAATGCAAAATTCTAGTTGAATGCAATGATTGAAGAAATTGATTTAATACAGAAAATTGATGTTTAGTCTCTAACACCAACTCTTATAAACTGCAAACTAATTGACTGTAAATGAGTCTATAAGACTAAATTGAAAGTCAATAGTGAAATTGACAAATATAAAATAAGGTTGGTTACTAACAGATATACTCATAGAGAATGAATTAATTATGATGAGACATTATCTTCAGTCTTTAGAAAAGATTTATTGAGAATATTTATGATATTGGTTACATACTATAATTATGAATTCATTCAGATGGATGTCAAAATAATATTTCTGAATGGAATTCTTGAAAAAAAAATTTATATGATTCAACCAGAAGAGTTTATCAGAAAAGGTGATGAAACAAAAATTTGTAAACTACATAAATCCATCTAAGTTTTAAAACAAAACTCGACAGTGGTATATTAAATTTCATGAGGCAATCGCAAAATTTAGCTTTCGAAAAAATACTACTAATAATTGTGTATAGCTGAAAGTCAGTAGGAGTAAAATTTAGATATTGATGTTATGTGTTGATGATATTTTATTTGCAGGAAATGAACTGAATTTCCTTAGAGAAACTGAAAGGATATTATCTGCAATATTTGAAATAAAGAATCTTGACAATCCTTCATATGTCTTGGATATTAAAATATACAGAGACAGAAAGGCCCGATTGTTTGGGATTTCTCAGGAAACATATATTGTTAAAATTTTTCAAAAATATAGTATGGACAACTGTAAACCTAGAGAATCACCTATACTCAAAAGTGATAAGTTTAATTTTCAACAATGTCCTCAAAATGAAATTAAGAGACGGGAGATGTAGAAAATTCCTTATACTTCAGCTGTTGGCAGTTTTGTGTATTTGATGATTTGTACCCATCCAAATATTGTTTTTGTTATAGGAATTCTTGCCAGATATCAAAGTAATTCAAGAATAACTTATTGGAGAGCAGTTAAGAAGGTTTTTCGTTATTTGAAAAAAAATCCAAAATTATATGCTCTTATTTGATGGTTATAAACCGTTAAATATTCTTATATATACAAACTCTGATTGAAAAGGATGTAAAGATAGTTTAAAATCAACATCTGAATATGTATTTACTTTGCCAAAAGGAATTATTTCATGCCGTAGTATGAAATAGACTAGTACTGTTTTGTCAACTATGGAGACAGAGTACATAACTTATTGTGAAACCAATAAATATGTTATGTGGTTGAAATATTTCTTTTCTGACCTTCAAGTAATTAATTATATTGACAGGCCAATACAAATATCCTGTGATAATGATGCAAGTATATCTCTCACTAAGGATGCTACATGTTAGTCCAACGCAAAGTATATTGAGTTACAATTTCATTATATCCGTGAAAAAGTTCAGAAAAAAAACATTATTGTCTCACGGATCTCCTCTGTAAATAATTTGACTGACCCAATAACTAAAGGTCTTGTAGTAAAAATATTTAAGGAGCATGTCAATCATATGGGGATAGTTTATAAACACGATGTAATATTTTGATTGTTACATGCATTTTATCTGATTACAGTTTATTTCTTCGGAAACTATTACTTTTCACATATGAAATGATTCCATTGATGTTCTTTGTTCGTAACCTTTTAGTTTGGAAGATGAACTCCTTGAGAATACCGTGGGTCATTAGGTAGGTTGGTGATGACCACCTACGTAAGGATCTAATGATCATGTATAGGTAATTTCTGAAATACTTGAGATGAAGGTATAACTAAACATCATATCGTTTTATACCTTTCACTTTTTTAAAGTGCATTAGTATTTGTGGGATGTCCTCAATACAATTTGTGCATTTAAATGACGTATTTTTGAGAGAAGCACGAAACGAGTAGACTGTCAGTGGAAAAGTCATAGAAATTCTCACTACCGTTATGTTTTATTATATGCCTTATTCCATGAGCACATTGTCTATACTTATGGTTGATGTTTTTCACCTCAACTGATATAATGTTTTACTTACTTTGACATGAAAACGGTTGGTATATCATTAGTATACATCCATCCATGGTTGAGTATGTATGGGAACTACTGAGAAATAGTGGTATAGTCCATTATGTCTGAATTGCACAGTTGGGATCCCATTGCTGAAAATTGATTTCTTAAAATTATTTTCAGTATACATGTACCTATATATGTATAAATAAAAAAATTTATAGGACAAGTGGAAGATTCAGTCTTGTGACTTTATAGACTGTTTATTGATTTGTTTTTAAAATAAGTTTGATTGTACAATTCGCCTCAGACAGTTTGGAAATATAGTGAGTGTCTTAAGTTTGACTGTCTGATTGATATTTATATGACAATGGATGACAGCATAGACAAAGCCAAATTTTATATGTGTGTACTCATTTGGGTGTTTCGTGATAGGTCGGAACGTTTTACAGTATATCAAGCATCCGGTCTTATCTTGAGGTTGGCTGGTTGGAGGAAGATAAATTATTTTATTTGAATTATTTGAGATTTGAATCTTTTTATAAATATTTGACTTTATTTGTAATTATAAAATTTTGATTTGTAATTATAATCCACTTCGAAAGCCTATTTGCAAAAAGACAAATATAAGTCGGTTACAATTCACGAATTGAATTAAGAAACGAGAATTAAGAAATAGAGAATGACTTTCTCTGTTTTCTGATCTTTCTCAAGTCTGTGAAGGGAATTTTTTTTTATTTTGAAAATTTTTCATCCTCTTCAATTCTTCCCTATCAAAGAGTGGTAAGGACTCAGAGTGGATTAGCCGAGAATTGTGGATAAAAATTTCAGAATTTCATTTTAGGCCCCTGAAATATGTAAATTTATTTAATTCAGTTTTTAAACTCGATTTTCTCACGAGTCTTATATCAAAAGATAAAATCGGAGCCCGCATTATATAACTTCCCAGCTTATAAGACACAAATTACCTATAAGTGGCTTTTCAAACTAGCTAAGGGCTCAATAGTGGATAAGCAGTGAAAAATACCAAGCTGATTTACAATAGCAAAAGAGGGAAGTACAAGCAGAGCCAACTGATCCACCACCTGCAATCTCCATCTGTCTACTATTGTTTCCTCTATATGTGCTGACTGATATTATGTTGTTGCTTTTCATAATCATAAGATATGTAAGGGTGGCACATGCACAGCTTGTTGGTGAGGCAGAATATTTTTATCTAAAGCTTAAGAATCCATCATTTTCTAAAGCTTAAATATTTTTGTTTTTAACATTTTTTCAGATACTGGGTTTCATGTTACCTGTGAAGTTCCATGCACAGAAATTGCAAACGGCAAATTTGCAAGTGAAAACATGGAACAAGGGGATTTATAGCTTTGTAAGTACAAGATAAAAACCTTGATCATGTTATCATGTTGATAAAGGGCAGGATTTCACTTTTTTTAAACTATAGTGTAAGAAAATCAACTCAGCTTTTTAGAACTTTAGTGTAAGAAAATTAGCTCAGTAAAATCACGACAAACAGGAAATCATAAATTGTGAATGTCGACATTATGTTAGCAATCAGTAGTGAAATTTATTCCATTAATTGAAAGACAGAAGAAGCATCTTTTCAAGCTACAGCATTATCCAATAAACAGTGCAAAGATCTTATCAATTTCCAGGCAAAGGAAAACAAAGGCAGATAACTTTTTAAGACCACCTTGGATTCTGAGATACAAAATTTACTCAGATTGCAGATATTACTCTTGTAGAAGGACAAACAGAGGTTAGTATCAAAGATCCAAATCGACAAATAGAATTACCATGGTTCCCTTTTGAGTTTACATGTACTGTTTTGCCTACTAACTGTTAATGGTATACTAATCATCTTAATGGCAAAATCTGGAAGATATTTCCTATGCTTCCAGTTGGAATTTGCAAATTACTGTAATTTATGAATCTCTGGTAGTATCAGATATACAACACTAGGGCAGCTGCACATCAAATATCAGCATCTTTAAATAGCAGCAATAATTTTTTCCAAGATGTATACCAAATCAAACTTCAACTATTACTTGCACATGTATTAGCTACTAGTACTAGCTATCAGAAGTTCATACCCAATATTTGAAAAAAAATTAAATTTGAAAACTCGTAAATGCTAGCTCACATACCATACATACCTTTCGGGAAGCACTCCAAATCTATTCCATATATGGAAAAATTCACGATGCGATGAATTTGCTGCAGCAATGTCTCCAACAAGAACCTACAATCAATTAAATATTACAACCAGAAAGGTTATCATCATCTGTGAAGTATAGGATATCTTAGTGAAAACCTGAAGACCAGGCCAAAAGGCTTGAAGGCTTGTAAGCTGCCAATACGTTGCTCTTCCTGTCCTCATATCAGCCTCATGGTACCTGAAACAAGGAAAACTTGACACCATCATTATAGCTAACAGTGAGATCTGGGTTGAAGCCCGTACATAATGATATGCTGCTGACACTTTGAAATTGAATTCTTAGCAGCAATATTTTCTTCAGAATGCGAAATCATGAGACACCAAAACTATTGAATGATACATCCTGCTGTTAGCATCACATTGTATGACTAGTCAAATATCCATACTTTGAGATATCCAACTAAACAGCCTTCACGAATAAGAGAAAATGACGCTTGTTTATATTTGAACTTGTTGATAGAACCCGGTTTATTACCGGTTTTGGTCTGAAAGACTCTTTAAGATCTTAATTTGTCGGACCGTTCTTTTTTCGAATTTGCAAACAAAACAACCATAAAGAATACCGCCGGGAGCTCTCTAGTAGGGGTCATTCTGACGCTCAAATCAGTCTTACTTTCAAGAATGGAGATAAAGTAAGAAATTAAGTATTAATCCCTTATCTCTATGGTTGCCTCATTATTTATAAAGTTCTTGAAGATTTGATATATTTGAATCTTATAATCTTGGATAACTGTTTCACTAATTTTTTCACATATGGAGAATTAACCAAGAATTCCTTGGAATTGACTCTTAAAGGAGTTGAAAATTAGTTGACTAGTACATCGGTGCTATCGGATCGGATCTAATGAGTTTGGTTATTGAGCTAGCCTCATAATCCAAGAGGCTCTAAATGGGCCAACCCAATTTGTAAAGAGTTTTCCCAAAGTTCGATCGATGAGTTCGTCTCGACAGAATACCCAATTATCTGGTTGTAGATCTCTGCTGCGGATCTAAGCATTATAGTAACGTGCTACCCGCCGTTAATACTTAGCTATCCCGGTCCATGCCTCATTTTAGATTTCTAACACAAGATCCTTTTCAGTTCAGCTGTTTTTCTCGTTCGACAAGGGATCATAATTCTAAACTCGTGGAAAAACAAGTTCAATTTTCACAAGAATAATTATCTCAACCTCATAAACGAGCATATAAGGACACTTCTCAGTTGCCGTTCGAGAAGTGATCCAATAAGGCCACAACACATATGATAACTCTTCGACCCAAATGCCTTTTGCTTTTTCGAGATGCTTATTTATCCTTGTGAGTAAGATGTAGTTTATTATCTCAGCCAAATCGTTAGCTTGGGGTGTACTATCAAAATAAATTTTTACTTAATGTGGAGGTTAGTACAATACTCTTTGAACTTTAAACTATCAAATTACTCCTCATTATCTGTGATCAATACTTGTAAAAATCCGAACTTGCGAATGATGTTCTATCAAACAAACTTCTGGATCTTCATTTTAGTGATTATGATAAACGATTTGATTTTCACTTAATGAAGTAGTCAATAATGACTAAAAAAATTTTTTTGTCTCGAGTCTATTGGGAAGGGATTTAAGATATTCATTTCCTATTGATCAAAAGATCATGTTGCTTGTGTCTGCTGAAGTTAAAGTGTGGGAGTATGGTAAATCAAGGCGTCTCTAGCGCTGCTCACATTTGGATATGAACTCGGATGTCTCGGCAGACATATTGATTTAATAATATTCTTACTTGAGGGGTTTGTATGCTAAGTCTCGTCTCCTTTCATGCCTTCCATATATCCCCTTATGGATTTCTAGGTGGGTATAATCAATCTCCTTAGGTCTCAAGCATTGAAATAGTTGTGTGAGCAATTTCTTGTATAGGACTATTTATTAGGATGAAGTTCAGAATTAGTCTCGTAATCCTCCGAGCTTCAATTGGTTTTTTCGAAAGTTTCTTTTTTCTCAAATAAATGACAATAAAATCCGTCCAATTTAACTCCGAATCTATTACATTCACCTCGACATTTTTTGAATAATTGGATTGTTGAAGATTCTCCAAAAAAATCTACCTTAGTTTTAAATTTGAAGAAACAGAAGCAAGTCATGTGGGAGCATTTATCTTTGTATTGCTATTTCAAGGTATGTGGCAAATATCGACTTGGTCCATTTTTACCATGAGTTTTCGAGCCTTGATTAGGTACTACACCATATTTACTTTTTTTGCTTCATACAATCCAATAATCTGCAGGCACACAAGTTGAAAGGCGCTAAATAACTTGAGTTCCTTATCTTTTATCGCCACTGCTACACGAAATCCAATAAAAAAGGCTTCGTATTCTGCAGTATTATTTGGATTCTCAAATTTTAGCCAAACAGAGTATTTAGCCACTCTTCTATTTAGGCTTTGGAGGACTACTTCAATGTTGCACCTCAACTCGTAAGATAAGTCATTAACTCGAATCTCCTATGATTCAAATTCTAACTCAAATGGGTATGACGTGGTTTCCATTATAAAATTTGCCAAAGTCTGTGTTTTAATAATCTTCCAGACTTCTAACGTCATTTCAAATTGGCTTAATTTAATTGACTAATTGAACAATCTCTCTGAAGTTTCAGATTTTTATAATGTCTAACAGAACGGAAGATTAGTGAATACCATTAAGACAGTATAGGTAGAATTTTCGAGTCACTAACACCACAACATATGCAAGCTTTATCGGAGGAGAATATTGAGTTTTCGCTCCCATAAGCACATGTGTCGGGTAAAAAATGAGATGTTGTTTTCCACTTTAATCGCTTATTAGTACTGAACTCATTGCTTGATCTGAAGTTGGAATATAAAGAAAAAATATTTCGTTTAGTTCATATTTTGCTAATAAGGAAGACTCGCCAAGTATTTCTTCAAATTCTTGAAAACCCAGTTACACTTCTTGATCTATTTGAATCCCAAACCTTATTTAAGAGTTCTGAAGAAAGGGATATTTTTGTCCCAATCTTAATAAAAAGTGGTTAAGTGTGAATTCTAATTTTAACTTTTGATTTAAAACTCACAAGAAAAACAAATTTAAAAACTAAATTAAATGAATTTATATACCTTACGACCTAAAATAAAATTCTAACATCCTTTTCTGCTATCCTCACTTTATTCACCTTGAATCTTTATTACTTTTTAATGGGGAAGAGTTGAAAAAGAAAAAAATTTGAAATTAAAATTTTATGACTTCTCGAACGGCTCAAAAACGAGAAAATAGAGAATTCTCAATTCTCTATTCTTTCGCAGTTGTACGGAATAGAATTTGGCTTTTTATAAAAACACCCCCCGATGTATATTATAATTACAAATCAAAATTTTGTTATTACAAATAAGGCTAAATATTTACAAAAATTTTCAATTATCAAATAACTTAAATAAATCAATTTAAATTTAGATTTTTAATTGGATTCAGCTACATCAAAATCTATCCTCCTTTAACTAGGCAATCTTAAAATAAGATCAAATACTACGTATATTGTAAAATATTCTGATCCATCATAAAACACTTAAATGAGCTCACATATAAAATTTTATTCCGTCTATACTGTCATCCATTATCATACAAATATCAATCAGATAATCAAATTTGAGCTACTAACTATATTTCCAAACTATTTAACCCAAGTTGCATTATTAAACTTATATATAAAACAAATCAATAAATAATCTATAAGTCCACAGAACTAACAATTCTCCATTTGACTTATAAATTTATTTATTTATACATATATAAGTAAATGTATACTGAAAATAATTCCTAAGAAATCAGTTTTCATATTAGATCCCAACTGTACAATTTAAATATAATGGATCATACTACTCTTTCTCAGTAGTTCCCATGCATACCAATGGATATATACTAATAATATATCAATTATTTCCATGTCAAAACAAGTAGAGTATTACATCAGTTAAGTAACATCAAATATAAATATAGATAATATGTCTGTGAAACAAGGTATACAATTAAGCATAATAATAGTGAGAATTCTTATGATTTTTTCATAAACGGTCAACTCATTTCGTACTTTTTTCAAAGACATATCATTTAGATGTACAATTTTTATTGAGAATATCGTACAAGTAAAATGTATAAAACAAATATAATACACAATCATACTTTCAATTTAAGCATTTCAAAAATCACGTATATATAATCATTAGGTTCTCATGTATATAATCATCACCAATCTACTTAATGACCTATGACATCCTCAAGAATTTCATCTTCTAAATTGAAAGACTAAAAATAAAACTCATCAAAAAAATCACTTCAAATGAGAAAAACAATATTTTACTGATAAATAGAATATAAAAAAATACAATACATGCAACAGTCAAAATATGATGTCATTTCTACAAACTATCCCCATACGATTGACGTTTTTTAAATATTTTTACCGCAAAACTTTTACCCATTGGGTCAGCTAGATTTATCTACAGAGAAGATTCGTGAAATAATAATATCCTTTTTTTGAATTTTTTGATAGACATAATAAAACTGCAGCTCAATATGTTTTGTCTTAGAATAACATCAAGTATCTTTAGTGAGAAATATAGTTGTATCATTATCACAGACTATTTGCATTGGTCTATCAACATGATTAACTACTTAAAAGTTAGAGAGAAAATATTTCAACTAAATAATATGTTTAACGGTTTCACAATAAACTATGTATTCTACCTCTATGGTTGATAAAACACTATTAATGTTTCATATTACATTACAAAATAACCTCATTTACTAAAGAAAACACATATGCTGATATTGACTTCAAATTGTTTTTACATTTTTTCAATCATAGTCTGTATATCTAAAAATATTTAATGGTTTATAACCATCAAATAGGAATACAAAATTTTGAGCTTTCATTAAATAACAAAAAGCTTTAACTATTCTCTAATAAATCATTCTTATATTACTTTGATATTTGCCAAAAAATTCCACAACAAAATAATATCTGAACAGTTATAGATTATCAAATATATCAACTACCAACAGGTAAAGTATAGGAAATTTTCTGCATCTACCATCTTTCAATTTTATCTTGAGAATATTACTGAATATTGAACTTATCACTTTTGAATATAGTTAATTCTCTAACCTTATAATTATCTATGCTATATTTCTGAAGAATTTTAACAATATATATTTCTTGAAGTATTGATAAGATTCTTTATCTCAAAAACTATACATAAAATCTATTCAGTCTTTCTGGGAGAATTCAGTTCATTACCAGTGAATAATATATCATTAACATATAACATCAGTATTTGAATTTTACCCTCACTGACATTCAAGTATACACAGTTATCAATCACATTCTCCTAAAAGTCAAATTTTGTGATTGACGCATGAAATTTGAAATATCACTGTTGAAATATTTGTTTCAAATCATAAATAAATTTATGTAATGTACAAACTTTTATTTTATTATCTTTTCTGATAAATCATTCTATTTGAATCATATAAACTTTTTTTTCAAGAATTTCATTTATAAATATTGTTTAACATCCATCTGAATGAGTTTATAGTCATGGTGTGCAACCAATGCCATAAGATGTTTAATAAACTTTTTCTGGAGACTAGAGAAAAGATCTTATTATAATAAATTCCTTCTCTCTGAGTGTAAACTTTAATTATTAATCTTACTTTATACTTGTTAACTTCATCATTGACTTTCAATTTAGTCTTATAGACCTATTTACAATCAATTAGTCTATAATTTTTAAGAGCTTGTACAAGAGACTAAACCTTATTCTTTTGTATTAAGTCAATTTCTTCAATTATTACATTTAACTAAAATTTTACATTCTCACTATTTATGACCTCTGAGAAGTTTAATGGATTATCAGTCTTTATGATCGATGACATAAATATCTCCTCTAAATTTTATGGACTCCGAATCTATAGATCATCAGTTTTCTCAAAATATATAATGTAGTCATCTGATTTAATTGATTTACGAATTTTTTAGGCCTTTCATCTAACTTGGCGTAGCTATTGGTGTTTCATCTTTTTCAACTCTATTTGACTCATTCTCAAACTTAATCCTTTTTCTTTTACTTCCTGTGATAAATGTCCTATACTCAATAAATTTGACATCTTTATTTTTAAATATAAAATCCTAAATTAAATTATATAATCTATAATCTTTAAATCTTTTAGAAAAATCAATAAATTTATAACTTAAATTCTGAACTGCAGTTTTTGGTATATTAGGTTCAATAATTTTGGCTTTTATATCACAACCCCAGATTTTAAGATGAGTTAGATTAGATTTTCTATTTAGACATTTTCAGTACTTCATCCCATAAAGAATTTGGTAATTTATTAAAAACTAACATACAATGTAGCATGCCCATCAAAATTCTATTCTTTTTTTTACTACTTCATTTTTCTCTATATTTTCTTGAATAGTTATATTTGCAATGATCTTATACTCCTATAAGAAATTTCAAAAAATATCTGAAGTGAATTCATCTTTTCTATCTGACCCGATGACTTTAATTTTTCTACCCATTTAATTTTCAACTTCAGTTTTGTAGATTTTAAATGTTTCAAAGACATATGACTTCTTGTATAATAAATACACATATTCATATTATGAATAATCATCAATGAATATTACAAATACCTCTAACCATTATAAATGGCTACCCTATTCGGACCACAAATATCTGTGTGGATCAAGTTTAATAAATTATCAGATCTCAATGCTTTTGGAAATGAAACTCTTGTTATCTTACATTTTATATAATTTACACAAATATCAAAATCATCAAAATTTATATTATAGCGGATTCCGTCATGGTAGAGCCTCCAATTTGTCTCTATTAATATGACTTAAACGACAATACCACAATCGAGAAAAATTCTTATTCAACTGTACATTCAAATGACAAGAAAATATGTCTGAAAATAATATTATAATATTGTACTATAGAGTCAAATTTCAGTTTCACATGTAATTTATACAGCCTATTAGATATAGTATCAGCAGCAATAACAATATCATACATCCAATATACACAATCTCTGTAAAAAACAAAGCAGTAATCAAGTTCTATAAGTCTGAAAACCAACAAATTGCGTCTGATAGCTGATATAAAAACTATATTTGATAACAAAACAATATGACTATCATGTAGAACCAGAGAGTATGTCATAACATTGACAATCTCACCTCACCCATTGTTCTCCATGAAAACATTCTTCTAATGATTTGATTTCCCTAAATAAAAAAATCCTTATATAATGTTGACATATGAACCGATGATTCAAAATCCACAGTCTATATATCAAAAGAAACAGCAATATCATTTGACTTAAGACAATCAAGATATTTTAATTTATCTTGTTTTTTTTCCTTCAGAAATTTCAATTTATAACAGTTTTTTCCAAAATGCTTTTTTTTTTTGTAATAAAAATAAACTTTTCTTCTGACTAAATAAATGTATTTTCTTTCACATCATCCTTACTCTTTATAAATTTCTTCTTTCAGTTTTGCTTTTGAAAGAGCTTTCTGGACTGAGAATTAAACTTTTATTTCTTCTCAACCAAATTTATTAATTCAATCTTAACAAGTTTAGTTGTAATAGTCTTATTCTTTTATTCTCTGAGACATATTGATTCAGCAAGCATCCATCATCCAATGACGATTATGTATATTATAATTAATAATAAAATTTTCAAAGAATGCATGCAGCGAGTCCAGTATGTAGTATATAACATATTCATCATCAAGATTTCAATCCAAATTTTTCAACTCATGCGTAATTGAAAATATTGTCAAAAGACGCTCTTGAACATTTCTATATTCAGCTAATTTTGTGTTATGGAGTTTTAGAGGACCTAACAAATCTATTGTGAATATTTTGAAATAATTTTTTGGCAATAAACACTTAGTAAGCTACACGAATTATTTTAGAAATTATTCTTCTGATTATTAGTTTTGTTAATTTATTTGTTCTATACCATTTCTCAAACTAATATCTTTCAAAGTGGTTAGATCCAATAAGCGGTTCATGAATGTCTAGAGCAATGCTAAAATTTTGAAATGCTAAATGAGACTCTAGTTTACTTCTTCAAATCGAATAATTTGATTCATTCAATATCTCGACTTTGAAAAACTGACTCTTAGATTTCATAATACAAAATTTACAATAAATAATTTAAATGGATAACAAATACATTTTAATAATAATAGATAATCTATAATTTTATTGATTCAAATAAGAATTATCATTGTGATATTGTATTAGCTCTTTTGATAAATTAACATAAATCACGATATCGCACAAATATTTGACTATTTTAACTCATAAATATACCCACGATTAAATAATAATGAAAAATTATTTGCATTTATTTAAATAGTCATTAATTTAATTAATCAAAATTAAATCTTGATTAACATAAACACAATAAACCGAGATTGAATTTGAATTACAATTCAATTCAATAGTCATTAGCTTAATTGAATTTACATAAGAAATTACATTGAAATGCAATTTTGTATTAAAACTCTCTCAAAATCTCAACTTACAGAAAAAAAAATCAAAAACATCAATTCAAGAAAAATTCACTATAAATTCAACATCAAATTTTTCTCCACCAATAAAATTATTGATATCAATAGACTACTCAAAACAATTTTTAGTCAAAATCTGAGACAAAAACCCGATTTTCCTAAATTAGCTTTTGAGAAATTTAATATAAAACAAATTATAATTCGATTTCTCATGGACTAATCATCAAAAGTAGACTCTGATATTAATTTTAGATTCTAATTTTAACTTTAGATATAAGACTCACGAAAAAAACGAGTTTAAAAATTGAATTAAATGAATTTACATATTGTAGAGTTTGAGATGAAATTTTGAATTTTTTTTCTATTATCATCAATTAATCCATCTTAAATTTTTACCACTCTTTGAAGGATAAAAGTTGAAAAGGAAACAAATTTCAAATCAAAATTTTACAACTGCTTGAATAGCTAAAAAACAAAAAAATAGAGAATTCTTAATTTTTTGTTCTTTCACAATCAACTTAAAAGGAATAGGATTTTGTCTTTTACAAAAAACCTTCAAGTATATTATAATTACAAATTAAAATTTTGTAATTATAAATAAGTTCAAATATTTATAAAAAAATTAATTATCAAATAACTCAAATAAATTAATCTAAATTTAGATTTTTAATCGAATTCAACCCTATAAAATCTATTCTCCTCTAATCAAACAATTTAAAAATGAGATTAAATGTTAAATATACTGTAAAATATTCCGACCTATCACGTAACACCCAAATGAATATACGTATAAAATTTGACTTCGTTTATACTGTTATCCATTATCATATAAATATTAATTAAATAGTTAAAATTAAATCATTCACTATATTTTAAAGTGTTTGCCCGAATTGTACAATCAAATTTATTTAAAAGACAAATCAATAAATAATCTATATAGTTATAAGACTAACATTGAGCATCGCCAAACGACCTACGAGTATTTGCATTTTTTTAAGAAAACTCAAGACTTCGTTTTCCTCATTACCTGATCCTTTTAGGGTTTGCTTCAATTCCCCACTCTGAAATAAGGTATCTAAGATATTTTTCAAACTACTCCGAATGCATATTTCTCGAGATTCAGTTTTATTCTGAACCTCTGCAATGTGTGAAAGATTTCTTCTACATTCTTGAAGTGTCTTTCGATATGGACGTTTTTTACTAACATATCGTCAACATAAATTTCCACGTTCCTCCCCAGTTAAGTCTCGAAAATCTTATTCATCATTCTTTGTTGTGTCACACCTATATTTTTCAATTCAAATGACATGACGATATAACAAAATATACTTTAGCTTGTGATGAAAGTCATTTTCTCCTCATCCTTAAAGTGCATTCATATTTGATGGTATCCTGATGATGCATTCAAGAATCTCAAGAGTTGATGCCTCGAGATAGAATCTATTAATTAATCTATTTTTAATAGATGATAGCTATCCTTCGAATAAATTTTATTTAAGTCGATGAAGTCGCAAATTTTTTACTCATCATTGGCCTTTTTAACTATCACCACATTCGCCAGCCACTACGAGTATTGGACTTCTCTAATAAATCCTGTATTGAAAAGTTTATTCATCTTTTTCATGATGGCTCTTTGATCCTTAGGAATGAAGTGATATTTTCCTATTTGACTGGTTTGTGAACTTCTACTACTGCAAGCTCGTACTAAGCAATCGAGGGGTCTATCCCAAGTAGATCTTCCGGAGATCATATAAAGATATCTTGACTCTTCTATAAAAATTCTCCTAGTTCTGTGAAGAGAGACTCTATTAGGTTCGCACGGACCTTCAATATTCTCCTTGAGTCTTTATCGAAAATAAAGTTGACAAGCTGCTCCATATGTTCGCATGAACCTTGTTTGGTTCGGCGGAAGACTCGTTGATTTCGGCTACTGTCAAACATTTGCTTTTTGGATTGATATGTTTTGCTAATAAGAGGCCTCACACTTTTTAACAAGACTCTAGTCACCCTATATTTCATTTGTGTCATTTTTAGTTGAAAATCTCATAATTAGGTAAAAGGTTGAGATTATCACTTAGAGTTGATCAAGCGTCAGATGAACCAGTATCACGTTGTATACTAAACGTGTCTGAATCACGACAAACGTTGATTTAATGGTCTTGGTTCCAAAGCTTTCTCCAACTATAAAGAGTAGGTCAATCATTCCGATCGAAGTAACTGAATCTACAGTAAATCCGGTGAGAATTTTGACATATAGCTCCAACTTCTACTCCATTTTCATTTAGTTATAAGTCCTATTAAATCAGATATTAACTGAATTTTCTATATCCATCATGATAAGTTGTGTGGTGTAATCATTTAAGACTATCGAAATCACTATGTGTCGTTACGAAGTATTGAAATCCCTTCCAAGTCTTTCATAGAGAACATTATATCTTGATGTCCAGATTCACAATGTTGCTTTTTCATGGGCTTGTGAGCCTCATACCCCTAGTAATAGTTCAGTGTTTGTTATTTAACTCCAAGACTTTATTTTGAATTGGTGGACTTACTAAGATCATATTAAAATTCTCTTTATTGGGGGTTGTGCAGATTTGGGGTAGGATTTTTTTGTAGTGAGATCCGAGGATGAGGCTCCCACACATAGGCCTCTTTTGCTCTCTCATCTCGGCAAACAAATTGTCCGGGTGTTCTCGTATAAGTCTGACGTAGCAACAAGCGTGGTAGACGAGGAAAACACCGTTGCCTCAGTTAAGAACTCCTTGAATCCACAAGGAAGAGAGAAAATTCACTAAATTAGAACTTTATTGAGAATAAAAGCTGTTTCCCGTCCATAGGACTGAAGGCCTATTTATACAAATACCAGAAATCCAATTTGAGTAAGTTTCTGGCTTCCCAAGTCCTAAACTGAATATAACTCAGTTTAAACCCATTAATTGGGTTGGTAGAAGTGCTAAATAAGTTAACCTACGAAAATAAAATCCTAAATAAAGATTCATCCTTCCCAAGTCCTAAACTGAATAGGATTCAGTCCAAAATTGGTCTTGGGTTGGTGGAATCCGAGAATAAGACCTAAGACATCATAATAAAGAGAATTTTAAACATAGAAAGGTATTAAGTAAGGTAAATCCTAAGTTTAAATAGAAAAGTGAATCAAATCATTTGTCATGGTCCCTTGACTTTTGAATTAGCTTCTTTTGATATTCTTGAACTTCCTTTGAGTGTCCTACATCAGTGTCCCCTTCTTTTAAAGAGCTCGTCCTCGAGTTACTTTTTCATAATGTGCAGTCCTCGGGTGCATAGTAGTCAAACAAATCTTGAATATTAAAAGTGTTTGAGATCCCCAAATCCTTCGGGAGGTCGATGACATAGGCATTGTTGTTTATCTTTATTAGTATCTTTAGTGGCTCAATTTCTTCTGTTTCAGTTTATTGTAAGTTCCAGCTGAAAACCGTTCCTTCCTCAAGTGCACCATCACCAGATCTCCTTCTTGAAACTCTTTTGAACGCTTATGAATGTCCGTTTTAATTTTGTATTTGGCATTGGATTCTTCTAATTTTTTCTTTACCTCAGTATACACTTCAATAATTCTCTCTGCCATATTGTCTGCAGCTATGCTTGTTCCTGGTAATTTGGGCAACACCACCAAATCCAGCGGGTATTTTGGTGTTCTTCCATTGACAATTTCAAATGGCGATTTTCCCGTGGACCTGTTCTTCATGTTATTGAAAGCAAATTCAGCTTGTGCGAGTGCATAGTCCCACTGCTTTGGTTTGTCTCTTGCAAGACACCGAATGATGTTTACAAGTGTTCGATTCACCACTTCAGTTTGTCCATCTGTTTGTGGTGATAAGCACTACTAAATTGTAGAGACGTATCAAATCGCTTCTACAATGTCTTCCAAAAGTGACTTAGAAATTTTATGTCACGATCAGAAGTAATAGTCTTTGGCATTCCATGTAGCCTTACAATCTCTTGAAAGAATAGATTAACCACCCTTGTTGCATCTACTGTTTTCTTACATGGAATGAAGTGTGTCATCTTGGAAAATCTGTCGACAACAACAAATACTGAATCTAAACCTCGTTGAGTCCTGGGGAGGCCTAAAACAAAATCCATCGATAGATCCTCCCATGGGGCATTTGGCACAGGCAATGGGGTATAAAGGCCAGTGTTTTGAGAGCTTCCTTTGGCTGTTTGGCATACATAGCATCTTTGTACAAAGCGACCAACATCCCTTTTAAGTTGTGGCCAGTAGTAGCGCTCTTCAACTAGTGCAATGCTCTTGTCACGCCCAAGATGTCCTACTAAGCCACTGCTATGCAACTCTTTCACCACCTTTTCTCTCAAGGAGCACCTTGGAATGCAAAGACGAGAACCCTTAAAGAGAAAGCCTTCATGGAGATATAAATCACTTCTTTGTCCTACTTGGCACTTTCTATACCCCTCTTTAAAATCTTCATCTTCAGCAAACAATTCCTTCAAATAATCAAACCCTTCAACTTCGTTGCTTATAGTTACCATCAAGGCTGCCCTACGGCTCAAAGCATCTGCCACCTTATTTTTTTGTCCAGATTTGTGTTTCAAAACATAGGTGTATTGATGTAAGAATGACGACCATCGACCATGCATGCGATTTAAGTCCTGGCTATCAATGAATTTCAAAGCTTGGTGGTCAGTATATAGAATGAACTCTCGTTGAATTAGATAGTGCTTCCAATGACGAACTGCTTGTACAACAGTATAAAATTCCAGCTCATATGTTGACCACTTCTTTCGAGCTTCACTCAACTTTTCACTATAGAAAGCTACTGGTCTTCCTTCCTGGGATAGAATGGCTCCAATGCCTATGTACGAAGCATCACAATCTACCTCAAATAACTTCTCGAAGCTAGGCAATGCCAAAATAGGTGCAGTAGATAACTTCTCCTTAATCAACTCGAAGCATTTATTAGCTTCTTGAGTCCAGGAGAACTTGCGTTGCTTCAAACATTCAGTTATTGGTGTCATAATGGAACTAAAGTTTTTGACAAACCTCCGATAGAATGTCGCCAGACCAGGGAAGCTTCTAACTTCTGATACATTTCTGGGTATAGGTCATTCCTTAATAGCTTTTACCTTTTCTTCATCAACATGAATGCCTTCAGCACTTACAACGAAACCCAAGAACACCAAGTGGTCAGTCATAAAATGTCATTTCTTTGAGTTGATGTACAACTTCTCCTTCTTCAGCACAGTAAGTACTTCTGTTAGATGCCTTTTATGTTCTTCATTATGACTGTACACCAGGATATCATCAAAGTAAACAACAACAAGATGACCAATGAAAGGTTTGAGTACCTGATTCATCAATCGCATGAAAGTACTTGGTGCATTTGAGAGTCCAAAAGGCATAATAAGCCACTCATAAAGTCCTCCTTTGGTTTTGAAAACAGTTTTCCATTCATCTCCGGGTCTAATTCTGATTTGATGGTATCCACTCCTCAAATCTATCTTGGAGAAAACCTTTGACCCTTCCAACATGTCCAACATGTCCTCTAAGCGAGGAATTGGGAATCTATACTTTACCGTGATTCGGTTGATAGCTCGACTATCTACACACATCCGCCAACTTCCGTCTTTCTTAGGTGTCAATAAGGCTGGAACTGCACATGGGCTCATGCTGACTCTGACCATTCTTTTCTGATCAACTCCTCAACCTTGTCTTGTAAAATTTGTGACTCTTTTGGACTCATTCTGTAGTGGGGCAGATTTGGTAAACTCGCTCCAGGAACAAGATCAATGTGGTACTGAATATCTCTCATTGGGAGTAGTTCATCAGGAAGATCATCGGGCATGATTTCCTTGAATTCATCTAGGAAGGGTTGCAAGCCTTTTGGAGCTTCAGTGGGCATTGTCTCCATTCCTTTCTCCATCACAACAAATATTTGGGATGTCTCTTTAGCCTCGTTTATAAAATTTTGCACAATCAGGAAGGAGTGACCCTCCTCTTGTAAACTTTTGGGTCGACGCTCTTCGCCAATGAAGATAAGGATAATTTTCTTTCCATCTTTGAAAAAAATGTAGCGATTGTCTCGCCCACGATGTGTAGAATCTCTATCAAATTGCCAAGGTCTGCCAAGAAGAATATGGCATGCATTCATCTCCACAACATCACAGGTTACCTCATCCTTGTAGAATTTTTCAATGAAAAAATAAATTTGACACCGTTCAGTTACCTTGGTTTTACCAACCTTTTTAATCCAGCCGATCTTGTAGGGAGAAGGATGTGATTCCGTCTTCAATTGAAGCTTGTCAACCATAGTATTGGAGATGATGTTTTCACTGCTTCCCCCATCAATAATCATGTCACAGATCTTGCCATTTACTGTGCATCGAGTGCGAAAGATATTGTGACGTTGTAGGTTTTCCTCTTGCTTTGGGATGTACATCAGATTTCGAACTACTAAAGATGCCCGTTCACCATCAGGCTCCTCGAATATTCCATCTTCATAGTTTTCTTGATCACAAGCTAGGTCATCATCTTTTGAGTCATGGAAATTGTCAGCAACAAAATTATCTTCAATAGCCAAGTTCACAGGTTGTCGTGCTGGACAAACATTAGAACGATGTCCAAATTTTCCACAACGATAACACTTTAGATCAGGATTTGAACTTGGGTTCTTTACTGATGTGGCATTTCCTGATAGCCTTGTAGGTCTAACTTCAAGACTCACTTGTGTGGGAGGTCGAGAAGGTTGTGTAACTGCACCTCTATTAGGAATAGATTGTGCTTCTTTTGAATTCTCACCAATGGTTCTCCCCACCTGATTTTTGATGGCAGGTCGCTCCAATTGGGACTCCACACGAGTTGCACTCCTCACAGCCTTATTAACCGTCCAAATAGGTTGTAAAGAAATCCTATCTTGGATGGTTGTGCGTAGCCCACCGATGAATCTTGCCACTTGATGAGATTCAGTCTCTATTAAATTATTACGTGCTGATAGGCGATAGAACTCCTCAGCATATGCCTTCACACTACGATTACCCTGTCGACAATTTTAATATTGCTGAAAGAGTACCTGGTCATAATCTATGGGAAGGAATTGCTTTTCGAGAAGAGCCTTCATCCGTAGCCATGCTCGAATTGGAGCTTTATTTTGGCGTGTCCTTTCCAACTGGATGCGTTCTCACCATGCTGATGCACCCCCTTAAGTCGGTAAGCAACAAGCTTCACTTTCTTCGAATCTGGATTCTCCATGTAATCGAAGAACCGTTCCACTTCAGCAAGCCAATCGAGAAAATCTTCGATCTGAAGTTGGCCATTGAAAGATGGGAGATCAATCTTCAAGCGAAAATCATGACGTCTATCATGCTCAGAAACTGGTTGGAGAATGATGTCTTCAACTTCTTCGTCGCTGGAATTTTCAAGGATTTGTAAACCCTTTGGATTCACTTGCGGAGCCTTTCCTCGACCAATTGGATCGCGAGTCACTTCATCGATCCGTCGACGTGGTTGATTCAGGCCTTCAAGTTGATCCATCCTCAGCATCAACCTTGCAAGTGAGTTTTGGATTGCCTCCATGGTCGAATCAAAATACTCACGGCTGATGTGATTACCCACAGGAGCACCGTCCCTAGGGTTGCTGCTGGTTGCGTCGTCGTTAGACATTAAGCAAGGAGAGCCTCGCTCTGATACCACTTGTCGTAGCAACAAGCGTGGTAGACGAGAGGAAAACACCGTTGCCTCTGTTAAGAACTCCTTGAATCCACAAGGAAGAGAGAAAATTCACTAAAGTAGAACTTTATTGAGAATAAAAGCTTTTCCCGTCCATAGGACTGAAGGCCTATTTATACAAATACCAGAAATCCAATTTGAGTAAGTTTCTGGCTTCCCAAGTCCTAAACTGAATATAACTCAGTTTAAACCCATTAATTGGGTTGGTAGAAGTTCTAAATAAGTTAACCTACGAAAATAAAATCCTAAATAAAGATTCATCCTTCCCAAGTCCTAAACTGAATAGGATTCAGTCCAAAATTGGTGTTGGGTTGGTGGAATCCGAGAATAAGACCTAAGACATCATAATAAAGAGAATTTTAAACATAGAAAGGTACTAAGTAAGGTAAATCCTAAGTTTAAATAGAAGAATGAATCAAATCATTTATCATGGCCCCTTGACTTCTGAATTAGCGTCTTTTGATATTCTTGAACTTACTTTGAGTGTCCTACATCAAAGTCTTTCTGTTTCATCTTTAAGGTGTCTGTATTTTTTAGTGTCATGATCATATTTTCAATCAAAACAACAATACTTCGATTAGATTATATATGAGGTCATAACTATCATATTCTCTTGAGGCATAATACCGAAGAGGATGAGCCATAGCCAAGGGGTCATACTGACATTGGTACAGATACCTGCTGAGTTGTGTAAGACTCGGTGCGGGATGATGAGATGACTCATCTCATTGGTTTGGTATTAGAGCATAGACTAGCTGTTGAGTATAATGAAGTGGTAGACTCAGCACTATTTGACCCTGAAGATGCTGAGCCTGAAATTTTCATATAACTTGCGCTTAAATCTCGATAAGTTGAGTTATCTGCTAGATTGTTATTCCCAAAGTTTGAAACTCCTAACGACTCACCAAGTTGGAAGGTCCTAATAGCATCACAAGTATCATTTAAAAAGGAAGTGCTTAAGATTATTGTGCTATTTGGACTACCGAATTAACCCGCTGGGCTAAATCGTCTAGTCCGTTGGATAAATTTTGAGATTTCGCTGACGCCGGATTTTTTTATGACAATAGTCGTGCTGCTTTAAGAGGTATCGCAGGACGACCGTCGAAATTCTCTTAAATTTACAAGAAAGAATAAAGTATATTCCAATTAAACCACCACTTTTGATGAAACTTAATTGACCATCGGTTTTGTTTTGAAAGACTTCATCTAGGCAACATACAATTATCGACTAGTAGATGTCAAGAAAAGTTTTCAGATATAATATACAAAAGAAAGATAAAGAGATATAGAAGGTAATAATGAAATAAAGAAATCGAAGAACTTAAAGAATTGTCCTTCACATCAAATTTATTAACTTCTCAAAACAGAAGTAAACTGTTAGATTTAGTGGAATTAGATTACCTTAACGAAAGATTCTCCACACCCAATTTCTATTCTTAAACCAGTACTACCAACTAAAACCAGTGTATTTAATATAATATTCATCATTCTATGTTAATTCTTCTGCCAAATTAACATGAACTGAGTTAAAAGTCTGCAAACGAAAGTCCCAGAAATTTGCTCAATTACAAATTGCATATGTATGCAGACAAAGAACATTTGTAGGCCAATCCATAATCCATATATTCAGTTCAGAAGAAAGTAAATACATCACCAGTTAAAACTCCAGATTGGGACCTGCCTTTTACAATCATGTGCCTATGAATAAAATTTCAGATTGGCCGTGACAAATTAATTAAGCAATAGAAATTTCAAACTTACATCCATATACAAAGCAGATAATTTTTCTTGATTTAGTAGTTGGAGTACATTTCAACTTTATCATCAACTTGAAAGACAAAAGCATATTTTCAATGATCAACAATTTAAAATAAACAAAAATAACAAGACACTCTTGCCACAGTCAATTCAACTGCTTCCAGTTTCTAATTGTCATCAACGCAACACATATTCCATATCAGAAAACTCCATTTATCTGCATAACCATCTCAAATATCATATCTTCAGTATTGCATTTGAGAAGTTTGCACCTTTTTGAGATCTAAGATTCCATAAATCCATTAACACTTGAAACATGATCTTGTTCAGGTGGATTCATCTAGTGATACTTTATGAGCCATACCAAATCCCATGAATAACTTCCAAACAGCATATGGTACTCTAGTACAGTATATTTTCCTGAACAATATTTTGCACTGTTTTTCCAATTTCTCTTAATTAAAACTTCAGCTCCTCCATTTTTATGAGGTACATGGGCTGATTGATAACTCTTTAACGTTACTAACCATCAGTTGTGCTCAAGGATTTCTAGACTTGATAAAGATGCTTGGGCAAAGAATCAGATTAGTGACAATTCTACTCGAGTTCACTCTTTGGGCAAAACCAAGCAGGTAAATGCTTAATCCATCGTATATTCACTCATCCTAGTAATAAACCAAGTTATAACTTCAAAAATCATTGACATGAGTTTGTCGATAACAAGTTACAACCTCTTTAAGTTTCACTTGTTCATGGCAACCGACAAAATTCTCAAAATAATTCTGAAGGATGTCTGTGTGCTGAATGCAATGGAGTTCCTGTAGGGGAAACTTGGTCTTGGGCTGTTCACATGGGATATTCATGGATAGATTGCAGCGGTAAGAAAGATGTGGAGTATACAGATTTTAAATTTCAGGCAAAAACTTCTTAATTTTAAGGAAAATAAGCCACTTCTGTAACAGAATATAACATACAATAATTTGAGGGTTAAATTTTAAAATGGGGAGATCTCTCTAGCTAATCCCTTCTATGACCAAAGTTCTTTCAGATATCATATCAACCTCCTATATTTGAATCAACAAATACATATAATGAACTAATTTTCCTTGTACGCATTGTCACAAGCAAAAATTTCCTCATTGTCATGAAATCACCTTATGGTTCCTATGGGATGCATAATTTAATTTAGTACAAAACTAAATCGCTATTGCTTTAATGTTATAACAGAAAGTTGAGCATATGGTTGTGAATGTTTAATCAGATCACAGTTTTATAAGGATTTTGGACATTTTAATTTTTATTATCAAGACTGATGTGAAAACCGTTGGGATGTAATTGGCAACGGGTTAAGGTATGGGGCTACCCCAGGTTAATTAGGGTAGCATGGGTTCCACTTATGTAAAAACTGAGTGCAGAGTGAAATATGGAGTTAACCAGGGCTAACCAGGTTACCCTTGGTAACCCATTATCAAACAATCCAACAGGGATTTCTTCTTTTCCCAATGAGATGTGCACAGTAAACAACTTCAAGAAATTAAATCTGTCTAGTGCAGCTGTGCAGAAGAGAAAGGAAATGAAGATCAGACAGAAAACAAGGAAAAAATAACAATCTTGAATTGAAAAAACAAATGAACTAAACTAGAAAGAGGCGCTTAGAGCTGCACCATGCACCATGCCGAAAATATTTCTGCACTGCAATGTAAGCTGAATGAAATATGTCCCAGAACTCATCACTTCCAAAAAGAATATAGGCTTTCATCAGATACTCATAGAATGAGTCAACACCTACAATTACACAATCAGAAATAGAAACCAGGATTGATGTACGAGCATGATTTCACAGAAAAGATACCACATTCAAGCAATAAAAATTAGTTAGATGGACAATAATGCCGTGTAAAGAAAAGAAAAAAGCAGCACTCCAGCTTTAACAAAATTACATTATCATTAATTGTTATACCTAATAAACACAGAAAATGTAGTTAAGAGGTAACAATGAAAAAACCGGATATGCACGACATACCAGCCCCAATGCCTGAAGAATGCTCAATCCATTCTCCAGTGACTACATCCAAAGTTGTACCAAGGAGATTCAGAGGACTTCTCATACTCCACAACTTACGAAGAGCACAGTGTGCTGCAGCTTCGTACCTCGGATCACCAGTCAATCGAGACAATGCTCCCATTTCAAGAATAAGCGAACCTAAAAGCATAAATGAAACATGATAGTCTTTGCATGTCATATACTTGCATCAAGGGATATCAATAACTGGGCAAAGTAGACTTCCTCACCACATCCTGATGTGCTTGTTTCAGTTGTCTCATTTTCCATAACCCCATACTGCCAATTATATAAATTTAACCAAGCATATCAACATAAAGCCCTATTTACACACAAAACAAAAAAAAAACTGGAACTTACCTACACAAAAAACCACAAAAAGGATATTAAAACAAATATTCAGCTATTTTTATTAAAAATGCTTGAATATAGCTAAACTTTTAAGCAAGTTTTGCATGACAGAGTTGTTTTAGATGCATTGAATTTTTAAGAGACATCTGATGCATTTAAATCAATTTTTTGACATCTGAAATTGAAGCTAATTTGGTCATGGCTAATTTGAAATCAAATCTAGAGTTAGCTTCAGTTTCAGATTTCAAAAGTGTAATTTGATTTCATCCTGAAAATTTAAGGGTGAGTGCATGAAAGAGACTGGATTGGGTTACTATACCATTGGTTCTAAATCATATTTTCAATCCAAGTTAAGTTTTATCAGCATCTAATTTAGTTAAGTTGGGTCTAATTTTTTATTTTGATATCTGATCCACTTTTCACTTGGGTTCAATAATAAGTTTTGGCATGGCCAGTATAGGTTTTGCCTAAGCTTTCCATATGATTGTCGGACAACATTTTCTTTTGCTTGCAGAATATTAGTTGTGTAAGTCCGGGGGAACAAGAATTAGGATATTATCATACAGCAACAATGGCTGGATGATTTATTTAGTGTTCTTTTTCATGTTTGATTTCAACTCCTATTCAACTTTCTGTATTAATTGTTTGGATTTATTATTAGGTGATTAAATAGAATGCTCTTATTGCCTAGTACGAGTAGTTATCTCCCTTTTGAGGCTTTACAGTTTATGTTTGTAATCATACATAGATGTGTCTTTTGTGTTACTTGTTATTAGTTTATACTATTTGCAGTAGTGCTATTTGCAATTTTTTTCTATCGACTCTCTTTTAATTTTTAAGGGCTCATTTGGTTTCTAACCAACTTTTCCTTAGATGACCTAAGACACTATTAAAGCAAAGTGTGAGAAAAGTGTGTTAGGCCGACTAAGGAAAAGTTAATAAAAAACCAAACAGGCCCTAAAAGTTTATTTCAAGGCTGAAAAGGTGAAGCAGCCAAAATGCAAGTCCTAGACAAAATCAAGGATTACTTATTACAGAAGCATCAACAACAAAAATCGTAAAGCAGAAATTAAGGAATCAATAGGTGAACCTTCCCTAAGGTGATGATATTCACAACACATGCATTTCACAAAATTACCCCAAATATCAGGATTTGCATGTGGAAGAGACTGCCAAAACTAGATGAAAGAAACAGCTTTTACAAAATCATGCCCTTCTCACAACCCATGCCATTCCCATCTACTGCTTCATGGCCAAAAGGCATGCATTCTCAGTTCAATGTGATTCTTGCTAACACATATCTGATGTGTTAGATAAGCATCAAAACATATTTGCACTTCAAAATAAGGAAAAAACAGTTTCTATACAAATCTAGTTCTTCTACTTCAAGAATTTTAAGCCCTAAAATTGAAAATTTTAAGGGATGGTACAAAAGGGGTTGAAGATGCGAAAGTGTACTGCAGACAGAAAGAGATGAAGGCAGTGGCAAAGGAAAAAGAATGGCATAAGAAGTGTTCTCCAAATGCTTCTATCTTCAAACTTTGGTTTCGTGTTTGAAATTTCTGAGAATTTGAAACCCAAAATTTCAGTTATACGCCCAAGCCTCCCTCCATTTTCTTTTCTTTATGTTTTTTCTGAGAAAAAAAATCATGTTCAGATAAAAGCCCAGGTCCACTAGAGTAGTCTGATCAAATATTTCAACTCAATGTTTTAAGTTTCAGTTTCAGGATCGGCCGATATGTTTCGGCCGATTTGGCTATTTTGGTGGTTTTGGACATTTCATGACCTTAAAAATACTAAATTTTTAAAATAACTTTTGAAGTCATTTCGGTACAGTCTCGACTGAAACTGATACATTTCATTTGAAACTCATACATTTCGGTTGAAACTTACACATTTTGGTTGAAACATTTCAGTTTCAGCCAAAATTTTAAACCTTGCTTCAAATGTTCCTATGCAAACCTATCATAACCATTAATATTGCTCAATTTTGCATGGACATGGAGACTAGAGTAGGACATATGGTTCAAGCATCTAATAAAATAGGAGGGAAGAAGGAATACATGATAATTGAAAACTACAAATTAAATAAATTTAATCTTCACTTCTCTTTTTTTTTCTTTTCTCTTTATTTTCTTCGATTGGCTTTCCTTTAGTTCACCATCTCGAAGAGCCCATTGTAGTTGACACATACACAACACTTTTGATGCAAATGCCAGCAATGATGTAGCACTACACATCCAACCCTCATTGTTAAAACTCCCACTCATCACCAAACCCAAATTAAAATTTTAAGTAGAAAAAAGACATGTTATATTCATGCACTAGCAAACGAGGGTATTAAATCCTAAGCTTTTCATGAAACCAACAAAAAGTTGCAGGATAGCTAATGATTCATGACAAGTACCTTTAGATTAATCCACGCATATGGCAATCTAGTCGGACTGTCAAACGCACGCAAGAAGCGCTGACCTAAGTCTTCAGCAAGATTTAGCAACTGATTCTTGTATATGCCTGGTGGCAATCTGCTTTCAGAATCCGTTGCAAGAATATGTGCAGAGACAAGCCCTCCGAGAACTCTTATGTTGCACTACAAGTGTAGCAAGATATAAGGAAAAATGACTATTCCAACATCATGAACTAAATTCTGTTCCAAAGTATAAAATAGATAATATATATTTCACATATTTGTTCGAGGGAAATTTGAAAAAAAAATGAAGTGATATTAGCACATTAAGAACTAAGCCTAATTTTCCTTGTAGTATACAACGAGTATAAAAATGTATAATCATCCACTTACCTCAAAGAGATTAATTCGAGCATCTACATCAAATGTAAGATTCTCAGAAAGCCAAAGAACTCCTCTTTCAAACTCTGTGTTGTTACCTAAGACAACAAGACTGCAAGTAGAAGCACAATTATAAGAGGTTCACAATGTCAACTGCTCAATCCAGTCAACATAGAGAAAAAACATTTTTAATAAATCTATAGAAAATAAAACAACTCAAACCAAAATGTCTATAGGGTATCTCAGGATCTGCATATGGGATACAAGAGCTTGCAGAACCACAGACATCAATCTTATGAGCCAAAACAATCACGACGAATAAAGCATGTCATACCAAAATAATGTAATTTCACATGACAACAGAGTAGAGAATGGGTGTGTGATCGTTAATTGGAAAGGTGTGATTCATAAGATTCTAGAAAGGTGTGACAGATTAGAGAATGGGTGCACTAAGATGAAATTTGATTAACATGAAATTGATCAAAGAACTGGAACCCAACAATAGATAATGCCCAAAGATGTACTCGGAAAGCCAGTGAATGATAGGCTTAAGAATGTTTCTTACTTTTGGAGAGATCTAAAAGAAAGGGAGGAACTTTCTCCAATCTAGATGCAGAAAAACTCTTTCGAAAAAAAAAAAAACCAATGTTTTGATTGCATAGTTCATAGCTGAGCAATGAAACTTACTTTCTAACCATAGACCACCCTTTTTCCTTTGCTAAAGAGGTGGAACAACAACAAGTTTCCAAAGATCAATAAGATCCTAAAGAGCCTGGCAAGGAAAACTATTTACCAATGTTTAAAGGGAAACATTATTTATAAACACTTAAACAGTAAGATCCATGAAGATTTTTTTTGTGGTAAGAATATAATTCAATTGAGCTTATTGCTACTGTTAATTCTTAGATGTTTAACCTAAAAGCACCAAGTATTGTACAAGTTGAGTTACTAGACAGTACAACCTAATAGTTTTCCACCAAGAAACTGAAAATATACCTTGACAATGATTCAATAAGTGTCAAGGCTGACCCATTATAATTCTGAGGTAAGTGCTCAAGCTGAAAATGAATCAAGATCAAATGTCAATGCAATGTCGTATGAATTTTGAGATGATGAAGAAGCAGCATTTAAAGATACCTTTAGATTTCCAAGCTCGCTGAGGGAGTCAGTGTAAGTGTTTGTAAGTGGTTTCAACTCATCATGCTGTAACACAAAAGAAAAGAGGTTGGTATAGTGAATCCATGAAAAAGAGAATCAAAAAGACTTTTATGAGCTTAGCAACTAACCGGAAATGCGTAGACCATGTAGTTGTCATAAGCATGGTAAAACCTGAAAATCAAGATAAGAAATCAAAAGACCAAAAAATTGTTCCTTTTTCACAATTCAAAAAGTGAAACCTAAGTTTGATAATCAGCAGGTTGAACCATTTGAAAACAAGACGTTCAGATATATGCGGACACCACGACAAGAGGTTCTTCTACCACTACATGCATACCCATAGCGTGAGGCGTTATCCTTGAAAAAAAAATGAAGGGATGGGCAGTTGGCATGATCCAATTCTAACAAACAGAATAGAATCTAGTTGGAAGTCCACTCCCTTTTGGATAATTTGGATTGTCTTCTATCAATCACACCATTTTTCAATCAACAATATCGCCCAAAACCAATTCCGATCGAACAAACATGCCCACAGTCACCAATTCAAACCTGCAAAATACACCGTTCAAAAGATCAAAACACCAGCGGTAGAACTCACATCTTGCGGACCTTCTCTCTCATGTAGATCCGCCTGGCTTCGCCAAACGCCGAGATGGGCGTGGATGCGGAAAATACGAGGAGGAGGAGGAGGAGGAAAGAGATCAGAGCCCATCGCCGGCATCCAAGGGAAAATCCGGCGGCGGGAGATGCCATGGTCCCTGCTCGTTCTCCGGCGAGCTCTTGTGGGTTACTCGTCCACGGATCTTCTTCTTGCCGGGCGCGGCCAAGAAAGCGGAATCCAAGCAATGAAGAAGTGGAGGAGATCTGCGTGATTGAACTGGGATTTTGGCAAAAACATACGAGCGATTTGTGAAGTGAGCTGCAGGGACGGATGTGCAAAATTTAAAAAATGATTACCGATTTGTTTGTAAATATTGTAAGGAGGGATTTCGAAAAAAAAGGGAAAAAATTACTAAAAAGTCTGAAAATTTCTAAAATTTATCATCTGTCCCTCTAATTTCTCTGATTTCTGAAATTTGGGATCAGCACTCCAAATTTTAAATCAATTTTTTAAAATCTACAAGGTTAGTCGAGTTGTAATTTTGTCATTTTACCCTAACTTACCTTATTTTTGCTTTCGTCCATCTCTCTTACCTATTATTTGCAGCAGCCTTTTTTTTCATCCTTTATGTGAGTCATCGAAACCCTCCTACGATCTTTGATGCGCCTATCGCAATCCAAGAACTGTGTTTGCCCTACAACCATTGAGACCCCATCGTTACAGCTCTGTCTCGTTATCACAATCTCGTCGCTGCAATCCATCTCTAGTTGCACTTTTACTTTTTCCAATGGCAAAGGAAGCATGGAACAAGATCTCCATATCGAATTTTGGGATTATAGCTTAGGATTTGTGAGTTGTAATACATTTGGATTTGTGAGTTGATAGAGTGTTAACTCTTAATTTTATAAAATTTAGTTTAAAATTAATGTTTCATGCTCCAAGATTATTTTTTCTTTGTTCTTATTATTTTTTAGTCTATTAGGAAGTAGTTTTTTTTGCTTGTTGAATTTTGACTTCTGACAAATGCTACTTTTATCAGGAAGTGATTTTTATAACAATTTATCTCATCTTTTATGTAGAGGAATGACTATAGTTAATTGAGTTCTTTCAGTTTATTCAATTAGATGGATATCTTTTTTTTTATTTTGGATTGGATGAAAATATTTTATAGTAATTTTGTATTAGATGAAAACACACTTTCAAGGATTCCATTCAAAATATTACTATTTATTGAATTCATATAATCTACAAAATTAATCCTCTTGAATGATCTATTTATTATTTGGTTAAAATGTAATATTTATATATTGACTAAAATGATTATATGTGTAAAACTATTTATTATTTAGTTGAAATGTTGATCTACTTGCGATTTGTATCAATTCTCGTGTATTAGGTCGAAAATATTTTTTAAGACTTTAAAAAAGAATCTCATCAGTCATCGATATTGATTCTCCACCTGAGAATAATGGAGAAATTGTAGTGGAATATGACAAAGAATCACTTCCGACTGCAACATTTCATCTTAAAGGTGGTACTTATCTAGCACCTTTAGAAAGTAACTCAGCACTAGTAAAACTTTACCGATGTTTTTTTGCAGCACTAAGAAAATGTCAAGTTTTGACCACAAAAAATCCCGTGCTAAATAAGTGCATCAAAAAACAATCTAAGTTGGTGCTATTTCAGCACAGTGAAAAGAATTGAAAATAGAGCAAGTTCACTAACGCTTATAGTCCTAGCATCAAGAAAGAGTAATAAAAGCAACACCAAAGTTTATCGATGTTAGTAGTTTTAGAAGCGCTAAGATCTTAGCATCGTTAAACCCTTAGAACTATGGCAACGCTAAGACCTTAGTCGCTAAAGCCTTAGAACTATGGCAACGTTAGATTTATAGCACCACCAAAAGTTTGATTTCTCCCAATGCTTTCCTCTAAATGTCGAGAAAAGCTTTAGAACCACTACAACATTTTATGATATTTTTGACATTAATATAGCGCCATTATATGTAAAATTAGTGTTGAAAGTCATTAACGGTGTTAATGTATAGTGGTAATAAATTGTCACATTAAGTAGCAGCATGAATATTTGCAGTGCTAAATTAATATTCGTAAAAACTAATAGCGGTGTTAACTACTACTACCGCTATTGGATTTAATTAGTGGCACTTATGTAAAGTGTCACATTAAGTTTGATTTTAGTGGTGCTCAACCAGTAGCATAGTACCAATCCCTATATTTACAACATAAACCAATTCTAAATACATTTTTGTTTACAAACAATATAATCAATATATAAAGCATAAACCAATTGATATATATACAATCTTCAAAATATAAATACAAATACAATACATATGTCTCAAAATATAAGTTTAACAATACAATATAAAGTTATTATACAACACAACTATCATCCAAGAAAAAGGAAGAATCTCACTCTATGCCCTTGTTTGTCTGTCCTGCTCTCGGTTGTCGGCTCCTAAATGGTACCCTCATATAGGTCTAAATGAATACAATAAAAAATTTAACTTTTGTATAAGCACTGAAATATGTGAGTACCCATCATATAAATAATTCATGCCTAAATGTGCATGCCCAAGTCTCCACTCCTGTGCCTATGTCTATTCTCAAGTCCCACTCCTTGCACTCGTGCTCATGTCTGTGTGTTTGATCAAATCATGATCCTCATTCCCAAGTCATGACATTTGCCTCAAAGTCCCTATTCCCTTCCTTCTACCATGTTCATAAGTAATGAATGTTCAACATGTGTAAGATTAAAATGTATTTGTACCTGAGCAACCTAAGAAGTGGAAGGAGTCTTCCTTAAATTAGCTTGACTACCGTCAGCATTGCCTTACTGATGGAATGCTAAATTGGTAACCTCCTTAATTTCTCACAAAAAATATGGATTAGAATTACAAATAAATATTCCACATATACTACAAAGTGGCAACTTTTGGTTCATATCTTTGATTATGGGGTAGACCAAGACATGCTATAAGGGAGCTAATCAAATATCTCCTTCCTGAACCACTCTAATGCTGAAGCAATCTCCATCTAGACAATCATCTATACTTGACTATGGGTATACTGAGATTGCTCACCTTGTGAGGTTCTCAAGGAGGACCCAAAGATAGTATCGGGAGTTGGACCCATACGAAATATTTGTACTTGGGCATATCTGTTAAGCTTGAACAGCAGATCATGGATTATGTTCTTGGTAACTGTATCTGAGAGAGTCTTCCAATTGAGACTACCTCAGTTGACTGATCTTCTTCTACAATATGAACACTAAAAATATTAGCATTATTTTAGTAGAAAAATATTAATAAAAATTAAGTTAAATACTCACTATGGTGGCTGCAGATGCTACATCAACTGATTCCTAATATGGGATGCGAGGAAGATGTCTAGTCTAGAAGACTCAACTACAATGGATGCCTTAAGCTACAACTAATACAATTTGTAATAAATTAAATATATTGAATAAAGTGGTCCAACTTCTAACTATAAGTTAAAGAACAAACCTTAGCCCTCAAGTTGACATACCCCTTGAGTCTGAGAGAGTAACCCATCGTCTAACACCTTTGATGCCTTTTGTTTATCCGTCTCAATTCTTGAAAGAAGAATGTGAAATTGTTAAGTCATATAGTGTTAGTGATAACTATATTCATATTCCAAAATCAATGGGTTATAGCAATACTCAGGCTTTTCTCATTCACCAATATCTGATTAGGACATGCCACTAGTCTTTCTCTATTCTCGAATTTGGATAGGTGATAAGTCTCTCTGGATCATTCTTATATGAGATGAAGTGTTTCTTCTTCACGTCATCTTTCAGTCTTGCTAATGCCTGTCAAGGATCTGCATGATGTCTTTCGTTATGTCGTCCTCCAAATTCATATTGGCCTAAAAAAACATTAGAAAAAATATATAATATATTGAATATAGTTATGTAAAAATTATAATTTAAGTAGATATCATCTTTATATCTACCTAAATTTATTCTTTCTTTTCTTGGAGTATAGCCCACTAGTCAATGTAAGTCATTGATAACTTATTGCCATCTCTTATAAAAATCCCCAACTAGGTCAAGAGCCATGTGAATTTTCACCAATAACCTTATCATGGCAGTTGACACTAAATATTAATTTGACTCCATCGGTATCTCAAACTCCTAAAGGTTTGTTGGGGCCACAATGGGTCCCACTGATAGAAGCTACAGAAGGATTTGTAAATCACATAAAATGAAAGATTAAATTCCAATATTAGAAATATTAAATCAAGTTGAATATGGATTAGATAAATTTAGCAATGAGTTATATACCATCATCACTATTAGGATGTATATCCTGATATACCTACTTTGGAAGGCTAGAGTTTATGTTATCACTAATGGAATCCTTGTCAGAATCTCTACTCATCTTAAACCCCAGAACCATAGTCTCATCATATTGCAACCCCTCTACATGTCTCCCATATGTCATGCTTTTCTTTGCGATCGATGGCAGTCTACAAATGGAGAACATATTTAAAAAAAAATAAAATAATTTCACGAGATAAGCATATCATAAATAGAAGATAAATTTCTAAAAAATACTTACAAATATGAAGGAAGAAAATCACGTTTGGCTAAAAAGTGCATGAAGCAATACACCAATTAGATCACATAGAATGTAATGAAATAAAAAATAATATAAGTCAAGCAAGCAATGTAACAACAGATAATAGTAAATAACAAATAATCACTTGCAGCAAATTCTAATCTAACATGATAATAATATTTACCCATCCTTTTCTTTAAGCATGAAATCATTATTGTCATCATTGCTATCATATTTGTCATCTTCTGAAAGGATTTCCTCTTTGATATCAAATTCATTGGTCATGTTGTTATCTTCACGATCTTCTTCTTCATGTGACTAAGATGAATTGATGTATGGTGCACCTATCATTATTTTTTCAATGTTTTTATGTTCAAATTTGTAGTCAAAATCATCTAGTTTTGTATGGTGTAAGGCTTCACAATCGGCTCTTCATAACTGTCATTGCCTGTTATGTAGTCGAAGGCATCAAAGTACTCCCTTGGAGTTATATCCACAACCACATACCACTCCAAATCTAAAGGATCTATTATGTAAATACCTGTTGTGCTTGATGTAGAAGAATATAAGGCTTATCTTCACATTAGTTGTGTTTGTACATTGAGGGTTGAAGTTCACTATTATGTATCCAAACTCATCGATTATCACTATGGTATTATTGTCAATCCACTCATAATTGACTAATACAAATTTAAGTTTATTATTGCACTATATCTCAATAATATTTATTAAAATATCATAAAACTGTTCAACTCCTTATACAAGGGTTCTTTTCATTTATGCTTGTGAAACTTCTTGTAGTTGTCTTCAAAGTTATGCCACTATTTTATGTACGATGGCTCATCTCCCATATTTTTGCATAAAATCAAAAACCATTTACAATGTATTCCTATTATCTCCTCACCCATTTATCAGGACGACTGCTAAGAGTAATATCTCTCTCAAAATCTTAGACGCCTTTCTGCTTCTTTCTAATTCAGCAATCTAAAATAAGTCATGTGTTAGAAATCAAACACATAAATACTTACATAATGTGTAAATCTCAGTTATACTTGCATGCTCCTTGAATCACTTAGCAAAATGTCACTATAAATTTTCTCACATTCAAACTCTCCACCTCAACATCATCTATCAACCTTTATCGATTTCAAGTATTCCCTACAATATGGATTTTATTCTTTCAAAAGGCAAGTAAGTAATATTAGAGCTCATTAGAGCTGATCAAACCATTGCATGTGCTCATGAAAGGTTGCTACAATGTTTAGTTTAAATAGTATATAGTGATATGCTTGTATCCATTGAATCTCACCTATATAATAAAGTCCTTACTTAGCCCCAATTGGATGCCCCGATCTACTATAGAAATAATAATCTTGGTTCTGAAAAGGCCAAGTGAAGTTTGGTTGGAAATCATTTAGGTACATTACGTAGAAGATCATCCATTTCTCAGTCAAATAACCTTTTACTATAGAACTTCATAGATCGGCTTAGTTTCATATATAGTTCTTCAATTTGAAAAGATATTTGAATGACAATGTGATCATTCATTATCGTGGATGGAAGCAATATTCGTAAGTTAAAAATAATAATTAAAGTTTATCTCTTAACCAGACACATATAGTGGTATTGAACTGACCCCACATGTATTGCTTCCTCCGCTAGGTGAATAGGCAAGTGCTCCATGATATCGAAAAATGAAAGTAGATATATCCTTTCAAGGTGGTAAAGAGTCAGGATGATCATAAACTATAAAGCTTCAAACCAAGATGGGTGTTTGCTTTTCACATACAAGTATTCAAAGATACTACTCATTTCGATCAAAGGTTTGGCTAGATGCTTAGGCAAACATCTCCGCACAGTGATCAGTAGCTACTATTGTATCAGTATGTGGTAATCATGACTCTTTAAACTAATGATATTATTATATTTCATATTTACATATCTAGAAATATTTGACAAGTAAACATATGAATTTTTTATATTTTTTAACAGACTTAAAAAAAATCTCTTTCTTTTGTTTGCTCATGGTGAATAGAGCCAATAGCAAAAATATTTTATTACCTCTATCCTTCCAGTGAAGTGACCTCCATATGCTAATGACTTTCATATCTAACCATGCATTCAAATTATCCTTTGACTTGTCTGAAATACTAAGCAATATCCATAATAGATTTTTGAGAAATTTTTTTTAAATGCTCATGATGTCAAAATTGTGCTGAATATACAATAAGCTCTACTATGATAAATCAAAGAAGATACTTATTTTCTTCTAATTGGACTCTATATTCAAGCAGTCTTTGATATGCATTTATGAAGGCTTCATCTTCTTGGAGACAGAACCACAACCACGCCCCTCTACATAATTTTAAGTAGCCTCTACTTCACTCAGTAGCTTAGATCTAGATAGTCAAGGGGGAGGAATGCCATAATACTCATATGCCCCATTAAATATAGCCTTATCATATTGAAATTTATGATCAATAAGTAAACATTATCTGTAACACATGTAATAGTACTTCTAATAATATTTTCATCACTTGAATCATGTGTTCTTTCCATACATAAGATCTGCCTGCTCCCCTCTTATACTATATCCTAAAAGATATGTGTATGCCAAAAAGTTATTGATTGTTCACATCAATGTTGCATGTAAATAAAACATTTGTTTCTTTTTTGCATCAAATATTGGAGCACCTGGTTCCCATAATTCCTTCAACTCTTTAATAAACAACTATAAATATATGTCAATGTCATTTTTTGATTCCTTTTCTCCATCAATGATCATTATTTCATGCACAATGATGATTATTTCATGCACAACCAAGAAGGTACAATATACAGAATCAAAACTATAAGTCAAGTACTATATGAGTAGTTCATTTTCTAAAAGGGATTGAACCCATCAAAAACTAAGCCCAAATGAATGTTGCGAATGTCAATAGCAAAGTCTAGATATCTAAGTCAAAGTCTTTTCACTTAATACTATTTGCTAAATGCCTAACTATCCTATCATGTACACTATCTTTAGCATGCCATCTCACATGAGGTGTTATCATTGTTAACATAAATAGTCGCTAAAACCTCAGCTTGAGAGGAAAATATCATACAACTTTAGCAAAAAAAATTTTCAAATCTTCTAATTTTTATTATCACTTTGGATTGCAAAATATTGATACCTAGGTGCTTTGCAATGATGGCAATAGGTATCTGATTTACTTTCATTTCTATAGAGCATGCAATTGTTTGGATACACATAAATACTTGTGTATCCCAAGTCTATTTTTTCACATTATTCCAAATCTCTCGATATGAACTGAAAAATAAAGGATGCTAAGAAAATATCTCTTTCAATATCTCTAACAATATATTGAATAAGTGATTACTCCATTAATACTTGGACTTCATGGCCAATAGTCATATAATAAATGATAAGAATGTGAAGTTCTTATATCTCGCATACAACTCTATGTTAGATTTATTAAGGATTTTGTAAATTTTTAGCTATCTCAATCACAACCCTTACTTGTCATGTCAATCGCATCAAGTAGAGTATTGTGAGAAAATGCAGGGTCCCCAAAGACATCACAAATCAATCCTTTGATATCATCTCTCTCATTGTCAATTGTTATCACATTCACTACCTGATCTGGTGGATTCAATCTATTTAAATACTATGGCTCTTCACCATAAAATATCTAATTAGTGTAATGCACATTTTATCCTCTTACAATTTCATGTTCATACACCTCCTATCTTATCCGATTGTGTGCATCCATACAATCAATATATGAACATTGTATTTTCTGTTATAGTCTCTTGCTCCTATAGGTATAGTTTAGAAATACATTTATTCTATTAATATATTTGACATCTAGTTGGTTATTTATTTTGATCCAACTCTTATCTATGTTAATATAAATGCACAGACAATATCATTACTGCTATTGATAAGTAATATGATTATTAGAGACTTGCAAGAGAGACATGAGAGATGTTAGTGTGCTTAATGTTAGTGTGCTTAAAAATATCATCTTGCTTGACATGGATTACTTGATCTTTAGCGTAGAAGTTAGTGTGCTTAAAAATAATTTTGAGAGCTAGATATCATCACATATTCTAATGGGATCAAAGAAGTAGAAGATGAACTATGATAAGTGGATAAGGAATCAAATGAGAAAGATGACTCAAGTATATAATTTTTTGAGTATAAAACTCATCTTATTTATCATGCAAATAATAACCTGAGCTAGATATATGCCTTAAGGGAAGTTTCTAGACTATAACTTTCACTAAATATGAAGTTATGCTTGACCTTTAGACTTCAAAACTCCAACCATTACTGAAAGTAAATATAGCACCCTAAGAGGAGGGTGAATTATATTTAATAAGAATAATAATAACTTTTTACAATCACAGACCAAATTATAAAAACTACAAGTCCAGAAGCAATAAATCAATCACAAAGGCAATAGTGTAAATAAAGAAAGAAAAGAATGACACCATGATCTTTACATGGTTTGGTGACTAACCATGCCTATTCCACGGTCCTTACCTCAGTCTTAAGGACTTGCACTCTCCACTAGAGTCATCTTCTTGAGGTGAAGCCAAACTTTACGCCAACTCACTATCTATGAGTGTTGCTTCATTTAAGTAAAGCCATGCTCGTACATCTTCGCTTCCAACTGAGTAAAATAACCACTCCAATTCAAAGGCTTATCTTTCTCATACTTCAAACAATCTTGGAGTGTTTTACAATGCTAAAGGAAGATGAAAATGAATAATTTTACCTCTCTACAAGATCACTCAAGGGAGAGCAAGGGCTTTGAAAATTTGAAAGTTGAAGTACAAAGCTTAGAGCTCTTGGAGTCTAATGTGCTATTGGAAACTTGTTCTCTAAGATGATTATTACTCAAGAATGTGCCAAAGTTATTCTAGAACAAGTCCCAAGCCCTTAAGTACTAGTTGGTGAGAACACTAACCATTGAGCTATGCTCTACCACATTTGGGCATTTGAACCATAAAGGTTCAAGCATCTAAAGCCTCCCAATAGTCAAATTTAACTACCATTGAACTGATGTCATAGGTTTAGACATTAGCTCATCAAGTTTGGTGTCCGACAAAGACATTAGGCATCCGAACTCTAAATATGGAAAGTTCAAAAGTTATAGCTTCCAAATCTTTGACTGTCCGATCCTAAGGTTCAGATGTCTAAAGCTATCAATAATTTCTAGGATGTTTTTGCTATATTCAGTCATCTAAATTCTGAAGTTTGGGAATTTGAAGTTAACAGAAAAGCCTATTGGTTCACTATAACTTCAGTCCCAATTTGATATCAACTCATAACTAATCTTGGATAGAAATCCTAGGCTGGTGAAGGCATTCCAAGATGAGTTTGAGTACTAACCAAAAACTGTAAACTATTAATATTAAGACAAATCTTTGACTAGACTAAAAGAAATGAAAATCTAAACCTAGTCGATGTCGGGTTCTTGAGTTGCTTTGGTTATGTGTGTGTCATCCTTGAATCTTCTTGTTGTTGTAGACACCATCATACCACTTTCAAGCCATCCTTTGATCTCTTCAAGTCATGTTCATTGATCCACCATCGTATTTCATTTTCTTGGAAGCTTTTAAATATTTCCTTGAGAGCTTTAATGCATTTTGGCAAAAACACAACTCAAATAGACATCAAATATAAAATTTATTCATCATCAAAACCACAAAGGACAAAAATTGCAACTCTTGAAATGCTTAACTCTTAGACTTCAAAACTCCAACCATTACAACCCTTAAAATGCTTGACTCTTGAAGTTCAAAACTCCACCAATTAAGTTTAATCATTCAACATATTCTAGTTCCTCATTTGGTGACTATAAGCTAAAGTAGGAGTCATAGGCCTAGAAATCTTTCAGGAAAAGGTAAGGGCTTTAGAACATGAATAAAATAGAATATCAATTTGAATATCTCTATTTGTGTACATATTAAATTGTTAATATTAACTTTACCTATTTCATGTTTTCACGCTATTTAGTCAACTTGGTGACATAAACTCTTTGTTGGCTATGGAACATACACATTTTATCCCCTTAATTAGCAAGATATATATTCATGTGTATTGACAAACAAGCATGAAAAGTGCTAAATATGGGATGCCATGCAACTAAAGCAAAAAAAGAATATAGTCTTAGCTACTAATATGGAGACGAACCTTTGTTGTGATTTCTAACTCTACACAAGTGATTAATGATATCATGGACCCCTTGGATTATGGGGAGCTTATTGTTTTGATATATGATATCATCCAATAAATCCAAATCCAATCTCTCCAGCAAATTTTATTGAGATCCAATGTCTAGAGAAAACACAATCATCGAGAAGAATAAAAGGAACCCAAATTGTTAAAAAAATTAATTTTTTATTTTTTATTTTTTTAATTCCTATAATTAAAAGGAGCCTAGTGAATTTCATTATTTCATCATTCCAATTCACAATTCATGATCACATCAGAAGGAGCCCAGTGCATTTCATCATAGAAGAACAAGCTACTCACACGGCCAAACGTAATATTCTTTTTCATTACTCAGCAATTTACTCCAGGGATGGCAATGGTCGATAAACATAGATAACAACTAGACAATCTATGTATGTGTTAGCTATCAACTAGAAAATTTATATATGTGTTAGCTATGTAGTGTACCTAAATTGGCTTGTGCTTAATGTTTAATGAACTTGTCTAATGTAGTCTATTGTGAGAATAAAATATTAGCAAATGCAAGTTGAATTTTCAATCCTCAATTTCCTCATTCTCAAACAGATATTGAAGTCTAGCCACATAAAAGTATTGGACTAAGCAAAGGAACAATGATGAAAGACAAAATTTCAATTCATAATCACATCAAGCAATGGATCAATCCCCCTCCTCTTCCCTTCCCACACCCCCTCCCCCTCCACAAGTCCTCCTCAAAAAAAAAAAAAAAAATCAAAATTTGGAAGAGTCAAATTCACAATCCTTATGCTTTGTTATTAGAGAGATGCCATTATTTTTCAGGTAGATATGTTAGGGTGCTTTTGCTTTGAGGCCAATCAAGTTAGCGTTGACCTAATTGTGGCAACCTGATGGCAGCAACCTGGTTGTAGCAATCTGAGGAGGTAGTGTGTGTTGGAGGCAATGGGGCTAGTGGAGGTGGTGACCTAGCAGTGAAGCTGCTGGAGGTGTTGGGGCTAATGGAGGTGGCAACTAGTCAACAAGGCTACTAGAGGTGGTGGGGTTGTTGGAGGTAGTAAGCTGGAGCATGATCTAGGTTACTTAGTCGAAAGAAGGATGAGCTGGATCAAATGCAAGTTGGGTTTTTAAATGGCAATCCCAACACTATACAATTAGCACCAACAATATAAAGAGAATTACCTGCACTAATTGTATAAGGCTGGCAATAACAAATCATTACCAATGCTATATAATTAGCACAGACAATAGAAGAGTATTAGCGACACTAACAGATTACTGCTGCCAATGCTTGCATCAACAATGGTGCTAGCTTAAGCACCCCCAAGGGTAACATATTGGCGACACTTCAACTAGCTCCAAATAAATAGCGCCACCATTGAACCATTATGGTGTAGTGAACTATAACAACACTATATTCCTAGCATCACTGAAAGTTTGAGTTCTCTTGGCATTTTTCCCTTAGTGTCAAGAAAATCTACTGGTGGCAATATGTTGATTTAGCATTAGCAAAGATAGGATGAAACCTTTCTAGGAAATAGTTAAATAGAACATAAATCTTGAATGCAGATAAAGTAAATCAACTCATCAAAAACAAGAAATATGATAAAAAAGTCACCAAGTACATGAATGTAAATTGTTTAGAGCTCTGAATAAAAATTGAACATTGCCAAATACATGTGTATATCACCAACTAGAATAAAATAATAAATCTTCAATGAAAATCATTTGGAGAAATAAAAAATCACTTTGTCAAATCTGCTCTCGATTGTTGGCTCGTACTGGGTCTCTTACTCGTATAGGTCTAATTAAAGGCAATCATACATTAATAATTCAGTCAAGCAATAAACTTAACTGAGTCAAAAAAACTAGCAAATTGTAAGAATCTAACCTAATAAAAGCAAAGAAATAAAAATTAAACAGTGTAGTATGATGAAAAGTGCTTGTGCCCATGCCCAAGCATGGATGCCCATTCCCATGCTTAAGTCCTAACTCCCGTACTCAAGTCGTTACCCGATTGAACTAGAACCTATGAATTGCCAAAGGAGGCTATGAGGGGATGTGTTGATGGCCAGCAGGAGGTGGCAATGAGTTTGAGTTGGCAACTAGCTGGAGCCAATGACAGGTTGGAGGTGGCCAACAATTTTCACGAGACCATTTACGAGGTAGACTTATGTTTGTTTAATAGTGCGCAAGGTACTAAAATGGGATTCATCACAATTTTTAAAAGGTCCTATGCTGGCGCTATAAGAATCGTGCCAACAATAAGTATACATTGGTGACACTAATACATTTAATGCTTGCATTATGCTTTTTATAATCAGTGCTAGATTAGCATTGCAAATTTTGACTTACTGGTGGTGCTTAGCAGTGGATAGAAAGTGTGGCTTTTGCTTGTATATGTCATAGTGTTTATTCTTCTTGGGCAACACTTTTCTATTGATTGTTTGATTGCCCGAATAGCACAAATGAGAACCTCTATTGGATGAAATCCTTTTGCCTTATGACGACTTTGAGGGTGGCTTTAGGTTTAGAGAGCAATGCTTCTAATTTAGGGTGGAGGATATTTGTATATTACTGGATCTTCTAATTTCTAGGAAGAGAGTGGAATTTAGTATGATGGGTCTTTTGAAGATGACTTATGAAGAGAAAAAGATGAGTTGATATGTGGACAAGCATAAGTATTATGTAGTTGAATTTTTCCATACTGACATTCTTCTATAAGAAGAAAAAGAGAAAGAAGACTTCATGAGGACTCTATTGGTTTTCTTTCTTGACTTTCATCTATTCCCAAACACTAACCTTCACATGTCCTCGTTCGTGCTCTACCACCTAGAGGATATTCCTACGATGGGTGAGTATGCATGGGTGAGAGCCATGCATGGCATGCATGGCTTATGGAAGATGTGCCATCTTCTATATACAAGATTCGACAAAGAGAGCATGGAGAGATTACATCTATTGTTTATGTGACAAGTTATTCCATCCTACTTCTATTGTGGTTTTATGAGATGACTATGCAAAGTAGGTGGTCAAAATTTAACATATAACCTCATATAATAGGGTATGAGGATACTAGAGTACAAAAGTTATCAACTATAGCTATGACAATAACCAGCCTAGAACCCAATCAAGTAAGTGTTATTATTTATATGTAAGCATAAGTGGTACCATTAGTTGTTCTGTTTATATATGCACATTATTGTTTAGATATGGGTGGAAGTAATTAGATATAGGTTGTTCTACTTTCTTATTGGTGGAAGTGATTAGATATGGGTGGTTCTATGTGTATGTAAATGGAATGCTTTGATATGGGTGATTATGATTAAATATCAGTGTTATGTTTACGTATGCATAAATTTTTTTAAATGGATTTATGTATGTGCAAATATTAATATTACAATTGGATGTAGTTGAGAGGTATCTGTTCTTTGATGACGGATGTAAGATTGATGTTGGAGGGAGCTCATCCATCCCTATAGGTTTGCCAAGGGTTAGTTTGGTCTCCAATGTGCTATCCATGGGCCAGGAGAGGGAGTCCAATGCCCATGGCTTGCAAGATCTAGAGAAAGTGGTGTACGAGGTGAAGGAGAAGACAGAGAAGGGAATGTTAGAGATGATGTGACATCTTGAGGATATGGATGGTCACCTTCAACAAGTGGAGAATCACATTCTCGAAAATCATGAGGAGCTCACAGTAGATCCTGAGTAGTTGACTCCAACCCAACCCACAACAGATCCCATAAAGCCTAGCCCAACCAACCCAACCCACAGTAGATCTCAAGCCAACTAGTTTTGAGGTTCAACCTTTGGTGATCTCTTTTGTTTGTATATCGATCTAATAATTTGTGTGTTATTCTTTTGCAATGCCCAATGTGCCTGAACTGTCAAGAGGTTCTAGGACATGCATGAAGCATGTGATTAGATGCCCCAAGAACTTACATAGCCCCTTTATGGACCCAGTAAAGAAAAAGGTGGGTCATCAAAGGGTGGCAAAGAACATAGAGGATTGAAAAAGAAGAAGGTGGATATTTTCGAGGCCAGTAAGCGGCAGTCCAATAGTGTTGAGAAGAGTGCATCAAATGATAACTTTTGTGGAATATTGGTACCAGTAAATGCAATCTCCATTAATGAAGTAGTGTAGGGGGAGGAGGCTGTGGTGTAGCAAGATGAGATGGATTGGCTTGATGCATCAAGTGCCTTCTCAAGCAGGATAATCCCAAGGCTCAGCCATATAGACCCTTAAAGGAAGCTAGCGGTAGAGACATTCGTCAAGGAGTCGAAGGCTGATGAGTGAGTTTCTTGTTCTATGAATAGATGCTAGAAGCTAGGGAGTAGTGATTTTCATGGTTTTATGACATTAATTGTTGGCATACATTTATTATTTTGTTTAATGGCATGGTATGATCAATTACATGCGGACGAAAGTCTTTATACAATGTTGAGGTATTTATATATGATTAGAAGATATTTTATATATGCAAAAGTGTTTTATGCCTATAAAAGTGTTTATATATGTGGAGGAGTATTTATTTTTGTGCATAAATATTTATAAATAAGGAAAAATATTTATTTGTGTAGATAAATATTTAGGCACTATTTGGTTCAAGATCAAGGTCAAGGTCAAGGTCAAGATCAATATTAAAGTATAAAAAGATATTCTAGTCAAATCTTTAGTATTTGGATGTTAATTTGGCTAGTAAATAGTTTAAAATTTTTTTGGACTATTATGCCCTTAGGTATATTATTTATTGAGGTTTGAATGAATAAAGTTAAGGGTAGTATGATAATTTAGCTTTTTAAAGTAAAATAAAGATAGTCTAGCTATCTTTTTGGTGTTTGGATGATAGGCCGGTCAAGACAGGATGATCCTGATCCTGAATCAAATGCACCCTTATATGTGAGGTGAAGTCTTTATATATGAGTACAAGTATTTATATATATATATGCAGGAATATTTATTTGGGTACATAAATATTTACATATGAGGAGAAGTGTTTATATATAAGTAGAACTATCTATATATATGTGCAAAAGTATTTATTTGTGTGCATAAATATTTATATATCAGAAGAAGTATTAATATATGAATAGAAGTATTTATATAGCATTAGGGCTTATACATAATTTTCTATCCCTTTAGGTCATGTGCATGGTAAACTCTGGATTTGCTTGTCACACAACTCGATCTCTATAAGTTCCTTTTGGGAGAATTCACAAATGTAGATGTCATTGACAACTATGTTCACATAACCTCTGATATTTCTATTTATCCTCTTCACATCAGTTAAGTACTTAAGATGCTTCTTTGTACTATTTTTCATTATAGCAACATTGTAGCATTACTATAGTAGTACTGTAGTAATAACATAGATTTAGAAATTAAATATTATAATAAAAAATAAATTTTTTAGTCATATCCAATTATTGTTTATCATAATATTTAATTTCCACTCATATATACTTATTTTTATTATTTGATTTTATTTTTACTAATATTTGTTTGATTTTGATCAGTTTTTAGTCATATGAGTGGAATTAAGATAAAAATGATCAAAACCAAGTATCTATAGGTAGAAATTATATATTATGATCAAAATTAACCATATATGCCTTAAAAGAATAATTTTTTATCATAGCATTCAATTTTTATATATAAATAGTATTGATTCAATAGCTCAAATATTTTTCACATAAAATTATTATGCACACATATATTTGGAGTTGATAAAAAAATAACTTTACATATGAAAAAAATCTTCCAAAAAGTAGCCTTGTGACAAACGTAATAATTAAAATATATTGCATATAAAATAACATTGTTAGCACAAATATCATACAATATTCCTATAAGATATTACACATGAAATTCTTTTGTTATTCACCATGTTCTTCCTTTGGATTTGCTAGGTTTTTTCTTTTCTTACATCATATTCATGTAAAGCTTGAGTTGCCTACTCTAAAAAAAGATAAGATCTGTGACATTTTCCTAGGGATCCATTAATTTGATCACCATACTCTTGCTAGGAGGTATAAGTACTCGGGCATCTCCCACTGAATGCGACATAGTAACTCATCTTGTCAACATTTTACAAGCATTAAAATGATGCAATATTATGCAAAAAAAATACAAATAAAGACACATACTCATCTTATATATAAAATAAAAGAAAGACACACAATTAGTCTATGCATAGAATAATAGAATGACACACGTTTTGCTTATACATAAAATAAATAAAAAAAACACAGTCAATCTATATACAAAATAATAGAATGGCACCTAGTCAGTTTATACATAAAATAAAAGAAAGACATATAATTACCTATATTCAAAACAACAAAATAACAAATAGTTGGTCTATACACATAATAAAAAAAGGCACATTGTCAACTTATATAAAAAATAATAAAAAGGCACATAGTCGACCTAAATGCAACAAAAGAAACACAGTTGACCTATATATAAAATAATAGTATCACATATAATTAACTTATACATAGAATAAAAGAAAGGCACATAATCAACCAATATACAGAATAGAAAAAAGGTACATAATCTGCCTCTATACAAAATTAAAGAAAGCATATAGTTAGCCTTTCATCCACATAGAGCAATGCATATATAAGCAATATATTGACACTTAAACATAACAAGTAGTAGTGCAGATATCATAAAGAACTAATCGGTAGAAATGATAACATAACAAATCAATATCTTATAGCATGTTAGATAGAAAGCATCATAAGGAAAATATTCAGGACTAGCAAAGGTGCTTAATATTGTCCCACCTAGTTTTGATAATGAGCAAATAATATTTCATGATCTATTTGAGTTGTGTTTTAGCCAAAATAATGATAGCTCTCAAGAAAATATTCAAAATCTCAAGAAAAGGAAGTACGATGGTGGATTGACGAATATGACTTGATGAGATCAAGCAATGGCTCTAGATGGCTTGAAGGTGTAAGCAACCACTTGAAAAAAAATCCAAAAAATGACATGAACAAAGTCAAGACAACTCAAGAGATCGATTTCAACTATATTTAACTTTCTGTAATTTTTAGTTGAGTCAAAAATTTGATTGAGATAATTTATTTAGAGTTAGATTATTGCATGGAGTTCAGCAAAAAGCTCTTAATAGAGCATGCCAAATTGAACTAGACATCTGGTTTATACCAAACATCTGACAGGTATAGAAGAAGCAGTTTTCCACTCTGTACTAGATGTCCATTTGAAAATAGACATTTGACATAAGTGGAAAACACTTGTCCTCTGTGGTTTATTAGATGTCTAATTACAAATTGATGTTTGATTCAGTTTGGATATGTGATAAGGGCTAGTTTTTTAACTGTTAGAGCGAACCAAATTTTGGGATCTCACTCCCTAGATTGTTTTAACCCAAAAGCTATAAATAGAGTGAAAGGGGCTTCACTTAATAACTTTTGACAAGTTTTACATCTTCTCATCCTTGTATCAAGTGCAAAAGCCCTTTTTGACTTTCTAGCCTTGATTTAAATCTAAACTCTTCAATCTCAAACAGATTTTCATTGCCCTTTTTTTTTTCTTGAGAAATCTTTGTAAGAGTTGAAAGTGTAACATCTATTTCCACTTTCTTCTACTTGTAATCCACTCTAAGGTTGTTTGGAGTGGTTGAGAAGTTCTAACTTTGGTTTGGAGTTGTATCTTGCTGGTTAGAGAAAGAGGATTTGTATGGAGTTGGCTTCACCAATGAAATGATGCTCTTAGTGGAGAGTTAAAATTCTCAAGATTGAGGCAAAGGCCATGGAGTAGGAGTGGTTAATCTCTGAACCACATTACATCATGGTGCAATCTATCTCAACTTAACTTATATTTAAATTGCACATGTTATTACTCGGTATTGGCTTTTGATCATTCAAATTGTGATTGTGGATTAAATTGGTTTTGATTTTATCAAAAAAGTTATATTAGTTTCTAAAAACCTAATTTATCCCCCTCTTAAGTGATATTTGTGCTTTTCATTGGTATTAGAGTAGGTTACTCTTGTTTTCAGTTTAATCACCTAGAGTTTTTTATCCATATTCATGGAGAATTTTGGTACTTCACCATTCCTTCAAGAGGGGAAATCTATAACTTGTCCACCACTATTCAATGGCACAAATTTTAATTATTGGAGAACCTAAATTTGGATCTTCGTAAAAGCCATTGACTATGATCTATGGTGATTAGTGGAGGAAGGGTACACTCCACCCACCAAAATAATTGATGGTGTGAGGGTATACAATCTATAGGATGAGTGGGATGAGGGTGAAAAGAAAGGATTCTTTGAATGTAAAAGCAACAAACTTTTGTATTGCACTCTTGATACACTTGAATTCAATTGCATTAGTATTTATGACATGACTCACCAAATTTAATGTTGTCTTGAAGTTACTCATGAGTCTAAAGTGAACATATTACTAAACCAATATGAGCTCTTTAAGATAAGACCAAATGAGTCTATTTCCGAGATATTTACACACTTTACACATATTATTAATACTTTAAATTCTATTAGTAAAGCTTATATTAATAATGAGATGGTTAGAAAGATTTTAAAGTGTTTTTCTAGGTCATGGGATCCAAAGGTGATGACAATACAAGAAGCTAAAGATGTCAAAAATTTACCTTTGGAGGAGCTCCTAGGATCTCTAATCACTTATGAGATGCTAATGAAAGACTGGATCTAAGAGGATAATAAAGACAAGAAAAGAACATTGTATTCAAAGCCAAAGAATGGAGTGAAGAAGAAGAGGAAGATAGTGATGAAGACATGGTACTTCTAACAAGAAAGTTTAAGAGATTTCTCAAGAATAAGTACATGCCACGAAAGCCGAGAAAAGGTGAGAGGAGTAACCCAATCATGGAAGAAGAGGAGGACATACCCACATGTTTTAAGTGCGAGAAGTTTAAGGCTAAGAAGAAAAAGGCAATGGTGGCAACATGGGATCACTTTGAAGAGAAAAGTGATGATGCACCATTCAATGATGAGATTGTGAATCTATGTCTCATGGTGAATGAGGATGATTTATGTGATTTATCCTTTGAGGAGTTACAAGAAGATTTTGAAGAATTATTTTCAAGACATGAAAAATTGAGTCTCAAGCATGCTTCATTGACAAAGAAATTATCTACACTTGAGAATGATTTTAATGCTTTGAAATTTTCTAAAAGTACTTACAATTGCAAAAAGGATATAGATGCACTACAAGTAGAGTATGATATTTTGAAATCTTCTAGAACTACTTGTGAATGCCATAATAAACTTGCCATGCTTAGAGATGAAAATAGTTACTTGAGAAAAGCTTTACAAAATTTATTTCATGAAAACTCTACCTTGAACATGATTCTTAAAAGCCAAAGAAATATTTTAAATAAATCTAGATTAGGCTTATTTCAACATCTAAGTTCAAAGATACTAAAACTACTTTTGTAAAGGCTTTCACTACAACTAACTCTCACATGACTTGCACTTATTGTTGTAGAAAGGGACAGATCTCATCTAGTTGCCCAATTAAGAGAAAACCTTCTCTTAAGCAAATATGGGACCTAAGGGGATAATCCCAAAAGCTAAGAAATTCAAGTTAATTTGGATTCCTAAGACCTCACTTGCATAATTATGGTTGAATAGCTCGGGATGACTCATATGCTTTTATTAAATATATCTCATGGTCATTCTCTAGCTAACATAGTAGAGATAAGTAATTACTTTTCATGTTTCGTGCATGTTTGCTTGCATTTTTTTTCTTATTGCATAATCATTTCTCTAACCTTGAGGACCATTATTGAGAATGGGTACCAATTCAATTTTCATGTGTTAGTGATTCCTTTATTTCAAGAAGAAGAATGAGAAATAGTTCCTTAATAGTGGATGCTCGAGAAGCATGATGGGGAATCCATCCATATTCAAGCAATTAGTAAGTAAAGATGTGGATTTATTACCTTTGGTGATAATAATAAAGGTAAAAATATTAGTAAAGGTAACATTTCTATTGATTCCTTTCTTATTAAAGGTGTACTTCTTGTTGAGGAACTTAAGTATAACCTGTTATCTATTAGTCAACTATATGATAAAGGCTTTCATATTTTATTTAAGTCTAATCATTGCTTAGTTAGATATAATGATAGCAATAATATAGCTTTTGTTACTTATCATGATGAAAACATGTACACTATGGATCAAGATGGCCTTAAAGTTGAAAAGTGTTTTGTAGCCCATGAGAACCATGAATAGACTTGGCATAGGAGATTTGGACACACATGCATGGGTACAATAGCCAAGGTCAACTGAAAGGAGCTTGTGAGATGTATGTGATGTTTGCCAAATGGAAAAACAAGTGAAGTCCTTATATAAACCCAAGAAGGTGGTATCAACTACAAGGCCGCTTCAACTCCTACACCTAGACTTGTTTGGACCCATTGGGATTACAAGTCTATGAGGTAAAAACCATGCCTTTGTAATTGTTAATGACCTTTTTAGGTTTACATGGATTTTGTCTCTTGTAAATTAAAGTGGTACTTTTGATATATTTGTTAGTTTTGCAAAATATATTCAAAATGAGAAAGGTTATTTGATTTCCAAAATTAGAAGTGATAATGGAGGAGAATTTAAAAATCATCCTTTTGAAGAGTTTTGCATAAAAAATGATACTGCACATAATTTTTGGCTCCTCTCACTCCACAACAAAATGGAGTTATTAAGAGGAAGAATATGTCTGTTCAAAGGATGGCAAGGGTCATACTTAACAAGTACTCTTTACCCAAGTATTTTTAAGTGGAGGCTATTAATACAACTTACTATATCTTGAATAGAGTTTCTATTCATTCAATTCTCAACAAAACACCATTTGAATTATGGAATGAGAAAAAGCCTAACATTACATATTTTTCATATTTTTGGTTGCAAAAGATTTATTTTGAATACAAAAGATCATTTATCAAGATTTGATTGCAAAATTTTTGAAGGCATATTTCTTAGATATTCTTCAAGCTCTAGAGTATTTACAATCTTCAACAAGACCTCTTTTGTTGTTGAAGAATCTATAAATTTTGAATTTGATGAATCTAACCCTCGCTTGTTGAAAAAGTCTTTTGATAATGATGTAAACAATTTAAAAAAGATTAATGACTTGCAAATTCGGTAAAGAAAGAAAGGTGAGACTAGTAAAGGACAAATAAGGTTGATGATGGAGACAATGAGCCAAAAGAGCCAGAGTATGACAAGAAGTTACCCAAGGAATGGAGATTCAAGAAAAATCATCAAATGGATCAAATCATAGGTGATGTTGATTAAGGGGTAAAAACTCATCAAGCTCTTAAACATAGTCTTAATCATATTGCATTTCTTTCTCATATAGAACCCAAAAACCTTGAGAAATCTCAAAAAGATGAAAGTTGGATTCTTGCTATGCAAGAAGAACTAAATCAATTTGAATAAAATCATGTTTGGGAGCTTGTTCAAAGACTAGATAACTACCCAATTATTGATACCAAATGGGTCTATAGGAACAAGTTAAATGAAGATGGTGTTGTGGTTAGAAACAAGGCTAGATTAGTGGTCAAAGATTTGAATCAAATTGAAGGCATTGATTTTGAAGAGACCTTTACACCTGTTTCTTATTTGAAATCTATTCATATTTTACTTGCATTTGGTTGTTATAAAGGTTTGAAACTATTTCAAATGAATGTAAAAAGTGCTTAATTAAATAGTTTTTTATCAAAAAAAAATTATGTTGAACAATCTCCTAGTTTTGAAGATTCAAAATTTTCAAACCATGTTTTAAAATTGAAGAAGGCACTATATAGTCTCAAGAAAGCTCCAAGAGCTTGGTATGAGAGACTTAGTTTCTTTTTAATTTCAAATAGTTTTAAAAGAGGTTGCATAGATACTACATTATTTCTTCTTAAAAGACATGATAGTTTATTGCTACTACAAATTTACATTGATAATATTATTTTTGGTGCTACTAATGAAAATCTTTGCGAGTTATTTACAAACTCAATGAAGAAGGAGTTTGAGATGAGTATGATGGAAGAATTGCATTTCTTCCTTGGACTCCAAGTATAACAAATGAAAAATAAGATCTTCATCAACCAAGCCAAGTACACCAAGAAGCTACTAAAAGTTCAACATGGATGAAGCCAAAGCTATAGGAATGCTAATAAGTCCTTCAACCAAGTTGGACAAGGATGAAGATGGTGAAAAATTTGATAAAAAGCGACATCAAGATATGATTGGTAGTTTATTATATTGTACCATAAGTAGACCTGACATCATGTTTAGTATTTACTTATGTACTAGATTTCAAGCATCCCCTAGAAAATCATATCTACTTACTATAAAATGTTAAATATCTTAAGGGTACACTAGACTTAGGATTGTGATATTCAAGAGATGAGAGTTTTGATTTGATTGGATTTTATGATGCAAATTATGCCAATTGTTATATGGATAAACAAGTGGTACATGCCAATTTCTTGGAAAGTCTCTAGTTTCATGAATCTCTAAGAAATAAAACTCAGTAACTCTTTCTACCATTGAAGCCAAGTATGTAGTCATGGGGTATTGCTATTCTCAAATTTTGTAGATGATGCAAATACTTCTAGATTTTGATTGTGATTTTTGAAATATACCAATTTATTGTGACAATACTAGTGTAATTAGTTTGTCCAAAAATATGGTACTATATCCTCATTCTAAACATATTGACATTCACCATCATTTTTCTCAAGATCATGTTTTGAAAAAGATATTTCATTGGTATTTATGAAAATCAATTGTCAACTTCTGGATATTTTTATAAAATCTTTAGATGAGACACTATTTTGCTTCATTCAAGATGCTATTGGTATTGCTAAGCTTACTTGAGTCTCTGAATGTTTTTTTTTTTGCTTTAAGTTTGCATTTTTGGGCTTCACAGTGTTTGAACCTGGTCTAAAATGGATGCCTATTTCAGAATGGACGTCCAGTTCAAAAACTATTTATGTTGACAAAGGTTCTATTGGATGCTCTTTTTTAAATAGATGTTTAATTTAGTAATACATTATGTTGATAGAGTTTCTATTTGATGCCCATTTTCAAATGGATGTCCGATAGAGGCTCTAGGGCCTGATTTCAAACTTTTTAAACCCAAGCCACCAAGCCCTATTCCTTATTGTCTCTTGCATGCTCCTCCTCTAGTGCCTCCCTCATGATCTCCAGTGATGATCTCCAGCAATCTGAGCCTCCTCTCTTGCATTTGGCTCTTCCCCTTCAATCTCTCCTCATCCCCCCTTCTCAATTTCAAGGTTTTCAACCCCCAATGCCCAAGAGAATCAAGCAACTTGTCTCCAAGAAGAGCAAGGGTGAGAGTTCATCATCTAGTCCAGGTAATGAAGATTTTTCACTTGAATTTATTTCTTTAGATCACTATACCATTTTTCAAAGGCAATTTTCTACTTCTAGGATTGCAGTTCCTCATATGGTAGATTTTGATGATTTGGCCTCTTTGAACATTCGATCCTTATTTTCTTATCAAGAATGGATTCCATTTCTTACTGATCATAAAACCTATCATGACCATGGTGTTCGTACTTTTTATGCCAATGGGTCTTTCAATGATTGAACTAATACTATTGAGACTTCCTATAGGGATAAGAACATGATTTTGACATTGTAGTCCTAGAAACCATTCTTAGTATTCCTGTAGAGGGGGAGTGACTGACCATGACTCACAAATGGCTGAGCCACCTTCCCTCATATGTCTCTGTGGTTGAGGCAGTATTCCAGGGAAACTGGGGTGATGCCATACATAGGTTTCAGTTGAATCTCCTCTCACTTCATACCTATATTCTCCATTAGATTATTACCTATACCATCCTTCTGAAGGGTGGGCATCAAGATGAAGTTTCCTTTACTGAGTTATATTTGATCTATTGCTTATTGACTCAGTGTAGGGTCAGCCTACCACACCTTATCCTTTATCACATGGGTCATTACATTTGCCACTCTCATGCTACCCTTGGTTACCCTGGGATCATCACATGGACTTGAGGAACTTTGAAGCTCCTATTCCTACTCGTGATCCTTCTCTCTCACACACCTTCACTCCTGCCAATACTTTCTCCCACTTTACCCTCTCCTGGTTGGGCCTTAGCTTGAGAGATGGTGTCTAGATTTAAGTGAGGAGGGTGAGGAGTCTGAATCTAACAAGGGTGAGCATGGATAGCTATGGGATTGATGTTGATCACCTAGGATAGCAGAGACCCCGAGGAGCGACCTCGAATCACAAATTAAAGTTTGTTTTAATTTAAAGTGCACTATCAGGTATTGTGGGAACATGACTTCAATAGGCATAAGCCTCTATTATTAATTATCTTGACAATTATCAGAAATATTCTAAAGTAAAAAACTTAACTAATAAAATAGAGACACAAAAGAAAGAAAAGAAGAAAGCATTATTTGATTGATTTGAGAAAGATGACACATGGCTTAAGCAAGGGTATGCCCTTACTTTATAATAAATTTTAATATGAAATTATAGAAGACATGAAGGAAATAAAGAAAGAATGGAGAAGAAATTTTAATGTGTGCAACTACTCCACCCCCTCTGCTAGACCACGTGACACTCGACCCGAATCGTGGAAGGGAATGAGAGAAATTTAAAGTATTTTCAATGGCTTTGAGCATTAGTCATAACTTCATAATTTGAAGTATTTTTGTTAGCCAATAAGGTGTCAATGATTACTTTGTGATTTGAAGTATTTTTATTAGCCAATAAGGTATTGGTGATAACTTAATTTGAGGTTGGAGTGTTTTCATTAGCTAATAAGGTGCTGGCAATAACTCTTTAACCTTGAATTGTTTGTATAGCTGACAAGACGTAGGCAATAACTTCTTTTTTTTGAAGTATTCAATAAGGCATAGGCTATAACTTCTTTTATTTTGAAATATTTTCATAGCTGATAAGACATAGGTGATAACTTTTTTGGTATGGATAGCATTACCAATGGCTTATAAGGTTGGGATATAGCTTTAAGAATTATATCATTAACTACTTTTGGGGTTTACTAGCTTGAAGAGCATGTCACTAATTGCTTTTGGGATTATGATATAGGACGCTCAAAGGAAGTTCAAAAATATCAAAAGAAGCTAATTCAAAAGTCAAGGGGTCATGACAAATGATCTGATTCACTTTTTGATTTAAACTTAGGATTTATTTTACTTAGTACCTTTCTATGTTGAAATTCTCTTCATTATGATGTCATGAGTCTCTCCTAGTATGAGTCAATTATGTCTTATTTAGGATTATATTTTCGTAGGTTAATGTATTTAGAACTTCTACCAACCCAATTAATGGGTTCAACCTGAGTTATATTCAGTTTAGGACTTGGAAAGCCAGAAACCTACTCAAATAGAACTTTTGGTATTTGTATAAATAGGCCTTCAGCCCATAGACGGGGAATCACTTTTATTCTCAATAAAGTTTTACTTTAGTGAATTTTCTCTGTTCCTTGTGGATTCAAGGAGTTCTTAACAGAGACAATGGTGTTGTTCTTGTCAACCACGCTTGTTGCCAGGTCAAGTGGTATCAGAGTGAGACTCTCCTTACTTAATGTCTAACAACGATGCAACCAGCAGCAACCCTAGGGACAGTGCTCCTGTGGATAATCACATTAGCCATGAGTATTTTGATTTGACCATGGAGGCAATCCAAAACTCACTTGCAAGCTTGATGCTGAGGATGGATCAACTTGAAGGCCTAAATCAACCACATCGATGGATCGCTAAAGTGACTCACGATCCAATTGGTTGAGGAAAGACTCCGCAAGTGAATCCAAAGGGTTTACAAATCCTTGAAAACTCCAGTGATGAAGAAATTGAAGACATCCTTCATCGATCAGTTTTTGAGCATGATAGACGTCATGATTTTAGCTTGAAGATTGATCTCCCATCCTTCAATGGCCAACTTCAAATCGAAGATTTTCTTGATTGTCTTGCTGAAGTAGAACGGTTCTTCGACTACATGGAGATTCCAGATTTGAAGAAAGTGAAGCTTGTTGCTTACCAACTCAAAAGAGAGGGGGGGGGGGGGGTGCATCAGCATGGTGGGAACACATCCAGTTGGAAAGGACATGCCAAAATAAAGCTCCAATTCGAGCGTGGCCACGGATGAAGGCTCTTCTGGAAATGCAATTTCTTCCCATAGATTATGACCAGGTGCTCTTTCAGCAATATCAAAATTGTCGATAGGGTAATCGTGGTGTGAAGGCATATGCTGAGGAGTTCTATCACCTATCAGCATGTAATAATCTAGTAGAGACTGAATCTCATCAAGTGACAAGATTTATCGGTGGGCTACGCACAACCATCCAAGATAGGATTTTCTTGCAACCTATTCGGATGGTTAATGAGGCTGTGAGGAGTATAACTCGTGTGAAGTCCCAATTGGAGTGCCTTGTCATCAGAAATCAGGTGGGGAGAACCATTGGTGAGAATTCAAAAGGAGCACAATCTATTCCTAATAGAGGTGCAGCTACACAACCTCCTCGACCTCCCACACAAGTGAGTCTTGAAGCTAGACCTACAAGGCCATTAGGAAATGCCACATCAGCAAAGAACCCAAGTTCAAATCCTGATCTAAAGTGCTATCACTGTGAAAAATTTGGACATCGTTCTAATATTTGTCTAACGTGACAACTTGTGAATCTAGCTATTGAAGATAATTTTATGGCTGACAATTTACATGACTCAAAAGATGATGACCTAGCTTGTGATCAAGAAAACTATGAAGATGGAATATTCAAGGAGCCTAATGGTGAAAGGTCATCTTTAGTAGCTCAGAATCTGATGTACATCCCAAAGCAAGAGAAAAACCTACAATGTCACAATATGTTCTGCACTTGATGCACAGTAAATGGCAAGATTTGTGACATGATTATTGATGGGGGAAGCACTGAAAACATCATCTTCAAGACTATGGTCGAAAAGCTTCAATTGAAAATGGAATCACATCCCTCTCCCTACAAGATCGGCTGGATTAAAATGGTTGGTGAAACCAAGGTAACTGAACGGTGTCAAATTTATTTTTCCATTGGAAAATTCTACAAGGATGAGGTAACTTGTGATGTTGTAGAGATGGATGCATGTCATATCCTTCTTGCTAGATCTTGGCAATTTGGTAGAGATTCTACATATCGTGGATGAGACAATCGCTACATCTTCTTCAAAGATGGAAAGAAAATTATCCTTAACCCCATTGGCGAAGAGGAGGGTCACTCCTTCCTGATTGTGCAAAATTTTATAAATGAGGCTAAAGAGACAGCTCAAATATTTGTTGTGGTTGAGAAAGGAATGGAGACAATGCCCACTGGAGCTCCAAAAACTTGCAACCCTTCCTAGATGAATTCAAGGAAACCATGCCCAATGATCTTCTTGATGAACTGCCCCTAATGAGAGATATTCAGCATCACATTGAACTTATTCCTAGAGCGTGTTTACCAAATCTGCCCCACTATAGAATGAGTCCAAAAGAGTCACGAATTTTACAAGACAAGGTTGAAGAGTTGATCAGAAAAGGAATGATCAGAGTCAGCATGAGCCCATGTGCAGTTCCAGCCTTACTGACACCAAAGAAAGATGAAAGTTGGCAGATGTGTGTAGATAGTCGAGCTATCAATCGAATCACAGTAAATTATAGATTCCCAATTCCTTGCTTAGAGGACGTGCTGGACATGTTGGAAGGGTCAAAGGTGTTCTCTAAGATAGATTTGAGGAGTGGATACCATCAAATCAGAATTAGTCCTGGTGATGAATGGAAAACTGCTTTCAAAACAAAAGAAGGACTTTATGAGTGGCTTGCTATGCCTTTGGACTCTCAAATGCACCAAGTACCTTCATGCGATTGATGAACCAGGTACTCAAACCTTCATTGGTCATTTTGTTGTTGTTTACTTTGATGATATCTTGGTGTATAGTCATAATGAAGAATATAAAAGGCATCTAGGAGAAGTACTTACTATGCTAAAGAAGGAGAAGTTGTACATCAACTCAAAGAAATGCCATTTTATGACTGACCACTTAGTGTTCTTGGGATTCATGGTAAGTGCGGAAGCAATTCATGTTGATGAAGAAAAGGTAAAAGCTATTAAGGAATGACCGATACTCAAAAGTGTTTTAGAAGTTAGAAGCTTCCATGGTCTGGCGACATTCTATCGGAGGTTTGTCAAAAACTTTAGTTCCATTATGACACCAATAACCAAGTATTTGAAGCAATGCAAGTTCTCCTAGACTCAAGAAGCTAATATATGCTTCAAGTTGATCAAGGAGAAGTTATCTACTGCACCTATTTTGGCATTGCCTAGCTTCAAGAAGTTATTTGAGGTAGATTGTGAAGCTTCGTACATAGGCATTGGAGCTGTTCTATCCCAAGAAGAAAGACCAGTAGCTTTCTACAGCGAAAAGTTGAGTAAAGCTCAAAAGAAGTGGTTAACATATGAGCTGAAATTTTATGCGCTTGTACAAGCAGTTCGTCATTGGAAGCACTATCTAATTCAACGAGAGTTCATTCTATATACTGACCACCAAGTATTGAAATTCATTGATACCCAGAAGGACTTGAATCACATTTATGGTTGATGGTCATCATTCTTACAACAATACACCTATGTTTTGAAACACAAATCTGGACAAAAAAAATAAGGTGGCAGATGCTTTGAGTTGCGGGGCAGCCTTGATGGTAACTATAAGCAACGAAGTTGAATTGTTTAATTATTTGAAGGAATTGTATGCTGAAGATGAAGATTTTAAAGAGGAGTTTAGAAAGTGCCAAGCAGGACAAAGAAGTGATTTGTACTGCATGAAGGCTTTCTCTTTAAGGGTTCTCATCTTTGCATTCCAAGGTGCTCCTTGAGAGAAAAGGTGGTGAAAGAGTTACATAGTAGTGGCCTAGCAGGACATCTTGGGTGTGACAAGAGCAATGCACTAGTTGAAGATCGCTACTATTATCCACAACTTAAGAGGGATGTCGTACAAAGGTGCTATGTATGCCAAACAGCCAAAGGAAACTCTCAAAACATTGGCCTTTATACCCCATTGCCTGTGCCAAATGCCCCATGGGAGGATCTATCAATGGATTTTGTTTTGGGACTCCCTAGGACTCAATGAGGCTTAGATTCAGTATTTATTGTTGTCGACAGATTTTCCAAGATGACACACTTCATTCCATGTAACTTCATAGTGAATGCAACAAGGGTGGCTAATCTATTCTTTTAGGAGATTGTAAGGCTACATGGAGTGCCAAAGACCATTACTTTTGATCATGATATAAAATTTCTAAGTCACTTTTGGAAGACATTATGGAGGCAATTTGATACGTCTCTACAATTTAGCAGTACTTATCATTCACAAATAAATGGACAAACTGAAGTGGTGAATCGAACACTTGTAAACATCATTCAGTGTCTTGTAAACAATTTAGCAGTACTTATCATTCACAAATAAATAGACAAACCGAAGTAGTGGGACTATGCACTCGTACAAGCTGAATTTTCTTTCAATAACATGAAGAACAGGTCCACGGGAAAATCGCCATTTGATATTGTCAATGGAAGAACCCCAAAGCTCCCGCTGGATTTGTTGGTGTTGCCCAAATTGCCAAGAACAAGCATAGCTACAGACAATATGATAGAGAGAACTATTGAAGTGCATACTGAGGTAAAGAAAAAAGTAGAAGAATCCAATGCCAAATACAAAATTAAAGAAGACATTCATAAGCGTCCAAAAGAGTTTCAAGAAGGAGATCTGGTGATGGTGCACTTGAGGAAGAACGATTTCCAACTGGAACTTACAACAAACTGAAATAGAAGAAAATTGGGCCACTAAATATACTAAGAAAGATAAACGACAATGCCTATGTCATCGACCTCCTGAACTATTTGGGAATCTCAAACACTTTTAATATTCAAGATTTGTTTGATTACCATGCATCTGAGGACTGCAAGTTACGATAAAATAACTCGAGAATGAGTTCTTTACAAGAAGGGGACACTGATGTAGGACGCTCAAAGGAAGTTTAGAAATATCAAAAGAAGCTAATTCAGAGGTCAAGGGGCCATGGCAAATGATCTGATTCACTCTTTTATTTAAACTTAGGATTTATCTTACTTAGTACCTTTCTATGTCGAAATTCTCTTCATTATGATGTCATGAGTCTCTCTAAGTATGAGTCAATTAGGTCTTATTCTCAGATTCCACCAACCCAAGATTAATTTTGAGCTGAATCCTACTTAGTTTAGGACTTGGGAAGGATGAATCCTTATTTAGGATTTTATTTTCATAGGTTAACTTATTTAGAATTTTTACCAACCCAATTAATGGGTTCAACCTAAGTTGTATTCAGTTTAGGACTTGGAAAACCAGAAACCTACTCAAATAGGACTTTTGGTATTTGTATAAATAGGACATCAACCCTATAGATGGGGAACCACTTTTATTCTCAATAAAGTTCTACTTTAGTGAATTTTCTTTGTTCCTTGTGAATTTAAGGAGTTCTTAATAGAGGCAATGGTGTTTTCCTCGTCTGCCACCCTTGTTGCTATGTTCGATTAGCTAGCTTGAAGGGCGCATCATCAACTACTTGTGACATTAACTAGCTTGAAAGGGTACATTGTCAACTGCTTGTGGGGTGCATCATCAATTGTTTCTAGGGTTGACTTGCTTGAAGTGTGGCCAATGGCTTTGAGGGCATTATTGGTTGACTTCACTAATTTGATAGCATCACCAATGGCTTAGAGGGTTTGATATAGCTTTGAAATGTGGCCAATAGTTTTTAGCATGTTAGTGATTAACTTCTTCAGTTTGATAGCATTATCAATAACTTATGGGGTTAGATATAGCTTTGAAGTGTGGCCAATAGCTTTGAGCATGTTGGTGATTAAGTTCTTTGGTTTGATAATGTTACCAATGGCTTATGAGATTGGATATAACTTTGAAGTGTGCCTGACAGCTTTAAGCTTATTGGTGATTAACTTTTTTAGTTTGACAGCATTATCAATAGCTTATGGAGTTGGGTATAGCTTGGAAGATACATTGTCAATAGCTTCTAGGGTTGACTAGCTTCAAAGTGTGATCGACAATTTTGAGTATATTAACAATTAACTTCTTTAGTTTGATAATATCACCAACAACTTATGGTGTTGGATATAGATATGAAATGTTGCTAAATGCTTTTATAGCACATCAATGAACTAATTTTGCTTTAGCTTAGGATGGTAACATCACCCTTTGTTCATAGCCTCAGAGTATTGTCGAGGGTTCAACACACCAAGTGGGACTCAGCTTGACCCTATTTTGTTCCAGTAGGATTAATATAGTTTGGGTTTAAGTTTGATATTATTTAGCTTGAGTCAAGTTCGACCTTGTGTTGGACCTTTGTCGAGTCTAGGTTTACATTTTGATAGACGTCTATTCAAGTTCATGTTAATTTAGTTCAACCTGGTTTCAGTTCAGGCTCAACCTAGTTTGGTTCTATTTTGACTTTGAGTTGCCCTTTTTAGTTTGGACTTGATTTGACCTAGTCAGGGTTTGATTTGAATTTAGTTTAATATAGATTCAACTTGATTTTAAATTTAGATTTTTGGAGGCCAGCTTGATGAATTTAGGTCCATTTGAGTCAACTTGACCTTTGTGTATTTGTTGTGATTGAGTTACTTCACATTAATCAATTTGATTTGAGGGTCTTGGACTATTTATGATGATTTTAGGCCAACCCATAGCCCATCTTTAAATGTACGAACAAGAAGATTGGCTTAGTTCATGAGCTTGAAAGCTGGCTTAGTGCAAGCTCAAGGGCTGATCGGGTGTAAGTCTAAAGATTGGCTTAAATGTAAGCTCGAAGGCTAGTTAAGGTGCGAGCCAAAAGGCTGGCTGAGTGTGAGCCCAAAGGCTGGCCTAAGTGCCAGCTCGAAGACATGCTGAGTGCTTAATGAGAGATTGAAGGTTGGTTAAGAGTGAGCTCGAAACCTGGATGAGTGCAAACCTAAAGGCTGGTTGAATGTGAGCCTGAATGCTGGTTAAGTGCAAGCCCAAAAGCTAGTTAAGGTGTGAGCTTGAAGGCTATCTAAGTCCAAGCCTGAAAGCTGGCCAATATGTGAGCTCAAAGGCTGGCTAGGTGTGAGTATGAAGGTTGGCTAAGTGCAAGCCTGAAAGCTAGTTTGGGTGTGTGCTCGAAGGCTAGCTGAGTGTGAGCTTGAAGGCTGGCTGAATGTGAGCGCAAAGGCTAGCTAAGTGTGAGCCCAAAGGCTGCCTGAGTGTGAGCTTGAAGGCTAGCTTAGTGTAAGCCTAAAGGCTAACTCAATAAGAGCCTGAAGTCTAGTTGGAGTGACAAGATTTTGCCATCTTCAAGGGGCCACGAGTGGCCATGAGTAGTGTTGAGAGTTCACTATCTTCAAGAAGCTGTTGGTGGCCATGGGCAATGCCAAGAGTCCACCATCTTTGAGGGGCCACATCTGGCCATAACAATGTCAAGAATTCACCATCTCTGAGGGGCTGCAGGTGGCAGTGGTGATGTCAAGAGTCCACCATCATTGAGGGACCTCATGTGGTCGTAACAGTGTTAAGAATTCACCATCTTCAAGAGGTCACAGGTAGCCATGGTGATGTAGAGAGTCCACTCTCTTCGAAGGGCTGATCGTTGTGTCAAGGACCACAGGTGGCCGTGATGTTGATTGAGTTTCATTGAAGATCAAAATGAGAGAAGTCTTTTCTCCTTTTTTTTGAACAAACTCTTCTTTTTTTTTTATTTGGCCAAATTTTGCTTTTTTTTACACAACAACTTTTTTAATTTTTTTTTATTTCTTTTTTGCTATTCTTCTTCTTCCTCAAGCTTGAAACCCTTCTCCCCTATTTTTGAGCTGGATTTTCTTTATTTTTTACACAATAATTTTTTATTTTATATATTTTTTTTCTATTTCTTCTTCTTCCTCACCTAAACTGAACTAAACCCTTGCTTTCTTCTTCACGATTGGGCCATGGTGGTCCGACCTACTTCTTGGCTAATTCGGTTGTCTCCTGATCAGATTTGGTTATTCCTCTTGGTGGTGAGGTGGAGTAATATCCAAGGAGGTGGAGGTGAGGCTCGGTAGGCTAGAGGTAGAGATGGCTTGGAGGGCTAGAGGTGGAGGTGGATCGGTGGGCTAAAGGAGAAGGTGCCTAGATGGGTTGGAGGTGGAGGCAGCTCGGTGGGTTGGGGGTAGAGGCGGTAATGGCTGGCATGGGAGGAGGGTGGTTGGTGGGTTGTCGAGGCCTGTTAGGAGAAGAAAAGCCACAAGGTAGGTCCAACGAAGCAACAACGGTAGTGCAAAGTAGGATCACGTGGGTTTGGTAGTGGCTTGTGATAAGATAAGGGCCAAAGATTTTATGAGTGTAGTTTAGCGTAGCCTAGACTATAGGCTGACATCATTTAGCAAGATGAATATGGAAGACCAAAGCTATGATGATGAAGAAGAACTTGCGAGAACAGAGACAAGAGCAAAGTAGGGAGGAAGAAAAAAAAATAGAGAAAATAAGGTAAGACATCACCTCCTTTTACTTCTCATTCCTTGGCTTCCACATCTCTAGACTATTATGTTACTCATTCCTTTCTTTCAATTCATAGAACTCTCCTCTTTGATCCCCATCTCTAGGATCTAATATCTCCTCTCTTTTCTTTTGCAGGACTTTTAGGGTTTTTATAGCCTATGAGTAGATCAGATCATCTCCATTTAAAATTTTAAATTATGGACATGGAAAATGACCTTTTGTTCAAATTTTAAATATAGATAAATCGATGTGGATGAGATTTATTTTTGTTTTGCTTTGGATGAGGATTTATTTAGATAAAAATTTGTTTGGATAAGAATTTATTTAGATGAAAATTTGTTTAGATGAGAATTTATTTGGATAAAAATTTGTTTAGATATTGATTTATTTGGATAAAGACTTGTTTAGATAAAAATTTATTTAGATCAAAAGTTATTTAGAAGAGGATTTATTTGTATAAGAATTTATTTGGATGAGGATTCATTTGGATAAGAATTTATTTAGATAAGAATTTATTTGGATTAGGACTTATTTGGATAAGAATTTATTTAGATGAGAATTTGTCTGGATGAGCATTTTAGTTGAATGAGAATTAGCTATGGAGAATGATTTATTGTTTGAATTACTTATTGATGGATATGGATGTGACTAGATGAGTGTTTATTTGCTACAAATAACAATGATTTTAAAATTTATACTTATTTTAGATATTGAGTTTATAAGGGGGCTATTTACAATTTTTTTAAAAAATTGGATTAAATTATAATTTTACAATTTTTAGGAGGCCTTTTTGTCAAAAAAAATCTTATTTATAAATTTTTAAAACTGCCAAGGTCCTTTTTGAACAAAATTTGAATTTATCCATAAATAAAATTTTTTTGGAACTTATTTGTGAAAAGTTAAAATTCTAGGAGTTTATTTGTAAATATGAAATTTTGAGGAGTTTATTCATAAATTCTAAATTTTGTGGAGACTAATTTATAATTTTAAATGTTCTATTAATTTTTTTTTTGTAAAATTTTTATATGAAGGACCTATTTGTAAGAAAAATCTGACCAAGGACCCATTTATGAGGATTATTCAGTTCAGGAAGTTTTTTTCAAAATTCTTGTATTTTATCATTTTCGTCAAGATTTTAAATAAAATTTGGACTTGGTCCAAGTATCTAGCCTACTCAACCCATTTGAATTAGGCCAAACTTGAGTCCGAATTTCTCAATGATTCAAGTCTGAATTGAACTCAATTTTTGATCAAAATCAAATGCGATTTACGTCTAACTGAGACCCATATTTGAGCCATAATTTAGTGGTATACAAGTCTTAATTTTAATAAGAGGAGAGGGTACGAATAATTTTTGAGTACTTGCCTCTATATTAATATTTCAAGAATTAACTATATGGGTTTGAATTGCCATGCGAGAGTGGACTTAAATTACTATATGGTGATAGACTTATTTTACCTCATGAGAGTAGATTTGATCTATCATGCGATGATGGATTTATTTTATCATGTGAGAGTGGACTTGGTTAGTCATATGAAATTAGCTTGAGTTACCACAATAAGTGGACTTGAGCTGCCACAATGAGTGATTTTGATTTGCCATTATGAATGGACTTAAGTTTTCACAATGAAGTGACTCAATTTGACACAAAAAGTGGACTTAATTTACCACATAAAGGTAGATTTGATCTACCACTTAAAAGTGGACTTGATTCACCATATAGATATGGGCTTAACAATCAAATAATATGGACTTGGTTTGCCATGAAAGAGTGGATTTGATTTTCCATGTGGAAGTAGACTTGATTTGCCATATAGATGCAAACTTACTTGTCACACAAAGTGGACTTTAATTTGCCACATAGAGGTGGGCTTAATTTTCCATATAGATATAGACTTGATTGTCATGCAGAGTAGACTTTAATTTGCCATGTGAAAGTGGACTTGATTTGCCACATAGAAGTGGACTTGATTGCCAAGTGGAAGTGGACTTAAGTTACCACATGAAAGTGGACTTGGTTTGCCACATACAAGTGGACTTACATTACCACGTGGAAGTGGACTTGATTGCCATGTGAAAGTAGACTTCATTGCCATGTGAAAGTGGACTTGGTTTGCCATGTAAAAGTGAGCTTAATTTATCATCTAAATGTGGATTTGATCACTACTCAAGATGGACTTCAATTTGTCACATGAAAGTAGGCTTAGTTTATCACGTGAAAGTGAATTTTATTTACCACAATAGGTACTTGATTTTTCATAAAAATGTGAGCCTGATTGCTACGCAAAATGGACTTAGTTTACCATCTAAATGCTGGCTTGATCGCCACATAAAATGGACTTTACTTAGCTAGTTCCCAAAGTTTCTACTTTCATTTCACTATGTTAGAGATAATATGTTTGACTTTGTAATCCTCATAATTGAGGTATTTGATTTTACTATTTTGGAGGTAAGTTTGATTTTACCACCTTGGAGGTAATGAGCTTGAGTTTACCATATTGGAGATGGTGCACTTCTTTTGCCATTTTAGAATATCACACTTGGCTTTACAACTGTATAAGTGGTCTACTTGATGGTCTACTTAAGGTCATCATCAAGGATTTCATGACTTTTGACTTGACCTATATGATTATAGAAATAATAGGAAATATCAAATATATTAGTTTTCTTTGAATGCCATGATGATAGATGTCTCTTAAGTATTAGGTGAGAGAATTTTTTGTGCCCCTTGTATTTTGAGATGAGGAAAGAACCCTGATAACCTCTTTTTGTATTTTTTAAAGCCTCAACTATATGCTTCCTTTATGAATATTTGACAGGAGAGTTGATTTTCTTGTCTACAACCTCTTAATGGTAGAAAATAAAGATTTTACTTGGTATTAACCTAATGAATTGACTGTCCACTTCAAATGCTTTAGTAATATGCTTTCCTTAAGCATGAGAGGTCTTGACTTTACCTTTATTATCTTCTTCTATATGATGATGGATTTTATATTTAACTAAGCATTCACAATGTATGCTTAGACAATATGCCCTCTAACATAATCATGTATTTTTAGAAGAGAGTTATTGTATATGTTCGTATGCTTTAGACATGAGCATTTCCCATTTTGATTCTTGCACACACTAGCAAAGTAGTATGGTGTTTGTTTTTGAGGGAAAAAAAATCTATTTTGATAAAAAGGACTTCCACTTTTTCTTTACAAGAGGATTATAGTCCTCACATTCATAATGTGAAGTCTATCACTTGATAATGGTTGGGAGAAGAGATTCCAACCTATGTTGGAGTGGTCATAGAATCAAAGGGTCTGGGAAGAGATATGCCCCCGGTTTTGATCATTTTTAGGTAGCCATTGATGGCTTGACTAGTTGATCCAACCAATTTGACTTTGATTGCTTGGAGGGCTATCTTGAGTGCCACCTTGAAGCTTCTTCACCTTATCATTCATACCATATCTTGGTAGTGAAAAGAATAAAGTAATAAGTTGCCATTTTTATGAGAATTATCTCCTATAATGCCATATTGACATGCTAGAGTAGGACATATGGTAGCAGCTAGCTGACTCAGTGAGTAGACACTTTAATCGATACTTGTCAAATTATAGCACTTCAAGCCGATAATTCATCTTCTAAATACCAAATTGGTGCATGAGCTTTGAGAGAAGTAACCTTATAAAGTGATATTTTCTCTTTTTTTTTAATTTGATTATGATGCTAGAAGAAATAAATGATGCAGACCATACCATATATATTTATACTTATTTTTTTATTTTTGAAAGAAAAATTTCCAGAGATTTATCATTTTGAAAATATTTTAATAGACAAGTGATGTGTCCTTTCATCTTTGACTAAGACCTCCTACTTGGTTAGGTCTATCAAAGTTTAAGGATGATTTTGGTCTCAAAAGGTGGTAGGTTACCAATCAAACTCTCCTTATACCTTTCCCTAATGCAATATTTTCTTCAGGAACCTATTTGTCTGGCGACTTCATTACTTTTACCATGTTCTTATTAGTTAGTTACTTATTTTGACTTTAGCTTTGATCTTGGATGTCTCTTAAGTAATGGTATGCTCTCACTTTATAATGAATTTCAACATGGAATTATAGAAGATATGAAGAAAATAAAGAAAGAATGAGGAAGAAGCTTTGATGTGTGCAGCTGCCCCATCCCCCTGCATTAGACCACATGGCATTCGACCTGAATTATGTAAGGGAATGGGAGAAGTTTGAAGTATTTCCAATAGCTTTAAGGATTAGTGATAACTTTGTGATTTGAAGTATTTCCATTAGATAATAAGGTGTTGGCAATAATTTTAGTTGGGGTTGGAGTGTTTCTATTAGCCAATAAGGTATTGACAATAATTCTGTTAACCTTGAAGTATCTTCATAGCTAACAAGGCATAGGCAATAACTTTTTTTTTTGAAGTGTTTCCATATCCAATAAAGTGTAGGCGATAACTTCTTTGGTTTTAAAGTGTTTTCATAATTGACATGACATAGGTGGTAACTTCTTTGGTTTGGATAGTGTCACCAATGATATATAAGATTGGGTTTAGCTTTGAGAATTGCATTGTCAACTACTTTTAGGGTTGCCTATCTTGAAGAGCACATCACCAATTATTTCTAGGGTTGGTTAGCTTGAAGGGCGCATCGTCAACTACTTGTGAGGTTGACTAACTTGAAAGGGCACACCATCAACTATTTGTGGGGTTGACTACCTTATAGGGTGTGTCATCAAGTACTCCTGGGGTTGACTAGCTTGAAGCATGGCCAACGGCTTTAAGTGCATTATTGGTTAACTTCATTGATTTGGTAGCATCACCAACAACTTAGGGGGTTGAGTATAGCTTTGAAGTGTGGTTGATAGCTTTAAGCATGTTGGCGATTAACTTTTTTAGTTTGATAGTATCACCAAAGACTTATGGGGTTGGATATAGATTTAAAATGTGGCTGATAGCTTTGAGTGTATTAGCAATTAACTTCTTTGGTCTAACAGTGTCACCAATGACTTATGGGATTGGATACAGCTTTGAAGCGTAACTGACAATTTTGAGCTTATTGGTGATTAACTTCTTTGGTTTGATAGCATCACCAATGACTTATGGAGTTAGATATAAGTTGGAAGTATAACCAACAACTTTTAGCATGTTGGCAATTAACTTTTTTAGTTTAATAGTATCACCAATAGCTTATGGAGCTAGATATAGCTTTGAAATATTACTAAATGCTTTTATAGCACACCTAGCAAGACCCAATTTAACCTTATTTAGTTATATATAAACTAATTTTGGTTTAGGTTAGGATGGTAATAACACCCTTTGTTCATAGCCTTAGAGTATTACCAAGGGTTTAGCACACCCAGCGCGACTTGGCTTGATGCTATTTTGTTTTATCTAGACTAATATAGTTTAGATTTGAGTTTGATTTCATTTAGCTTAAGTCGAGTTTGATCTTGTGTTGGACCTTTGTCGAGTCTAGGTTTGCATCTTGATGAACTTTGGTTCTAGTTCAGGTGATTTAGTTCAACTTGGTTTCAGTTCAAGCTTAATCTGGCTTGGTTCTAGTTTGACTTTGAGTGTCCCCTTTTTAGTTTGGACTTGATTTGATCCAGTTAGGGTTTGATTTGAATTTAGTTCAATCCAAATCTAATTTGATTTTAAATTTGGATTTTTAGAGTCCAGCTCGATGAATTTAGGTTCATTTGCGTAAACTTGACCTTTGTCCATTTGTTATGATTAAGCTACTTCATATTAATCAATCTGATTTGAGGGTCCTTGATTGCTTATGATGATTTTAGGCCAATCTATAGCCTGATTTTAAATGTGTGAACCTAAAGGTTAGCTTAGTTCATGAGCATGAAAGCTAGCTTAGTGTGAGACAAAGAGTTGACTAGGTGCGAGTCCGAAGATTGACTTAGATGTGAGCCCAAAGGCTAGCTGAGTGTGAGCCCAAAGACAAGCATGGGTGTGAGCCCAAAGGTTAGCTGAGCGTGAGCTTGAAGGCTGGCTTAGTATGAGTCTGAATGTTGACTTAGTATGAGTCCAAAGGCTGGCTAAGAGAGAGTTTGAGAGTTGGATGAGTGTGAGCTCGAAGGCTTATTGATTACGAGCTTGAAAGCTGGCTAAGGTGCGAGCCTGAAGGCTGGCTAAGTGCGAGCCCAAGGGCTGGTTAAAGTACGAGCTTGAAGGCTAGCTTATTGTGAGCCCGAAGGCTGACCAGGATGCAAGCTTGAAGGGTAGATGATTATGAGCCCAAAGGCTAGCTTAGTGTGAGTCTGAAGGCTAGTTTAGTGCAAGCCTGAAGGTAGGCTTAGATATGAGCCAGAAGGCTAGTTTGGTTGCAAGCCCAAAGGCTAGCTGAATGTGAGCTCCAAGGCTGGCTAAGTGCAAGCCTAGAGGCTAATTGAGTGTGAGCCTGATAGCTTGTTGAGTGCAAGCCTAAAGGCTGGTTAGGATGCAAGCCTGAAGGTTGGCCGAGTGTGAGCACAAAGGTTGGCTAAGTGTGAGCCTGAAGGATAATTGAGTGTGAGTCTGATGGCTAGCTGGGATGTGAGCCCGAAGGTTGACTTAGTGTGAGCTTGAAGGTTGGCTTGGATGTGAGTCTGCAGGCTGGCTTGGGTGTAGGCCCGAAGGCTGGTTGAGTGAGAGTCTGAAGGCTGGCTTGGATGGAAGTCCATAGGTTGGCTGAGCATGAGCCCAAAGGCTGGTTGAATGCGAGCCCGAAGGCTAGCTATATGCAAGCCTAAAGGCTGGCTGAGTGCGAGCTTGAAGGTTGGTTTAGTGCGAGCTCGAAGGATGACTGAGTGTGAGCTCGAAGGCTAGCTAGAGTGACAGAGATTCACTATGTTCAAGGGGCCATAGGTGGCCACGAGCAATATCAAGGGTTCACAATCTTCGAGAGGCCACAGGTTACGACAGCCAATGTCAAGAGTCCACCATCTTTGAGAGGCTGCATGTGGTTACAACGGTATTAAGAATTTGTTATCTTTGAGAGGCTATAGGTGGTCGTGGTGATGTTGAGAGTCTACCGTCTTTGAGGGATTGCATGTGGCCGTAATGGTGTCAAGAATTTAACATCTTCAAGATATCACGGGTGGCCGCGGTGATGTCAAGAGTCCACTATCTTCGAGGAGTCACCGGTGGTAGCGATGTTGGTGGAGCTCCATCTTCGTGCCAAGGACCATGGATGGCCACAATGTTGATGAAGTTCCCCCAAAGATCAAGATGAGAGTAGTCTTTTCTCCTCCTTTTTTTCTTGTTTTTTGGCCAAATTTTCCTCTTTTCTTTTACACAATAACTTTTATTTTTTTATTTTTTATATTTTTTATTTCTTCTTTTTCCTCAAGCTTGAAACCATTCTCCCCTTTTTTTGAGTCAAATTCTCCTTTGCTTTTTTTTACACAAAAGCTTTTTATTTTATATATTTTTTCCCATCTATTTCTTCTTCTTCTCACCTAAACCAAACAAAAACCTTGCTTTCTTCTTCACAAACGGTCCATGGTGGCCCAGCCTACTTCCTGACAGATATGGCCATCTCCTAGCCAAATCTTGCCATTCCTCTCGGCAGTGAGATGGAGTAGTGTCCAAGGAGGTGGGGGCAAAGCTTGGGCGGGGTGGAGGTGGAGGTGGCTCGATGGGTTGAAGGTGGAGGTGGCTTGGTGAGCTAGAGATAGAGGCGGTGATGGCCGGTGCAGGAAGAGGGTGCGCGGTGGGTTGTCAAGACTTGTTTGGTGAAGAGAAGCCACAAGGAAGGTCCAACAAAGGCAACAATGGTAGAGCAAAGTGAGATCACCCAAGTCTGGTAGTGGCTTGTGGTGACATAAGGGCTAGAGGTTCTATGAGTGTAGTTCAGTATAGCATAGACTATAGGTCGACATCATTCAACAGGACGAATATGGAAGGCCAGGGCTATAATGATGAAGAAGAATCTGTAGGGATAGAAACAAGAGCAAAGCAGGGAGGAAGAAGAGAAAAAAAAATAGAGAAAATAAGGTAAGAGATCACCTTCTTTTACTTCTCATTCCTTGGCTCCCACATCTCTAGACTATTATGTTACTCATTCTTTTCTTTCAATTTGTAGAACTCTCCTCATTTATCCCTATTTTTAGGATTTGATATCTCCTATCTTTTTCTTTTACAAGACTTTTAGGGTTTTTATAACCCATGAGTATATCATATCATCTCCATTAAAATTTTTAAATTATGGACGTGGATAATGATCTTTTGTTCAAATTTTAAATGTAGATAAATAGATGTGGATGAAATTTATTTTTGTTTTACTTTGGATGAGGAATTATTTGGATAAAAAATTGTTTGGATAAGGATTTATTGAGATGCGGATTTGTTTGGATAAGGATTTGTTTAAATAAGAATTTATTTAGATGAGAATTCATTTAGAAGAGGATTTATTTGTATAAGAATTTATTTGGATGAGGATTCATTTGGATAAGAATTTATTTGGATAAGAACTTATTTGGATAAGAACTATTTAGATGAGAATTTGTTTGGATGAGGATTTTAGTTGAATGAGAATTAGCTATGGATAATGATTTGTTGTTTTAATTAGTTATAGATGGATATGGATGTGACTAGTGGGTGTTTATTTGCTACAAATAACAATGATTTTAAAAATTATACTTGTTTTAGATATTGAGTTTATAAGGTGGCTATATGCAAATTTTTTAGAAAATTGGATTAAATTATAATTTTACAATCTTTAGGAGGTATTTTTGTAAAAAAGCTTATTTATAAAATTTTGAAATTGCCAGGGTCCTTTTTGAATAAAATTTAAATTTATATGCAAATAAAAATTTTTGGAGACTTATTTGTGAAAAGTTAAAATTCTAGAAGTTTATTTGCAAATATGAAATTTTAAGGAGTTCATTCATAAATTCTAAATTTTAGGGGATTAATATATAAATTTAAAGCTCTATTAAATTTTTTTTGTAAAATTTTTATCTGAGGGACCTATTCGTAAGAAAATTTTTATGAAGATTATTTAATTCAGGGACTTATTCACAAAAATTTTATATTGTGTTATTTGGATTAGGTCAAGCTTGAGTATGAATTTTCCAATAATTCAAGTCTGAATTGAATTCAATTTTTGATCAAACTTGAATTCAATTTAAGTCCAATTGAGAATGACATTTGAGCCATAATTTAGTGACATATAAGTCTCAATTTTAATCATATTTTAATTAAATCTGATTGTGGCAAAAATCACCTCAAATAATAGCAAGCAAGCCCTAGTTGGGCTGGACAAAGATCTAATATTGATTTTGCTATGAGGCTGGCACATATTGAGGACATTGCTCACAACACAGTTGAGTAGATGACCCAACTCCAGACTTCGATGGATGAGTTTTGTAACTCCTCGGATGGGATGTTAGACATGCTTCGCACCTTGCTGGACCATATTACTCTGACTCCCGAACAATAGCGAGGACCTAGCCCTTAGTCTTTGATCTTGTTGGTCTTATGCTTTTGGGTGTTTGGTTATGCTTGTCGACTTTGTTTTAGTTTTTCTTTGGATATTGGTGGTTTATTTACTTTGCAGATGGTTTTCTTTATGTGTTTGACCTTTGACTCATGGTTTATGGATTGGCTTATTTAGACTTGATGGTTTATTTAGCCTATCCTTCTATCTCTTAGAAATTCCAATCTTAAGAATGCATTAAGTCAAAGGGAGCTGCATGGTAGTTGTTTAAAGGTTACATTGTGCTTGTGTTTCATCTTACTTTATATTGTTGGTTATGTAGATGGCTACATATGTATATAGGTTATATTCACAACATTTAGAGGGGATCCTCTGTCCATGTAGATTATATCCCTCTTTTTGTTGATGTCAACAGGGGGAGAGATATCTACAATTTGTGTATTCATCTTGAATGATTATATGCTTATACATGCTTGCACTTCCACGTTATATTTTAAGCATGGTCATTTTTTGGGAGTTTGTCATCTCTAGCAAAGTTGCATAATGATGTCCCACCTAGTTTTGATGATGAACAAATGATATTTGATGGTCTATTTGAGTTATGTCTTAGCCAAAATAATGATAGTTCTCAAGGAAATGTTCGAAAGCCTCAATAAAAGGAAGCGTAATGGTGGATAAGTGAATGTGGCTTGATGAGATCAAGAGATGGCTCTAGATGGCTTGAAGGTGTAAATAACCACTTGAAAATTTAAGAATGACACAAACAAAGCCAAGGCAACTCAAGGGATCAGCTTTGACTAGGTTTAGTTTTCTTTTATTTTTAGTTGAGTCAAAACTTGAATGAGATAATTTGTTTAGAGTTGGATTATTGCATGGAGTTCAGCAACAATCTTTTAATAAAGCTTGTCAAATTGAATTGGACATCCAGTTTATATCGAACGTCTGGCAGGTATAAAAGAAGTAGCTTTCCACTTTGTACCAGACATCTGACAAAAGTGGAAAACACTTATCTTCGGTGCTCTGTTGGATGTCCGATTACAAACTAATGTCTGATTCAGTCTAAATCTACAATAATAGCTAGTTTTTTTAACTATTGGAGTGAACCAAATTGTAGGATCTCACTCCCAACAGATTGTTTCAACCCAAAAGATATAAATAGAGTGAAACTAGCTTCACTTAACAACTTTTGCAAGTTTTACATCTTCTCATCTTTGTGTCAAGTGCAAAAGCCTCTTTCACTCTATATTAGACATTCGTTTGAAAACAAATGTCTGAAAGAAGTGGTAAACACCTATCTTTTGTGCTCTATTAGATGTTTGATTACAAACTAATGTTCGATTCAATCTGAATATGTGATGACAACTATTTTTTGACCATTGGAGTGAACCAAGCTGTGGGATCTCACTCTGAACGGATTGTTTTGACTGAAAGGGGCTTCACTTAATAACTTTTGACATGTTTTACATCTTCTCATCCTTGTGTCAAGTGTAAAAGACCTCTTTCATTCTCTATCCTTGATTTAGCTCTAAACTCTTCAATTTCAAGCGAAATTTTATTGCGCATTCCTTATTTCTTAAGAGATCTTTGTAAGAGCTAAAATTGTAACGTCTATTTCTACTTTCTTCCACTTGTAATATATTCCAAGTTTGTTTGGAGTGGTTGAGAGATTTTAACTCCAGTTTGGAGTTGTATCTTGCTGATTAGAGAAAATGACTTATACAAGGTTGGCTTCACTGATGAGTAACACTCTTAGTAGATAGTTAAAGTCCTCAAGATTGAGGTAAGGGCTATGGACTAGGAGCAGTTGAATTTCGAATCACATTACATCACAGTGCAATCTCTCTCAACTTAACTTTTATTTAAATAGCACCTATTATTGCTTAGTATTGGCTTTTGATCATTTGAATTATGATTGTGGATTGAATTGGTTTTGATTTCATCAAAAAAGTTACATTAGTTTCTCAAAACCTAATTTACCCCCCCTTTGGTGATATAAGTGTTTTCACATAAGAGTATTGTAAGGGAACTACTCAGTATGCATAACTGAAAAAGTTTTGCAATGACTCAGCTCTAGCCTTATCGTCTATATATCTAACAAAAGCTATGTCATCAACTCATCCCCATGCAAGTGTCATGCTTAGGGAATGATGAGCTTAATGGTTATTCGTTACAGTGTATCACTATTGAGTATAAAGTGTTCTATCGTCCAAACTAATATTATCCTAAAAAGAATAAGAATAATATTAGAGACATATGTTTCATACTATAATAGTTTGGAGCTTTGGTTACATTCTTGAGGAGCCACCGATATTCAAAAAAGCATTGTTAATACAATGATGATGTGTTTTTGTGACACTTTAGAAGCACCAATGAAAATGGTGTTGAGATTTTTAGCAATACTTTTAAAGCATGACTAAAAGTTTGCCTCGATGATTCTTACTATGTTGGAGAACTACCAACAATTTTAGAAGCATTGCGAAAGGTTGGTATTGGTGACCAAAGGAACTCATTAGCTGATAGTTTTATCAACTGATCTTATCAAACACAGTTAAATGATTTTCAAATTTTAATTAAGACATTTTTATTGATACTTATATGTATTAGTAAAAGCTAATATTTAAAAATAATAATATGCCAAAATTGAATGTAGCACGAAAAATCCAATTTTTATTAATCTAAATACAAAAATATACTCTTCTTTACAAATTATAATCCAAGCAATTTTGAACAAAATGCTATTTAAACAAAGTGGAAATTGCTTGTATGGGAGTCATCTTGTCCACTAGTTTGATTGAACTAATTAAATACTTCTCTTGAAAGAACTTGATTATGCATATAGAAATAATAGAATAGGGTTAGCATAACTAACTGAATAGTGGTTTTATAAAAAACAATTGAAGCCCTCAGTCAAAAGATTATAACCTACTTAACACTTAGATAATTGCAGCCTTCATGAGAGAAGAAAAATAAAGTTCTAGAGCTAGTTAACGAACAACGAGGACATGAAAACCAAAGCTTCATTTTAGGAGAGAGAAGGCATGAGAACATTGAGGACTAGCATTCTAGAAAATTAGCATCTTGCTTGACATCCAAATGCTTCAAATTTCCCAATTTTGTAGCAAATTAAAGTTCCCTATATCCACTACTTGACAAATGTAAACTCCTAATTATAGACAAAAAAAGCCAAACAAACATGCCTCCATGATCCCATTAACATCCAAAACAAAAATAGAAAATAAGAAAATAGGGAAAAAGTTCCTAACTTTCCATTCAATTGCAAGTTGAGAAATCACATTCTCTAAACTACTTAAGAAATCCAAGAAGGAAAGAGAACTATTGGCATCTTAATTGGCATCATTAACTGTGAACTTTCCTCTACTCCACTGCTTGACAAATGTGAACCCCTAATCCTATGACAAACAACCTAAAAATACCACCACATCGTCAAAAATCTCAGAAAAAAACCAAAATTTTGCAACTTGATACTCACATTCTTTGAGCTAATTGACTATAAACAATAATCCTTAGCATCTGAATCCAAGATCTCCATGCAAAAATAAAATACAATCCAACAATCTCAAGGTAAATTGTGATTTCTAGCCCAAATAGAGTTTTAGTTAGATTTAGACTTTATCTAGTTAAGATTATCTATTTTATTGGGAGTTTTATGCAAAAATGGTCTTCTACATTATAAAAGGATTAGGATTTTTTTTAGTTGAAGGATTGCATAAGTAATAACTATGTGTGGAGAAAAAAATCTAAAAATATTTCGAGAAAAATGAAGAAAAAAATTTTGGAAAGATTATTTCAAGGGTTAGTAAAGTTTACAATTTGCATCTATCATGATTGAGGAAAGTAAATGAGTCACTCTATCTTATATTAGCATATCTAAATTATTTTGGATGTTTATGAATTTTGATATTATTGTATTATGTGATAAATATTTGTTGAATACAAAATCAATATTATATATATTTTGAAAAAAACAAAAATTTTGTTTCTGAAAACTTGTGAAACTAAATTATAATTATTTATTTTGTTATAAAATTATATAAGGACTAGAGAAAGTTTTTTTAAATGTCTCCTAATATATCTATACTCTGATTTTGTAATATGGTCCTATTAGTAAGGAAAATTCCGAACATGTCGACATGTATAAGTATTTGTAAAAGACTGGTTTCGATTCTGTGATGTGATCTAACTATAAAGATTAAGTATGATACTTTGTGATGTGACCTGATTTTAGGTATTATGTGTGACCCATATCACTGGATTAAGTATGTGACTGTAGTTGATACTGGAGACTAAAATATGTTTTGAATAAAAAAGTGAATATGCTTCAAAGTTCTAAATTTGATAAGATAATTCTATTTTTTAGTTCAAAATATTATGCTTTTATTATGTTATGCTTTATGATTATATAATTTTGGAATATGTGTAAAATTTGATTTTTAGAATCTAAATTATATGTATATTTTAACATGGGTGACTCATTTGCTTGTAGATTGAAGTTTCATCAAAATTAAGAGATCTAGTCATATGAGCTTTACTAGTTAATTATAGGTGTTGTATTTTTATTCAATTAATATTTATGTAAATTTGTAAGTTTGAAATTTAAGATTTACTCTCGCAATTATTTTTTTATAAGTATGTCTAAGTATGACCTTGTATGCTTATGGAGATCTATGGAGCGTCATTCTCATAAGCATACGGGGCATCAGTCTCATAAACATACGGTGTTGTCACGTACCAACTCTCCAAATTTTCAGTTTGGAGTGTGATGCAAATCTTCTAACCTCTCCTCTCTCTTGTTCTATCTTATTACGAATATAGACCTAGTACAACACCAACGACTTGTCAATAATATGAAAAATACTTACAATTATATTAGAGATGATATTATTTATTGGTCCACCAATTTTCTTTTGATGTGTCTTCGTGTAAATTTAGCTCGTGGCAGTCCCAATCCATCACTCCACTTCTCAATTTGTCATAAAAAAAGTTAATATTGCTAGCAAAGCATTCTCTACTATCTCCAAAAATTTGCAAAAAATCTTTCTTCACCAATAAATTGTAGTTCATCAAAAAATAAGTGAAAACCATAGAAGGTCCATGTTCCAAATAAACTAGTAAAAGAAAAATGAAAAATTTGAGATCACCACCACAACATCACCAAAGACACCTACCAATATTGGAAAACTCTAAGTAAACTTTGAGTATGGAAAACTTTGGAGTAGACATCACCGCTCATTATACATTTATTACTATGTCCTGATGTAGTTAGCCGTAGACAAATCAAAATTTGTTGTGACATCTAAATGATGTTGTTGTTTCAATTTTAAAATTCAAAAGAAGCAAATGATTCAAATTTTAGTTCAAAACAAACACTTAAAAAATTATTAGTCCAAAACAAACTCTCTAAACATGACCTACAGGTTCACTCCTCCAATTTTTCGAATCCTTCCATCATTCCTCCAATTTTTTGAATCCATCTACCATTAACCTAAAGCTTTGATAACCACACATTAGACCAATCATGACAAAAATCAAGCTCAAGATCTCAAACACAATAGTGGTTGATGCTTTTCAATATTGCAAATCCAAAACCCTAGGTTTCGAGAAGGGATCGACATATTCCTTGGTGGGATTGATGGAAGGAGCTTTTGGACCTGTCAATAAGTGGTGGGGTCGGAGGAGGTTGGCAAGAGTGAGGGTTGAGAGTGGGGGAGGTCAATGAGAGAGATGTCAGGAGCAAGGATGACCAATGTTGGAAGTGTAGGGCATGAGCACAAGGTAGAGGAGACAGGGAGGTAGTTAAGGTGGGTATCACACAAAATAGGAGGAGGAGAAATCAAATATGGGTTTGATTTTGGGATAGAGTTTGAATAAAAGAAGCCAAATCTCAATTTGATGTACGTGTTTGATCAACAAAGGGTAAGTTTGGTCATCTAAACTTAGCAGATAGAGAGAACATGTCCTTTGTCTATAAAGTTCTAATGACCTAACTTTTGGTTCAATTGATCAAACTTATTGTAATTAGTAGCACTTATTTTAATGTGTCACCAATTGCTTAGTCCTTCTATACAAGTGTAGGCAATTGACATCACTCTGACACTTTCAGAAGCATCACTAATTGTTGACACTTTCAGAAGTGTTGATCATTAAGTGACGCCAAAAACCCTATCGCTTAAAGTGCCACCATTGAGAAATAAAATAGCATATATGAAAAACACACCTTAAACTATGGATAGTAGTTCATGTTTTTTTATATCATGATGTATTGAGCAAATTGGCTAGGACATGAATTCATTTTTTATTCTAGAGGTCGCTATCATATACTAGTTAAAATATCAACTAATCATCTTACCATATAGCAAGAACACTATCTTCATGATCCTATTCTTTGAATGATAGCTAACGTAATGGAGAAATGTTGTAAATTTCTCCTCAATAGAGACATATCATTTATCATTCAAAAAGATTTATGCCTCTCAACATATTTACCAAATTTAGGAATAGGAAGGTCCATTCTCAAACAGACTCATCTCTTCATCAAAATTTAAACTATCACACAAACAACTACCAAAATAGTAAATCCACAAGATTGAATGTTTAGCAATTCTAAGTTCTCGTTATCATTCATCTAACAATCAAATATTAGTTAGGCAAAAAAGATAAATATTATCAATGTGGGTCTCATGAAGAAATAATGCAAAAGTTTTAAAATAGATAGGATTTCATCACAAATCAATCAATCTCATATTACAACTATTCTCTCCGTATATGGGATTGTATAAAACATCAACTCTAGGTAGATCTAAGCCTGCAACACTTTTAAAATTTAATCATGACAATTGGTTAATCTCATATTACTATCATGCCGCAATATATGGCCATTTCAATATAAACAAACTACCATTCAACAAAATACATTAATAGGGAGTACAACAATTTGGCCTAGGATCATTTAAACATGGTATGTGATAGTATCACAAATGGCTGCTCATAAGTATGTAGTTTTCATCATTAAACATTGTTAGATGGACTAATGTATTTCAAGCCATTGCCAAGCATGCATCTAACACCCAGAGCTAGTTATTTAAGGGTACAAATAATCCAAAATGAATATTTAAATCTAAGAATGATATTGTCATCACATATCATATTCCCAAAATAAAAACAGTTCTCTTGGTCACAAGGTCCATAAATCATCAAATTCACCATTTGTGTGCAACATAAGTCTCGCCCATATGGCATAGCAAAACATGTACAAGTGCTGAGCACAAATCATATTCTATGTATGTGCCAAACTGAGCATACAACCTTCACATATCATGGCCATCTCCCATATCCAAGTAGAATTCATGTGTAGAGCACAAATCCAAGCAAAAATAGTCATAATTACATGGTTGATTTTTTGGCCAAATAGTCTCACACATCAACTATTGCGAAAATCTTAAAAAAAGGATTAGACTTAAATATAAAACTTACTCTTTCAAGCGGCCTTTTTTTTTTTGCAAATTCCCTTAAAATCCATGTTATCCCAATATATCTCTCTAGTGCATCTTTTCTTTTGTGAATTGTTCCTATGAACAAAACAAAAAGAGAGAGAGAGAGAAGAGTAGCGGTGGTGAGCTCGACAAGCGTGAGAAGCTATGATTTTAGGTTCCTCGTGTTGGTGAAGCTTAGGGATCTCTACTAGGTGTTTTTCTCATCTTTTCCTCAAATCCTAATTTGTATTCTTTATGTTCTTAGATTTGAGATTTGATTTTGGTTCTACTTTTGTATCGATCTTTATCCTATTCTTAGGAATCCTTATGACTAGCATGGCTGATCTTAGGATTTAGATTTTCTTTACCCTATTTTGATCTTGGAGGAGCTTTATGGAAGCTATTAGATGCCAAATCAATTGGGCTTGATTTTGTGAGAATACTATTTTGCACCATGGAGAATCCATGAGTAGAATTTTTGTTTATCTTGTTGGGAATACCTTGAAACTATTTAATCTCAAGTTTGTGGAATTTTGTGATTAAGATTGGAATTTTCTGGCATCTTGAATTCCATCTAATTTGATCTCATCTTGTGAATCATAATACAACTTTTCATCATGAATTAAACTTAAAATTTTCATGCGTTATATTGTTTTGATCAAGGTTAATGTGGTAGCTTCAATGTTTCCAGTGTTGGGATTGTATTAGAGCAACTATGATAAGTGTGTTAATGATCCAATTTTAGTTAATATGATAAACATGTGTTAGATGTATGCAATATGAGTAAATAGATTTGGAATAGAGTCTATTTTATGTAGGAGCATGTTTGTGTGATTTTGGATTATAAATTGGTTGCTATCATGCTTTAGGTTTGGATATGACTTAGAACTTTGCTTTGTTTTGCTCTCATAACCTTCTTATCAAGTATGCAAATGAGTGACTCAAAATTATATTAAGTAACATTTAATTTATGAATTTCATTACTTTTGATGACTAATAAGCTTTTTCAAGTATTACACTTGTTTACAATAATTTTTGACAAGTTTTTGATATAAAGTGATAGTTATTTCATTGTTTGTGATGTATATGTGATCACTTGACCTGAAAATAAGAAAAATCATACATATGAACTTATGAAATATTTATTAAATCTTGATATATACATGTATTTATTTACATTTAATTTATAAGAATTATTCTTGTGCTGATGACAAGAATTTCTAGCTCATGAATATCTTGTATCTTGTGAATTTTTATCTTTTACTAATTTTGACTATATTGTCTCCCTCTTGATTCATGTAATGGCCCTACCATGGGGTTAAAATAAAGATTGAAAAATAACCTGAGAGGAGGGGTAAATTAGATTTTTCAAATAAGATAGACAATTTTCAATTTTAAACCCAATTTGATTCACAAACCAAAATTACATAGGTCCACAAAGCAATAGTAATGACAAGTACTAAAGTAAAGAGTAAGTAAGGAGATGAGTGCCCTGTGATTTTACATGGTTCGGTGACGAATCACACCTATGCCACAGTCCTTATCTTGCTCTTGAGGACTTGAATCACTTCATTAGTAATGTCATTTTGTTGGTAAAGTTAACCCCATACAAACCTTGCTCTAGCTGAGCAAAGATATTCCAATACTAGAGTCTTGTCCCTCATATACTCCTAACAACCGAGGAATAACAAGCCAAAATAGAGAAAAATAATTTATATTTTTTTCTCTCTACAAGAGTCTCTCAAGTTTGAGTATAAAGGCATGAAGATTTGAAAGTTAAATCTAGATTTAAAGCCCTTGTAAGACTAGAGAGCTTAAAGAAGCTTTTTATCTCTCTCAAAGGATGATCAAAGATATAAAAGTTTTGTTAGAAACAAGCTCCATGCCCTTATATAGTCATTAGGAAAACGTAGTCATTATGGCTATTTTTTGTTGAGTTCAGACGTCAGAAATAAGAGTTTGGCTGTTTGAATTGCTCCAATGGTCTAATAAGTTTAGTTGTTACAAGGTGATATCACAAATTTTTGGGCTTAGATGAAAAGTTTAGGCATCTGAACCTGAATTTTGGGCATCTGAAGTTAAGTATGGACAACTGAAATTACAAATAATAGAAAATAAATATCTTTATTTAACAACTCTTGGCATCTGAACCATAAGGTTTAGGCATCTAAAGCTGTTAGTAAAACTTAGTGATTTTTTGAGAGGTTTGGGCATCTGAGCCATAAAGTTCTAACAATCAAAGATAATAAAAAATTTTCACCCAATTATTTGCAACTTCAACCTCTTTAATACCAACTCAAAACTTATCTCGGATAAAAGATAAGCTGGTGAAGGCATTCCAAGTTAAGTTAGGGTATCAATCAAGAGGTCTAAAATATCAATTCAACAAATCATACATTTGACTCTACTAAAGAAAAAATAAAAGTCTATACCTAGATAATTAAGTTGATTTCTTGAGCTATCTTCAAACCATCTACAAGTCTTTGAGCCATGTTTGTGACCATCGTGCCTCAATTTTCATGTTCATCCTTATATCCATCTTCACTTTCAGGATTTTGAATGGTCTTAAACTTTATTACAACCTTAGCTAAGGTATAGGCAATAAAACTCAAGAAACTATTAAATACATGGTTGGGTCATCATCAAAACTTGAAAGAGTAACAATCTCCACCTTTTTGATGATGACAAAGCCTTCACAAGGATAAATCAATACTACAGTTGACCAATGAAATTCATACAATTTAAAGATATATCAACCAAAGCATACATATGAAAAATAGCAAATTTAATATGAATATAACCAATAATTAGCAAAAGATACCACTAAGATAGCACGCTCCCTCTTACTCTAACATATCTCCTCTTATACTCTCCTTTTGATATCAACAAAAAGGGTACAATCAACACAAATCAAACACATGGACATTTACAAAAAAGATCTCAACACACAAGAATAAGTCCATATAAGGTATGAATGCGCTAATTTTAAATTTAAAACATAATAATATAGTAGTTGCATTTATATCCAAGTCAAGTACAAAGCACCCATCAAATATCATAATATCCACAAAACTGATAATGAAAGCTCCAAAAGTTATAATCATAAACTAATACATCTATAATCTTGATAACATCTATAAGATCCTTTAAAACATCATCAAAATAGAAAATAAGATCCTAAGAGCTTGGCTTGAGAGGAAAAGGATCCAAAATCAAGTGAATCATCTCCTTGAGGTGGTCCATAGGCTCAGTCTGAGCAACACATAGGTCTGTGACCTATTGGGAGGTGGAAGTAGCTATCTCCTCAAGCTAAACCAATCACTCAAAAAATTCCCCTAGTCTCCGATCAACTAATGGACAAGAAGGACCCACATCACCAGCAACAGTAGCACTAGCAACTTCACTAGCTCTAAGAAATCATCAACCTCTTCAATTGGAGTACCCTCTAGTCCTTCACCTAGGGTAAGAGGATGACCTCTAACCCATATGTCATCCTGAAGACTAAATCCCATCCAATACAAAGAGACTTGGTTAAAGATTTGGGGTGGAGTATATTTATGGAAGGGGTCATAGGAAGAAGTAGAAAGCCTTATTCGTGTAGCCTTTCTTTAGCTCTTGGCTGGTTGATGAGTTGACTCTTAGTCCTTTCTAGAGTAATGATGAGAATGACTTTAACAACAAGGATGGTCTCCCTTTGTGGGGTCTCATGTTGGGTTGTAGCCTTATGATAGTTCTTCTTATTTTTTTTTGTTGGTTATTCTACCTTTAGCTATAGTCTTGAGAAAAGACTATGTCCTTGTTTATTTACTTTTACCCTTCTCTAAGCCATTCAAGGAGCCAAAGGAGCTAGAGATGGGTATGGTGATGAATACCTTTATTCGAGGGGTACGTTCCTTAAGTTGGCTAAAAATTCTAGCAACCTTCTCTTTGCTTGTGATAGTTAGGATAGGTTCTTCTTCATCCATGCATGTTTTTGGACTTGCTTTTGGTTTTTCTTCCTTGGGAGTAGGGCAAAGGTGATCAAAGATTGAGCTTCATTTTGTGTCTAACCTCTGGAAGACAAATGCCCTTGCTAGTTGAGGTATAGCATCCAACTCCCCATCAGGTTGACTCTTCTCATTATTTATGATGTTATTGGGTCAGTTTCCCCTTGATGGAAGGCAAAAGGTAGATTTATCTTGTACAACTGCAACATTGGTTGGTGAATGAGCATCTTGCATAGCTATAACACTGGTGGGTGGACTAGTAGATACTCACTTGAATTAGATAACCTTAGAGATGGTTCCAAACTTAATCTGAGGCTGCTCCTATGGTGCTCATCGATTGAAGTAGATAAAAAATTGGTCCTTCTCTCAAGACAATGGTGTATGTTGGGTTAGGGATGTTCTTTCTTGATGCCATTTGATGCCTTATTCTACATAAGAGAACACAATTAATTAAATTTTAATTGTAATTCTATCTTGTCAATGTCTCTATCATATTAACTAGGTTTCTCCACTTAGAGATGAAGTCAAGTCCCATAGGGTGTGTCAAAATTTGTGGAGTTGAAATCGACCACCTGGGATAGCAAAAGACCTCAAGAAGCAATTTTAAAATAACAAATGAAAATTGAGGGTGGTTTGAATGTGGAATCAGAAATTGAGGGAATATGATGATAAACACAAGTCCCTATTATTAATTATCCTAACAATTGTCAGAAACCTCCTAAAATGAAAATTTTAATTAATAAGATAGAGACATAGAGGAAGAAAAGCATAATTTATTAACTTCAAGAAAGGGATACATGGCTTAAGTAAGGCATACCCTCACTTTATAATTTAAGAAATTTAAATTCATAATCTTAAAATAATATAAAATAAGAAAGGGAATGGAAAAGGGTTGATGTTTACCGCTGGCCCACTCCCATACACTTGGCTAAGTGAAACTTGACTCGGATGGATGCTTGATTTGATTCTTTACAAATGCTGATAACTTTGCTAGACTTTAGGGTGTGGCTAACTGTTATGGTCTGTGCTAGTTGACCCTATTAAGATCTGAAGTATCACAAATAATTTCTACTTTTTCTCAGTTATTTTTTTTAATTTTTGATTTGAAAGAATGATTAGTAGCCTTAGCTTATACTAATTATTTCTAACTTTATAATCGATGGCCTCTTTGGTTATTGTCAATTATATTTGAAGCATTATTGACAGCTTTAAGCTTGTGTTGATTGAGCTTGAAGTCTGATAAATAGTTTTACACATGTTATCAGTTGACTTCTTTCGAACAAGGCATTTGGTAGACTAACAAAATAGTTCAAGCCTGCCTTTGATATGATTAGTGGCCTTGGCTTGTGCTAATTATCTTTGATTTGATAATTGATAGCCTCATTGTCATATTATCAATTAAGTTTTGAAGCATCACCAATGGCTTTTAAGTGTGTGCTGGCTTAGGTCGAAGTCTAGTTGATGACTTTAAGCATATTATCGGTTGACCTCCTTTGAACATGATATTTGGATAATTGACTAAGCAAGTTCAAGCTTGTCTTTAGTTCAATTTGAAATGAATAGTGGCCTTAGCTTATGTTGACTATTTTTGATTTGATAATTGATGACCACTTTGTCATATTGTCAATTTAGTTTGAAATGTTACCAATAACTTTTGAGCTTGTATTAGCTTAGCTCGATATGTGGCCAATAGCTTTATGCGTATTGTTGATTGACTTCTTTTAAACAACATATTTAACTGACTAACTAAGCGAGTTTAAGCCTACCTTTAGTTTTATTTGATTTGAAGGATTGATTAGCAGCCTTGGCTTGTGCTAATCATCTTTGATTTGCTAATCGACGACCTCTTTAGTGTGTTATTGATTAAGTTTGAGGTGCTATCAATGGCTTTGAGCTTATTGTCAACTAACCCTAATTGATCCTGGGTCTAACCCTTATTAGGTTCTTATTGGATCCCTAATGGATCTTGGATTTGACCCTAATTAGGTTCTTGATGGATCTAAGTTCAACCCGTTAATGATTTTAGGTTTGACCTGTGTTGGATCCTTATTGGATTTAGGTTTGAACCTTAATGGACTTGGGTTTAAGTTTAAGTTGGATTGATCCAACTTGATTCTAATTCAAGTTAGACCTAGTTTTGGTTCAAACTCAATCTGGTTTTGGTTTAGGTTTAATTTGGTTATGGTTCAGGTTTTACTTAGTTTGGTTTAGGTTCAACCTGATTCTTATTTATTTAAACTTGATTTAGCTTCAAGTTTGACCAAATTTTGATTCAAATTCAACTTGGCTTTGATTCAAGTTTGACCTAGTTTTGGTTAAAACTTGATTTGAATTGACTTAGGCTAGTTCGGACCTAACTTAACCAGATTAGAGTTTGGTTCAAATTCAGTTTAAATCAATTAGAGTTTGATTCAAATTTGGTTTGACCCAATTAGGGTTTGGTTTGAACTTGACTCGACCCATTTAAGGTTCAGTTTAAACTTGATTTGGCCTAATTAGTGTTCGAATTCAAGTTCAGTTTGACCTGATTAGGACTCAGTTTGAATATAATTTAACTAGATTAGGGTTTGGTGTGAATTTGGCTTAACTGATTTGGGTTTGGTTTGAACTTGGTTTGACGTAAGTAGGATTTAGTTCAAACTTGGTTCGACCCAATTAGGGTTTAGTTTGAGCTTAGTTTGACCCAATTAGGGCTTGATTTGAACTTGATCTGATTTAGGTTTACCTTATGTGAACCCCTTGGAGTTGGGTCTAAACCCAAGACTCTTCCTATTTCTTAATAGAACCAGATGACTGATTGAAGAACCTATCCACCAGCCGAAAGGGTGCCAATCTTGGTTCATCATAATTGGATGACTGATTTGAGGAATCGATCAATCAACAAAGCCAATCTGCTAGTTCTGGTTGATCAAAATTGATTAATCGGTTAATCAAGTGGTTGACTGGTAGAGAGCTTTTTGCTCATCTAGACTGGTTTTACTCTATTTTGTTTTGTTAATTAGGTCTATTTTGAAGTTTGTTTGAGTCAATTTGGTTTAGCCTAATTTGATTATTTAATTTAATTGAAATGTCTTGATTTTAATCTAATTAAGTCATTTAATTTAATCAATTTGATTAATTTTGTTTGAGAGCTCTCGGGCTATCATAATGACCTTGGCTCACTTTTAGTTGATTAGACTTTCAATTAAGCTTGTAGGCTAGCCTTAAGTTTGAATTTTATTTTTGGATGAGCTTGCGGATTGGCCCTAAATCGATTGACTTTCAAGTGAGTTCATGTGCTGACCCTTAATTAGAATTGACTTTTAGGCAATCTCATAGGCTAGTCTTTAGTTAGAATTGACTTTTAAGTGAGCCCACAAGCTGACTCTTGGTCAAGATGGTTTTCAGGTGAGTCTATAGGCTAGTCCTAAACTAAGTTAATTTTTAGGCAAACTTGAAGGCTGATCCTTGGTCAGAATGGCCTTTGGGTGAGTCTGCAAATTGGGTCTAAATTGAATTGACTTTCAAGCAAGCCCTAAATCAAATTGACTTTTGGGAAAACTCGTAGGTTGGCCCTTGGTCAGAGTGACTTTTAGATGAGTCCGTAGGCTGCCCTAAGCCGGTAACTACGAATGAGAATAATTTTTTTTATTCTCTTCTTCTTTTTTGCTTTCTCCTTTTTTTTCTCTTTTTCTTCTTTTTCTATTTTTTTTACAGCAACTTGCATTTTTTTTATTTTCCTCCCCATACGGCTGACTCCAACAACTTTTTTTGTTTGTTTTTTTCCTTTTCCTCATCATCTTCTTCTTCTACAAGAGTAGCTTCTCCCTTTCTTTATTCCTCCTTCACCAAGGCTCCAAGCCTCCTTATCCTATTCCATCTCCATTGTAGCAAAGGCCAAGCCTTGCTTTGTCATGGTAGCATGATTTGGGCCAGATTTGGCCGAATCTTGGCTGGATCTGGCCCCTTTCTTTGGTGGTCGTGGCTTGTGGGGGAAGCTCTAGCCAGTGAGATGAGGGCAAGGCACAGGAGAAAGCATGGAAATAGGGACAGGGGGCTTGAGAACTGGCCAAGCTAGGGTTTTAGCGTTGGTGGTGTGGGAGAGCGGATATAATGGTTGGCAGGGCACAAGATCGACATGTTCTCTTCTCCAGCAAGGAAGTAATTAGGATGGTGAGGGTGGCATAGGGTGCAGGTCAGATAAAGGCAGTGGCCAGCAAGAGCTGGCTAGAGGAGAGGGGGGCTGGTTGGTGCATGGTCAGGGTGGTGCGCGGGCAAGATTGATTGTATGGGTTGGCTCACCGATAAAGCATCACTCTAATTGAGAGTTTAAGTCTTTAAGAGAATGGTAAGAGATGTGGAGTAGGAGCAATTGGTCCCTAAACTATGTAAATTGTAGTACACTTTTCTCTTTATCTTTTTACTGTATTGCACTTGTGATTTACTTGAAATTTGTGTAGATTTCTCTAGGTGGATTGAATTGGGTTTTGGATTTGTTCAAAATTGTAGTTTATTTTACAAAACCTAATTTACCCCCTCCCCTCTTAGGTTGTATTTGGGATTTCAAATTTGACTTCGAATCTCAATATAGTTTCATGATCATTGTGAAATGCATTCCTCTCCATCAAAGTGCCAAGAATTTGACTTGCAAAATAATGATTTCTCCTATAATTTTTGGGGTCCAAATTGTGGGGTTCTTTTGCCAGTGAAAATGGGTGGCTTTTTATAGATTGAGAAAATAACTATCCAGGAGAGATTTTAACTACCAAATTTGGATGATTTCTTAGTTAATGGCTGCATAGGGATTGGATGGTGGAGATTGTATCATGTCATCGATCCAGACTACAGAGAAATTGGATCAAAGGTTGGAAGAATTTTGAGTGAGATTTCATGAAATATTGGTGAATAAAATCTTTCCAAAAAAAGAAGGGATGGGAGCTCTCAAAAGGTGGGTGCTAGCTAGCTAGTGCCCCTTCCAAAGGGGACGCCAACTACTTTTTGCCCTAAGTCCTAGGCACTAGAGTATTTTGCGCCAAAAACTTAAAAATTTGATAATTCAAATTTTAATATTTAGTCCACTTTCAGCCCATTTTTAGCCCATTTTTAGTCTATTTTCTTATGAATTTGTGGCCCACATTCCATATGCATTTTTTACATATTTTTTAAACACACTACAATTTTCCAAATAAACTCTTAAAAATTAAATTTCATAAATAAGTCTATTTTAATACATTTTTCAGTGGACATCTTTAAAATATAAAATTCAAGATATTTTAAAGCAAATAATGTAAATTTTGCAAGTAAACCTTCAAAAAGTGTAATTTTACATATAGATTTTGAAATTCGTAAAATTTTAAAGAAGCCCAATTTTAAAGTTTAAGGCACCATTTTTCTAGTAAATATAAATATAAGGTGGTAGAAAATACAAGAAAGCCAATTGAGGCATGGTCTTTTACAAATAAATCCTTAAAAGTGTAATTTTATAAATAAGTCCTTGAATTTATAAAATTTTGATTAAGCCTGATTTTAAAGACAAACACCACTTTTCTTGAAAATTTAAATCTAAGATATTTTAAAACACAAGGAGGCCAATTAGGGCATGATACTTTTGTAAATAAAGTCCTCAAAAATTATAATATTATGTAAGAGTTCAAATCGTGAGATTTGGCTGATTTGAACAGAAACAAAAGGGTACATTAATGGATGTCTTTGAGGATAGTCATATCAACTTTGTTTTTTTTATTGACTTGTTGGCTTTGAAAAGGGTCAAGAGATTGATTTAACATATTGGGGACTTCGGATCAATCTAAGGGCTCATAAGCTTGCTTATGATTATCATGCATATAGAGAGAAGAAGTAGAGGGGGTTGATAGAGATCCACCAAGAACACGATGTCTTCTTATAATCTAAGGAACTACCACTATTCTTATATGTAGGTATAAATTTTTGAAGTTGCTAAGCTAGTCAAAATTGAGTAGATCAAGTGGTTAAATCTTCTACTCAGTTCTATTGAAGCATCAAGAGGAAGATGGAAAGAATGCATGCGTACTGGGGTAATGCAAATGCAATGATGGCTATAAATAATATAAAATTTTGGATGTAGAAAAATAAAAGGCTATCAACCATTGGTCACATTAAAGAGGTCCTTCTTACAAAGGGGGGCTGTAAACCACCTTGATCATTCCAATGTGGAGCTTTTTTGAAAAAATGTCCTAAGTTGGTGTTGCTTTTTGACTAATAAAGCGAAGAAGCTATAATTGGTGGGACGTGATCAAAGATCCTCCCTATGTTTGTGCTCTTCTTCTTCACTTCTTCTCCTCCCTTTGGCTAAGACCTTCTTCACTTCTTCTCCTTTATTTATTTGAGACCTCCCCTTTCTCGTAGATAAGAATGCTTGGTTTGGTCTTGCTGATGAGGAGGTAGCTTTGGTTGGTGGTGGAGATGAAGGTAGTGGCAATGAATGTTCTTATTAGTGAACGGTGAATGGTGGTTCGCTTCAATCCTGAGCCATTCATGGAGGAGTAATTTCTATGTTGCGAGAGAGAGGTTAGCAAAGTGATTAGTTGCTGTGATGGAGATGTTTAGCAAAGTGATTAGTAAATCATAAGATTTTTTTTTGGGGTGTCAAGACTTTGGATCATACTTTATTTTGTGTCACATTCTTGGCACACACCATTTTTTTTCCTAGTGCCATGCATTTGGCACCCTTTTGAACTTGTGTACCAAGTACTTGAGGCACAAGATTTTTTTTCTTTTTTTTTATTCTAGGTTTTTGACACTTTTTAAATATGGGCACTAGGCTTTTGACATCCAAAATTAACTATTCTTTTTGTACTTCTAATGATCCTCCTTCTATTGTAGATTTGAGATCTTGATTGGTGACATTTGAGTGTGACTCAAATAATCAACATGTCATGCTTGACCAATATTGTGAGCTCTTTAGCCTCATCTAGGTGAGCCACTTAGGTTCTTCATCCTCATGCTCGTGAAAGTTTTGAAGCCAGATCTTCCTTCAATTGTTAGGAATGAGACATCCTCACCTTTTTGATGCACTTTTCTTTTATGTACTTATGCATGCATCCTCTACTTTAAAGAAGAAATATTTAAGCAACACTTTTATTTGCATAAGAAAGAAAATGAATCTTGCCCCCCAATCCCCTCCCCACACACCCCCACCACCGCCTGCCCCCCCGCCCCCCCCCCCCAACAAAAAACCTCCCCGCTCTTCTCCCTCCTTTTGTTTTTGAACTTAACTAAATTTCTCCATTCTCCTTGAATGTGATCCTCTACTTGATTGGGTCAGCCTGAGCTTTGAAAATTTATCTCAGATTATGGGCGGTTGACCAATTAAACTTTCTTCTATCCCTTACTCCAGTGCGATATTTTTTCAGGAACTCGTTTCAAATAGTTGGTTTATTTTTTTCTACTTCTCATAGTTGGTCTACTATCCCTGACTTGGCTTAGGCTATTGGATTCCCTTTGACCTTAATCTACAAGATTTACATACCGTAGCCACCATCTAGTACTTACTTCTTGGGTGGTCTTTCTTAATCGGTAAGGCATCAAGATGAGACTAGGTTAGTTCTCCTAATTCCAACATGCAATCTAATTTTTTCCCCTTTTCATTTTTTCATTTTTGAATTTTATGACTTAGAAATCTTATTTTTCTTTTGAGAATCCAAGATTTGTGAACTTGCAAATACCAATAGGTTCTTACTCTTCACATCTGTCTCTCTTGGCTTGGTCTTTCATATGAGATTCATCCCTCTGGGACTATGCTCTTCATTATTTATTTGGAGAGTGGCTTTTTTCCTCTAAGAGGAGATTTCCAAGAGGTTATCCTTCGATCTTTGTACTTAGCTTGAGTGGTGACTTGTCTTACAGGCTCTCAGTTACTCTTGAGATTGACCACCTTACTCTCAAGCTTGCGTTCGTAGGTCAACTTAGAGTCTGGGTATGAAAGATAGGCTTAAGGCTTCTAAGCCACTTCACATCATCACCAACTCTTCCTTCATGCCTAGAATCATCTCCCTTTCAAAGATCCTTCTCCCAGGAAAGGAGAGTTTTTTTAAGGAAAATATTTCTTTAAGTACATGACGTTCTAAGGGTCACAGAGCAGTTAAACTTGAGAGTTGGTCGATTGATAAGCATTATTGGGTAGACTCTTGTGATCATATATGGTCCTTCCTAATTGGGTTTCAACTTTTCTTTGTTCTTTAGTGGGATGATGTGCTTCAAAATCAAGTCTCCTACCTCAAACTTGCACTCAATCACCTTCTTTTGGTAGAATTGGGATAGTCATTGTTGGTAAGCTTATGCAGGATTGGATGCACTCAATCATCTTTCATCTAATAGTTCAAACTAGATAAGAAGAGACTCCTTCATCTTTGTTAGACTTAAGCCATTTTCCATCGCTGTTCTAGGTGATGAGATTTGAATTTCATCTAGTATACTACTTCCATTTCATATATTAGTGCAAATAGAATGTGATCCATTGGGGTACGTACAGAAGTACTATAGGACCATAGAGCCTCATCTATTTTATCTATCCAATTTGAGTTTTTTGCTTACTTCCACTCTTTTAATAATCTTAATTAGAGTCTTGTTAGTAGCTTGCACTTGACCATTATCTTGAGCGTAGTAAGGAGAAAAATGAAACAGCCCAATAGAAAAGTGCTTACATAAGTCCTATATTTGTTGTGAGAGAAATTATGGCCTATTGTTTATCATGATCATTTTTTTCACACAAAATCGAGCCATGATGTTGCATCTAACAAATCAAATGATGCTTGCTATTTGAGCTCTTTAAAATATTCACCTTCAACCCATTTAGTAAAATACTCGATTGCAGTTAGGATGAAACTTTTCTTGCAATCAGTATCATTCTCTAAAAAATGGTTCGACCACATCCATGGCCCACATTGAGAATGACCATGGTGGTGATAGAGTGTGGAGGGAGGATGCAGGAGCATAGATTTTGTTAGTATGGATATGGCATTTTTGGCATCTTGTGACAAAATCTCTATAGTCCTTTATTGTGGGCCAATAGTACCCTAATTTGATGATCTTCTTGGCCAATCTTTGTGCATTAACATTGCCTCCACATACTACCACATGAGCTTCCTTCAAGATCTAGGTAGACTCCTTCTCTTGTAGCCATCTTTGTAGGATCCCATTAAGTGACTTTTTGTAAAGGGTGTCACCTAGGTTCCATGTTGGGCTTCTATCCTTCGAATCACTTCACGATCATCTCTGGTAGCATACTTAGGGAAAACTCCTTGCTCTAAGAAATTCTTTATAGCATAAAATCATAGATCATAGTTATTTACTTGCTTTATTAGGAGGATGTGAGATGCAACTTTGGGGTTACGTGACTCTTTACATCTTCATTTGAGTGAGTCACTTGAGTATCCATTGCAAGTTCTTTTGTAGAAGGATTAGGTCTAGCAGGATGCTAGAGGGGCTATAAAATGTCAATCTAGATGGGCTAGGGCATCTAATAGCCTATTGTTGGTTCTCAGGACATGGGTGATAATAACCTTATCAAATTGCTTAGCTAAAAAGAAGGCTAAGTCATAATATTCTGAAAGCTTAGCATCTTCAGTGTGGTATTGGCCCAAAACTTGTAGGATGATGTGCTTTGATTGGTCTTTGATCTTAAGGTTTTTGAATCCTAGGAAGAGTGCTAGATCTATGCTAGTTATGAGTGCCTTGTACTTGACTTGATTGTTGGTGCAAGAAAATTCAAGCCAATATGCTCGAAGAATGAAAACTCCTTCTGGTGTGATTAGAATGATGTCTATTCCTCCCTACTTAATTCAAGGCACTATAAGTAACTCTATGTCTTGGGGTAGTCTTCATTAGAAATGAGCAAGAATGACTCATCAAGGAACAATTCTTGAGTCGAGCCTATGGTAGGCAAAGGAAAATTAGCAAGTTAATAAACTATAGCTTTCCCCTTGACTTCCTTCTTGTTTATGAACTCAAGGTTAAACTTAGCTAGGAGCATTTGCCATCTTGCAATTTATCCTATCAATATTTGTTTCTTGAACATAAACTTGATCGAATCCATTTAAGTAAGGATGAGTACCTTATGAGCCATGAAATAATGCCTTAGGCTTTGGGAGGCCTAAACCACAACCAAACAAGTCTTGTCCATCTTTGAATACTTCTTCTCATGTTCCAATATAGTTTGACTGAGGTAGTATTTCTCCCTTTCTTTCCTTCCTTGATCTTCCTATGCGAACATGATGTTGATTGACTCCTCAGTAATAGCCACATATAGAATCAGTGGCTGCCCTAAGATTTGCACTATGAGGATTGGCAACCTGAGCATGAAATTCTTGAGTTGGTTGAAGGTCTTTTGACACTTTAGGGTCCATTCAAATTAAGCTCCACCTTTAAGCATCCTGTACAATGGGAGACATTTTTCATAGTATTGAGATATAAATCTTTGGATGAACTACAATCTCCCAATTAGACCATGGAGCACTTTTATATTCTTTGGGTGTGGCATTTCTACAATGGCATGTGCTTTAGTTAGATCCACTTCAATTCCTCTACTAGTTATTAAGAAACAAAGCAACATACCTGAGGAGACCCCAAGCACACACTCTAGAGGTTCATTCTTTGTTGATGCTCCTATGATCGATGGAGGACTTACTTTAAGGCTGAGACATGTCCTTCCCAGGTTCAGGACTTGACTAGAATATCATCAATGTACACCTCCTTGCAGTCATAGATCATGTCTTGGAAGATGGTTCAACATGGGTCAACCTAAATTAGGTTGAAACTAAACTAGAACCCAACAAGGGTTAGCATGGGTCAAATTTAAATGCATTAAAGGATTAAACTAGAACCCAACAAGGGTCCAACGTGGGTGAAAGCTGAACCCATTAAGAGATCAAACCTAAACCCAATAAGGGTCCAACATAGGTCAAACTCAAAACCATTAAGGGGTCAAACCCAAACCAAGTTATGGTCAAGCATGGATCAAACCCAAGCCCAATAAGGGTTGAACTCAAACCTGATAAGGATCCATTATGGATTGAACCCAAATTCATTGATCCAAAATCTTTTAAAGATCCATTAAGGATTAAATCAAAAATCCATTCAAGATCCATTAAGGGTCCAACAAGGACCAAATAAGGGTTGAACCAAGAACAATTAAGGACATAATAAGAATCCAATAAGGGTAGATATAAGACCCATTAAGGATCCAACAAGAATGCAATAAGTGTTGTACCAAGACTGAATAAGGATCCAATAAGGGTTGAATCAAGATCCATTAAGGACCCAATAAGAATCCAATTAGGGTTGAATAAAGATCCATCAATGGTCTAATAAGAACCCAATCAACATTGAACTAAGATCTAATAGTGATCCAATAAAGATCAAATTCAAAATCCAACAAGGATTAAAACCAAGCTCCAATAAGGATCAAGTCTAAGGTACATTAAGGATTGAGTCCAAAGTCTAATGAGGATCCATTAAGGATCAAACTTAAATCCATCAAGGATCTGTTAATGATCCAACAAGGGGGGAACCCAAACCCATCAAGGGTCAAATCCAAAACCATTAATAGTTAAATTCAGATCAAATAAGGATCTAACAAGGGTCAAAACCAAATCCATTAAGGGTTAAACCCAAGTCCAATAAGGATCAAATCCTAATCATGTCAAACCCAAATCTTAGAAGGATCCAATATAGGGTCAAACTTGAACCCCAATTAAATCAAACCAGACTTGAATATAAACCAACTTTGAATATCAAATTAAATCAAATTAGATTTGAGCCTAAACCAATTCTAAAAATCAAATTGAAATAAATTAGATTCAAACCAAGACCAAGTCTTAATATCCAATTGCATCAAATCAAATAAGACATTAACTCTGAATCAAACCTAGTTCAAATCCAATGGAATTGACCAACATATGCATAGAGCTATCAATAATACTTTACATTCAATCGACAAAAAGCTAAAAAATCATCAATTATCAAATTAAGAATGATTAACATAAGCTAAAGTCTCTAACCATTTTCTCAAATCAAGTTGAACTAATGCAAGCTTGCACTCAGTCAGTGGTTCAATCAAACACTATTTGAAGAAAGTTAAACGACACAGCATAAAGTCATTAGTAACACTTCAAACTCAATAGACAATAAGATAAAAAGATATTGATTATAAAATAAAAAATGATTAGCATAGGCCAAAGCTATTAACCATTCTCTTAAATCAAATTAAACTAAAGCAAGCTCGCACTTGGTCAATTAGTTAGGCAAACATAGTGTTTGAAGCATTGTTTGCAAAAGTAGTCAAAACATTTTGGCTAATTTGGTTTTGGTCTATGTCATTAGGATTTTTGGGAGTTGAATGAAGAAAAACACTGGGAGGCAATGGCCGAGAGTGATACGATGAGGAGAAGAAAGCCAAAAACTAGTCACCGACCGGGAGCAATGTGACATGGTTGGTTCTTTGGAAAACTCGAGTGTGCAGATGATGATGTTTGCCAAGGGACCAAGTAGCCGATACTGGAGCCATGACCCTTGCTGGAGATGATCTCAGGGATCAAATACTCATGGGTCCTGATGAAAGACATGGAGCATAGGTCCACAGGCTCGGTGATAAACTCAAGATTAGGGCCCCGACAGCCACAGTGTTTCATGCAGTGGTGCTTGGGATGGAAGAAGGAAACAGGATGGAGGTGGTAGCAAAGGAGAGGAGGAGGAGTTCTGGGTTGGTGAGGGTGAGCATAGGGGTAGATGAGGGTGAGTGAATTCTGGTCAGTAACAAGCTGGGCCGGGGTGTCCATGGGGCCATGCATTTCATTGGGAGGTCAAAGGCTGCGAGCATAAAGTGATTGTCAAATCGAAGTAGGACATTCTCTGGCTTCAGATCTTAGTGCATGTTCCCTAGCATGTGGACATATTCCTACTGTCATGCAAGAAGCCTTGTCAATGTCCCTAGTGAAGACACATGAACAAACTATGCACATGTGAGTGCTGGTTGTATGTTTTTTTCTCACAACTAGGTGGTGAAGTGATTGAAGTCAGTGAAGGGAGATAAAGTTCGGGCTTAGGGCATGATTAACATTTGTTATGTAGAGCTAGCATTCTGCAAATCAGGGTCCTTAGGGTTTCTTCTTTAATTTTCTAATATTGGTGCTTCATCTTCAAAGCATCCAAATTGCTACTATTTTTCTTCTGTTGTAGGCTACAATCATACTGAGAAAAGAGGTAAGAAGCTCTTCTAGAGTTAAAACTATTATATATGTCATATACATAATTCTAGTTGGTAAGTAGATAAGTTTTGTAATATTATCTAACTTTGCTGGTAAAAGGGTTAGAGTTGTTGCCCATAAGTAGATAAGGTTTGTATATGATCTAACTTTGGTAAGTAGTTAAGGGTTGTATATGATCTAACTTTGAAGTTATGGTTTTCTTGTTCTTACTCCTTTGATCCTTGTTAATTTATTTTCTTGTTTTAAATTTTTTTACTAATCAGTTATAATGCTCTTTTTACTTTACTTATTCAATATGATTTTCTTGTTCTTACTACGATAGATCCACCTATGAAGAGAAATAGTTGAGCTACTTACCCTTTTCGATTTGCCATTAATACATGCTAAATCTTATTTTCCTATAAATCTTTAATTAAATGTGGGCTTCTATGAAAATTATTAATAAAGAAAATTTCAATAAAATTTTAATACAACAAGTATTTGTTTAATAAGCTTGTAAGAAAATTGTATTTTTTAAATTATTTAAAAATTTAGGGCTTATGTGAAAATTAGGTAATAAACCAATAATTTTAAAATTTATGTGAAAATTAGCTAGTAAATCTAAAAATTTTGAGGGAATGTGAAAATTCGATAGTAAAGATTTAATTTTTGACATAATTATAGGTAAATTTCTTGTGATGATAAATTAGTTGTTGTGTTATAGATGGCTCCCAAACAAAACACGCAATGGTCAACTCGCGATAATGATATCACATGGTGACATTGTGAATTAGTGGATGTCAGTCTTCAAAAAGTTCATTGCAAAATGTGTGGTCGTATACTTTGTTTGAGAATCACAAGATTAAAAGAGCATTTGGGAGGAGTAACTATTGCATTTTGAACTTGTGAGAAGGTTCCCAATGAAGTGAGACAAATATTTTGGGCAATAGTACAAAGTAACCGAGAACAAAGAAAAAAGAATAAGGCAAAAAAATTATGATTTAAATAGGAACTTCTGAGGAGATGTAATCCAGAACCCGAAAAAGTTTCTAATAATGAAGAAGAGATTAATGAGATTCAAGAAACTATTTTGAGAACTGAAGATTATACGAGGAAACTCAAGGTGATGCAGGACCTTCTGAGACAATTCATAAATAACTTGCTCATGGTTCAAATACTTTTCATGAATATCGATCTACTAGTCTTAGAAAATAATGTACACAACAACACACAGCTGACCCTTCAGGAGTTAGAGGGGATCTTCAAATTTTTGACATTGGGTCTATTAATATTTCTCTTGTTGATCCATTTCTATTGAAGGAAAGAGATGATACACAACTAAATTTGAGGATAGCATCAAGTGGTTTCTAGAAAGGAAAATAATGATTGGGTAAGATAGTATCTAAATTCTTTTTCTATAACCATATTCTATTTCATTTAGTAGATGATGGTTACTATCATGGGATGATACATGTTGCTCAAGAGATTAGACTAGAAGTTCCTCTATCAAATGCTTACAAAATTTTTGAAAAGTAATTAGATCTTAAAGTTGAAGAGATGTCTACTTTCATACAGATCATCCATAAATATTGGGATGAATTTGGCTACACCTTGATGTGTGATGGATGCAAGACACTACTATTTGATCAATTTTTTAGTATATTATCCTGAAGGAATGATTTTCTTGAAGTCAGTCGACAAATTAGGATAGTCAAAGATTAACAATGTTTTGTATCATTTGATTGACAACTTCATTGAGGAGGTTGGTGAATCAAAAATAGTATAATAGTACAAGTTGTAACTGATAATGCAACTCCTTTGGTATATGTTGGGAAAAAGTTAATGCAGAAAAGGAAACATCTCTTTTGGATGCCTTATGCAGCACACTCTATTAACTTAATGTTGAAGGATATGAGTAAGGATTCTGATATTAAGAAAATTATTGAGGAAGGTTAGAAGTTGATATTATTCATTTAAAACTATGCTTGGTGTCTTGAACTAATGAGCAAAGAAATACAGGGTCAAGAAATTATCAAACCAAACATGACTCAGTTTGCTACATAATTCATCTCCTTAGATTTCTTATATACCCATCGACAAGCACTGAAGAGATTATTTACTAGTAAAGAATATGATAAGCATTATTTGAAGTTAAAATGATCAGAAAAAATTCTATGTGAACAATTCTACAATCAAGTCTTGAATGAGCAATTTTGGGAATCAGTTGAGAATATAATCAGAATCTTCAGTCCATTAGTTAAGGTGTTGCAAATTATTGACTTGGATGATCATTCTCAAATGGGGTTCTTATATGAAGTAATAAAATGGGTAAAACTATAAATAAGATGACATACAAGAATAATTGAATTTCGCAAATAAGAGAAGATTACTGATCATCGTTGAGTCAAAATATTATCTAGGGATATTCATGTTGTAGCTAATTGAGTAAAATATTATTCTATAGCACTTTATTAAGTTATAATGATAATATTATTGACTGACATTTAATTATATTGTAGGATACTTTCTAAATCTAATATTTCAATATGCCAATAATGTTGATAATAGTAATACAATTCTCGAAACATTACATAAGGTAATCGGGAGGATAGAGCTAGATATGAGAACGAGAATATTGGCATTGCGTGAGGTACATTCTAAATTATTTATTTATATTTTTTACATAATTTAGAAATTTTTTAACTTGATAATGTCCATTAAATAGGCAAATAACTTCAAAAATAAAGTCAAGGACTTTGACACACAATAAGCAATTGAGGCTATTAGGGGTGATACTCCTGGTCTATTTGATATTCAATAATAATACATATTCATTAATTTAAATAAAACCAACTTTTTAACAAATTTTTTTCGATAAATTATAGTTAGATGGTGGAGTATTTATGGTCAACATGCAGTACCTAATCTTACAACGATAACAATTAGAATTTTAAGTCAAACTTTTTCAAGTTTACAATGTGAGAGGAATTCAACAACTTTTGGATTGATTCACACAAAGAAAAGGAGCAAACTTAAAATACAAAAAATTAGAGAAACTTATTTTTTGTTATTATAATATGAGTTTAAGAGCCTAAAACTTACAAAAGGAGAATACCACTAGAGATGGGATAATAAACTTTTTTGTTATATTTGAAGATGATGATCCTCTAACAAAGGGAATTCAAAAAGAGAAGAATTTGTTTTAAATTATCCTCATTCATGGTCTCTTAGATGAAGAACCTAAAGAGGAAGCTAACAGAATAGAGAATATTGTTAATACTAGTGATAGTAGCAATGGTGACATAGATAATAAGGTAAATTATTGAAAACTGCAATATGAGGACTTGTTTTTATCTTTCTTAAGAAATAGAGGAAATGAGTTTTTCAACTCTAATTTATATGGTGGTTATGTACTACAATATCGATATACTCCATATGGTAGACAAGATGACAATCAAGATCCAATAGATAGTATGGGCTCTAGTTACTATGACAAATATAATAGCAGTGTTTTCTTTCAATTAAGGATATCACTAGTCAATGCAAGAATTCTCATTAATGGATAACATATATTCCACAATATTTAATGACGACCATATGACTTCATACTATTTGCATGCTAAAGATTACTACTGATCACAACTCCATTGTATTGATAAGGATGGTAATGGAGAATACCAATATCTTCAATATCCACCTTGAAATAGCATATGGTTATAAAATGTGGTTTATGTTACCTATGATATAATATTTTTATTATTATATTAAATTGATATGTTTTGTGTTATGTATATAGTCATATGCATATGATATTATTGTAATTTTATAACATTCAAATTTAATACCTCTATAATTTATTTTATACTACGATAATTTATTTACTTGTTATCACATTTATTGTAGTATTTTTCTTCACAATATTTTCTATTATCTACTTTATATTCATGAATCCTAATGATTATATGATATTTCTTTCAAAACAGATAATGATGAATCGTGATACTTATATTATAGTTTCAAACCAACTTACACTTGAAGTAGGAAGAATAATTATGTCCATTTTTCATTAAAAAGTTATATTCTATCTTAGAATGATTCCACCCTTCGACTTATAATATACTTAGATAAACTTTAATTGAGCAGACAATAGAAGAATGCAGAAAAGCAAATGATCAAATTTATTGTATTTCTTAATAGGATCCACTTAACACTATCAATCATCGCCTTATTGTTATTGGACGATTTTAACTATATGTTGTCAATGAACAAGGTTATCATTTTTATTTTGGACCTTTGATGTATAGTTATATTTCAGAATTGATACTACAAGATCATGTAGAGTTGGTTGTTTTTGCTCATATACTTATAAATGCTTGTTCTGATCATCCAAGTACCAAATTTGCAATTCTACACCTTGATTTTTCAAACTCAACTGATGATGATTATAATGATGATGATGATGAATAATTATCTTATATTATAATTAATAGATTATATGTGTCAAGTACATTTTTATGACAAATTTGCTAATGTTACTTTTTAATTTTTAAATATATTCATATTATTTCCTATGTACTTTCTATTTTTTTATACAATTATATATAGAAAAATATATTACACAAGTGATTAACTATTAAAATTAATTTAAATTAATTAAAATAGTATTTAATATTATGGTAAAATTAGTCATAAATTCTTTTATAATTTTTAAATTTTTTTAAATTTTTTTAAATTTTTAATTTGAAGTCAAAGCATAGTCTAAATATAGTCAAACTCTAGTCAACATATAATTAATAATTAAATAAAATATTTTCACCAAAATCAAAATGGGAGTGGTTTCAGCTAAAATGGTTGAAATAACCAAAATGTATAGGTTTCTCTAAGTGCTGAAACTATTTTCGAAACCGAAACTTAAAACCTTAGTTTGAAGAAAGTCAATCAACATAAGCATAAAACTATCAGTAACACTTCAAATGCAATTGAAAATAAATTAAAAAGCCACTGATTATAAAATCAAGAATGATTAGCATGAGCCAAAAGTCGCTTACTATTCTCTCAAATTAAAACCAAACTAAGGTGTGCTTGCACTCTTCTAGCTGGTTAACCTTAAAGTTAGAAAAAGTCAATTAACAACAACTAGAAAGTCGTCAATGATACATCAAGTTCTAGTAGGGTCAACTATCACAAGGTAAAGTGTAAGTAACACCCCAAAATCAAGAAAGGTTATAAACATACTTTATAGATTAAACCAACTCCAGCAAGTCCATCTACCACATTGTACTCAATCAAGTGCATAGGAGTGGAGTAGCGGCAAGCAACAATCCTTTCCCAATCCCTTTCTCATTTCATATTATTTATGTTATGAATTTAAATACTTAAAATTATGAAGTTAGGGTATGCCCTTGCTTAAGTCTTATAATCCAAAATTCATATAAAAAAGATATCTCAAGTTCTTTCTTTCTTTCTATGTCTATTTTATTTGCTAGGGTTTTATACTTTAGGTGGTTCTGAAATTGTCAGGTTAATTCATAACAGGGGCTTGCACTTGTTGCAAATTATATTTCCACAATACTTATTAGTGCACTAAAATAAAATTAAATTGACTTGTTATTTCAAGATTGCTTCTTGTGATCTCTTGGCTATCCCAAGTGATCAATTGCGGCTCCATAAATTTTAACACATCTAGTGGGACTTTTTTTTTATTTGTGGCAAGATTGTGTGAGGTGAATTATTGTACCTCATATCACTGGCTAACTAGAAATTCTAGTACATCCGATTGGAATAACTTAGCCTCTAATTGTCGAAATCTAGCTAATAAAATAGAGGCACATCAAAAAAAGAAAAGATGAAAACTATTGATTGATTCATTATTTTTCATTATAGGAAAAGGAAGATGATATTATCAAATGATATTTCTACCCCAACCTATACCATCATCCTCGGTGAAGGGTCTGTTGTACACTCTCCTCAACCAACAATTATTGTAGGGGCTACTAGACTACATATAAGTTATGGAGTTGTGCCCAACTCCATTCAGTTTATGTATGGTGCTCCTGCTTTCACCAATAGTACTCTTGCTCCCAGTGTTGTTGCTTCTACTACCACTATAATTGATTTGGTTAATGTTCTAGTAACCCACATGAATTAACTCTTTGCCTTCCATTCAAGAGGTAAGGGCTAAAGCCATTCAAGCGACAAAAGCCAAATATCAGTGTGCCAAACCTCCATGATGAAACAAAGGGTCCATTGGCACAATTTAGGAAATCGATTTTCAAAATATTGGGTAAATGGCAAAAGTCAATATTTTGACCAGTTACAACCTTCCTTCAAAGTCAAGAAAGCTAATATAAGTAATCCAACTAAAAGAAGGATCTAACTCCAACCAATTGGCACCACCACAGGATTTAAGGGAAATAAAGGAAGAACACATGTTCAATCTTCTTCAACTAAGAAAAGAGAAACACAATCTTCTAATGTAAAAGTGATTGGTGGATGAGTAATCAAACGTTAGAAAAATAATGCTTGTGCCAAATCTATGGCTTGAAGGTATCAAGAGATTTATGTCACCAATTAATGGTTGCATGAGCTTTAAAGGCAAAAAAATAATAAAATAAAAATAATAACCCCCGGCCCAAAAAAAATATATTTACCATATAATGGAATATACCTAGTCACATAAAACTGACTAGTCAATTATATGTTTCACATTTCTCAAGCCAAAGCATAAAACCAAAAATATCCACTAAGAATCATAAAAAAAAATATATATTAAAAAACATGAAATATATATATATATATATATATATAAAGAAAACATAAAACAACAAGACAAGCAAAATCCACTACAAAAATGAAAAAGAAAATCCATTAAAAGAAACACAATAAACAAAAGAAAAGAACAAAGAAAACTGAAATAAAAAATAACATCTTGTGTCTTGCTTATAATGAAATGTCTGATACTCATTATGGTTGACTTGTTATATGTCTATAAGTATGACATAATCCCAAACAATAAGCAATTATGAAGAAATAAATGTAAAAAAAATAAAAAAAAGGGAAAAAAAAAGAAAACTTGAAAAAAAATTCCCTCAATATTTAATTGAACTACCTTTTGTCTTAGATATGAGGTCTCTAAAAATGAAATGATGATGTTTGAAGATAAGGATGAAATATGGTGGAGTTGAAAGACCTACACCTCACCCATATATTGATTCCCTATGTTAACTTCAAGAATATAAGGCAAAAAAAAAATATGAAAACCAACCTTAAAGTAACTAGAAGCCTATTAGAAAAGTTATTTAAAAGATAAAATTGCATTTGCTAAGATTGAAGAATAATTTTTTGGGAATCTCCATCTAGAGTTGAAAGATAACCCCAAAATAAATAATGGAAAGAAAAGTCCTGAATGGACAATCTCATATGCAAAACCAAGCCAAGAGTGGTGGACGCAAAAAGTAAGAATCACTTGAAATCCGCTGGCTCACAAACCTTGGATCCTAAAAGATGAATGAGATTGCTAAGTTAATAAAATAAAGAATAATGAAAGAAAGAAAGAAAGAAAAGGAAAAGAGAAAAAAAAGGGAGGACAAAATTGGATTGTATGACAAAATTAAGAGGACTAGTCCAGCCTTATATTGGTGTATTGCTGACCAAGAAAGACTACCCCAAGAGTAAATATTGAATAGTATCCATGGGTATATAAACCTTAAAAATTGAGGTTAAGAGGCATTTGGAGATCAAAGCTAAAGTCAAAGAAGCAACTAACTAATAAAAACATGGTAAAAGGAGCGAAGTCGCTAGAAAAATAAATTCCTAAAGAAAATATTACATCAGGAAAATGGCCAAAAGAGGAGGTCGATTAGTGACTAACCACATCCCAAGATAAAATTATCCTTAAACTTCAACAAACTAAATCAAGTAGGAGGCCTTAATTGAAGATAAAAAAAATATACCACCTATCTACTAAAATACTTGAAATAATAATAATAATGATAAACTAGAATTGTTTTTGAAAAAATAAAGCAATTAAGAAAAATAAAATAAAAAACTAAACTAATAAAAGAAAAGATTAAACAATAATAATAAATATAGACACATATGCTTTGCATTATTAGTTTTCTCTAGATCACAATCAAAGCATATTAAAAAAATCATTTTACTTCTCTCAAACCTCATGAAGAAAATTGAAAGGTGAATCTTTGATGTGTTGATGTGCATCCTAGAAGATGAGCCTCATAAAAGCAATAACTTCTTGCTCCATTCCCTAATCTACTTCCTTTATATGACAAGAGACACTATGTTGTGGTATGGATGACGAGGTGAAGCTTCAAGGTATTTTTAGTAATTGGAGTCTAGTTACTTTGACCAATAGGTCAAGTTAGACAACTAGTATATAAGGAGATGAAGATTGGGGGTAAATCTCTCTTCTTGGCCCTTGATTCTAAAATCACTCCAATATAGGTCTCTTCCTCTGACCATTGCCAAGAAACAACTTTTTTGGTTGTGGATATAGGGCTCTAACCTAGTAAAAAGGAAAGACAAAGCTCTTTTCAATTGGAATTGGGAATTTTTTATAAAAAATAAACACTATATTCCTTTGCTATTTCCTAGAAAGATAAAATGATTCTAGTGAGAAATGCTCACAATTGAAGTATTTGAGAATATGCAATATTTTTCTTTCAAAAGCTCATGATGAAAATCAGGAGCATATTGCTCTAGCATCCATAGTAAATGTTCAATCAAACATTAAATTCAATCTCTCATAAAAAAGATAGGAAAAGTAAAGTCAATTATTTCATCATTCAAATACTTAAGAAAAAGCATGATGCTGAAGCTTTATGGTGAACAATCAATCTATCGAGCTAACACCAAGTGATATTTTTATTCTCTCAGCTCAAAATATTGAGGACAAGTAAAATTTTTATCTCCAATGTTTGAAAGAAAGTTAAGTAGATAATTAAGATGTCCCTTGTCATGACATTAAAAAAAAACTAATATATGTGATATTTTTTTTACCTCCATAATCAACAAGTCAAATTAAAATCCATGAAAATTTTGACTAAGACTTCAAATAGACCACTTATATAGTGGTGAAATCAAACATGCTACTGATAAAATGGTGGAAGAAAATGTGTCACTTATAAAGGGATGAAATCAAGCACGTCACATCCAAAATAGTGGAATAAAACATACCACCTCCGATATGGTGAAATCAAGCCTTGGCACCTCCAAAATGGTGGAGTCAAGTATTCAACCTCATGAGTGGTTAAACCAAAACCCATCACTTGCAAAGAGGTTAAATCAAATAGATCATAACCAAAATAGTAAAATCAAATATGTCATCTATAACAGTGGAAAAATCAAGCATGTCATCTCTAATATGATAAAACAAAAGTAGCAATTTTTGAAAGTAGCAAAATTAAGTCCACTTCCACATGGTAAATTAAAGTCCATTTTGCATGATACATTAATCTCATGTTTGCATAGTAAATTAAGTCTACTTTCACATGGCTAACTAAAGTCAATTTTACATTGCAAATGAAGCCTACATTTATACGGTAAATAAAGTCCATTTTCATGTGGTAAATTAAGTATATTTTACATGACAAATCAAGTCTACATTAGTATGACAAATTTAGTCTACTTGCACATGATAAATTGAAGTCCATTCTGCATGACATATCAAGCCTATATTTATATGGTAAATTAAGTCCACTCTCATGCAACAAATCCAGTTCACTTTTGCATGATAATGAAGCCCAATTTTAAGTGGCAAATTAAATCTATTCCCATGTGGCAAATTAAAACTATTTTATGTGGAACATCAAGCCCATAGTTATATGAAAAATTAAGTCCACTTCCACATGGACAATAGAAGGTCATTTTGCATAGTAAATCAAGCTCACAATTTATGGAAAACCAAGTGCATTTCCATGTCACCAATTAAAGTCCAATTTTCATGGTGAATCAAGTCAATATTTATATGGTAAATTAAGTTGACTTCCATGTGGCAAATTAAAGTCCATTTTATGTGACAAATGAAGCCCACATTTATATGACAAATTAAGTCCACTTTCAAATAGCAAATAAAAGTCCATTTTGTGCTATGTGTTAGGCCCATATTTACATGAAAAATTAAAGTCCATTTCCATATGGCAAATCTAATCCACTCATACGAAATTAGGAGAACAAACAAAAATTACCGAATTGTTTTTCTCTTTATCGTCATCTGACATATCTACTAGTCTATTGTATCTACTGGTGCAAATTCGAGTTTGATCTCCTTCCATACTTCACAAGCAGCGGCTAGCTCAGGACTCCATTTGCTAGCTTCACGGATAATTTCATTACCTTCACGAGCCTATTTTCATAGTGGCAAATCCAACCCACTTTTGCATAGCGAATGAAGTCCACTTTTATGTGGAGAATTAAGTCCATTCTCACGTGGTAAATCCAACCTACTTTCATGCAGCAAATCAAACCCACTTTTATGTGAAGAATTAAGTTCACTCTTATGTGAAAAACCTAGTTCACTTACATATGAAAATTCTAATCCACATTCACATGGAAAATCAAATTAAAATCTATTTTGCATGGCGAATCAAGCCCACATTTATGTGACAAACTAAGTTCACTTCCTTTGACAAATAGAGTCCACTTTTGCATGACAAATCAAGTCTAGTATCATATAGACAACAAAGCCCAAACCATAGAAGGATCTAGCATAGGGTCAAACCTAAACCTGAATTAAATTAAACTAGACTTGAATAAACCAAGTCTTACCATTAAATTGAACCAAATTAGACTTGAACTAAAACCAAGTCTAAACATTGAATTGAATATAATTAGAGTGAAACCAAGACCAAGTCTTAATATTGAATTGAATCAAACTGAAGAAGATATTAAGTCTAAATCAAACCAAGTTCAACTCTAATGGACTTAACTAGCACAAACATAAAGCCATTGATAATACTTCAAACTCAAACAAAAACACGCTAAAAAGTTATCGATCATCAAATCAAGAATGATTAGCATAAGCCAAATCTACTAACTATTCTCTCAAATCAAAATCAAACTAAGGTGGGCTTATACTCTTCTAGTTAATCATCCATAAAATAGAAGAAGTCAACCGATAACAAGAAAAAAAATCATTTGTGATGCTTCAATCCTAATTGGGTCAATTGACACAAGGTAAGGTGATGCTTCAAACCAAGCATCCAGTCTGACCAAACGAATTCTAGCAGGTCTTCTACTATCTCGTACTTGATCAAGTACACGGAGCGGGGTAGCAGCAAGCATCAAGTATTTCCCAATCCCTTTCTCATTTCATGTTATTTATATCATGAATTTAAATACATAAAATTATGAAGTGAGAATATACCCTTGTTTAAGCGTTGTAATCCAAAATCCTTACAATAAAAGATATCTCTTTTTTTTCTTTGTATCTCAATTTTATTAGCTAAGTTTTTTTTACTTTCAGAGGTTCCTGACAATTGTTGGGATAATTAACAACTGGATCTTGTACCTATTGGAAATCATGTTCACACGAAACCTGATAATGCACTAAAGTCAAATTGATTTTTTGTTTCAAGATTGCTCCTGGAGATCTTCTATCTATTCTAGGTGGTCAATCACAACTCCACAATAGTCAAACGTGATATTTAAATCTTCATGCAACACAAATGCAATATCTCATATTCTAACTAACTATCATTCATAATCATTTACTCTTATATGTAAAGAAAAAATTCCTAAAGAAAACAATAATCCTAGATCATAAACCTAATTTATGTAAATAATACACAAAATGAAAAAGATTCTATACTAATTTAATATACCATATGTTTAACATATACAAATATCATCTTATCAAACTTTACTTGATTCATGAATAATTGGATTCTAATTAGATCCTGAAGGTGATGGAAAAAAAAGAAAGAAAATTCACATTCTAGATCAAGAGAAGAAAGACAATGAACAACTAATATTAAATACCACTTTGACCCAAAAAGAGGAGTGTTATATTACCTAAATGTAGTGCTAGTCTCCTCCTCCTAAATCCTTGTGAACTTTTTAGCCAAAAATCGTCATTGATCCATCTTCTAGTAAACCCTAATTTTCTTCTATTCTTGCCATCAAAACAAGCCAAAAGAGAAGATGATTAGGGTAGGTCATATAAAGGTATAAAATTACAACACCCCCCCTCCCCCCAGATTAGTAAGTTCTATGCCTAAGTCCAAAACCCTTTTTTGCTCATTTTCACATTCTACCCCCCCTTAAAATAAGTTTAGTCCTCTAAACTAAACTATAAATAAGAACATACCTAAAGACTAAAATAATTGAGGGCATCTCTCCAACATATCTTTTTGTAACTCCTATGTGGCTTCAGTTTTAGAATGATTATTCCATTGGACTTTAATGTAAGGTACAGTTTGATATCTCAAAACTTGCCCTTTTCTATCCACAATGTGCACAGGGTATTCCTCATGTGAGAGATCTTCATTAATCTATAATGGTGTGAAGTCTATCACATGATCTTGGTGTGGGACATACTTTCGTAACATAGACACATGAAACACATTGTGTACTTTAGAAAGTGGTGGAGGAAGAGCAAGTCTATAAGCCATATTACCAACCCTCTCAAGAATCTCAAAAGGTCCAACTAAATGAGGACTAAGTTTGCCATGCACTGCAAAATGCATAACACCCTTAGAAGGTGAAACTTTAGGAAGACATGATCACTAGAATGAAACTCCAACTCTCTACAATGATTATTGGCATAACTCTTTTGCCTACTCTCAGCTGACCGCAATTATTCTTTGATTAACTAAACTTTCTCCACTATTTGTTGCATAATCTTAGGACCCAATAGCTTTATTTCACCTATATCATCCCAACAAATTGGAGACCTACATCTTCTACCATAAAGTTCTTCATAAGGCATCATTTTAATGCTAGATTGGAAACTATTATTGTAGGAAAATTCCACTAATGTTAAGTATTTATCCCACAAACCTCCTAAATCAACAACAGAGGCTCTCAACATATCCTCTAAGATTTGAATAGTTCTTTCATACTGACCATCAGTCCGGGGATGAAAAGTGGTGCTAAACAAAGTGGTCCCCAATGCCCTATATAGACTTCTCCAAAAATGACCAACGAAATGAGAATCTCTATCTAACACAATAGAAACGGGCACACCATGCAGTCTAACAACCTGTTCAATGTAAAGCTCTTCCAATTTCTCCAAGGTCATCCCTATTTTGATCACCAAGAAATGTGCCAATTTAGTCAGCTATCCACAAGAATCCAAATAGCATCAAAACCCTTTAAGGTTCTAGGTAGCCTAGATACAAAATCCATGGAGATATGCTCCCATTTCCACTCAGGAATAGGCAATGGTTGCAAAGCCTAGCTGGTCTTTGATGTTCTATTTTTACCTACTGATAAGTTAAACATTGGGCCACAAACTAAGCAGTCTCTCTCTTTATGTTATTCCACTATACATCTTAGTACCCCTTGGAAGGACTGTGTAACTTGAAGAGTGAGCCTCCTCAAGGATCTATCTTCTTAACTTAACATTATCATGAACACAAATCTGATCTCCAAATCTCAATCAGCCATCCTCATGAATTTGAAACTCTGTTTTAGCACTAGACTTACCTCAAGCTTAATCTTCTAGAGTTGGAGGGCATCTTCTTGAGCTGCTTTAATATGATAAAAAAGAGTGGGATAAACTTGCAGACTTGCTAGTAAGGCACCCAGGTTATACACTCAGACCTTAGTCTCAAATCTTCTCAAATCTTCCAAAATAGGCCTCAAGATGAAAGCATTGTAATTGAAGCACAAGAGGATTTTCTACTTAAAGCATCCATTGCCATATTGGCTTTACCAAGATCATAGCTAATACTCAAATCATAATATTTGAATAATTCTAACCATCTTATCTATCTGATATTCAATTCTTTCTAAGTGAAAATATACTTTAACTCTTATGATCTGTGAATATCTCACAAGAATCCCCATAAAGATAGTGTCTCCAAATTTTAAGAGCAAAAATCATAGCTGCAAGCTCCAAATCATGAGTAGGGTAAATTACATTCATATGACTTTAGCTGTCGAGATGCATATGCAACAACCTTACCATCTTGCATCAACACAAAACCTAAACCCTTCCTGAAGGCATTACTATAAATAATATGTCCTTTACCACAAACGGGTAGGTTAAGGATTGGAGCTGAAACCAATCTCTTCTTCAATTCCTGGAAACTCTCCTCACATTCTTCTGATCACTCATAGTGAGTCCCCTTTCTAGTCAAGTTAGTCAAAGGTGCTGCTATATGAGAGAAACCTCCAATAAATCTTCTATAATAACCAGCCAATCCCAAAAAGCTTCTGACCTTAGTGACACTGTTAAGCTTCTTCCATTCCAAGACAGCCTCAACCTTCTTTGAATCCATGGAAATCCCTTCTTTAGTCACAACATATCCAAGAAAAGTCACATTATTAAGCCAGAATTCACACTTCTTTTGCTTTACAAATAATTTTTCTGTTCTCAAGGTCCCTAGAATAGCTCTGAGATGCTTTTCGTGCTCCACTTGGCTACTAGAGTTTATTAAAATATCATCAATAAATACCACCACAAATTGATCAAAGAAAGGCTTAAAAACTCTATTCATTAAGTCCATAAAAGTAGCTGGAGCATTAGTCAAACCAAAAGGTATCACCAAAAATTCATAGTGCCCATAATGAGTGCGAAAAGCTATCTTTGACATGTCTTCTTCTTTAATCTTCAATTGATGATAACCAAACCGAAGATTAATTTTGGAGAACACATGGGCACCCTGCAACTGATCAAATAAATTATTGATTTTGGGAAATGGGTACTTGTTCTTTACAGTTACCTTATTCAGCTCTCGATGATCTATACATAACCTCATACTCCCATCCTTCTTCTTCATGAACAGAATAGGAGCACCCCAAGGAGAGACACTAGATCTAATAAAACCTTTGTCAAGGAGTTTCTGAAGCTGATTTTTCAACTCATTCAACTTGGCTGGAGCCATTCTATATAGAGCCTTTGAAGTAGGCCATGTACCAGGAATCAAGTTGATAGAGAATTCGACCTCCCTATCTGGTGGCAATCTTGGAAGATCTTCTAGAAAAGCATCAGGAAAATCCTTTACCATAGGAATGTCCTCCAACAATTGATCTTTCACATCTACCACGGCTGCCAAGAATCATGTACACCCACTCTTAAATAACTTTTTAGTCAACATAAATGAGATTACTTGAGATGGAATACTAATCTTACTACAGAGAAAGAAAATTTTGGCTCTCCTGGCATTTTAAAGTCCACTCGCTTCTCTTGACAGTCCATTGTTGCATAGTGAGCAGCCAACCAATCCATTCAAAACATCACATCAAAATCTTGCATCCTCAAGACATGAAGGTCAACTCTCAAATATCTAATATGAAATAAAATTTCAAGGTATGTTTTTCATGAAGTATCAATCTTTTATGGAGTTATGTTCAAAACCAAGCAATAAACTTATATGTCCTTAAAACAAGAATTTTTTTTTGGAGGAGAAAAATAATGACAATAATAATAGTAAAGGTATTAATAATAATATACAAGTAAATAACAACTAGTGTCTCCTTTATAAAATTGGATACACAAATAATAGGTATTCCGAGTCACAAGCACATTGCCACACTTAAATCTAGTGGCCTTTTCACAAATACATGATGTCCCGAAGAGACCACAACACGAATATACCGCTACTTTGATGCCCATGAGTGGCAGCGAAGCCGGTTTCTCACAATCACATGTATATTGACATGATCATTGTTTAACTCCCAATGGTAGGGTCACAATACGAATCATGATGAAGACAACACAGTCAAAGCTCATAGAATAAAGTAAACCATAAACCACTCACACAAGAGATACCATAATTAAAGAATACATACATAATTTCTTGAAACAAAATATAGTTTCATATGAATATATGGCAAAACTTATTAATGATATATATATATATATATATATATATATTCATAAGCATAGTTTTCTTGATCTCAAATCTTGGAGTTACACGCATTTCACAAGTCACAAATATAATATCACATCATATCAATTAGATGAAAAATTCATTTTAAATGAATAAAATGTATTAAAACATTGTAATTTAAGAAAATAAATCATTTTAGCATATTAAAATATCACTTAGCACTAATGGGAGTTTCTCATTCTCTTACATGATGAGAAGAATACTAGATAGATCACAAATAGGAGTTTTAAAGCTCATCTGAACCTAAATTACTAAACAAAATCTCAATTACAATCCATAATTGCCTGAGCATGCTTCTAAATAAAGTAACTCAACATCATGCCTAACAACTTGCATTGGCCTTAATCTAATCATACTTGAGGATTAAACAAAATTTAAGTGAAGTTCACTCATCATATCAAAATATTAATTCATCATGAAGTTTTATTTCTCAAGTTTTAGAATTAACAAGATGAAAGGGATTGGCTTTTAAATCATAACCATCATAAATTTTAAGGAGTTGCTAATATTTAATAATAAATACATATTTCCAATAGAAATCAATAACCCTAAGCCAAACTATAAGAAAAGATTTAACATATATTTAACATATATAAATATCATCTTATCAAACTTTAACTTGATTCATGAATAATTGGATGCTAATTAGATCCTGAAGGTGATGGAAAAGAAAGAAAGAAAATTCATGTTTTAGATCAAGAGGATAAAGACAGTGAAAACTAATATTAAATATCACTTTGACCCAAAAAGAGGAGTATTATATTACCTAAATGTAGTGCTAGTCTTCTCCTCCTAGATCCTTGTGAACTTTTTGGCCAAAAATTTGTCGTTGATCCATCTTCTAATAGATCCTAATTTTCCTATATTCTCACCATCAAAACAAGACAAAAGAGAAGAAGATTAGGGCTATGTCATATAAAGGTATAAATTTACAAAACCCCCCTAGATTAGTAAGTTCTACACCTAAATCCAAAACCCTTTTTTTTTCCAGTTTTCACAGTTACAGACGCGATTAGTGATTGGCTCCATGAGAATTTGTGGCTTAAGATGTTATTTATTGACTTTATTGGAGGCTTTTTGGCATTCCAAGGTCCATTCAAATTGAGCTCCTCCTTTAAGAATCAAGTAAAATGAGAGACATTTTTCAAAGTTTTGAGACATAAATTTTCAAATAAACTACAACCTCCTAATTTGTCCATGAAGCACTTTTATGTTCTTTGGGGGTGGCATTTCTATAATGGCTCATGCTTTAGTTGGATCCACTTCAATTGCTCTACTAGTTACCAAGAAATAAAGTAATTTGCCTGACGAGACCCCAAACATGCAGTCCTTCGAGTTCATTCTTAGTTGATGCTCCTGTGATCAGTGGACTAATTTTAAGGCCCACACATGTCCCTTCATGCTTTAGGATTTGACTAGAATATCATCAACATATACCACCATGTAGTCATGGATTATGTTATGGAAGATCATTGTCAAGCCCATTAGCATGTTGCTTTGCATTCTTCAGTCTAAATGGCATGATCACGTAACATTAAGTCTCTTATGGAATAATAAATGAAATCTTTATGATTTTAAAAGGATTTCATCTTTTGAAATCACTCATGAGATTTGGAATTGCTTATTACATACTCATGAATGGGTTGACAAAATGAAAGCTTTGAAAATTTTGATGCTTATAAATCAATTTAAGTATTTCAAAATGCATTCTTTTGAATCTATTTTAGATATTCTTTCATGATTTACAAAGATTTTGAATGGCCTAAATTCATTAGGAAAATTTTATACTAATAAAAAAATTGTGAGAAAGGTTCTTAGTTCTTTGTTAAGCTCATAGGAGCCAAAGTTGATGGCTATTCAAGAAGCACAGGATCTCAAGACACTCCCACTTGAAGAACTCATAGGTTCATTATTAATCTATGAGATGAGCATCAAAGAATTGGGAATGGATAAGGAAGAAAAAAAGAAAAGAAGATGAAAAAGAGAAAAGACTCAAGGAAGAAGCAAGTAGGAACTAAAGAGTCATCCTCTCAAGCTCAAGAGAAGAAGAAGAAAAAGAAGAAAAGAAAAGAAAAGTATACATGGGATAGCACGGATGATTACTCCAAAAATCATAACCTCAACCTTCTCCTCATGGAAAAGGACTATGATAGTATTGAGGAGGAGGTATGTGATCTAAATTTTAAAGAATTTGAAGAAGCATTTAAGGACTTATATACTAGACATGAAAAATTACTTCATAAGTATTATTTTTTGAAAAACAAATTGGTTTTATTCGAAAGTGAGTTTGATATTTTTGAATCATCTACTAGTTCATATGATTATAAGAAGGACTCAGAACAACTTGAAAAGGAAAATCATGCTCAAAAGTCATCTAGAACTTCTTATGATTGCAATAATAGTCTTAATAAATTTCAAAAAAAAACGATTTGAAAAGGACACTTGAAATTTTATTTATTGGCAATTCTACTTTGAATATGATTTTAAAAAGCCAAAGAAATCTTTTAAGAAGATTTGGAATTGGTTTTATTTCCTCTTATAGATCTAAAGGAACCAAGTCTACTTTTGTGAAGTCATCAAATCCCAAAACTTTAAAATTGAAATGCAATTATTGTTGCCTTAACGGACATATCTTCACAAGTTGCCCAACCAAGAGAAATTCTTCTCTAAAAAAATTTGGGTAGCAAAGAGCATGATTTCTAAATATGTGGAATCCAAACAAGCTTAGGTTCTGATGATACAATGAACCTTTAAACTTGTTTAGTTTGGATCTAATAAGTTGGCCTGAAATTAAATCCAGAAAGAATCTATTATAAAGAGGTAACTATATTTTAGGAGATAATCATGTCAAATCTCATAAAAGTTAGGGATTCTATTCCTATAAAGTACAATCCATTACGATATAAAAAGAAGGTATCTCTATCTCTTTTACATAGGCTCACATACCCTAAATTTTATGATTCTTTTCTCTTTTGAATTCTATTATTCTTTTTCTCATCAAAGAATGATACTAACTTAAGCTTCAAATGGGCTGCCACACTCTACAGTGTGGATTAGCTCAATAAATTTCATATCAAGGAGTCTCTCAATTCAAAATCAATGGCGAGTTTGAGTCCATCAATAGTGGTATTTTCATTGAGAATCACTCACCACTTTGCTACAAATTTGAGAGATCACCAAAAAGCTTATGTCTGCTAATGGTACTCATTGTTGAAAGGCTTTGAGATCCATTTGTGATGAAAAAATTAGTGACCTAGATCCACCCTTCACTTTCATCCCAATTGCACCTTAAGCCTTAACACCCTCTACCTCTAACCCACCTTAGACCCCTTTGATGGTGATGATGAGATCACCATTGTCAAAATCTATACCACTCTTGACTACTTTGGCCTCAGTGTGGATTTGGATGAGATCAGTCACCTCATAGTAGAAAGTCAAACTCAAAGCTGCTACTACTTATGATCTCCTTGATGCACTATCAATAGGAGGCAAGCCCCAGCCGCCATTGCTTGATGCCCAATAGAGGCTCCTCCAATGTGCGAGTGAAAAATGAGGAAGAGAAAAGGTTGGAGATTGCTGAAGACAAGTAAGAAGAATTCAAGGCCAAAAAAAAAGGGTCATCTAATCTTACCTGTTATCTTTGATTTCTTTATCTTTTGTGTTTCTCTGCTCTCCTCCTCCCCTCAGTTGCAGGATCATCTCCATTGATTGCCAACTGCTTGGGTCACCTTGATGCCCTACCATCTGAGCAAGCCATTGCTTGCCAACCCCACACTATTGCTATTGTCTGGACTTTGCTATGGCCCTGGTCCAACTTTCTTGAATCTATGCTTCAACAAGCCACCACTAGCTCCTCATCCATCATGGTCATGAACTCTAATGATATCTAGGATAACACCCACCTATAATCTCATCAAGCGGGAGGAGCACTGCCATGTCAACAGAGCTAACTACCCCCTGCTACTCTGCCAAGCACTTGTTGGAGCCAACGAAGGCCTCTTGGATGGGCTTAGCTAATGACATCAGGCCTTCTTGATGCAAAAAAATTCTAGGTGAAGCTGGTGTGCCACTTGGTGCTCCACCACTCCAATCTAGTCGCAGGCTTAGTCACACTTTGTTTGGCCATTATCCCTGCATGTCACTGCCAACACCATCACCCGTACTCATGTCCGACCTTTGTCATATAGGCTATCACTTCTCTAGCATTCACCACAACTGGCCAACCTCTTGCACCCCTTGCCAAACAAGACAACACACCAACCCTTGATCAAGCTCCATCATGGCAACACACACCCCTGCAAGCTCTGCCTATCCATGAGCTCCACCTTCCTGTCGACTTTGCCCTTGTCACTAGCCCTTGCCACTACCCGCTGGACTTTACCTCTACCCATTAGCTTGTACCCAACATCACCTCCAACACCGTTAGTCACTACTAATGGCTAGATTCGGCAAAGATTTATCTAGATCTGGCCTAGATTCAAGAGAGCTAGGGCTTGGTCCTTGATTTGGTGGAGAAGAGAAACAAAGGGGGAAGGAAAATTTGGGAAGAAAGAGAAAAGTAAAAAAAGGTGGCCCTTGAAGGGGCCCATAAAAAAAAGGGGGCATGGGGGCCAATTGGCAAAGCAACCAGACTTGAGAAGTTGCAACATCCAGGGTCACCTTGAAAGCATAGAAATCCCTCAAGTTGCTTGACCAAAGCCTCACTTGAATGGCTTCATAAATTAGGTGCACTTATTCATCTTTATTTTTCTATAGTTCTATCATAATGATTGATTCTCTTTTCACCAATAGAAGGTTCATTGGTGAATATCAAATAGTACCAATCTTTTGAGATAGAAGTGAACAAGCATGGCCAATATTAGTCTCCTACAGTTTAGTCTCTAAGATGAGCAATGCAATCCTAAGCACAACCTCCTATAGTTTTGTCTCCAGGATGAGCAACTTGATCTTAGGCATTATTTCTTATAGCTAGGCCTCCAAAACAAGAAAATGCAATCCTAGGCATGACATCCTATAGTTCAATCTCTAGGACAAGTGATGCCTCCTTGGCACGACCTCTTGTAGCTCAATCTCCAGGACAAGTGATGTCATCCTTGGTTCAGCCTCCTACATGCCACTATTTATAATTCAAACTGCCACAACTTAGTACCCCATTGAAGGCCCGATTAAAGGTTATAGACCTAACTAGGGAGTAAAAGTAGTTCTATGATAAGGTACAGGCTTAACTGAATAGAATGTTGGTTCAAATTATCAACTTATCTGAAGATATACCCCAAGAAGAATATAGAGTTAACTCCACATACTGAGCCACAAGAACTTGATGCCTGGAGTTAGGGGGTACTGATGATACAATGAACCCTTGAACTAGTTTACTCAGGATCCAATAAGCCAACCTGAAACCAAATCCTAAAAGAGTCCATTATGAGGAGGTAATTATATTTCAGGATATAATCATGTTGAATCTCCTAAAAATTATGGATTTTATTTCTATATGGCACAATCCATTAAGGTATAAAAAAGGTATCTTTAATCTTTTACACAAGCTCATATGCCCTAAATTCTACGATTCTTTTGTCTTCTAAATTATAGTTTTTTCTTCTTCAAAAGAGATACCGACTTAAACTTTGAAGAGGTTGTCACACTTTGGTGATCCCCCTCATGATATGTCCATCTTGTAGGTCGTGCAGTGTGGATTGGCCTAGTGGATCTAATCTCAAGGAGTCTCCCTATTCAAAATAGATGGTGAGTTTGACTCCATCAATAGGTTTAAAAATTCTCTACTCCTTAAGCTATTTTTATTAAGGTAGAAATGACTCTTGTTTTTCAAAGGTTCTATCCTTTAATCATCCTCTAGCGTAGTTAGCTTAAGTAAAATTTTTGCTTTTAATCTTTCATAAGTTCTATTTATTATAATATACTATACTACTAATTCTCTTTGTATAGATAGATATTTTTGCTCTATAGCTTGTGAAGAGAGAGTTAAATTGATGACATCTCTATAAGCACCAAAGAATATTTTAATTACATGAGGTAATTCAATCTCTTTCAACTCTTTTAACTTTCCTTCAATGCAATGATCTTCACATGATTTTCTTACTTCATATGATGCTACTAGTACCATAGGAAGGGGGAGTGTTCATTTGTGTTTTGTTGATGTTTTAATTGAACCTTTTGGATGAGGTGTAGTTTTATTTCATTAGAAATGAAATTGGAGTTTTACAACTTGATTTGATGGAATTTTTTTGAAATTGAACAATAAGTTTTATTCTTTTACAAATTTTTCTCTCTATCTGTCCAATTTGGATGCTCGACCAGGATAGTTTGGATGCTTAAACATAGAAATTATTTTTTTGTATGCTCTCAGCTTTTGTTCTTCGGTCGCCCAATCATGGTAGTTTAGACAGCTAAAGAATCTTAGGATGACCAATTGGGTGATTAGATGATTGGCAGATCATCTACCCTCTATTTGCTATCTTTGCATGCTTGAACTTGGCTTGTTCAGAGGTTAGAATGTGAAATTTTTGACTTAAAATCTTAGGTGAGCACCTAAATTTCCTCATTTCTTCTTGTATGATCTATCTTCTCTAGCCTGTTAGTGATGCTAGGCTGCTTCTCTGGTGTTCCAATTGCTCCCCCAAGGCTTTCCATCCACTCTTTATCTTCATTCCTCATTTTTTCTTCAATTTCACGATGGCTCTTCACACTAAAACCACTATCTCCAAGCACAAGTGCTCCATAGCTTAAACCTCCAATGAGGAAGTTCAATTTTCTTCTTAGTTTTATTCCATAAATAATTTTACTCATTTTAGGCATTGATTTGCAAGTGTTAGGATCATATCTCCATGAATTATTAATATTGTAGCTTTTATTAACCTCTCCACCCTCTTTGTTGCCCAAGGGTGGCTTGACCTAGTATTCTCATGTGAGACTTACAATGAGGAGGATATGTGGTTTTTCCATTCTAATGCATCTTTTGACTATGGCTATATGACCCTCACATACTACTATTGAGATACATATATTACCCTTGAGTCTAATACCTTAGGTTTGACCTTAGGATTTTCCACTGAGGGGGAAGAGGTCATCTTCACTCAGCAATAGTCCAATGCATATCTTCTCCTCGAATTCTCTAAGACTATTCAAAGAGTTTTCTAGAGAGAACCATGCATAGGCCCTGCACATGATAAAGGCTTTGGTCTCTAACCTCCTTCTTAAATTCTATGTCATCCACCATTGTGATAAGGTCTTCTATATGGAGTTATTTTTTATTTACTACATTCTAATCAAATAGTTAGTTAACCTTCCCTATGACATCTTTTATCACACGACCTAGCACATCCTACACTCCACCACTATCCTTGCATACCCTAGCATTATCACTTATATTTTTCACCATTTCAAGGTAGTCTCCACCTCTGAGGATCCACTTCATTTCTATATCCCTCCTCAGACCTTCACTTGAACCTTGCTTCACCGCATGAGGTTTATCCCATAGGAGGATGATGATACCATCTAAATGAGAGACTCGGCACCCACCACAAGCCAAGTTTGAGAGGTCACCCCACTACTGCTAGCACTAGTGTAGATAGTGCTAAGGTTAGAGCTACTCTTGAGGCTAAGGATGATGGATCCTTTCAACAATCTATTAATCAGTGGCTGGATGAGCTGACTGAGTGATTGATTTGACTCAAGGGGATAGTTAAGATTACGGAGCATCTAGCTAGTCTTGAGGGTCCCTGCAAACCATGGAGCATCTAGACTACCTTGAGGGGATGCTGACCACCTTCATGGATCATTTTTTGTTTTGATGATGGTTTTTGTGCTCTTGTATGATCTGTGATGATGGTTTTTGTGGATGATTGGTGGCTTGTGACTTAATTTTGGACTCTTATTTATATTTATGGCTATTATTTTACTCTTTTGGATTTTTATGTTATATTATGGATGTGGATGTTTTTGTTATATTATGGATGTACATTATCTTGTGGATGCTTATTTTGTTATTTCCCTATGTATGGCCCTTTTTGTTGATGCCAAAAGAGGGAGAAAGATAATAAGAGGGAGTCTAACTTTTGTATTCAAAATTATTAAAATTCTTGTATAATGTAAAGATTCTTATTTATGTTATGCATGATGCTAGTTGTTAAAATGCTTTAAATGTAAAATTTCCTTTAGCAAACTAGATTATTTATTCTACACTTCTAAAGATTTGTTATCATCAAAAAGGGCAGATTATTGTCCTTTATAGTTTTGGCGATGAACAAATGTTGTATTTGATTACATCTTGAGCATGTTTAGCTAGTAGCCAAGTCAAGCTTGAAATGAAGATCAAGGCTGTTCAGAAGCCTCAAGTGTAAATGGACTTGAAGAAAATATTCAAGATGAGGCATGATGGTAGATCAATGGATGGAACTTGATGAATTAAACATGGCTTGAAGAAGGCTCAAGAGATCAAGTCAACTCACTAGGTTTAGAATTTTTATTTATTGTTTTGCATCGAAGATTTGCAATTTGAATTCTTAGTTTAGAGCCTTAGTTAGCACTTAAACTTATCTTGGAATGCCTTCCTTAGCCTATTACTTTTATCTTAAGATAAGTTATGAGATGATGTCAAATAGGGATTAAGTTGCAGCAAACCAACTATATTCCTCTATCAATTTCGGATGCCCAAACTTCAAAATTCAGATGGCCAAATATAGAAAATAACCTCAAAACTACTAACAACTTTGGATGCCAAAACCTCAGGTTTGGATGCTTGAAGATCAGAAGCTATATCTTCAGGATTTTTAGGTTCTGAGATCGATGCTCCGATACAAGTTTTGATCTCCTGAGCCTAGCTTGTTTGGACTCCCGAACTTGATGACTGGATGTTTGAGCCCTTGGCATCATCTGTAACAACTAGTTCAATTTGGCCATTGGGATATTTTGGATGCTTGAAATTTATGGTCCAGATATCTAAACATGACAAAGAATAGTCAGTAATGGCTAGTTCTCTCCTCAATGAGTTTTTAAGTGCTTGAAACTTGTTTCAATTAGAACTTTTATATCTTTGATTATCTCTGAGAGAAACAAATAGGTTTTCACAATCATCTAGCCTCCAAGTGCTCTAAGCTTTGATTTTTCAACTTTCATATCTTTTAGCCCTTGTACTCTTCTTGAAAGGCTATTGTAGAGAGGCAAAATTTTATCTCATTTTTATCTTCCTTGATTGTGAATACTCATAGGGTGTTATGTGTGTGTAAGAGACAAATCTCTAGTGTAGGAGTCCGCTATTGCTTAGTTGGAGCAATAGTTGTAGGGTGTGACTTTACCTAAAGGAAGCGACACTCACAAGTTGTGAGTTGGTGCAAAAGCTTAGCTTCACCTTAAGAAGTGACAACTCTAGTAAGAGTCCCAAGTCCTCAAGATCGAGGCAATGACCGTGGAGTAGGTGTGGTTGATTGTCGAACCATGTAAAATCACAGTGTCATCTTTACTTTTCTCTTTTCATTCTATAGCATTCGTGATTGATTTCTTGGTTGTGGACTTGTGATTCTGCCATTGATTTGTGAATTGGTTTTCAATCTTTAAAGTAGTTATTATTATTATTAAACCTAATTCACACCCCCCCCTCTTAGGTTGTCATTTTGGACTAATAAATATATAATTAAGTTATGCCAAACCAACAAAAACTGGCAAACTAAAGAGTTTCAATGATTAGGAGATTAATAGCTTGCAAACATGAAACACTAAGCTCTACTTATACCTTAACCTCTAAGCTCAACTACCAAATTCCATTAGTACATGTTATCACCCCGATGATATGATATTAAAATAGTGGAAACAAATACCTATAAGCCAAATAGATAATCTAATAGAAAATTGAATATCAATCCCACAAACAATCATAATAGCATTACATGTAGACTCCAAAATACCATCTCTATTTCTTGGATGCAAAAAATGACATAAGATGAAACTTTCAAGTAAAGGCTTAAGAACCTAAAGAGAAAAATCAAGAATAATTAATGCAAAATAGTACAAGTAACATAATGGTTTGCCTAAAAATTTGATTGGCTCAAAACCTAAAATTAGGCACAGTAGAAATAACAAAATTTTGAATTGCAAACACACCATAAACTACTTATAGCATACACAAAAATCAATTACCCATCATTAAAAAAATAATAAAAATTTACCTACTACAAGAAAAAAGAACCATTTATATTGAATCTAAGGCTTGTGGGATTAGTTTTGGCAGTTTGGAGTAGCGAAGATCCTGGGAGTGACCTCGATGCACAAATTAGAGTGTATTTTAATTCAATTACATATCAGGTGTTGTGAGAATATTGACTTTCAATAGACGCAAGCTCCTATTATTAGTTACCCTAATAATTATTAGCAATCTTCTAAAGTAAGAAATCTAGTTAATAAAATAGAGACACAGGAAAAAAAAGAAAAGAAAGCATTCAATTAATTTTAAAAAATGATACATGACTTAAGTAAGAGTATACCCTCACTTTATAATGAAATTCAACATGGAATTATAAAAAACATGAAAGAAGTAAAGAGAATGAAAGAGTGGAGAAGAACCTCTAATGCATACTGTTATCCCACACCTGTGACTTAAGGGTATACCCTTACTTCACAATGAAATTCAATATGGAATTATAAAAAATATGAAAGAAGTAAAGAAAATAAAAGAGTGGAGAAGAACCACTAATGCATACTGCTATCCCACACTGTAAACTGGACCACATGGCATCTTCACTTGGATGGGTCCTAACTCAATCTTTGGTAGATATTGATGGCGCCATCCAATGGATCATAGATGGAGAATGAGGGGTGAAGTATTTTCATTGGCCAATAAACCATGGTGACAACTTCATAAGTTTAAAGCATTTCTATTAGCCAATAATCCATTGGTGATAAGTTCTTGGTTTGAAGTGTTTTCATTAGCTGATAAGACATTGGTAATAACTTTATTTGATTTGAAGTGTTTTTGTTAGCCAATAAGGCATAGGTGATAACACTTTTTATTTGAAGTGTTTTTATTAGACAATGTGACGTAGGTGATAACTCCTTTAATTTTGAAGTGTTTCCATAGCCAATGAGGCATAAGTAATAACTTCATTGATTTTGAAGTGTTTTCATGACCAATAAGGCATAAGCAATAATTTTTTTAAGTTTGAAGTGTTTCTATAGCCAATGAGACATAAGCAATAACTTCATAAGTTTAAAGTGTTTCAATAGCGAATGAGGCACAAAGAAAAACTTTATTAATTTGAATTGTTTCTATAGCCAATGAGGTGTAAACAATAACTTTGTTAATTTTGAAGTGTTTGTATAGCCAATGAGGCATAAGTAATAACTTCATTGATTTTGAAGTGTTTATATAGCGAATGAGACATAAACAATAACTTCATTGATTTTAAAGTGTTTCTATAGCCAATGAGGCATAAGTGATAGCTTCATTCATTTGAAGTGTCCTATAGCTAATAAGACATAAGCAATAATTCATGAGTTTGAAGTGTTTCTATAGTCAATAAGGTATAAGTAATAACTTCATGAGTTTGAAGTATTTCTATAACTAATGAGTCATAAGTAATAACTTTATAACTTTAAAATATTTCTATAGCCAATGAGGTATAAACAATAACTTCATTGATTTTGAAGTGTTTCTATAGCCAAGGAGGCATAAGTTATGACTTCATTGATTTGAAGTGTTACTATATTCAATGAGGTGTAAACGATAACTTCATGAGTTTGAAGTATTTGTATAACTAATGAGACATAAGTAATAACTTCATTGATTTTAAAGTGTTTCTATAGCCAATGAAGCATAAGTTATAACTTTATAGGTTTAAATTATTTCTATAGCTAGTGAGGCGTAAGTAATATTTCATTGAATTTGAAGTGTCTCTATAGCCAATGAGGTGTAAACATTAACTTCATTAATTTTGAAGTATTTTTATAGCCAATGAGGTATAAGTAATGACTTCATGAGTTTGAAGTATTTCTATAGCTAATGATCCTCAAGCAATATCTTTATTGATTTTGAAGTATTTCTATAGCTAATGAGATATAAGTGATAACTTCATTAATTTGAAGTACTTCTAAGCCAATAAGGCATAAGCAATAACTTCATGAGTTTGATATATTTTTGTAGCCAATAAAAGTCTAAGCAATAACTTTATTGATTTTAAAGTGTTTTTATAGCCAATGAGGCATCAACAATAACTTTATTAATTTTAAAGTGGCATTACCCACTACTTATGAAGTTGGGCATAGCCTTGGAGTACTGCAAAGGGCTTTTGTAGTACATCCAATAAGACTCAATTTGATCCAATTTAGTTTTTATTTGAACTAGTTTTGGTTTAGGTCTGGATGGTAATATTACCCATTATTTGTAGCCTTGGAGCATTGCTAAAGGTTTAGCATGTCCAATAGGACTCAGTCTGATCCTATTCAGTTCCATTCATATTAATATGGCTCGAGTTTAAGTTTGACTTAGATTCACTCAATTTGGATCTTAGGTCTAGTTCAATTTGAGTTTCAATCCCTCTATTTGATCAATTTAGGTCTATTCAGTAGTCCATTTAAGTCAATTTAGTTTTGTTCATTTGTTCCAACTGAGTTTAATGTAATTAAGTTACTTTAAGTCAATTGATTTGTGTTAATTGACCTAGTTTGAGACCCCTCAAGCTATCATCATGATGCTTTTGCATGTCCGTAAGCTAGCCATAATTTTAAATTGGCTTTAGGGTGAGGCTATAAGTTGGCCCTAAGTTAGATTAGTTATTAGGCAAAATCACATGCTAGCTCTAAACTATTTGACTTTCGGATAAGACCATAGGCTAGTCTTAAGTTGGATTGGTTATCAGGCGAGACCACAGGCTGAATCTAAATCATTTGAGTTTCAGGCTAGATCGCAAGCTAGCCCTAAGTCAGATTAGTTGTCAGGCAAGAACACAAGCTTGCACTAAATCATTTCACTTTTGGGTAAAACCATAAGCTAATGCAAAATTGGAGTGGTTGTCGAGCGAGACTGCAAACTGGCTCTAAATCATTTGACTTTTGTGCAAGACCACAGGCTAGCCCAAAGTCAAATTAATTATTGAGAGAGACCATAGACTGGTCTTAAACTATTTTGTTAGGATATTTTATTTTTTTTGTTTTGTTTTGTTTTATTCTTATTCTTGTTCTCATTCTCACTCTAATCCTCATTGTCATGCCAAGAGGTTCTCATTATCGATTCTTCTCCAACACGATGCTATGGTGATGAACGATGTTGTGAGTGGCCCCAATAGTAGAGTTTCATCGACATTCTAGACCGCAAGTGGTTGCGTTGTTGGTGGAGATTTCGCCATCATATGGAGGGTTGTGAGTGGCCGTAGTATTATTGGAGATCCACCATCATACAAAAGGTCGCAAGTGATCCCAATGTTGGTAGAGGTCCACCATCATATAGAGGGCCACGAGTGGCTATGGATGATGGTGGAGATTTGCTAGTGCAAAGCCACATATTATCACGGTATTAATGGACATCTGCCATCATACGAAAGGCCATGGGTGGCTGCAGTGTTAGTGGAGGTCTACCATCATATGAGGGGCTGCTGATAGCTACAAATGATGTTGGAGTTTTGCCAATGTGAAGCCAAGGATTGTCTCCATGTTGATGGAGACCCACCAACATATGGAGGGCCATGGATGGCCATGGTGTTGGCAGCGATCCATCGTCATACAAAAAGCCATGGGTGACTGCAATGTTAGTGGAGATCCATAGTCATATAGAGATCCATGGGTGGCTACAGTGTTGGTTAAGATTTGTATCATATAGAGGGCCATGGGTAGCTATGACATTGGTGGAGATCTACCAATGCAAAATCATGGATGGCCACAGTGTTGATGAGCAACGAACAGAGCCCCATGATAGGGTTTTGATGCTCGATTCTTTTAGGTTTGATCATCCGCAATCAAGCTACTAAAAGCATGCAATGATTGATCGAGAACAAAGCCATGGGTGGCCACAAGCCTTGAGGAAAATGGGGCAACAATAGCAAAAAGGTGCGAGAAAATAAATACCTCACAAGAAACAAAGATAAGAGGAGATGATGAAAGAAAAGATGAAGAAAGGAATGAAATCTTACATCCTTTTGATCCCTTGTTGATGTCTTCTTTCTCTTCTCCTAGATGTCAAGATCTTCCTTAGAACTTCTTCTTTAATTCGTACAAAATTTGCTCAGGAATTGTCTATCAATTGTTATGAAATTTGTGTGTCCTAACCCACTTTTTATAGGACTTTGAGAAGATCTCTAGCTTTGGTTATTAGGATTTGATTGGCATATTTGATGAGTATTCTCTTTCCATGAATCCCATATTTGAATCTCAAATTGATATTCTCCAAGATTATACCTTCTTTGTCAAAAAATCAGATTGATTTTGATGGATTTTAAGAAGAATTTCATTTTCATTTCTACAAATCATGATAGAATTGGCCATCTGATTGGGAACTGAACATTTGACAGCAGGTAGTGTTCACACAGTTGGACAATATTAAACATCTAGTTGAGAATTGAATGCCTGACTATGCACAGGAGTTTATATAGCTAGATAGAACCAAATGACCAGTTGAGAATTGAGCGTTCAATTGCAACTTAGTTCAGGTTTTGGGGTGGATTTTTTAGTCCTTTTCTATTCCAAGTTGGTCTTAGTCACCCTAAATCAAGCTCAAAGTCCAATTCTAACTCGAAGTTGGGGTCAAGTTACAAAAACTACCTAAACAAGGCTCTCTTAATATCACAACAAACTCCATATAAAAAAAAATATTGTCACTGCAATAGTTAACCTTAAAGGCAGCATTTCTTTAGCACCACTAGAAGACAATTTAGCACTAACACAAATTTACCAACACTATTTTATGATGCAAAAAGATTGTCACAATAGTTTTAGTCATGAAGAATTCCAGTGCCAAAAAGCACCCCCAAAAATCTACACCGGCTCTATTCGAGGCGTGGTGAAAGCACCAAAAAAAGAACAACTTTTCCAGTGATTTGAACCCTAGAACCATCAAAGAGTTATAAATGCTATACTATTATTTAGAACCATTAGTACTTTTAGTGACAAATAAATTTTAGTGCTGCTAAATATTTAGAATAGTATGGTACTATACTCCTAGTGCCACCATAGTTTTATTTCCCCCATTCTGTTATTTTATGCCAAGGAAATCTTAAGACTTATGGCGGTGGTATATTCATAACGTTACCATAAATTTAAAATCTTCTAGCACCTGTATGTTAATTTAGTGTCAATAAAGATGGCTTGAAATATGTTTTTATAATAATTAATCAAAACATAAATTCTAAATATAGATAAAGTAAATGAAAACCTCAAATTATATGAAATACAATTAAAAAATACCAATGGCATGGATAAAAATTATTTACAACCTTGAATACAATTGAACATCATGAAATACAATGAATGAATCTTCAACATAAATCATCCATAGAAAAAGCAAAAGCATCACTTTGCTTGTTCTGCTCCCAGTCACCATCTAGTACTTGGTCTCCTCCTCATAAAGGTCTAATTAAAAATAATGATACATTAATAATTTAGTTAAGCAATAAATTCATATGAGTAAAAAAAACTAACAAACCATAAGAATCTAATTTGACAGAAGTAAAAGAAAAAATGCAATAATAAATGTAATTAAATAGTGTAATACTTTGAAAAGTGCTTGTGCCTGTGCCTAGGTTCCCACTACCTTACCCAAATCCCCACACCTATACCTGAGTCCCCACCCACATGCCCAAGTCATGACTTCCATACCCATGGTTGTGCTAATATTTGTGCCCAAGTCCCTACCCTTGTGCCCAAGTTTCTATGTCCATGACCAATACCCCACTATCATGCTAGTGCTTATGCCCATGTCCATGTCCATGTCCAAGTCCCCACTCAGTGACCAAGTCCTAACTCCCATCTATGTGCTTGTATCTGTGTTTTTTGCCCAAGTCCTCACTCTTGTGTCGAAATCTCCACCCGCATGCCCAAGTTCCCACCCTGATGTCCGAGTCCCAACTTTTGGCCTATGCTTATACCCATGCCCATGCCTAAATCTCCACCCTATGCCTAAGTCTCCATCTCAGTATCCAAATCCCTACTTTTGGGTCCATGCTTGTGGTTATTTCTAGGCCCAGTTCCTCACCCCCCACCCCCCCTCCCCTCGCTTGTTCATGCCTAAGTCCCTCACCCCATGCCTATGTTCCCACCCTTGTGTCCAAGTCCTGACTCTTGTGCCCATGCTTGTGCTCGTGTTCATGCCTAAGTCCTCACCTCTATGCTCAAGTTGCCACCCCTATTCCCAAATCCCCAACCTGTGCTACAAGTTCTATTTTATGTTAACTACCATATGCCACAAGACTATTAACCTAACATCAAGAGATGAAGACCATGAACCATTTGTGCCTTCCTCTATAAGAACACCCCACTTATCATGTTGTAGAGGTGTAATGAGTGAGCAAAATTGAGAAACTCTAATTGAAACATTCCCCAAAATAATAAACCTTATAAAAGGAGCATATACAAATCTTCATGAGGATGTTTTCTATGAGCATATTAGGGAAATATTGTTAAACCAAATGAAACTATAACAATAGCATTGATGTGTATTACATTAGAGTAAACAAAATATACTAGAGTAGCTTCAAAAGTGGAAGGATCTCCTTCAGAACCAACTTGACTATTGCCACCCTCACCTTGCTGTTAGGTTGCAGCACTCAGAACCTTGTTAATTAGCCACAAAAAAATTGTATTACTTTTACAAAAAAATAATACATATATACTAGCAATACAAAGTAGACAAACAATGATTTGATCCATACCTCATTCTTAACTAGATATCCTAAAGAATCCTATGGGATAGACCAAGACATGGTATGTGGATAATGTTCGAACATCTCCTTCCTAAACCTCTCAATTTTGGAGGCTACCTCAACTTGGTTCATAGTCTATATTTGACTTTAGCTGTAGAAAAAAGACTCACCTTGTGATGCTTTGGATGATGAGTCAGAGAGAGACATAGGTGTTTGCCTTATACCAAAGGCCGCAACTGGCCACATTTATTATGACCAAAAATTTGATCATAGATTTTATTCTAGGTGGCTGTATCCAAGGTGGAGTCCCCTGGCATACTCTACCTCAGCTAAGAGTTCTTTTCTTATAATATGAGCAATAAGAATGTTAACGTGATTTCATTAGAGTAAATATATAAAAATATTAAGTTAAACACTCACCGTTGTTGTTGCAGAGGCCACGTTAATTGGTTGTCCATCCATCTTGGTATGGGAAATGAGGAACACCTTCATCTTGGAAGATTTAGCTCTAGTTTCCTTCCAAGCTGCATGGGGTAGTGTTATTAGAAAGTAATGAAGTGAGTGGAGGAGATTACATATTTAATTTGCTTTAGATGAAGAACATACCTCAGCCCTCAAGTTGGCGTACTCTTTGTGCTCAAGAGAGTGGCTCATCTTCTATACATTTTGGTGCCTTCAGCTTTCCTTGTTCAGTTTCTAGAAAAAGAAGAGAAAATTGAAAGGTAAATAGAATCAATCATAAGCCAATTCAAACACATGCAACAAAGGGGAGAGGATATCCTTTGTTCACCAATATCTGAATTTGGGTAGGTGGCAAGTCTCTCCAATTCATTCTTGAAGGGCATAAAGTGTTTCTTCTTCATGTCAGCCTTCTAGTCTTGCCATCACTTGGCTTTTTTCACTATACCCTCCAAGTTGGTATTAGTTTGAACACACAAATAATAGAAAAGTTAGAAAACATACAAAATGCTATGAATATAATAATAGGACTAGTTCCTTCCTTTTATACAACATAGCCTGCTAGTTAGTGAACTTCACCAGCAACTTGTTCCCATCTTCCACAAAAATCCCCAGGTGCATCTAGAGCCTTCCCAAGTTTTCACCAATGACTTGGTTGTGGTGGTTGATGGTGAGAAGCAATTTGAACTTGGCCCACAATGGGTCCTAGATGAAGAGGCTATAGAACCTAGGGCTGAAAAAAATAGATATCAAACTGTAAAGTTGGAAATATAGAAAGTAAGCTTTGACATTGATAAAGTTAGCTTTGAGTATTATACCTTCTTTGTTAGGAGGTACATCTTGATCTTCTTGTGGCAAGGGTGGGGGGTGCTATCTCTAGTGGAGTCCAAGTCAAAATCTCTATCAAATGAGAACATGGCCTCCAACCCTAGGTCCTCGATCTAGGTGTGAATGTACCATGTTAACCTAGAAACAAAAAAACATATTTACAAATAATTATTTATATATTACAATATAAGTATTGTTAGATAGCACATAAGCATTAACCATACATTGTAGATATTAGTAGCAAAGCCACCATTAACCATAGCATCTCCAAATATTGTGCAAGCATTTCATTTTTTGGAAGGGATTGAACCCAAAACCTATCAAAAGCTAAGCCTAACTAGGTGTTGCAGATGTTAGCAGCAAAGTCAAGGTGATGTTGGTTGAACACCTTCCACTCGACCCTATCTATTAGATGCCTCAGTGCCCCATCAATTACACAACCTTCAGCATGCCATCTCATCTATGGTATGGTCATTTCTGATATAAATAATTATTGTAATCTTTGCTTCAGAGGAAAATAGCATATAATGTTTGCAAGGATTTTCCTGACCTTCTAATTATTGTTGTTGCTCTAGATAGCAAAATACTGATACTGTGGTAATTCACAATGCTTGCAACATATTTCTGATTTACTTTCAGTTCTATAAAATATACAATTATTTAGACATGCATGAATCTTTGTGTATTTGAGGTCTAGATCTTTTACAATATTCTAAGCTGCCATATATAAACTTGGAAATGAAGGTTGCTCATGGAACACCTCTTTCAATGTCTCCAATAATATATTGAATGAGTGGTTGCTCCATTAACACTTGGACTTCATGATCAACAGTCAAATGATCAATGATAAGAATGTCAAGTTCTTCCATCTTGGATGCAACTCATTATTGGATTTATTGAGCATTTTGTACAATTTTTTACCATCTCTATCACAACCCTTGCTTGGCATTTTGACATTAGTAACCAGTGTGTCTAGAGAGAATCCAAGGCCCCCAAAAGAATCACAAATCAATCTGTCAATGTCATTCCCCTTGTTGTTGGTTGGCTAGACATTAACTACTTGATATGTTGGGTCCGACCTCTTCAAATACCATGGTTCTTCTTCATGGAATGCGTAATTAGTATAATGCACATTCTACCCTCCCACCATTACATGTTCATACACTTTTTGCCTTGTCCAATTATGTGTATTCATATAATCTATACATAGATACTATATTTTTTGACATGGTCTCTTGCTCATATAGGCATAGTTCAGAAATGCATTTACTCCCTTAATATATTGGTCATCTAGTTTGTTCTTTATCTTGATCTAATTTTTTTGCATATCTATTGAAAATGTGTAATTTTCATTCCAATGCTCTGTATATACAAAAACATCATCGATGACCAAATATATCTTTTATTTTATTAAATAAAGATTGATGTAAAAGAGGGATTACATGCACAACCTAAAACTGATGATCATATACATCGAAGAAGTGGAACCAGGTGATCTCATATTCTCAAATTTAATATCATGGTAGTAGATGGGCAAAAGTATACATCTTATGCTATGAAGAAATAGAGGGAAACAAAGAATTACAATCTGATTATACTACAACCAACTGCGGTAGTTATTGAAAATTGGTAGAAGCCTACAAAATTAGTTCTTTCTTCACTATTTTTGTTCACATAAAAAAGTGCATCATCACATCAAGTGAATCAGGATTTTTAAGAGTCTAAATCAACCTACTTCTCATAGTTAAAAGATTATACTTGAATCATCATGCCAATCCAAAATTTTTAGACAATTAGAAACCTTTAATAAAATTCATATATATTATGGTTCTTTCTTTAGTTGTAAATGAAGCAAATAGCAACCTATGGTTTCATAAAGACTCTCAAGACCAGGTTGAATGAGATTCTTATGAGCTTATATTTCACACAAGAGCACAAGTGATTCAAATCAAATGCAGAATGAATAGAACTTCCTCGATGTCCAAAATCATCTAAACTAATGACTTCTTAGAACTTTCTCTTTCAGGATTGATGCTGCCAACTAAGCTTCAATTTCAACATGATATAAGTATTTCCATAATTGTGAAGGCAACAATTCAATCTTAAAATAAGTAGAATATAGTGCTTCATGGGCACTATCATTTTGTTCCTACTCTCCTCAATTATAAGATAAATTTCTAAATTATTTCCCTAGATGATAATCATTAACCAACTTTCTAAACCAAAACGACAAAGTATTACAATAATGATAATATGAATAGAACATAGAAAAGTGCATACTACAACATTATTGACCATTTTTAGTGCTAATTAGCACCCTTAGGAGTCAAATTAGTGCTGAAAAAGTTTTGCTAGCACTAATTTGCGGCACTAAAAAAGTGTCATCTTGAGTAGCATCATGAATAGTTGTCAAAGCCAAGCCTTCTTTTTATAATATCAACATATACTATATACAATTATATTCAATATGAATAATATAATCAATACATAAAATATAAACGATTTAATACAAATATCAGCGGTAAATACAGATACAAATATAATCTCCACTAGAGATTAATACAAAAATTTTGAAAAATTCATTTAAGAGAAAAAAAATTTAAAGGTTGCAAAAAAGATTGATACTCAAGGATGCTAATCCAAAAATATGAGCATGAGACTCTAATACCAATTGTTGGTCCACAATGATAACCTTTAAATATAGGAAAATTTTGGTTTTGTGAGAAAAAAAAATTATTTTGGAGAAGATCAAATTTCCAATATAGTACAGCAAGATAAATACTCATGGAACTCAAGAAATTTCAAAACAATTTCATAAATTCATAATTGTAATAAATATAAGTAAAGATCAGGAATGAATCTACCATGATTTTTATATGGTTCAAAAACTAGCCGCTCGTACTCCATAGCTTCTACCACACTCTTGAGGACTTTAATTACTCTACTAGTGATGTCACTTCTTAAAATAAAGCCAAACATTCATATCTACTTGTGATCCGCAAGTGTCACTTCCTTTGGGTGAAGCTATGCCTGTTGCTTCCTTAGGGTGAAGTCAAGCCCATACAAATATCAAAGACTTTCTACTCTTAAACTCCAAACAACTTTAGAGTATTTACAAGTGAAAAAAGATAAAAGATGATATAATTAAAGCTCAATACAAGTTATCTCAAAAAGGAGGATAAGGGCTAGAAGATTTGATATGAAATTGATAGTTTAGAACATTCTTGGTCTAGTAGATTTAGGGGACTTTGATCTCTTCTTCTCTATGATAAATATGAAGTTGTAAAAACTTATCTAGAGAAGGCCAACCATGCCTATTTATATCTTATGGATGAAAATTAGTCATTGGAGGTAAAATTTCACAGCTGGCTTCTCTCCAATAGTAAAAAAGCTAGATGTTACTTGCACAAAAATTTTGAACCAAACGACCGATTAATAGAATCTACCAGTTTTGATTCACCTAAAGTGGGCAAGAGATATTATGCTCCCCCATACTCTAACATTTTCCCCACTATTTAGAGTAATTCTAATATTGTCATATTTTTTCCCCTTATTATCATCAACAGAAAACACACAAGTGAAAGTAAGGACATTAAGTAAAGAAAAAAAATAGCAAAGGCCCAAAAATATTTCTACTAATATCATGCATCAAGAGATATGAAAAATTGAAGAATGAGTAAGATATTTCCAATCAACTAGTTTCAAAATAATAGTTGACCAAAAAACAATGGAATCAAGATTTGAGGCAATAAAGGCCCTGTCGTGAACTATGCATATATGGGTTTAAAAAATACTTAAAAAATTATAAAATTTCTCCCTCTATCTATGATACTGAAAGAATAATCAATCGAGTAAGGACTCAAGAAAAAGCTTCAAGAGAGATTAATAAAAAAATTTTGAAAAAATTATTTAATAGCAAAAATTCAAAGGTTGTGAAAAAGATCAATACTCAAGGTTGTTAATCCCAAAGCATGAATATGAGACTCTAATACCAATTGTTGGTCAACAATGACAATCTTTAAAGAGGGAGAAATTGGGTTTTGAAAGAGAAATATGGTTTTGGAAAAGATCAAATCCCCAATATAATACACTAAGATAAATACTTATGGAACTCAAGTAATTTCACAACAATTTCATAAAGTCACAAGTGCAATAAATGCAAGTAAAGAGAAGCAATGAATACACCATGGTTTTTATGTAGTTTGGAGACCACCCACTCCTACTCCACTAATCCTACCTCACACTTGAGGATTTCAATCACTCCACTAATGATGTCACTCCTTGAGATAACACCAAGCCTTTACATCTACTTGCAATCCACAAGCATCTCTTCCTTTAGGTGAGACCACACCCATCACTTCCTTAGGATAAAGCCACACCCATAGAAATGATATTGCTCCAACTAAGCAATATCTACTCCACATCAAATATTTTATACTCTTATACTCCAAATAGCCTTGGAATGTTAACAAGTCGAAAAAGATAAAGGATGACACAATTAAAGCTAACTACATTTTCTCTAAAAAAGGAAGATAAGGGCAAGTAGATTTAATATGAAATTGATAGTTTAGAGCATTCTTGCGCTAGTAGGCTTGGGAGACTTTGATCTCTTCTCTCTAATAAATGTGAAGTTGTAAAAAGTTATTTACAAAAGCCTAATCATACCTATTTATACCTTATTGGTCAAAATTAGTTATTAGGGGTAAAATTCCATAGGGGACTTCTCTCCAACAATAAAAAAATTAGCCATTAATCATACAAAATTACAAACTAGACTATCAAAGATGGTTCACACACTCTCATTCACTAAAATCCTGAGTTGAGTCACCTGCTTGGCTGTTTGTTGTACTAGGTCCTCTAAATATGCAAGCTTTGTTGCAAAATCAACCTCAGATTCGATGGATGAGGCATGTGAAGGTCCTGTGCATCTATGATCTTCTCTCGGGCTGCACTCTGTGGCATCAATCTCGGCCTCCTCATTTTGCTCATCACTACCCTCCACCCGAATCCAAGAACCATCGTGCAAGGAAAAGCCCATTCAAAAGAGAGTGATGCAAGAGAAGGTATCAGTGGATGTGTAGGAGTGGGATAGAGAGGGTCATGCTGAGGAGTGGGAGCACCAAAGTTTTGAAGAATATAGGTGATGATGCTAGGAAAGCTGAGGGTGACATGAGAGTGTTAGATATAATGGCTCATATGGTGGATCATGATGTAAGATAAACATACCATGCAGCTAGTCAGGATACTATAGATAAGATATATTTCAGTGAATGAGACTTCATTTCTATTACCACCTTTGGAACGGATGGTATAAGCAAGAATTTGATGAAGAACATGGGCTCTAGGTGGGATGAGAGGAGACTATAGCTTCTGCATGGCCTCACCCCAATTTTCGTTAAAGATAGTCTTAACAAATTACTTGTGAGAGGAAATTTAGTCAAACCTCAGTGGATAAGAATCAGTCTTTCCCCTATAGCAGGGATACCAAGGATAGAGCCTTGGATAATAGGAGTCAGAGACATATGTCTATCACCATAGGAAGTATCAAAAGTGTTAAAGTTTTTATCAAAGTTAGCATTCACATAGAAAACTTGGACATCATAATCATAGTGGGTTTCATGTCTAGTTAAAAGGGTTGTCCAGCCTTGAGCATCAAATAGGATCGTTAGATTTAAAGAGTGAAGATCATCAAAATCAATGGTGTAAGGAATAACAATGCGAGAATTGGCCAACTTGGTTTAAAATCAAGTAAATGACTCTTGTGAAGTAAATTTAGAAGGCAAGGGGTCATTACCAAGGGAAGAAAATGATACTTCACCCTTCCTCTTCTTGGAGATAAGACTCTTTAAATCTCATGGACATTTGAAGAAGGGAACACAAAATTAAGGTGTGGAAAGATGAGAGATCAAAGGAAATAGAGACAACTCAAGGTAGAAGCCTTGGATTGCTAGAGAGGGATATCGGGTGCTTGGGAAGGTTGCTAGATAGGAATTGTGTGTGATAGATGGGGGAAAAGGACCGGTGGCTAGGGTTTTAAACTTGAAAATTAGGTTGCATAGTCACGTACCGGACATTCTGTTATCAATCGGGCATCCGATTCAAACAAAACTATAGAACCCATTAAAGTTTGAAAATGGGGCTAAAGACCCAATTCCAAAAACTCTGAGAATCATTTACAATACCAATATCATTCTAAATAAAATAAAACCATGCCTCATCTTTTGTGAAAATATCCATGAGTTGACAATCAATTTTAATGAACATCAATGAAATATTCTTTTTCAAAATATGATCTTAAAGAAAATGATGGAAAATATCAATATGTTTAGACAAACTAATTGCACTAGTATTGTCACAATAAATTAGTACATTTGAAAAAATCATAACCAAAATCTCGAAGTATTTGCCTTATCTATAAGATTTGAGAGCAACAATACCCCATAACTACATATTCAATTTCAGCTGTAGAAAGATCAACGACACCCCATAGCTATTCGACTTCAGCCATAGAAAGAGCCACTGAGTTTTATTTCTTAGTGTGGGATAAATTTTGACAGTCCAAGATAGCAAAAACCCCAAGAGTGACCTCAAATCACAAATCAAATTTTATTTTAATTTGAAGTGTGTTATCAAGTTTTATGGGAAAATTGACTTTTAATAGGCATAAGCCCCTATGATTAATTATCCAGATAATTATTAGTAACCTCCTAAAGTAAGAAACCTAGCTAATAAAATAGAAACACAAAAAAATATTTGATTGATTTTAAGAGATGATACATGGATTAAGGAAGGATATACCCTTGCTTTACAATAAATTTTAACATAGAATTATAGAAAGCATGAAAGGAAAAAAAAGAAAGAAAGAGTGGAGAAGAAGTTTTGATGTGTGTTGATGTCCCACTCCCCTGCACTGGACCACATGGTGTCTAACCCAAATTGACTCGGTCTTTGCTAGGTATTGATGGCATCATTCAATGGGACATGGAAGGGAATGAGAGAAGTTTAAAGTGTTTCCAATAGCTTTGAGCATTAGCGATAATTTCATTTAGTTTAGTGGTGTCACCAATGGCTTATAAGGTTGGGTATAGCTTTGAAAACTACATTGTCAACTACTTTTAGGGTTGACTAGCTTGAGGGGTGCATTGCCAACTGCTTTTGGGGTTGACTAGCTTGAGGGGTGCATTGCCAACTGCTTTTGGAGTTGACTAGCTTGAAGGGTGCATCACCAACTGCTTCTGAGGTTGACTAGCTTGAAGGGTGTGTTATCAACTACTTCAAGGATTGACTAACTCGAAGGGTGCACCATCAACTACTTCAAAAGCTAACTAGCTTGAGGGGACACATCATCAACTACTTGTGGGGGTTGACTGGCTTGAGGGCTGCATCATCAATTGCTTGTGAGGTTGACTAGCTTTGAAGGCTACATCATTAGCTACTTGTGAGATTGACTAGTTTGAGGGCTGCATCATTAATTACTTGTGGGGTCGACTAGCGTTAAGGGTGTGTTGTCAACTACTTTGAGGGGTTAACTAACTTGAGGATTGCATCGTTAACGACTAGTGAGATTGACTAGCTTTGAGGGTGCATCATCAACAGCTTCTTAGCTTGAAGTGTGGCCAACAGCTTTAAGAATATTGCCATTTAACTTTTTTAATTTGGTAGCATCACCAATGTTTATGAGATTGGGTATAGTTTTGGATTATTGTCAAAGGCCTTTTTGGATAGCTCACCTAGCAGGATTCAGTTTGACCTTATTTAGTTCTACTCGAGCTAGCTTTCATTCAGATCAAGGTGATAACATCACCCATTTTTCATGGCCTTGGATTCTTACTGAAGATTTAGCACACCCAGTAGAACTCAACTTAACCCTAATTAGCTTCATCGAGACTGATATGGATCATGTTTGAGTTCAATTTGCATCAATTCAACACTCAACTTTGATTTAAGTCTGAATTAATTCAACTCATTGTTTAAAACTTTATTACATTATGATTCACTAACTCCTTCTTAGAAGATAGTGATATGTTCTAAATCCTTGGTGATTGGGTTTGTATTGATGCTTTATAGCATGACTAGGGGAGCTATGTGAGACATTAAAGTCACTAAATATTCAATAATGAATTCAATCCACCAAGCTTAGCATCGATCTTCAGAAGAATATTTGTCAGATACTGATCATTGACTCTAGTTGGAGGAGTACTATTTCTGATTTAATTCAGTTCAATGTTTAGAGTTCAATTTTTGTTCAAGTTTGATTTCATTTAGCTTTAATCGAGTATGACCTTGTGTTAGACCTTTATCGAGTTTAGTTCATTGGACTTTGGCTTAAGTTTAAGCCAATTTAGTATAGCTTGATTTTGGTTTAGGTTCAGCCTGGCTTGGTTTTGATTTGGCTTTGAGCTTAGCTCAATCTCAATTTTACTTGATCTCGAATTGACCCAACTTAAACCTAATTAAGGTTGGGTCTAAACTAATTTGAATTGGACTAACTCAACTTGGACTTTGAGTTTTGCTTAATTTGGATTTTATTCTATTTATTTTATCAATTAGGTCAATTTGAGTCAACTTGGCTTTTGTTCATTTATTGTGATTGAGCTACTTCATATTAATCAATTTGATTTGAGGATCCTTAGCTATTTATGATAATTTTAAGTGAACCCATGACCTGACTTTAAATATGCTTACCTGAAGGAGGCTTAGCTCGCCAGCTTGAAAGATGGCTTAGAAGTATAAGCCCAAGGATTGATTAGGTGTGAGTCCAAAGACTAGCCTAGATACGAACCCAAAGGCTAGTTAAGTGTGAACCTGAAGGCTGGCTAAGTACAACCTTGAAGGCTAGTATGGATGCAAGCCCGAAGGATGGCTAAGGTGCGAGCCTGCAAGCTGGCTGAGGTGCGAGCTCAAAGGCTAGATGAGTGCGATTCTGAAGGCTAACTGAGATGTGAGACTGAAGGCTAGTTGAGTGCAAGCTCGAAGGCTAGCTTAGATGCAAGCCTGAATGCTGGCTAAGTGTGAGCTTGAAGGCTGGCTTGGATGCCAGCCCCTTGTACTTGCTAGCCTTTAGGGTTGCACCTCAGCCAACCTTTGGGCTGGCTTGGATGTCAGCCCAAAGGTTGGCTGAGGTGCAACCCCAAAGGCTAGCAAGTACAAGCCCAAAGGTTGACTAAGGTGTGAGTCCTAAGGCTAGATGAATATGAACTTGAAGGCTGGCAAAATACGAGCTCGAAAGCTAGCTTGGATGTGAGTCCAAAGGCTAGCTAAATGTGAGCTCAAAGGCTAGCTGAGGTGCAAGCCCAAAAGCTAACTGAGTGTGAACTTGAATGCTAGTTAAGTGCAAGCTTAGAGGCTGTCTGAGGTGCAAGCTTAAAGGTTGGCTGGATGTGAGCTCGAAGGTTGGCTGGATGTGAGCCCAAAGGCTGACTAAGTGTGAGCCCAAGGCCAGTTGAGGTTTGAGCCTGAAGGCTAGCTGAATGTGAGCCCAAAGGCTAGCTAAGTGCGAGCCCAAAGGTTGGCCTGGATGGGACCCCAAGGGCTGGCTAAGTGTGAGTCTAAAGGCTAGCTTGGATACGCGCTTGAAGGTTGGCTAAGTGCGAGCCTAAAGGCTAGTTGAGTGTGAGCTTGAAGGCTAGTTGAGGTGCAAGCCCTCAGGCTAGCTTGAATGCTAGCCTGAAGTCTAGCTAAGTGCAAGCCTAAAGGCTGACTAAGTGTGAGCCCAAAGTCTAGCTTGGATGTAAGTCTAAAGGCTAGCTAAGGTGCAAGCCTGAAAGCTGGCTGAATGCAAGCTCGAAGGCTGCCTTGGATGCGAGCCTAAAGGTTAGCTGTGCACAATCTCGAAGGCTGATTAAGTGGGAGCCCGAAGCCTAGCTTTGATGTGAGCTCAAAGGCTAGCCAAGTGTGAGCCTGAAGACTAGCTGAGGTGTGAGCTTGAAAGTTGGCTTCGATGTAAGTTTGAAGGTTGGTAGAGGTGGGAGCCTGGAAACCGGTTAAATGTAAGCTCGAGGGTTGGTTTGGATGCAAGCTCAAAGGCTGGCTTAGATGCAAGCCTGAAGGCTGGTTGAGGTATGAGCCTGAACACTGGCTTGGATGCAATCCAGGCTAAGGTGTGAGCCTGAAAGTTGGCTAAGTGTAAGCCCAAAGGCTGGCTTGGATGCGAGTGCGAAGGCAAGCTTGGTATGATAAGTATTCACTATCTTCGAGGGAAGGTTCATGCATCATCTTTGAGAGGTCCTGGGTGACCACAGTGGTGTCAAAGGTTTGTCATCTTCGAGGAGCCATGGGTGGCCACGGTGTTGGTGGAGTTCCACCATCATATGAGGGGCTACGAGTGGCCACTATTTTCATTAAGTTTTTTCAATATGCCAAAGACGACAGATGGCTGTGTTAATGATGGCATGAAAAACGAGATAAGGGAATTCTTGTTGTAGGCTCTTTTTTCGGGTAGCAACTTTTTAAATTTTTTTTATTTCTTCTATTTCTTTCCCTCTTCTTCCTTACACCCATGCCTCTTTCTTCAAAAACTCACCAGGCCATGATGGCCCAGTAGCCCATCTCGGCTGGATCCGATCAGCTTTGGCCCCAATCTAGTGGCAAGTGATGAAGAGGAGGAGGGGGAGCTAGCTGCGACAGTGGTAGAGATCGAGGAGGGAGCCGACTGCAACACAAGGTGGCAAAGGATGTTGGCATGGGTGGACTAGTGGGGCAAAAGCATTCACGGACTGAGAGAAGGTAGAGGATAGCAAATGGTGGGCTTGGAGGTATGGCGAGACCTACAGATAGGCCATGAGGCTCAATAAAAAAAGGTAGGGCTGGAGGGCCATATGCTGGAGCACGGTTGCACAGTGAAGGTAGAGAGGTAGCACAGGGTAGTTCGCCGATGGAATATCTAGTGGTAGATGGCGATGCTCAAGATTTTCAATGAGTAGACAACAAGGTCTAGGTAGGTTGAGCCACTGAGTGGCACGGCTGAGGGGCTCCGATGGAGGTCTAGTGGGCGGTCCCCTCGAGGTGGTGACAATAACCAAGTATCAGTGGCGAAAGGTGGTACTCAAGATCTCTAGTGAGCGAAGGAGGCCATAGGTGACCTACAATTGGTGCTTGTATATAGAGGGTGGTTGGTCAAGGCTTGGCATGGGTCAGTTAAGCAAAGGTCAATGGGGTAGGTCCAAGGTAGTGTTAGGACTACCAATGGTCACATAGGGGGGAAAGGACAGCAATGAGAGCAGCAAAAGGTATTCAAGAATTCCTTGAAGGCAAAATAGAGCTAAACGGAAGAGAGAAAATGGAAGAAAGAAAAAGAAATAATAGAGCTAAGTATACTGACCCCTCACTATTTTCTAATTTCTTCCTTGTTCTAGCCTCCTTCCAATGATAGCTTCTAATCTTCTTGATCCCCTTCGTCCTTGCAGGTTTTTGATCAATTTATAAGCTTAGAAAGATTTGAAATCAAATCTTCGATTGGATCGATTTTGGAATGTTATATTAGTGTGATTGGATGTTGATATCTTTGATTCATTTCATTATGGGAACTAATAGAATTGGATTGATGATGAAATTGTATTCCAAAATCTTATGATCAACATGTAATTGATTGGGATTTGTTTCCCCAATTCAAATTTTATACCATTTTCGAATGCTAAATTTTTGGGGGTGATTATTTGCAAATTTTTCAAAAAAGTATACCAAAATTTAATTTTATAAATTTTGAGGGGCTTTTTGTAAAAAGAATATATTTGTAAAATTTTAAAACTTTCAGGGTCCTTTTTGAATAAAAGCTCAAATTTATCCATAAATAAAAATCTTTAGGGGTTTATTTATAAATTTTAATTTAGTTCAAATTTCATTTTAACCTTTAATTCAAATTTGGGCCCAAATCCAATATCTAAATTTGGTTTATCACGAGTCCAACTCAAATCCAGTGTAGGACTTCAAAATCTATTTAAACACTTGGAATTCTATGACATAAGAGATTTTTCAAGAAACTGGCATGTATTACTAGTACTCTTTCTCTCCACATGACATCCAACATAGTCCGCATCATAAAAACCAATCAAATGAAAATAATTATCCCTTAAATACCATAATTCTAAGTCTAGTATGTCATCAAGGTATCTAAGTATGCATTTCACGGTAACTAAATGCGATTTTCTGGGGGATGCTTGAAATCTAGCACATAAACAAATACTAACCATCTTTATTCTTATCCAACTTGGTTAAAGGGCTCATTGAAGTTTCTATAGTTTTGGCTTCATCTATGTTGAACTTCTTGAGTGGCTCCTTAGTGCACTTGGCTTGGTTGATGAAGATCCTATTTTTCATTTGTTGTACTTAGAGTCTAATAAAGAAATGCAATTCTCCCATCATGCTCATTTCTAACTCTTGCTTCATAGAGCTTGCAAATATCTCACAAAGATTTTCATTAATAGCACTAAAAATGATATCATCAACATAGATTTGTACCACTGATAGATTATTATGCACTTTTAGAAGAAACAATATGGTGTCTATGCAACTTCTTTTAAAACTATTTGAAATCAAGAAGAAACTTAGTCTCTCATACCAAGCTCCTAGACCTTGTTTAAGACCATATAGTACCTTGTTCAATTCTAAAACATAGTTAGGAAAACTCAAATCTTCAAAACCGGAAGGTTGTTCAAACATTAACTTCTTTAGATAAAAAATCATTTAGAAAGGAACTTTTGACATCCATTTAAAATACTTTGAAGGCTTTATAATAAGCAGACGCAAGTAAAATTCAAATAGACTCCAAGTGTGCAACATGTGCAAAAGTCTCTTCAAAATGAATGTCTTCAATTTGGTTAAAACTTTTGGCCACTAATCTAGCCTCATTTCTAACCATGACACTATTCTCATCTAGCTTATTTTTATAGATCCATTTGGTACCAATGATTGGATAGTCATTTGGTCTTTGAACAAGCTTCCAAACTTAATTTCACTCAAATTGATTTAGTTCTTGCATAGCAAGAATCCAATTCTCATCTCTTTGAGCTTCCTTAAGGTTATTAGGTTCAATATGAGAAAGAAATGCAATATAATTTAGATTATACTTAAGAGCTTGATTAGTTTTCACCCCTTGATCAACATCACCTATGATTTGATCCATTGGATGATTTTTCTTAAATCTCCACTCCTTAGATAACTCTTTGTTGTGCTTTTGCTCTTTTTGCTCATTGTCTCCATTATCAACATTCTTCTTATTTGGTCCTTTGCTAGTTTTATCCTCCTTTTTTTCGATATTTGTAAATCATTCATCTTCTTGGAGATCTCTACATCATCATCAAAAGATTTTTTTTTTTTATAAATGAGGGATAGATTCATCAAATTCAATATTTATAGATTCTTCAATAACCAAAGAAGTCTTGTCTACTCAAGAGTTAGAAGAATACCTGAGAAATATGTCTTCAAAAATTTTGAAGTCATATTTTAATAGATGATCTTTTGTATTCAAAATAAAACATTTGCAACAAAAAATATGAAAAATATACAATGTTAGTCTTTTTCACATTCCAAAACTCAAATGAGATTTTGTTGAAAATATAGTGAATTGATATCCTATTCAAGATATAGCAAGTTGTGTTAATGGCCTCTACCCTAAAAATACTTGAGTAAGGAGTACTCGTTAAGTATTACCCTTGTTATTTCTTGAAGAGACCTATTTTTCCTCTCAATAATTCCATTTTATTGTGGAGTTCAAGAAGCCAAAAAAACTATTCTCAATGCCATTTTCTATGCAAAACTCTTTGAATGGATGATTTTCAAATTCTCCTCTATGATCACTTCTAATTTTGGAATTCACGTAGTCTTTCACATTTTGAACATATTTTGCAAAACCAACAAATATATCAAAAGTATCACTTTTATTTACAAGAAACAAAACCACCATGTAAACTAGAAAAGTTATCAATAATTACAAAGGATAGTTTTTACCTCCTAAACTTGTAGTCCCAATGGTTCTAAATAAGTCTAGGTGTAGGAGTTGAAGTGGCCTTATAGTTGACTCCACCTTTTTGGGTTTGTGTGAGAACTTCACTAATTTTCCCATTTAGTATACATCACATACTTGATCCTTGATAAACTTGCTTTTAGGTAGTGCTCTCACAAGCTTCTTCTGATTGACTTCGGCAATCACATCCATGCATGTGTGTGTAAGTCATCTATACTAAAGCCACTCATGATTCTCATGGGTTACAAAATGCTTTTTCATATTAAGGTCAACTTGATGAATAGTATAAACATTTCCATTATGATGACCAACAAAAATAATACTACTACTATCATTATGTCTTACTATGCAATGGTTAGATTTAAACAAAACATGAAAATATTTATCACATAATTGACTAATTGACAATATATTGTGCTCAAGTTCCTCAACAAGAAGTACACCTTTAATAAGTGAGGAACCAATAAAAATATCACCCTTACCAATAATTTTACCTTTACTATTGTCACCAAAGGTAACAAATCCACCATCTTTTCTTACCAACTCCTTAAACATGAATGAATTCCCCGTCATGTGTCTCAAACATCCATTATCAAGAAACCACTTCTCATTCTTCTTCTTAGAGTGTAGACACAAGTAACAAATTAAAATTGGGTGAATACCCATTCTCAATTATAGGTCCTCAAGGTTAGAGAAAAAAAGAAATATGCAAGATGACACAAGTGCAAATAATCATGCAAATAATATAAAATGAAGCTACTTACCTCTACTATGTTAGCTAAAGGATGATCATAGATATCATTAGTAGAAGCATGTGGGTCATCCCTAGCTACTTCAACCATAATTATGCTAGAGATATTTTAGGAACCCAAACTAACTTAGATTCTTTAATTTTGGGATTGTCCCTTTAGGTACCCATATTTCCTCAAGAGAAGGATTTCTCTTAATTGAGTAACTAGAGGAGATATGTCCCTTTCTACAATAATAGGTGCAAGTTAAGTGAGAGTGAGTTGTAGTTGAAGCTTTTATAAAAGTAGTTTTAGCACCCTTGAACTTAGAAGTTGAAATGAAACCTAATCCGGATTTATTCAAAAAATTCTTTTGGCTTTTAAGAATTATGTTTAAGGTAATATTTCTATGAAAGAAGTTTTGTAAAGCATCTCTCAAGTGACTATTTTCATCTTTAAGCATGACAAGAACAATTTGGCAATCATAAGTAGTCCCAGAAGATTTTAACATGTTATATTCTACTTAAAGAGCATCAATATCCTCTTTTTAATTACAAATGCTTTTAGAATATTTCAAAGCATTGAAATTATTTTCAAGGTAAATAGTTTCTTTCTCGATGAAATATGTTTAAGACTCAATTTTTCATACCTTGAAAATAATTCTTTAAAAGCATCTTGTAATTCCTCAAAAGATAAGTCATATACCTCATACTCATTTGTCATGAGACATAAATTCACAATCTCATCAAAAGAAGAAGCATCCTCGCTCTCCTATTTGGAGTGATCCCAAGTTGCAACCATAGTCTTCTTCTTCTTAATTGTGAATTTCTTGGATTGATTGTTGAGAGAGAAATTTCCTTTTAAGTCGATTTTGACCAAAAATTAAATTTAATCAAAATTCAGTCAAAATATGGAGATAAATGTCATTAGATTGCGATTGAAACGTAGACTTCAATTGGACTAAAATTACAATCAAATTCAACCAAAAATTAAGCTTAAGTTGGGTTTGAATTGTTGAAAAATATGAACTTAAATTAAACTGAACCGAATAAGCCAAATATTTGGACCAAAGTCAAGTCCGAAATTCATTACATATATAAGCCAAGATGAAAATTGTAAAATCTTTACAAATAAACCTCTTTCTGGATTTTTCTTACAAATAAATTTTTGAAATAAAAATTTTATGAAAAAATCCCTAAAAATTTAAGATTTCAAATTGATCCCAGCAGAATTCAGGATTTGCCAATGAATCCCTCAAAATTTTATATTTACAAATAAATTCTAAAATTTTCTACCTTTGCAAATAAACTCATGAAATTTTTAAAATTTACAAATAAATCACTGAAAAATTTTTATTTACAAATAAATCTAAATTTTATTTTAAAAAACACTAATAATTTTAAAATTTTATAAATATATCATTTTTTGCCAAATGACCCCTAAAACTTGCAAAATATGACTTACAAAATGGCATTTTGCTTTAAAAATTTGCAAATAAATGTTCAAAATTTTTATTTACAGATAAATCCAAATTTTATTAAAAAAAGATTCTAAAAATTTCAAAATATGTGATTTTTATAAAAAAAATCTTTAAAATTTATAAAATTACGCTTTTATCTAATTTTTCGAAAAATTTGATAAATAACTCTCCTAAAATTCATCATTTAAAAGTAATATAGAATTCAGATTTTCACATTAAAAAATAAATTCCAATTGATTACAGAATTTTAGGATACAAAATCTATTTATCATTAAATCTTATTCCTTTCGAAAACGAAATCGAGATCCTATTATACTGCCCATATCTCTTCAATTTAGCTCTCGAAGCCCATAAAAAAATCCTGTAAAACGAAAACAACAACAAAAGGAGGAACCAGAACCAAGAGAGATCACCAATAACAAAGAGGGAAAAATCAAAATAGGTGAAGTGTTAAAACTTAACTTCTTACTTCTTACTCCGCTTCTTTGCTTCTTGGCGCGCCACCCACACACCGCCCCCACCCCCCCTCCTCCATCACTGCACGACCTCCAACACTGCGGAAGAGGCTTGCCCCTCCCCCATCACTGCCACCGCCAACTTCACCGTTGCCTTCAACCTTCAGATGGAGAACAAGTCGCCAGATAGCCCTCCTCCTCTTCCATGGCCCCGACTTCCTTGTCCTCTGCTGCAAGACCACATGCTCCGCCTCACCGCACTACCTCCAACCCACCAAGGCCAAAAACCGGCCGGATCCAGCCAGAGGAGGGAGCGGCCGGGCACCTCCTACCCCGCCGCGGCTGCGGCCAACCAGATCCGGTCATCTCCGGCCGGATCTAACCAGAAGAGAAGCCAGGCCAAGGTGGACCGGCGAAGCTCACGAAGAAACAAAAAAAAGACGGCAACGGGCATAGGGAAGAAAGGGGAAATAAGAAAGAAAAATAATAAAAAAGAAATTTTTAAAATAATAATAATAATAACATCTTGGTTTGATTTTTGTATTATTATCACTGTGCTCACCCATTATTCTTGGCGTCTTAATGAACCCATATCCCATTGTGATCACTAATAGTTCTTTCGAAAATGGTAATAAAGATGACAGACTTATGATCTCGTCATGACCACCCACGGTCTCCCTTGAAGACAATAACAAAGATAGTGGACTCATGGCCTCGCTGCGACTACCGGAGGCTTTTCTCAAAAACAACAACAAAGATGGCGAATTCATGACCTCACCATGGCCACTCGTGACCTTCTCAAATAAAACAATAAAGATTGTGAATCCTCGCCATATCCAAACCAGCCTTTGAGCTCGTACCTAAGTTAATTTTCAGGCTCGCACTTTATTAGCTTTTGGGCTCGCACTTAGCTAATCTTCGAACTCATATTTAGGCGAGTCTTTGAACTCACACTCAACCAATCTTTGGGCTCACGTCCAAGCCAGCATTCGAACTAGCATCTAAGCCAAATTTCAAGCTCGTACTAAGTCAATCTTTGGGTTCGCATTTAAGCCAACCTTTGGATTTGTACTTAGCTAACCTTCAAACTCGCACTTAACTAGTCTTCAGACTCTCATCCAAGCTAACCTTCAGGCTCGCACTTATCTAGCCTTCACTCTCGCGTTTAGGCTAGCATTCGGGCTCACACTTAGATAGCCTTCGGATTTACATCCAATCTAGCATTTAGGCTCACACATAATCAGCATTTGGTCTCACATCTAAGCCAACTTTTGTGCTTGCATCAAGCCAAACTTCAAACTCACACTTAGTCAACATTCAGGCTTACATCTATGCCAGCCTTTAGGCTCGCAATTAGCCAATCTTTGGGCTCACATCTAAGTCAACCTTTAAGTTCACATTTAAGCCATCCTTCAGCCTCACACTCAGCTAACTTTTCATCTTGCATCTAAGCTAGCATTCAGTCTCACATCCAAGTCAACATTCAGGCTCAAACTTAGATAGCCTTCAGGCTCATACTTAGTCAACCTTCGAGCTTACATTCAAGTCAGCCTTTGGGCTTGTACTTGACCAGCCTTCGAGCTCGCATCTAAATCAACCTTCAAACTTGCACTTAGCTAGCCTCTGAGCTCGCACTTAGCTAGTTTGACTCACATCCAAGTCAGTTTTCAGGCTTGCACTCAGCAAGCTTTTGAGATTGCACTTAACCTACCTTCAGTCTCACATCTAAGCCAACATTGGAGCTTCACTTAGCTAACCTTCTAAGACAGTTTTCAAACTCACACCCAGTCAACTTTGGGTTCGCACTAAGTTGGCTTTTAAGTATGTAAACTAGATCAACCTTCGGGTTTGCACAGTTAAAATCGGGATGTGGGTCTATTTAAAATTATCATAAATAGCCAAGGACTCTCAAATCAAACTAATTAATATGGAGTAATTCAATTATATTAAAATTGAACTCAATCAAAACAAATGGGCCAAGGCTAAGTTGGCTTAAATGAACTTAAATTGGTCAAAAAAATAGGCTAAAATCTAAATTTAACTGAACTCCAGAAAATCTAAATTGAGTTAATATAAACCAAATAAACTCATATTCAATCCTAGCCAGACTCGAGATAGGTTGATCTAAAAATTAAATTGAGTTCAAATCAAATTCAATCTGAATTGAACTAAGTCTAAATTAAACTCTGACTGAGTTAAATCAAACCCAAACTAAAAGGATAAATTCAAAGTCAAACCAAAACCAGGTTAAGCTGAGCCTAAATTAGAACCAAGTTGAGCTAAATTGACTTGAACTTAAACCAAAGTCCAGCAGACCCGAACTCTATAGAGGTTCAATACAAGATCAAAACTTAACTAAAGTTAAATGAAACCAAACTCAGACTTGAATCATATTAGTCCCAATGGAACTAATAAGAGCCAAACTGAGTTCCACTATGAGTGTTAAAACTTTGGTAATACTCCAAAACTATGAATAAAGAGTGATGTCACCATCTGATCTGAACCTAAATTAGTCCAAAAAGAACTAAAAAAGTTCAAACCGAGTCCCACTAAATGTATTGAACCCTCGGCAATACTCCAAGACTATGAACAAAAGGTGCTGTTACAACCCTAACCTAAACCAGAATTAGTTCAAATGGAGCTAAATAAGGTCAAATTGAATATTACTGAGTGTGCTACAAAAACCTTTAGCAACACTTTAAAGCTATGCCCAACACCATAAACTGTTGGTGATACTTCCAAATCAAAGAAATTAATCACCAATATGCTCCTAGCTATTAGCCACACTTCAAATCCATACTTGACCCTCTAAGCCATCAGTGATACTACCAAATCAATGAAGTCAACAAATAATATGCTCAATGTCATTGGCCATACTTCAAGCTAATCGACCCCATAAGCAATTGATGACGTGCTCTTCAAGTTAGTCAATCCCAGAAGCAGTTAATGATACGCACTTCAAGCTAGTCAATCCCAGAAGCTGTTGACGATGCATCTTCCAAGCTATATCCAACCCCAGCCATTGGTAATGCTATCAATACAAAAAAGTTAATCTCCAATACTCTCAAAGTTATTGGCCACACTTCAAAGCTATACCCGACCCCTAAGCCGTCAATGATGCTACCAAATCAATGAAGTCAACCAACAATATGCTCAAAGTTATTAGTCACACTTCAAGCTAGTCAACCCTACAAGAAATTGATGATGCACCCTTTTTAGATAGTCAACCCCACAAGCAATTGATGATACATCCTTCAGGCTAGTCAACCCAAAAGTAGTTGGTGACTTATCTTCAAGCTATACCCTACCTTGTAAGTCATTGGTGATGCTACCCAAATCATGAAGTTATTACCTATATTTTATCGACTATGGAAATACTTTAAAGACCAATGAAGCTATCATCTATGCCATATCGACTATGACAATACTTCAAGGTTAAACAGAGTTATCACCCACATCTTATTAGCTAACAGAAATACTCCAACCCTAATGGGGTTATTGCCAATACCTTATTGGCTAACAAAAATACTCCAACCCAAATGAAGTTATTGCATACACCTTATTAACTATAGAAACACTTCAAACTTCTCCCACTCCTTTCTATGGTTCAGGTCAAATTCCACATGGTCCAACACAAGGGAGCGGAGTAGTAGCACATATCAAAGGTTCTTTTCCACTCTCTCTCTTTTTTCTTTCTTTATTTCTTCTATATTTTCTATAATTCATTGTGAAATATGGGTATACCCTTACTTAAGCCATGTACTATTTTTTATAAATTGATCAAATAATATTTTCTTTTCTTTCTTTTGTGTCTATATTTTGTTAGTTAAGTTTCTTGCTTTAGGAGATTTTTGATAATTGTTGGAGTAATTAACAACAAAGACTTACACTTATTGGAAGTCAATATTTTCACAACACCTGATAGCGTATTTAAAATTAAAATAAATATTGATTTGTGATTTGAGGTTATTCTTTAGGGCCTTCGCTTTCCTAGGTGGTCAACTTCGATCCTACAAAATCTGTCATGCCTGGTGGAACCTTACTTCTCCTCCAAGTGCAGAAACCTAGTTAATATAATAGAAACATTGATAAGATAGAATTACAATTGAAGACTAATCAATTGTGTTCTATTTTGCAGAAGAAAGGATCAAACGACAACAACGAAGAACATCTCCACCCCAAGATTCACCATCATCTTGGGGGTAGGTTTAGTTTTGCAGTTACCTCAGTCAATGGTTACTACAAAAGCAGCTGAATTTCAGTTCAAGTTTGGCACCATCTCTGAGGTTGTATAGTTTAAGAGAGTACCTACTACTATACCAACTAAAGTGGTCATCATGCAAAATCAGCCTATTTCTCGCCTTCTATCGAGGGGACAAAGATCCAATGTTGTCATCCCTAATGAGAAGAGTTGTTCTAATGAAAAGCTAGAAGTCACACATCAACCAAAAAGGATATCAGCCTTCTAAAGATTACGACTGAAGCTTGGCTCAATCTTTGACTACCTTCACCTAATTTCGCACAGGGGGGCAATCCAAAGAAAATCTGGATACAAGCATTGAGGAAGAAGATTTTATCCTAACTATTATAAGTAAAAGCAAAAGCTATTGGAATCTTCAACCGACTTGGAAAACCTACCCCTCGAGCAAAGTCGGTCATTACCATCCCTGCCTACAACTCTTTTGCTCTATTAAATAATTTGGAGAAGGGTAGGAGCAAATCATTGGGGATATAATCTTGCCTTAAGACTGTAGTAAAGGAGTGAATCACCAAATAAAACCATAAGTCACTGTAAAACTATAACCCAACACAAGGGTTCACCAAAGGAGACCACCCACGTTGTCAGAGTCATTTCTCATCATGTCTCTAGGAGAAACTGTGAGCCTACACCCTAGCTAGCTAAATGCCAAAAGGAGGCTATTTGGGTGAGGCTTACTGATGAAGAAATCCAAGAGGAGAGGACCCTCATGGACCATTCTTTGCTACCACACCAAAGAGAAGGTGTGGCAGCCTGCTCCATGAGTAGACTCTTTAATGAGATGACTCGACTAATGGGAGAAGTTAGCATTAACCCAAAACCTAAATCTAATCCTAAAAATATAGACGATCATGTTCTGATAGAAGCTTTGATCATAAATGAAAGTTTCAATCAAGAAGTGATCATAGAAGTACTGCAAGAACAGCTGAGATAGCAAACAAAGAGAAAGATGAAGATTAAAAGAAGGTCATGAAGTTGATAGAGATGATACTACAAATGAGCTAGAGGCTTGATAAATTGGAATGATCTCAATAGCCATCTCAAGCAGCACAAGCGGCAAAAGGGGCACCTCCCATAGATGAGATCCATAAAAAATATAGGCCCTTCACAAGCACCTCCTCCAGTAAGGGATACCCAATCCCCAATTTTAGGGATCCCTGATAATATGAAAATCCTAGCATATATAAAATAACAAGTACAATGAATGATAGTTGTGCAATTGAGACAAGGTAGTGAGATGAGTAGGGGAAATGATGCTAACAAATCATATTCTAGACATCACGACCGAGTGTCATATCCCAAAAGCTATACAGTGTCTAATTTTAAATAGTTTAATGGTATGGGAATTTCAGAATAGCATATATCTCACTTTGTGACTCTGTGTGAAGATTCAAGTAATAGTCTCTCATTATTACTCTACCAATTTTTAGCAAGCTTGACAAGAGTAGCATTCGAGTCATATGCTAATTTGCAACCAAAGTTCATACAAACTTGGGTACAAATGAAAGAGGCTTTCCAAATCAGGTTCGGAGGAGTCAACAATAAAGTGACCATTACAGATCTTGTCTCAACACTAAAATGCAATAATGAGTCAATTATAAATTATATCATATGGTGGAGAAATCTCAGTATTAAATGTGAATAACTCATAAGCCACTTTGAGGTAGTGAACTTAGTCCTTGGCAACATAAGGGGAGAATGGATGGCACCTTATCTAAGTGCCTCTTTCATCCATACCTTCCAAGACCTCATCATGCAAGTCAAGAAGCTGAAAAGGATTGGCCCACCGACCTTATCTAATTCACAAGATTTCAAGCTGAAAAAAGATAGGGTAAAGATTGGAGAGCCTTCTGAAAATGTGAGGGTTGCATTCATAGCAATTAAGCAAAAGAAACCTCCAACCCCATCATGAACATGGGTAATTCTCAGAAGCCACCAGCACTTGGAGAAGATGGAGAAGTGGAATAATCTAATGATCTCCAACAAAGACTCAAAAAGAAATATTCTTTTAAAAGAGAAAGAGTAGGTAAGATCTTCCAAAATGCACTAAAGCTAGGCCTCCAATTGCCAGAATCCAAGAGGTTAGGTGAGGCCAACAAGACAGATCACCCAAATTATTATGCTTATCATAGAGTCTTGGAACATACAATTGAAGACTGCTATGTGTTCAAGGACTGGATCGAGAAGCAATACCAAGAAGGTAAGCTAACTCTCTTAAAGGCAGCCCTATTTGAAACACCCATTAAATACATCAATTGTATTATTATGTTTGAGAATTATAAATCACTTGCTGAAATCCTCTTTGGAGAAGAAGCACAACGTACTCTCGAACAAGGGAACTTATGGAATGTTTACATTTCAAAAAGGTTGAAGAAGTTGATGAAGAAAATGACTAAAAACCCTAGAGAGCCTGGGATGGTGATGAGGAAAGCCTCATCAGAGCAAGCTGCCTCACCTACCCAAAGCATCAAGAAAAGAAAGAACATAAGCAAGAAGAAGAAGCTGGTTCAGCCAGATGAATATGATATCAAGAAATTACCCATCCAAGAATACATCAATGCTCTAGATGAATATGTTCAGGGAGAAAGAAGTCAAGGAACTCTTTAAGAATTCTTCCCTGACAAACTCAAAGCTTTACTAAAGGACCCTGATGCGAAAAATGAAGAAAGTGAACTTCCAATGGCAACATGCTCTGCCATATTTACCATTGGAGGTTTATAACCAAACAGGTCCCTACCTTATCGCTTCAATGATGACAAAATTTAGGGTGCAAGACAAGAAAAAGTAGATAGATTCACTAGGAATGTTGCTGATGAGATGAGAAATCTCACAAGTCTCCTTGAGGATTGCTCCCGAGATGATTATATTATAGAGTGGTTCACCTATGAGTATGACTATGGCATGCTTAAACTATAGCTAGAAATTGTGAAAGAGCTATCTACAACTAACATGGGGTTCATCAGGAGGCAAATGCAAATGTTGAATTGAATGAGCATATGAAAGCTATGGCTACCCATATGAAAAGCATGACAAATACAACTACCATACTTTGTGAGAAAGTTGAGAGGATGGAGAAGGTGCTAGCAAAAAAGACAAAGCCATATAAAAGACCTCATAGGAGTGGTGAGACACCACTTACTGACCCTCCTCGGGATCAAAATGACTACTCATGTCATTTACTCCAAAGACAAGTCGAGGAAGTTAGACACTATCAAAGAGAGTTAGCCAAGTTTATAACCTCTTGTCACATGGTGACTCATATGTTTGAGGTGAACACTGATGAGCTGTTATCCCAACTTCTATCAAGCAATCTAGAAACTAATGCTCAACTTACTAGGTTTGATGAAGTCCCAGTCTTAGAACCTATGGAACTTTAGAGGAACAATGCATACAAGACACAGATGATAAATACAACTCCATGTCCAAGTCAAAGCAACTTTGTGATTGCTTCAGGGGCCCTACACTAGCAAGTACCAAAAGAAGAAGCAGGCATTTCAAGAGAGAATCAACTTAATTTGAATATCCACAGTCAAGCCAATCTAAATATCCATTGAAAAACATCCGAAATACAAATTCCTAAAGAAGATTATGCTAGCAGAAAAAATAGAAGGGTTCATCCAAAGAGTTTCTACAGACCGTTCTACAAGGAAGCCCCATGTGCCTAATTTTGATGTTGAATGGGATGACTATTAGCCAATTACATCCTCCAATAATATTCAGGGAACTACTGATTGGGGGCAAGAGTCCTCTACCTCCTATCATATGATTAACCTCAGGAGTGATTTTGAAAACAAACCTTACTAGTCTCATGATGCTAGATTTTTAACTAAGGAGAGCAAACTAGGTACAACTCCGAGGTGAAAAAGTGTTACCTCTAGAACAAGCTCCAATGCCTAGGGACAAGAATATTGCCAAGGACAAAGAAAAGAAAATTTAGATAAGTGAGGGCATTTAGCCTTTGCAAGCTGAACCTACTACACTCAAGAAGGTGAAATACAACATAGCAGCCCACCTCAAGAAGATCCCCACTATGCTTAGTATGTTCGATGACTTGATGATGTCATAGGAACTCAAGGATACACTAGTACATATTTTGTAGAATCCAGTCAACTACCAAGCATACTTTGCTAAAGAGAAAATGAAAGTCATTGTGTCCATGCCAAACCCTTGCCATTATCTTCACAAATGATAACCTGCTACATGGAACAACAAACCACAACAAGCCATTGTATGTTATAGGGAACAACAATGGGATCAAGATTAATCACATCCTAATTAATCTAGGTTCCTCAATCAATTTGATGACTCTCCAAACTCTAAGAGCTCTAACCTTGTATATATTTCACCTATCATTTGAGATTATAACTATACAAGGGTTTAATCAAAATAGCCAAAGAACTCTGGGAGCTATAACTATCCCTCTGAAAGTAGGTGAGATGATCATAGATGCTAAGTTTTATGTGATCGATACTGATGCATCATATAAAGCACTACTAGGGAGGCTGTGGCTACATGAAAATAAAGTAGTGCCATCAACCCAACATCAATGCCTCAAATACTTTGAGGATGGTGAAAAACATTGAATTGACAGGGATGCACACCCTTTTGATGTTCATGAGGTGCATTATGATGATGTGAAATACTATCAAAAATCTAACACGGATAAGGGGTTGGCTTCCATCAATCAAGTAAAGCAAAAGATTGTTAGCATGATCTTTGCTCCTCCTCACTTGGGAAGAGATTCTGACTCAGCACCATTAGATGAAGAAGCCTCACATGTCTGCTTGGATGATTACACTACTGATGAAGATGATAATAGAGGTCAAATAGAAAATACTCTCCTTGTTAATAAAGTTCTCAAATGCTTATTTAAACCATTAGATGAGCTAAGCATCAATGTTGTGGAAGAGTTAACAACTTTCTACATCCATCCATGGCACAAAAGAGAAAAGAAAATACTATTTTATAAGGCAATTCCTTATGCCCCAAGAATCCATGAAATCCTAGGAACTAAACATTTGGCAGATGATAGTGACCATCAACCGATAGTCATGCCAAAATATTTCTCGAACAATCTTTGTTAGATAATCAATAAATATAGTTGTGGACATCCACAAACAAAGAGGCAAAGTCATTTCTTCAAGAATCTATGGAATCCACCCCCAAGGACATGCTTTCATTCCTAGAAGAGAAAGCAAGAACACCAAAGGGCTAGGCTATACCACAAATGCCCACACATATCTTATGGTCACTGTTGGACCTCTCTTTGATATTTAGGATGATCAAATGATATCAATAACCCCTGACACATGTGCTCAGTTGGCCATGACTTTTTATACATCATAATAAGATGACATCCTCACTAGAATTTCATCAGAACCAAAAGAAAGGGGGCATGATGCAGCCAAAATACCTTTACACAAACCTTCACCAAACTTCACTCGACATGATGAATCACTTGGTGAAGAAATAATTCTCAAACCAATAGAAGCTCTGCTAAAACTTGAGGATGAGGGGGCAAGCCACAGTTGATGAATTGATGGAGATCAACTAGGCTTACAGGAAGACCCCAAGCCGACTTTCGTTAGCACTCAACTTTCAAAAGAGAGCCAAACCTAGCTCAAAGCAGTGCTCCAAGAGTACATTGATTACTTCACATGGAACTACAAGAAGATGTCTAAACTAGATCTTGAAGTTGTAGTCCACAAGCTAGCTATCAATCCCAAGCTTTCGCCTATCAAATAGGGACCGAGGAAGATGAAACTTGACCTAGAACAAAAGGCAACAGTAGAAACAAAGAATTGATAGATGCAAACTTCATCAGAGAGGAAAAATACCCAAACTGAGTGGCAAGCATTGTGCCAGTTAAGAAGAAGACTGACCAAATCTGCATTTGTATGGATTACAGAGACTTGAATAAAGCATGTTTGAAAGATGATTTCTCATTGTCAATAATGGAAATCATGATTGATAACATTGCAAACTTTGAAATTTTCTCCTTTATGAATGGTTTCTTAGGATACAACCAAATCAAGATGCATCCTGATGATGAGAAACATATGGCCTTTAGGACACTAATTGGCATTTACTGCTACAAGGTGATGCCCTTTGGGCTCAAGAATGTAGGCATTACTTATCAAAGGGTGATGACTCAAATCTTTAATGATCTCATACACCAATTAGTGGAATATTATGTGGATGACTTGGTGGTCAAAACTAAGTCCAAAAACACATACATCCAAGACATAAGAGTGGTATTCAATTGTCTTAAGAAATATAACTTAAAAATGAATTCTATGAAGTGTGCTTTTGGAATGTAATCAGGAAAATTCCTAGGCTTTATTGTCAAACATCGAGAGATTGAAATCGATCCATCTAAGATCAAAGCTATCTTGGATATGCCACCACCCAATAACTTATAGCAATTAAGGTTATTCCAAGGCTGACTCATATATATAAGAAAATTTATTTCAAACCTATCTAGAAAATGCAAGCCTTTTTCCAAGTTAATGAAGAATACTCCATTCATTTAGAATTAAGACTACCAACAGGACTTTGAAGAGATCAAGCAATATCTTCCAAAGCTATGAGTCCTTGCAGCACCCCTACCTGATAAGCCCTTAATCCTTTACACAGTAGCAATGAAAGGATCCCTGGGGGCACTTTTACCTAGAATAATGAAGGGGGTAAAGAAAATTCACTCTACTATCTGAATAGAATGCTAGTAGGGGTAGAAAGCAACTACCCCCCCATCGAAAAACATTATCTAGTGCTCATATTCATGGTTAAGAAGTTGAGGCATTTCTCATCAAGTTATTTTAATATCAAGGATTGATCCTATAAAGTACTTGATGACTAGGCTTGTACTCACTGGGAGGCTGGCAAAGTAGGCTTTAATCCTTATTGAATATGATATCAAGTTCACTCCTCAAAAGGTAGTTACAGGACAAGCTCTCATCAATTTTCTTTAGCTTATCCAGTACTCGATGATTCTCCTCTGAGTTGTGAGCTCCCTAATGAAGAAATCCTTTTGGTCAAAGAAGGAGAACCTTACTAGAAGCTATACTTTAATGGAGCGTCATCTAACAAGCCAGTGATCAAACTGAAGCATTCACAAATCAAGGTAGGGATTGGACTCATTTATGTTACTCCGAATGGAGGCATTTTATGATACTCTTATTTCCTTTGAAAACCATGCACAAATAATGAAGGTATGAGGCCCTAATTGCAAAACTGGAAATGGCTCTCAATATAGAAATATCATACCTACATATTTTTGGTGATTCGCAACTGATTATCAACCAAGTCTAAGGTGAATATAAAGTCCACAAAGTTGAGCTTCTAAAATGCTATGAAAAGCCTCAAGAGATCATAAGACAAATCCGACATGTTCAAATAACTAGGGTTCCTCAGTCTGTCAACACAAAAGTTGACTCCCTAGCTAAACTAGCTAATGCATTGGTTGACCCTAATCAAAGAGGAATTTTAATCACAATCCATATTAGATAGGTGATGAGCTTAGTCATCAACATCAAGCACAAGAGGACTAATTCTAAACTAATAGAAGAGGCTATAGATTGGAGAATACCATTCACCAACTATCTTAAAAGTGGAGAGCCCCTAGAAGATAAATCTGCACGAACACAACTTAGAAAAAGAGTTGTGCACTATGTGCTTATCAATGACACTCTTTATAGGAGGTCCTTTAATCAACTACTTCTGCGTTGTCTCTCAAACAAAGAGGCAAAAGAAGTTATGTATAAAGAGCATTCTACAGTCTATGGGGCTCATTAGTGGGTCTAAAAATAATGATGAAGATTAAGCATATGAGCTACTATTGGCCCACAATAGTAGGAGATTGTATCGAATATGCGAGAAGATATCACCTATACCAAATTCATGGTGACTTGATCCATCAACACCCAAATCCTCTACATCCAATAGTATCCTTATGGCCATTTGAGGTATTTGGTACAGACATCATTGGCCCTATCGAACTATCTTCTTTTAGGGGGCATTACTTTATACTGGCAGCAACCGATTATTTCTCTCAGTGGGCTAAAGCAATTCAATTGAAAGAGGTAAAGGCAGATGTTGCTAACTACTTTTTCCAAGAAAATATCTTATATCAATTCAATATTACTCGAAGGATCATTTCTGATAATGGGTCATCCTTTAGAAGCTTCAAGGTAGGGTGATTCGTGTATCATCACAAAGATAGATTAGAAATATTCATCCATCTACAATGCAAGAGCCAATAGGCTCATTGAAGCATTCAACAAGACCCTCTCCAAAATTTTGAAGAAAGTTGTTACCAGAAACAAGAAAGACTGGCACCAGAAGCTTGCTGAGGCACTTTGAGCCTGTTATACTATATATTAAACTCCTATCCAATCAATGTCATATGCATTAGTATTTGGGACCGAGGCAGTCTTGCCACTAGAAGTGCAAATCCCGTCTCTGAGGATTGCCTTGCAAGATGAAATCACAAAAGAAGATAATATTTGTCTTTGCCTAAATGTGCTAGACTCCTTGAATGAAAGAAGGCTCACAACCTAGCAAAACCTAAAAATGTATCGAGCACAAATGTCTAGGAGCTACAACAAGATGGCCTCCCTTAGGCCCTTCCAGAAGAAAGAAATGGTCTTAGCTTTGAGAAGACTCAAAATCTCAAATAGAAACAAGAAAGTCAAATTCGAGCCTAATTGGGAAGGCCCCTATATTGTCAAAAGGATATTTGAAGGGAGATCCTACTAACTGATTGATGACAAGAGGGAAAAGTCTTTTCACCAATCAACGGCCAATTCCTCAAAAGCTATTATGCCTAAGCCCTAAGGATAACAACAATTACAACAAAAAATATCTATATTTTGTCTATAATGGAACATCCAACTTCCTCAAAAAGGAATGCTTGATTAAATATGCACTCCATGTTTCTCGAGGCAAAATATAGACATAAAATCTCACCCAATTTGTGTGACAATGAAATCCACACCCCCTTAAAAGGCCACTTGTTGTGGCAATATAAGTTCACTTTCAGGTGGCAACCCAACTTCATTTCATGTGGCAATCGAAGTCCACTGTCACATAGTAAATTAAGACCACTTCCATGTGACAACCCAAGTCTTCTTCCATGTGGTAACCCAAGTCCACTTCCATATGGTAACCTAAGTCCACTTTACATTGTAGCCTAAGTCTACTCCCAAATAGCAACCAAAGCCTCCTCCTACGTGGCAACCCAAGTCCACTTCTATGTGGCAACCTAAGTCCATTTTCACATGGCAAGTCAAGTCCACTTTCATGTGGCAAAATAAAATCCACTCAACATGGTAGCTTAAATCCACTCCTTGCAGCGATTCAAGGTTACTCCAAGTGGTGGTTCAAACTCACATGATCAATTCCTAGGGCATTAATCTAAAGAGCGAGCACTTGGAGAATTTGTTCACATCCACTCCCTTCACTGAGAAAACTAGCAAAATGGATGCAAAGGGTGCATTTGTTTGAGTCAATTTTGATCAAAAATTAAATTTAATCAAAATTTACTCAATATATGGACTTGAATGTCACCGGATTGCGATTGAAACATGAGCCTCAATTGGGAATATGGGCATAAATTAAAATAAACCGAATAAACCAGATATTTGGACCAAAGTCAGGCCCGAAATTCATTAAATATCTAGGCAAAGATGAAAATTATAAAATCTTTACTAATGGACCCCTGGCTGGATTTTTCCTACAAATAAGTCCCTAAAATAAGAATTTTATGAAAAAGTCCCTGAAAGTTTGAAATTTCAAATTGATCCCTACAAATTTCAATGTTTGCAAATGAACTCCTAAAAATTTATATTCACAAATAAATTCTTGAAATTTCTAACTATGCAAATAAACCCATCAAAATTTTAAAATTTACAAATAAGCCCCTCGAAATTTATTTACAAATAAATTCAAATTTTATTCAAAAAGGGCACCAAAAATTTCAGAATTTTACAAATATGTCTTGTTTTACCAAAAGGCCCCTAAAACTTCCAAAATCACATTTTTGTCCAAAAATTTGTAAATAAATCTCTCAAAATTGTTATTTGTAAATAAGCCAAAATTTTATTCAAAAAAGAACCTTAAAACTTTCGACATATGTGATTTTTTCAAAAAATCCCTGAAATTTATAGAATTACGCTTTGGTCCAAAATTTTGAAAAAAGTTGTAAATAACCCCCCTAAAATTCATCATTCGAAAATGGTATAAAATTTGGATTTTCTCATCAGGAAATAAATCCTAATTAATTACATTATTTTGGCATACACAATTTACCCCCAATCAAATCTTATTAATTACAAGATTTTGGCATACACAATTTTGTTATAATGTCAGGTGTGATAAATTAGTCTCACATCGGATATTGGATAGATAGGGTCCAATATATATAGTGAAAAAGACCCATATCACATGAGCTTAAGCTTTTGGGATGGTTTGGTGTCCGGCTCACTATATTATTTCATTTCGACACTCTTTCGGCTCCCCCAACAAATGGTACCAGAGCTTCAGGTTCGAAGCTGTGCAAACTCTTAAGACCGAAATTACCGTGATGGTGCGATTGAATTGAGTCGCATGTTAGTTTCTCTTAAAAAAATCAAAAGAATGAGACAAAAACCCGTTGGTATGAGTCACACGGTGGAACTGGTCGAGTAAAAGAGTTCTTGATTAAGAGTGTTAAAATTGATGTGGTCAAATCACACCTGAAGGGGGAGATTGTTATAATGTCAGGTGTGATAAATTAGTCTCATATCGGATATTGGATAGATAGGGTCCAATATATATAGTGAAAAAGACCCATATCCCATGAGCTTAAGCTTTTGGGATGGTTTGGTGTCCGGCTCACTATATTATTCCGTTTCGACACTCTTTCGGCTCCCCCAACACAATTTACCACCAATCAAATCTTATTCATTTCCAAAATGAAATCAATTAATCAGGATCTCGTTATACTCATTATATTGCTTCAATTTGGCTCCGAAATCTTCTTCGAAGCCTATGAAAATACTAAGAAGCCTACAATATAAAAAACAACAACAAAAGGAGGAATCAGAATGAAGAGAGATCAACAATGATGAAGAGGGGAAAATCAAAATAGGTGAAGTGTCAAAACTCATCTTATTGCTGCACTTCTTTGCATCTTGTCCATGCTCGCTCTTTCATTTTATGCAGAAAAAAAAAGCCCCCCATCCAAGGCCGAGCTTTGCCTCCATGCTGCCAAAGAGCTCCTCCTCCATTGGCAATACTAGAAGTTTATGAATAAAGGGTGATGTTATGACCCTAACCTGAATCAAAATTAGTTTAAATGGAGTTAAATATGGTCAAACTAAATCTTGCTGAGTGTACAACAAAAGTCTTTAGTAATACTTCAAAGCCATACCCAACACCATAAGTCATTAGTGATGCTATCAAATCCAAAAAGTTAGTCGCTAAAATGCTCCAAGCTATTGGTCACACTTCAAAGCTATACCCAACCCCCTAAGCCATTGGTGACGCTACCAAATCAATAAACTCAACTAACAATATACTCAAAATCATTGGCCATACTTCAAGCTACTCAACCCTAAAGTAATTGATGATGCACTCTTCAAGCTAGTCAATCCCTGAAGCAATTGATAATGTGCACTTCAAGCTAGTCAACCCCAGAAGCCATAGATGATACATCTTTCAAGCTATATCCAACCCCATAAGCCGTTGGTGACACTGCCAAATTAAAAAAGTTAATCACCAATATTTTCTATAATTCATTATGAAATGAGAGCATGCCCTTGCTTAAGACATGTATCATTTCTTTAAATCAATCAAAAAATGCTTTCCAGTTTCTTTTATGTCTCTATTTTATTACCTAGATTTCTCGCTTTAGGTGGTTCTTGACAATTGTTGAGGTAATTAACAATAATAGCTTGTGCTTATTAGAAGTCAATATTTTCATAACACCTGATAGCTCACTTCAAAGTAAAATAAATTTTGATTTATTATTCAAGGTCACTCCCGGGGTCTCCGCTACTCTGGGCCATTGAAATTGATCCCACACTTTCATATGGCCTAGCTTCTTGCACTTGAAGTGTGTAGGAATATTTTCTTCATCTTCTACAATAAGGTTTCTCCTCTCACCCTTTCTTGGTCTTCTTGGCATGTCCTTCTTCTTGAGGATTTTTTTGAATTTTTTTGCTAGAAGCACCATGTCCTCATTACTATCCTCCTCCTCTTCTTCACTAGACTCCTTGGCTTTGAATGTGATGTTCTTCTTCTTCTTATCTTTGTCATCCTCTTGGATCTAGTCTTTCATTGTTATCTCATGAGTGATTAGAGATCCTAGAAGCTCCTCCAAAGATAAGGTGTTGAGGTCTTTAGCTTCTTGTATTATTGTTACCTTTGAATCCCATGACCTAGGCAAGCATCTTAAAATCTTTCTAACCATCTCATCATTAGTATAAGTCTTACCAAGAGAGTTTAAGGTATTGATAATATTGGTAAATTGTGTAAACATCTCAGTGATAGACTCACTTGGTCTCATCTTAAAGAGCTCATATTGGTTTACTAATACATTCACTTTAGACTCTCTCACTTGTCTTGTACATTCATGGGTAACTTTATGACAATGCCAAATTTGATGAGTCATCTCACAAATACTAATACAATTAAATTCAGACGAATCAATAGCACAATACAAAAATGTTTATTACTTTTGCATTCAAGGAATCCCTTTTCTTGTCACCCTTATTCCACTCGTCCTTGGGCTTGGGTACTCTCACCCCATTAATTGTTTTGGTGGGTGGAGTGTGCCCTTCCTCCACTAACTACCATAGATTATAATTAATGGCTTTTATGAAGATCCAAATTTGGGCTCTCCAATAACCAAAAACAAGAGCAACATGCTTTGATACCAATTAAAATCGTAAAAATCACCTAAGAGGGTTAAGGAGAGGAGGGGGGAGGGGGGGGGGGGGGTGCGCATTGGGTGTGGAATTAGGTGTGGAATTAGGTGTATAATAACAAGTGAAATTTTTCTGATAACTAAAACCAATTCAACCCACTATCATTATTCAAAGCCAATTCACAATCAATAATGAGTGCAAGAAAATAAGCTAAACAAGAGAATAATAGAGAGCACCATAATTTTACATGGTTTGAAGAACAACCGCTCCTACTCCATAACCCTTGCCTCGATCTTGAGGACTTCAATACTCTATTAGTGTGTTGCTTTGTCAATGAAAACCAAACCTGTACAACTCCTCTTGCTCCAACCGACAAGATGCAACTCCAATCCAGAGTAGAGTCTCTCAACCACTCCAAACAACCTTGGAGTGGATTACAAGCAGAAAAATCAAAAAGATTTGTATAACTTAAGCTCACACAAAGTTCTCTCAAGATTAAAGGAAAAGGAAATAAAAATTAGCTTGAGATTGAAAGGTTTAGATCTCAATAATGGCCGGAGAGTTGAAGTAGGCTTTGATATCTTTTCACAAAGATTAGAAAATACAAAAGGTATTAATGGAAGCCCCTTCAACTCTATTTATATCTTGGGGGTCAAATCTAACCATTAAGGGTGAGATCCTATGGCTTGGTTCGCTCCAACAGTCAAAAAACTAGCCGTTAGTCACACAAAAAATCTAAAGTAAATATTTGTTTTAGATAACTGAATGTCTAGTTCTAATTTATTAGTACTAGCTCAAAGCCCTACCAAACATTTAGTTTCCAACCGGACATCTAGTTCTACCTTAGACTGAAAGTGAAATTCTCAGTTTGACTCAACCAGACATCTAATTTAGAATTGGCCATTTAGTTCAGTTAGGAAAGCTCTATTAAGAGCTTCTTGTAGAACTCTATGCAATATTGAATGCTAAACAATATATCTTAAACAAGTTTTTGACTCAACGAAAATAAAAGAAAGCTAAACCTAGTTGATGCCAATTTCTTGAGTTGTCTTCACCTTCTTCATGTCAGTCATGAGTGTTCAAATGGTTGTAGTCACCTCCAAGCCATTTTGAGCCATCTCTTTATCTCATCAAGCCTGCTCGCTGATCTACCATTGTGCTTCTTCTTTTCCTTAAAATTTTGGAATATTTCCTTAATAGATTAAAGTATTTTGGCTAAACACAACTCAAGTAGCTCATCAAATATCATTTGTTCATCATCAAAACTAGGAGGAACAACAGTGCTAGCCACTCATTGTTATGCCTCTAAAGAACACAAGAAGGGACACAAAATATAATCATCAACAAGAGAAGGTAGTGCCTCCAATTAACTCTCTACAGCTTTAACATCCTCTTGATAAAGAAATCATAGGTATAAGTTTAGTACAACAAAATCAATGGCAATCACCAAAGACACCAACAATTTTGTCTAAATTGGAAGTAGCTGACATGTAAAACTCTAGAAAAACTTGATTTGGACATGGATTTAGAGGAGTTTGAGAACCATTTAAATAAGGCTGTATGTTCAGTCCCAATTATCCAAAATAATTCTATAATTCTGAAAAAATTGTAGCAAAAATGCAATCTCATCAAGAACACAAAACAATCTTGGAAATCTTGAATTCCCAGCAAAAAAACATCCCAACTAACTTCTTTACACTTATCTAGTCAACAAAACATAGCCCTAGATTTCAAGCACATCAAGCAATATTACGAATTCAAGCACATCACTGATATCCAAATCAATAAAAAAATTCAAGCAATATTAATAGAATCCAAATGAAGCCCTATATCTAAAACAAGAAGGAAGGAAAGACAGTGGGCAGGGAGTACTTGTTTGTCCAATGACCAAGAAGCTACGAGAGGGATTGGATGCTAGAGTGAAGAGGAGATGAGTGAAAATGGGATGGAGGTTTGATAGCAAGGGTGCTCTGACAAAGCAAAGAGGGGCTAGGGACTGATGAGGGGTGTAGTGTTGTCCTCTTCCCATGAAGAAAGTTGGAAGTGGAAGGAGTTCAATTGAGGAGGCGACAAAAGCTCAAGGTAGGGCAAGCTGGAGGGGGGCCGACTGGTGGAGGCGAGGAGCCAACAAATGGGGAGCTTGCATGTTGGGAGCTAGTGATGTCGATGGTTGGTGAGGAGATCTCTGTGAGGGAGAAGGTATACGATCAAGAGGGAGAACTTGTTGTTGGGCTGAGTTATCGGGCATTGCGCTAACTTGTTAGAACTACTAATGAGCCTAATCATTAGTAGCACTAACTTGTTAAAGCCGCAAATATGTGTACATTAGCAACGCTAACTTGTTAGCACTACTAATAAGCCTAATCATTAGCTGCACATAATTAGCGTCTGTTAATTAGCATTGCTAATACTCATTATTATTTTAGTGTCAATGGGAAGCAATGGTGTTCATGGACCTAACAAAATAGGAAGATACATATAAACCAATTTAGGAGTGGACGAATAGCTCAAAAATTCAAAATCTCTATTACAAAGACAAGAATGTATCCATTTGTCTACTAGTCATTTTAACATTGTCTAAATGGGTATTAAGTGTCCATTTGGGTGAATTCCTAATTTGGAATTGAGGAATTGGTCAATTCTATCAATTTTAAGGAATTAAGAAAATTATTGGAATTCTCCAATTCTGGTATTTAGATGAATATTTTTTAGGCGAAATTGAGAATTGATTAATTTCCCAAATTTTGAAAAAATATATTAAATTTGGTACAAAATATGAAAAATATAAATATAATTTATAAACATAAAATATATATTTTTTAAAAAAATAATACTTTATTTATAAGTAAATAGAATAATATAATATATTGCTATTAAAAATACTAAGTGAATTAAAAAATTAATATAAATTTAAAAATGGTACAATAATAAAGAATTCTATAATTATAATATAATTAATTTAGAATTTATTTAATTTATTTTTTTCTTGCTAAATAATTCGATAAACATAAAATACATATATATTAAATTTGGACAAAATACTAAAAGAGTATAAACATAATTTACAAACATAATATATATATTATTTTTTAAAAAATAAATACTTTATTTATAAGTAAATAGAATAATATAATATATTAATATTAGAAAACACTAAGTTAATTAAATATCAATATAAATTTAAAAAATGGCCTAAATAAAGGATTCTATAATTATAATATACTTAATTTAGATTTTTTTTATATACTTTTTTCTTATCAAATAGTTTGATAAACATAAAATACATATTTTCTTAGAAACATGATTTATTATTTTAAAAATTAATATAATTATTAAAATGGCCCATAAATGGAGAATAATATAAATATAATAAAATTAATTCAAGATTTGTTTAATATATTTTAGCTAACAAGTTAAATAATTTGATAAACTTAAAAATTATTATTTTTAGTTAAATAAAAATTTTGAAAATTAAAACAGGTAAATTAATTTAAAAATGGCATAAAAATTATATAAATCTATCATTTAATTTGTGGATCCCACAATAATTTTCAGGAATTGAATGTATTGCTCTCAAAATTTTTGAAATTTAAAACTAAAATTGGAAAATGGTTGGAATTGTCCAATTCCGTCAATTTCAAATTTTAGAATCAAATCAAATATCGAAATTAGGAAATTAGACTTTTAATTCTTCCAATTCTCTCAATTCCAAGATTTTGGAGTCCATCCAAACATGCCCTAATGTATATGAGATTAAACATGTAATAATCTATCCAAGAAAATTCTACAACATATTGAAAACCCTAATAGCCAGATGAAAAAAGAAGAGGAAAAAATAGAAAAAAAACTCCAATCTCAATCCAAATCCCTAATAGCCAAATTTCGAAATATCCCAATCTAAAGAATCAGCAGGTGAAGAGTTGAACTGAAACTTGTGAACTGCTGGATGAGAATGTATGGGGACATGCTGATGGTGAGCTGGAGGTAGTGGTGATTTCAAGTCAATGCTAATCTAGAGCTGGCAACAAGCTTGACACAACCATGAGTTGGAGACAGCTGATGATTAGTGCGAGATCACTGGTGAGCTAAAGACTTGGATTTTTTTAAAAAATAATGCACATGGTACTAAAATGAGATTCATCACGATTTTAAAATGCCCTATGTTGAAGCTATAAGAGTAGCTTCGACAAGAAGCATACATTGGTGCACTAATATATTTAGCATTTGCATTATGTGTTTTATAATTGGTGCTATATTAACATTGCTAATTTCAACCTACTTGCGATGTCTCATCCAGTACAGTATGAAAAATGCTACTTTTGCCTATATATGTTTTAGTGTGTATAAAGGATAACAATAATAGCTATTCAAGAACTTTTATCCACATAAATTACTCAAATGATTTTCAATAAGTACCATCAATGTCCAAAAATGTGCTAGCTATATTTTGTACGCTTTCATGTTGGTCACAAAACTTAGCAGCATTTTTAAAGCATCGCTAAAACTATAGCTCGGTGCTTCTTACGACATTGGAGAAGTATTGCCAATACAATATCATTGGTAGTGCTTATCCAAGAGCATCAAGAAAAAGAATTACTCGAGCTTTGAGAAAAAGTGCCAACAATAATTTATAATCTTTGTCGGCACTTTCAAAAGTGCTTACAAAAACTTCTACAAATGCTTTTCCTTCAAAGCACTAGGAAAAGATGTTAAAATTTACGATAACATTTTATTATAAATATACAACCCTGAATTTTTTATTTATGACATTTTTTTAGGAAAAAATAAATCACAATTACAATACATCTCAGAAAAAAATTATACGTCTTCAATTATAACTAACTCAATACCATTTTATGCATAACAAGTTAATCATACAATTTTTAAAAATCTCTATGTATGACCTTCTCTCGATGGCTGACTCACAATGAGTCTCCTCCTCCTCATATAGGTATGAAAAAAGATATTTATACATTAATGGTATAATCTAAAGTTTCAACATATAATCATTCAAATAAACAGATTCCTGACTCCCATTCTCATGCTTGTGTCCCAACCTCATGTCCATGCTCGTGTCCCAATTCCCATACTTGTGCCAATGTCCCGACCCTTATACTTGTGCCTGTGTCCCAATCCCCATGCTTGTGCCCATGTGCCAACCCCTGTCTCTTATTATGCTACAGATGTGTAACAAGTGAGCTACATATCTCAAATTAAAACCCCCAGCATACCACCAAAACATTAAAATTGAGACATGAATAAGAATGCAAGTATTTCATATGAATCTAGCATTGAAATGTAGCAAACATGGTACTAGTTATTTACTTAATGAAACATACTTGAGTTGTTGAATAAGTGTAAGAACTGCCTCTCAAGCCTGCCAATGTATCAGTACCCTTTGCATGCTACTAGTATGCCATCTTTAGAACCTAATTAGCCATGAATACTTCTATCATTATTAATAATAAAAAATATGTAAAAGTAATTAGATATGATCAAGTACTCCATACAACATATGCTCCTTGCTCCGGAGGAACCAACGATGCTGTGGGACTATTCAGCAACCTCAACTCATATGTTATCTGATACTTGGGCTTGGGTATAGAGCATGGCATCACCATGTGAGGACATGGAGGATGAACCATACCAAAGGGTCTACACTCTCCTAACTCTGTCACGTCCAAAAACTTGTGTGTGTCTTATTCTACATGACAATATCCGAGCCGAAATCATATGGCATAGCCTATTGCCCTTCGGATTTTGATGATGATCAAACTAAAGTTTAACAAGTTTATCTAGTGATGATAAGCTTTAGGATTATTAATAACCATCCAAGCTCAAGAAAGATCAGATGTCAAGATAAAGCACATTGGATTATAAAAGTAATAACTTGAAGGTAAAAGGGATGACAAGTTGAAGATAAAGCTTAAAGATCAGGGTGAAAGCGCAAAGATGCTCAATACAGAAGATCTACTTAAGGCTTATATATTTAGAATTTGTATTTATTTTTATTGAGTCAAGGATTTGATAGTTACTTTATTTGAGCTTTTGGTTAGCACTCAAACTAATCTCAGAATGCCTTTACCAGTATTAACTTTATCAAAAATCAGTTATGAGATGATGTTAAATGGGGACTGAAGTTGTAGTGAACCAGTAGATTTTTTTGTCAACTTTGGACATCCAAACTTCAAAGTTTGGATACCCAAATAGAGTAGAAATTATCTTGGGAATCCTAATAATGTCAGATGCCCAAATCGCTAGTTTGGATGACTGACAATCAAAAGTTACAACTTCATGGTTCTCAGGTTCTGGCTTCAAACAAGATTTAGTTGTCCGAACTTGACTAGTTTGAGCACCCGAACCTAATGACCAAACGTCTGAACCTATGAAATCAACTACAATGGCTATTTAAATTTGAGCACTGGGATGTTTTGAATGCCCAAATACGATAGAGTATAGCTTTCTCTCTTCACTCTCTTCAATGGGCATTTAAGGGCTTGGGACTTTTTTGCTTAATAAGAGAATGAACTTTCAATAACCTTAGAGCAAGATTTGAGTTTCCTAAGCTATCTAGCCTCAACAGGATCTCAAATACACTTTAACTTTCATATCCTCATTACCCTTGTATTCGATCTTTAAGAGACTCTTGTTGTGTCAATTTTTTTTCTTTGTTTTCTATTTTATATCCTTATAAATATTCCTACGTTGTTAGGAGTGTGAGAAATTCAACACTCTGGATTGGAGTGGCATTTGCTCAGTTGAAGCAAGGGAGTGTAAAGGCCTAGCTTTTCCTCAAGAAGTGATGACTATAGTGGAGAGTCTAAGTCCTCAAGATCAAGACAAAGACTGTAGAGTAGGCACGGTTAGTTGCTAAATCCGGTAAAAATCATGATACCATCTTTACTTTACTCATTTCTTGTCATATCATTTGTGATTGATTTCTTGCTTGTGGGTTTGTGATTTTTCCATTAGTTTTTATCTTTTTTTTCAATCTTAAATGTGGTTATTATTATTATTAAACCTAATGCATAGCTCCCTCCCCTTCTTAGGTTACTGCCATTTTGGGCCTTCATAGCTTGTCTTAAGTACATATTTTAAGCCTAAAAGATGATCAGTAACAATGTGATTGTTGATTCATCATTTGAAAATAACATGATGTTTAATTATACTCTCACCATCATTGTTGCAAACACCTCATCAATTGGTTATTTGTCCTTCTGTATATGGGTAACAAGAAAAACCTCCAACTTTAGGTTTAGCTATGCTTTCCTTACCAAGCTACAAACAATAGCAAATATGAAAATAAAAAATGAGCAAAAAATCAAGATAACTATACATTCAGCAAGGATAATGTAAATAAATATATCAACCCTCAAATTTGTTTACCCTAAGAAGAAGAAGATGAGGTGAGGAAATTTTGAGGCGAGGACAACCATCAAAGCCCAAGTATTTGCAGACTTTATTATGAATCTCAACCTAGAGGAAATGCCGAAGATCGAGGTGAAATCTTGCAAGGTCTATGTAGATAGGTCATCCTGCAAAGTGAAAGGTGGAGCCAAGGCTTTGCTGATAAGCTCAGAGGGGGATAAGTTTGAGTACTCTCTTAGCTTTAGGTTTAAAGCCTTGAACAACATGGCTTAGTATGAAGTCACACTTCGTGAACTAAGGGTAGCAAAAGTAGTGGGGGACCTGAAGCTCAAACTCTATAGTGACTCACTGATCATCATAAGCCAAATCCAAGGAGCATACAAAACCAAAGACCCCCTAATGGAAGAATATCTTTCAGAAGTTCACCATGATTTGTTGATATTCGATCAAGTCAACATAAAGCAAATTTCAAGGGAGAAAAATTGGAAGGTAGATTCCCTCACTCGGCTTATATCATGCCTGCTTGAAAATGGGGAAAGGATTGTATATATGAAAGTGCTCCAAACCCCTAGCTTTGGGAACTGGACCAAAATTCGAGCCATGGAGCATGAGCCAAGCTGGAAAGACACATTCTTTGAGTATATCAAGAGGGGAAAGATTCCTAGTGATGAAGGGAAAGTGTGAAAGATTAGAAGGCTTGACGCTAACTTTACCATCCGTGGAGATAAGCAATACAAGGATTCACTCACCCTATCGCTTTTGAGGTGCCTTACCTCATCAAAAGTAGAATATGCCCTTAGTGGAGTTCATGAGGGGATCTGTGAAAGTCATGCAAGTGGACAATCCTTGGCACACAAAGTACTTCGACAAGATTACTACTAGCCAAATATGACTAAGGAGGCACTGGAGTATGCCTCCCATTGTGAGTAATCTAGAAGTGCGCACCTTTGTATCACTAGTCTACCACTATGCTATAGCATATTCACTCCCAATTGCCTTTTTGATCAGTGAGAGATAGACATTTTAGGCCCCTTTTCCCCAACCTCAAGGTAGTAAAATTTTATAATAGTGGTGATTGATTACTTCACCAAATGGGTAGAAGTTCAGTTGCTAACAATCATCACTAAGAAAAAGGTGAAGGAAATATTTTGGTAGGGGGTCATTTACTGATTTGGGATATCACAAACTTGGTGACCAATAATAGAAAGCAATTTGATAGCTCAAAGTTCTGGGAATTTTGCAAAGAGTTGCATATCTAGCATAAATTCACTTTAGTCACCCACCAACAAGTTAATGGGCTAGCAGAGGTAACTAACTGAACCATCTTATAGGTATTGAAGAGGCATATATTATTGTCTCTCTTAGTTTTGATAATGAACAAATGATATTTGAGGATTTGGTTGAGTTGTGTTTAGCCGAAATACTTAAAGCTCTCAAAGAAACATTTGAAAGCTTTAAGGAAAAGAAGAAGTGAGATGGTAGATCAATGAATATGGCTTGATGAGATAAAGAGATGTCTCAGGATGGATTGGAGGTGTCTACAACAACTTGAAGATTCATGGGTGACACGAACAAGGCCAAAGCAACTCAAGAAATTGGCTTCAACTAGGTCTAAGTTTCTTTTATTTTTAGTCGAGTAAAAAACTTATTTGAGATAAAATATTTAGCATTCAAATGTCATGTAGAGTTCTTCAGGAAACTCTTAACAAAGATTTTCTGACTGAATTGGACATCTACTTCTAAACTGAACACTCAATTAAGTCAAACTAAAAATAATAGTTTTAGTCCTAGTAGAATTGAATGCTTGATTATAAATCAAACATCCAGCTAGCAACAGGTTCTAGCTTATTAACCAAAATTGGATTTCTGGTTGGGAACCAGACACCCAACTAGGATTCTGGTTCTAATAGAACTAGATGCCTGGTTGGGAATCGAACACTCGGTAGGGCTTCTAGCCAGTACAAATGAATCAAAACTAGATGCTTAGTTATCTAAAATGGATATCCACTTAGGGTTTTTTGCATTACTAGCGGATAGTTTTTTTATTGGTAGAGCAAACTAAGCTATGGAATCTCACATCTAACAACTAGATTTGATCCCAAAGGTATAAATAGAGCTAAAAGGGCTTCCATGAACAATTTGTGCATCTTCAAATCTTGGTGAAAAGTGATCAAAGCCTCTTTTAACTCTCTAGCCATTGTTGAGCTATAAACTTTCAAATCTCAAGCAAGTTTTTATTTCCCTTTCCTTCTTTCTTGAGAGAACTTTGAGAGAGCTAACATTTTAACATCCATTTCCACTTTTCCTCTACTTGTAATTCACTCCAAGGTTGTTTGGAGCAATTGAGGGACTCAAGCACCGATTGAGAGTTGATCTTGCTGGTTGATGTAAGAAGAGTTGTATAGGATTGACTTCATCGATAAAGCAACACACTAGTAGAGTATTAAAGTCTTCAATATTGAGATAAGAGTCGTAGAGTAAGAGTAGCTGGTCTCTGAACCATGTTATATCATAGTGCACCCTTAACTTTGTTTATTTAATTACTTCTCTTATGATTGCTTGAGAATTGGATTTGAATCACAATTTGTCGAATGAATTGGTTTGATTTATTAGAAAAGTTTTCTTTGTTTTCAAAACCTAATTCAACACCACCAACCACACCACCCTGCCTCCCCCACCCCCCCTTCCCCACTCCACCACTTTGGTGGTCTTTGTGGTTTCATATTTTAGGAGACAAAAGGAGTTGGATGGATGAGCTTCCTAATATACTATGGGCCTACACAACAGCTTTGAGAATAGCAACCAGAGAAACACCCTTCAGACTCACTTCCAGAGTCAAGGCTATGACACAAGTCAAAATTGGCCTACTTCATTGAGAATATAAGGCTACGACCCTGGAATAAACAAGGAGAGCATGAGAACGGAGAAGGACCTCCTCCTTGAAGTACACAATCAAGCTCCCTAGTAGATAGTTGCTCACCAACAATGAATAGCCCAACCTCAAGCTGGAGGAATGCTGAGGTGATCCTTCGCACAAGGAAACTTGGTGCTTCAAAGAGCTAACTCACCAACCGGGCTGCTAGAAAGCTAGCACCAAATTAGGAAGGATCATACTACATCACCTGATGATGTGGAGGTGGGACTTACAAGCTTGAACATACATATGGCAAAGCAATACGCTGAATATAGAATGTGAGTAATTTATGAAAGTTTTATCAATAAAAATATTGGTTGCCTCCTTGCCATCACAAGAAGTATAGCCCTCAATGACTTGGTTATAATATCAACTCTTGACCGGCGATTGGTTACGAGCTCTCACACTTGAGCCTTGAAAACCCAATTACAAGATTAGCTCTTGATAGAGGAACAATACCTAGTTATGAGATACATTTTTTTATCAAGGATTGGTCATAAGCTCTCATGCTTGACCCCTTAAAGAACTAGTTACAAGATTATCTCTCGACCAAGGATTAGTTACAAGCTCTCATGCTTAACCCTCGAAGACTCAATTATAAGATTAGATCTTGATAGTAGAACAAGACACAACTACAACATCAGCTCTTGACTAAGGAACAAGACCTGATTCAAGATCTACTCCTGATCGAGGAAGAAGACTTAGTTACAAGATCTGCTCTTGACAAAGGATTGGTTACAAGCTCTCACACTTGAACCCAAAAGCTAGGTTACAAGATTAGCTCTTGATTGAGGAATGAAGTTTAGTTGCAAGAGCCGCTTTGAACCAAGGAGCAAGACCTGGTTATAGGATTTGCTCTTGACTAAGGAATAGTTACAAGCTCTCATGGTTGACCCCTAAAGACTAGATTATAAGATTAGCTCTTGACTAAGGAATAAAACCCAGTTACAAGATTTGCTCTTAACCAAAGATTGGTTACAATCTCTTATTCTTGACCCTTGAAGACTTGGTTACAAAATCAGCTCTTAACTGAGGATTGGTTAAAAGTCTAGTTACAAGATAAGCCCTTGATCAAGGAATGAAGCCTGATTATAAGATCCACTTTTGACTAAAGAATGGTTATAAGCTCTTGCACTTAACCCCTAGAAACCCAGTTGCAAGATCAATTCTTGATCGAGGAATGAAGCTTAGTTACAAGATTCACTCTTGACTGAGGAACAAGACCCAATTATAAGATTTTCTCTTGACCAAAAAAATGATTACAAACTCTCGCACTTGACCCCTAGAAGCTTGATTACAAGATTTGCTCTTGACTAAGGAATGGTTACAAACTCTCGCACTTGACCCCAAAACTCCAGTTATAAGATTAGCTCTTGACCAAGGAATGGAGCTTGGTTGCAAGATCAGCTCTTAACTGAGAAACAAAATTCAATTACAAGATCAACTCTTGAGTGAGACCCTAGTTACAAGATTAGTTATTGACCAAGAAATAAGATCCAATTGCAAGATTAGCTCTTGAATGAGGAATAGAGCCTGATTACAAGACTAGCTTTTAATTGAGGGAAAGATCCAATTACAAGATCCGCTCCTAACTGAGGAATGGTTAGAAGACTTACACTTGACCCCTAAAACCCTCTAGTGAAAATGGACTAACAAGCCATATCATGCAAGAAAAGGTACACCTAGAACCTTCCTTTTGATTACGTCCAAAGAAATGAAATGAATTGCCAAGGAATGGAAGTTTTCATTGAAAGCCATAAAAAGGAATGAAGCCCTATTATGAACCCCATGCTTGATCAGGGAGTGATTACAACTCACGCTTGACCCCCAAAGCCCCATTATAAGATCAGCTCTTGATCGAGAAATAGTTGCAAGCTCCCACATTTGACCCCTATAGGAGTATCTAAAGGTGTGCACTTGCCGAAGTTCACAACCAAGGGAAGAGACAAAAATCAGCAACCACTATTGGCGGCCAAAAGCAACTAGCCTCCCTAAACAAGGAGCCACAAGCCTCAAACTAGGCAAGAAAGACCATCCCCCGGAATAGGGCTGAGACACAAACACTACTGTTAGGCAAAGCCCTCTAACAAAAATGGCCTAGCGAGCCATCCCATGCAAGTAAAGGTACAACCAAAGCATTTCTTTCAATTACATTCAAATTAAAGAAATAAATTACTAGGAAATAAAGGCTTTCATCAAAAGCCATGAAGGGGAGAAACTATTGTTACTTGCAAGATCTAAAAATTAGAAGAACACAAAACTCACCCAGCAAACGAGTCCTCCATTGGCTTAAGCACCTTTAGGATTGAACCCACTCCAAGATTAGACTCTTCAGCCCTAGGCAAAAGCTGCATCTCAAGAATAGAAGGCTCCTCCTAGGAGCTGCGAGGTCCCCTTCAAGGCCAAGAGGGTTGGAGGAGGGCATTGAAAGGTCACAAAGAGCATACTAGGAAACATAACATATTTCCAACAATTAGAGGTCTATTGATCACAACAGCAAGCCCTAGGAGGGATCAAAGTCAAGCCCATTCAGCCCATTAAGGACATTATATCTATAATACAAATAGCTAGCTAAGAGTTTATTAGCACTCTTGTCAGTAACAACATCCTTATACTTGTCCGACCGCTTGAACTCCTCCATTGCCTCCCTCTAAGTGGTAATAGCTACAACCACAACCTAGTCCCAAGTCTTCTCTGCTAGTTGGGAGCCTCCTCGACTTATTTTGCCTTTAGTACTCATATGGCAACCTGGCTCTCAAGGAGCTCGGCCCTCTTCTCAGCCTCCCTAATATTCAACCTTGCATTATACACCTCCTTCCTAGCTAACAGAAGCTGGCTCTTAATCTTTGCAAGCTCCTGATCAAGCCTAGCATCCCTCTACTTCTCAGAGTCAATTGCATCCCAAGCTTCACCAACAAACCTCGAGGGGAACCTATGAATTAGAGGATAGGTGTCATACAAGGGAAGCTACTACCCTACCTAAGCGAAGCTCAGGCTCGACTCAAGATCAAAAAGGGGAAGGAGCTTATCCAACATGCCAAGGCAAGGCAAAGTCACCAAGGAAGAAGATGAAAGAAGGAAACAAAAGCAGTGAATCAGGATCAATTAGATTCTAAAAGTAGTGCAAGGTAGAGAGGAAGAAGGGCCCCCGCACCCACTCCCCACTTCTAAAGGGAAGTCAATCATCAGGACCAAGCCTAACCTATCTCACGATGGGTGCCAAAGATATGTGCCCTTACCACTATGGTGAAAGCAGGAGGCATGTGGCACCACTTGACTAGAGCGCAACAAAAGACAAGTCAAAAAAGAGAGTGACAGCATGGTGATGACCTCATTTCACTCTCAAGGGCAGGCATTGCTAATGCCTCACATTCATTAAGATGAGGAGCCAAAAGGAAATAGGTGCTCAAAGCACATTGAGGGGGAAAAAGAAATCATGAATGCAAATTTGAAAGAAGTGAAGATGGAGCCAACAAAGGTCAATTCATTCCTCCAAAAATCAATACAATATAAGGAGACAAGCCCCCAAAACAAGATAAAAATAGCCCATTAGGGCTGAGAAGGACCACTCCCAGCGGCTCAACCTTCAGAAGCCCTAGGTGCTAAAGTGAAGGGAGAGGTAGGGGCTCCAACAGTAATAGGAAATGGGCTATTAAGGATCCCACTACTTTAGTGGCTTCGAGGTAAGACCATAGTCCCCACTTGACCCAGCCTTTGTCCACCTTGAGGAGAAAGAGAGAGCACGGATTGAAGGTCCAGTTATACATCTAGCCAATCACCTCTACCCTACAATAGGTGAACCCCGGCAAAACAAGGTGGACCTTGCCTCAGTGAGCATCCATTGCACTTTAGCAATCCCACTCTCCTGAGCCTATTCTAACAAAGCTCAAAACTTGTTGCTAGAGTGGAACCACTCCATAGCTTGAGCCTTTCATAGCTCAGTCTAGGCATGGAGCCTTGTTAGCTTGATGAGCCCTCTCCCACTTATCCTAGAGATGAGTCCAAAAAGACTCCCATTGCCTACTCTTGGAGAGTTGGTCTTGGGAGGTAGAAAGGCATAGGCGGAGCATATCTACCTCGTGTTAAGCACAATCAAACTCACATAGTAGATTGCTTTGAGAAGACCTCAACTTGAAGCCTCCTTGTGGAGGCTCAAGAGGCATCTAGATATGTCTCGAACAACATCGCCAAGCTGTGATCAATCGTAGAAAAGATCAATTTGGTGACATAATATGAAGGGCAAGAAACAAATGAGCAACACCTACCTTCCCATGAAGATCAACACAAATGGCCACCGGAACATCATTAAGAAGCTCCTATGTAGTTGGGGCATCCAATGATGTCTCAAATAGCAAGGGTTCTCCTCGTGCAGAGAAATGGAGTAACAAATCCTTGGATGAAATTCTGTAAGCACATATCACTTGAGAAGAATCAAGCTACAATAGTCAACTTACTAGGTGACATCAAGAAAGAAGAAAGTGTAGTCACCAAAAGAAGAGCGAGAAAAAATGTGACTGCAACAAAGTATAAGAAAAGAAGCAAGATATCAACGAGTCAGCGAAAGACACCCTGTACTCATATCTTATATAGCCACAGATAGAAGGTTTAAAAGGCAAAAGTCATCCACCAGTGAAAGTTGGAATCTCGATGAACCAACAGATGAAAACAACATTCAAGGAAATGCCCCCAAATTTGAAGCATTGTGAAGGCCATCATAGCATTAAATAAGAAGTCATGAAAGGTCCAATACTTCTAGTTCTCGAAGGCAATGCACACATGAGAAAGGTAGCCTCAAAAGTAATCTTCAGAGCACAAGCCCTTACATTCAATCAACTGGGAGTTGAATAAAGGGCTTGGGGGATCATGATGTGTCAAAGAGCAATAATACCCCAAAAGTGAATCTCATGGTAAACCGAAATGAAAATTGAGCTGAAACCAGAGCCGATGGCCTCATCACTATGCCAAGGCTCAACAAGGTTCTAAAGGGGGTAAGCCCCATAACTCGACCATACAGCTCAACCATCAAGATACAAGCTCCATAGCTCAGTCGTCAGGGGGTGATCTTCATAGCTTGATCCTCAAAATTGAGCTCCACAACTTAACCAAGATGAGCTAGAGGCACATGTATGATAAATTTTCTGAACATTCTATACTCTCCTTTTGTCCCTATGAAGGATAGTCTAGTTTGCATCCTAGGAAACTAACTCCCGCACCGCCGTCTACTACATTTGCTATGACATGACAAAATCCACTAGGTCATAGTTTGAAATCTCAAGTCAAATTTTCAAATTTTCCTCAGCTAACTCACATACTAATCATAGTTGAGTTCCCCATGAGGCTAGGTCAAGTTATCCAGAGTGTCCTATAAAATAGAACTCAAGATGTCTAAGGGGGTTTTAATTTTCTCCCCTTCTTCCGCTACAAGTTCAATTTCCACGTATACTTTCTTCCACAAAAAATCCTAAATCCACTCAGTGCGAAAGAAGTAAAAAAGGATAATGTATTAACTTGAATATCAAGGTATTCTCCTTGGTCATTACTGAAAGAGTAGTGTTTATTTTTTTTATGCAAGTTAAAATTGGCTGGAGAGTACTAGAAGAGCTCACAGACTTCGAGCCAAAACATGACAGATGCAATAGTTATTTTTGAAATTTAAATATTATTTAAATGGGTTTGTCATTAATTATGTGATCGTCACGCTACTATTCTATCACGAAACGGAATACTGCATAATTAACCTTTACCACTATAGTAGAGCTCTTGTTACCACAAACACGTGTAAAAGGAATCGAAGTAATTCTTAACCAGTTTCCTTGCCACTTTTCCATTCTTTTCCTCTCTTCTGAAAGAACATACATTGCCTTTTTAGTCATTCCACATGGAGGAATTTATATGCCACATATTAATTAGTTTATCGGTTAAAAGGGCCTTTGTTGAAAATCACGTGTCATAAAATAGTCTAGCAGGTACTAGATCATTAGACGTTTGGATTTGTGCAGCATGATCTTCAATTTGACAGCACATCATCACTTGGTTGTTGTTTTTCAATTTTTTTAATTTATTTTTATGCATTTACTTCTTATTATGTGTTATATTTCAAGTACTTAGTTATTTGACTCTTTAAATTTTGATGTTGGCATATTTTTAACGCACAATAAGTAAAATAATGTAATTTGAACCGGGTCTTCACATACAAATCAAGGTCATCGAATCAACTACCACGATTGGGCGAGTTGGGGAGCAGTGATGTCAAAATTGAACCACAAACCAAATCCTCAATTAGCAAAATGTCCAAAACATAGGAGACCATACCTTGGTTGGTTAGAGAATAGCCTATACGTCAACTCTATCATTAGGATCCAATAATCAAGGAAGGCAACGCCTCTAGCATAAGTAATAGCATCTCAATTGAGCCTCCGAAGCGTGACGCGTGCCATGACAAAAGCTAAGCCACGCAATGTGACGAGGAACCTTGACACCCTGGGTACGTATCCCACAGCTGCCTTCGCAGCTCTAGAAACTTGTTTCCACCGGATGAGTGATGGTGATTACTCCACTCCCAAATAGGAGCGCCCAGAATCTCTCGCTCACTGTTTCTTCTATGTAGCATCAGCAACGGGACCCCGATGAAGTACCTCCCGACTGATCCAGGAAACTCAAGAGAGCAGCACCGATATAGATAGTCTTGGACCCGATTCCTAAAACAAATTGCTTTCTGAGTGTATAGTCCTGGCAGCTTCCCAGAAGCATTGACATAACATGAAAAATGAATAATAATAATAATAATAAAATAAGAGTAGCTAAATTTCGTAACAATGATTTGCTTAATCCTGTCACATAAAACTTCACCTTCGATATTACAGAAAAAAAGTTCAACATCATTTACAGTTTACCTATTACAACAATAACTGAATAAATAAACCATCAGATATATCAGTTGGTGTTTCTTCAAACTCTGGATTCATTTTTTCAGAATACCCAAAACATAACAAAAGTGGGTAAGTCGCATTACGTGGTCGATGTAATCCTGAAAATAATCACAATGAACTTGCTGCTCTAGCAACAACCGCTAGGAAGATAAATATCCTACTCAAACAAGATGAGCAATCATTAAACAAGAATGCCACTGCCGGATTATGCTTGCTAGACCATGGCTTCCAGAAATGTCCACTCTATGAGATAGCAGAACTTGGAAGCACCAACTTATAAAAGGAGAATGATACAAATCAAGTCCCTCAGCATAAAAAGCGTGTAATTTGAAATTCAATGACATCTTGCTGTAACATTCACTAGTGTAACAAAGTTGTCTTATCTGAGAGGTTTATGAACATTTAGAGGATGAAGAACTAATTGGTAGTCAAGAACTGCTAATTCAAAAACTGCCCATCAGTCACCTGAGCAATTTTGTGTTGGCTTAATCATATCTCAAATTCGGATTTTCCGAAAAGTTTTAATTATATTAGGAAGTAATTTAGTGAGTCTAATACTTATATGCATTTATCTTCTACTAGAAGACTTAAATTAGTAGATGTCTTATTTGAGTCAGTCTTTTATTTTGACTGAAACACAGTTAGGCCACATCTATAAATATCCTATTCATATAAGGGTTTAATATAGAGTGAAATAAAGAGATATAAATCAATACTTTGAAAATATCTTATAACGGTTAGGTTACTTAATCTCTTATGAGAGTTGGTGATATTAGAGTTTCACCTCCATCATTATAATCTTCTCTTCCTTTTTTCATCAATATAATATCCTCCGGATCATTGTCACCACATAAATCTCTTATGTGTTATTTTTCTTCTACATCGTGAATTGAGGTGGACATCAATATTTAGTGCTTTAAGTCATATCAGAGCTTCAAGTTCAATATGCCTACGATGAAGTTTGATGTAGAAAAATTCAATGGAAAGTAAGGATTTCCTATTTGACAAGTAAGAGTTCATGCAATTCTTACTAAACAAGGGTTGAAAAACATATTAGAGAACGTCAAGCCTTAAGATATCACTGAAAGTATCTAGGAAAACTAGAAGGTTAGTGCACATAACACAATCATCCTCAGTCTTACGGATGAGGTACGTTATCCATTTTTAATGAAACATTACCTTCTGAGCTATGAAAAAAGTTGGAGAAATAATATATGAGTAAGTCTATCTCAAATCCAGTTTACTTAAAACAGAAGTTCTTTAATTTTTGAATGAGAGAAGGTACGAATATAGTTGATCATCTTAATACTTTCAATAAACTATTATTTCAATTGTTAAGCATTGATGTTAAAATTGAAGATGAAGATAAGATAATTATTTTATGATCGTCTTTACCTTCTTCTCTTGAGAATCTGAAGACTACTCTTATGTATGGTAAGGATTTAAAATTTGACGATATTTCTTCTGCCCTTCTATCTAATGAATATTTAAAAAAGATTGAAGGAGATGTGTCATATTCAGAAGAATTGATTACTAGAGATCATACTAAAGAAATATCAAAGACAAGTCATTCTAGATCCAAATCCAAAGAAATAAATTACAGGTCTTGTAAGAAGATGGGACATGTAATTAAAGAGTATTGAAAGCTCAAAGCAAAGAAAAAAAGAGAATCTCAGTCTAAAGAGCAAGCCAAAGAATAAGTGTCAATTATTGAAGGGAGTTCTGATGATGATTATGGTAATATTCTCTCTATTAGTTCTGATTTTGATCATTACCATGATACTTGAAATCTTAATTCTGGTTGCTCTTACCACATGTCTCCCAATAAAGATTGGTTTGAATACTACAAGTCTTATGATGGTGGATTAGTTTTAATGTGTAATAACAATTCATGCAAAACTGTTGAAATTGGAACAATCAAAATTAAGATGTTTGATAATATTATTAGAACTCTTACTGATATTAGACATATTCCTGATTTGAAAAATAATATGATCTCTTTAGGTGCTTTGAATTCTGCTGGTTATAAGTATTCTGCTAAAAGTGGAGTTCTGAAGGTTACTAAAGGCTCATTAATATTGATGAAGGGCGTAAAGTATGAAATTTTGTATGAGTTAGTAGGAAAAATCGTTGAAGGTGGAGCAGTAATTTCTCAGGCTTCTTCTTCTGATATGACCCACTTATGGCATATACATCTAAGTCATATGAGTGAGTAAGGTTTAATTGAGCTCGACAAAAGAAAATTATTGAAATGCCTTAACTCATGCAAATTGGATTTCTGCGAGCATTGTCTCAATGGTAAACAGTTCAAAATAAAGTTTAATACCAGTACTCATTGCACTAAAGGCTTAATTGATTGTATTCATTTTAATATATGATGCTCTCCTATTTCATCAAAATCTAGTGCTCATTATTTTGTCAGTTTTATTGATATTTTTTCAGAAAAGTATGGATTTATTTTTTGCATCGCAAAGCCGAAGTGTTTTCTATTTTCAAATGGTGGAAAATTTTAGTTAAAAAAACGACGGCCAGAAAAATCAAATACCTCAGAAGTGATAATGATGAGAGTACAAATCAACATAATTTCTCAAATTCTATGAAGATGAAGGCATCCAACGACATTTTACCATCCCAGGAAAATCTCAATAAAATGGTGTGGCTGAAAATATAAATAGAACTTTGTTAGAGAAAGCACGTAGTATGCTCAGTACAGCTAATCTTGATAAAGATTTTTGGGCAGAAGTAGTTAATACAGCATGTTTCATTGTAAATTACTCTCTTCAGACAACCATTAAGTACAGGACTCCTGAAGAGGTATGGACTGGTCAACCTATAAATTATTCTTCTTTAAAGATTTTTGGTTGTCATGCTTATGTGCATGTCGTCGAGGATAAGTTAGATGTACGTTCCAAAAAATATATTTTCCTGGCTTATGCCAAAGATGTTAAGATCTATTATTTGTAGGATCCTACTATTTCTAATGTAATTATTGAGAGAAACGTAGCACTTGATGAAAGTATTATGTTAAAATCTCTCAAGAAAGGTCCCAATGATATAATGCAAGTAGAGGTGGAGCATGTAGTTCATTCAGAAGAAGATATTCAGGGTATACCAAACTCTCAAAAAAACTCTAAGAATCAAATTTCTGAGAAGACTCCACTTTGAAGATCTCAAAGAAACATAAAGTTATCCGAAAGGTATGATTTTGAAGATATGGTAGCTTTTATTTTATTTACTGACAACGGTGATATGTCTTCCTATAAAGAAGCAATGCAGGATAAGAATTCTTTTTAGTGGCAAGGTGCTACGAATGAAGAGATGAATTCTCTTCAAATTAACCATACTTGGGACTTGGTAAAATTACCAAAAGTTCAAGAGGCCAAAATTTTGGCTATGTCGATTCAGACTATGCTGGAGACCTTGATCAACGACGATCTCCTACTGATTATCTTTTCACTCTTTGTGGAGGACCTATTAGTTGAAGGTGTACCTTACAGTCAACTGTGACATTATCTACAACAGAGTATGAGTATATGACAGCTACAGAAGCCGTTAAAGATGCTCTATGATTAAAAGGATTGACAAGTAAAGTTAGTTTTTCTCAAAATGTTCTTCCTATCTTTTGCACTAGTCAAAACATCATACATCTTATGAAGAACCAAATATACCATTGCAGATCAAAGCATATAATGTCTGATTCACTTTATTTGGGACACTATTGGAGATGACGAGATTTCTTTACAAAAGATTCATATTTCAAGAAATCCTGCAAATATGTTGACGAATGTGATTCTGATTGACAAGTTCAAGCTCTTTTTGGACTTGATCAATGTTCAAGGTCATTGATCCTGCCCCATGAAGTAATGGCAAAGACATCTATTAAACATTCAAATTCAAAGAAGAAGATGATTCGAGCCAAGGTGGAGATTGTTGGTTTAATCGTGTTTCGAATCAGGATTTTTCGGAGAGTCTTAATTATATTATGAAGTAATTTAGTGGACCTAATCTTTATCTGAATTTATCTTCTACTAGAAGACTTAAATTAGTAGAAGTTTTATTTGAGTCAGTCTTCTACTTTGACTCAAACACAATTAGGTCACATCTATAAATATCCTATTCATGTAAGGATTTAATATACAGTGAGAGAGAGAGGCATAAATCAATATCCTCAAAACATCTTATGATGGTAATGCTACTTAATCTCTTGTGAAAGTTGGTGCTATTAGAGTTTCGCCTCCATCATTGTAATCTTCTCTTTCTTTTCTCATCAATACAATATCCTCTGGATCATCTTCGCCACATAAATCTCTTGTGTGCTATTTTTCTTTTTTTTGTTCTTCTTCTACATCGTGAATTGAGATGAATATCGATATTTAGCGCCTCAACTTTGCCCTACAGAATAATATACAATGCATATATAGCCACCTATTGTTGCAATAATGCATATGCCAATATAGACACTCAATGTTGCAGCACATATGTAAAGGTACCTATTTTTCAACAATTCAAAAATTTTACACATAAATGGTTGCACTCCATATAATTTCAATTTTTGGAAAATCATCTACTAATCACAATATAAAATGCAATAATTCTTTCCAAAGGAATATTTGACTATAGCATTATCGATTGTTAAGTGAAAAATGCCATGCAATCGTTCCAATTACCAAATTTTTGTGAAGAGGGAAGAATATATCTCAATGTTAAATTTTGTTGTAGGCTAGATTATTGACACTACAATCTAGACTGGAGATCAATCATCACCATCAACATGCATGCCTAACCCATCTAATAAGAAAGAATCAGATGTTGCAACCAAGTCATAACCTAACAGGAATCCTCTAAGGATTTGTGGTGCCATGCAAAATGCTAGCTTGACCACCCAGCAGTGTGAAAATAATAACTGCAAACAGAAAAACCTAGAACCAAATTGGAACAAAAAAATAGCAAAAGACCTAATGCAAAGGTTAACATAGAATCAGATTGAATGCGAGTCTAAAAATTGGTTTAGGTGTGAACCTGAAGATTGACTAAGTGTGAATCCAAATATTGACTTGGATATAATATAAGTCTGAATGCTAGTTTAGGTGTGAGTTCGAAGGCTGACTAAATGTGAAACCAAAGATTGACTTAGATGTGAATTCTAAGGTTAGTTAAGTGCAAGACTAAAAACTTATTTAGGTACGAGCCCGAAGACCTAATGCAAATATGTGATTATTTTATAATATTTGTTTCCTACAGCTGGTGCATGTGTAACTAAAGTTAACAACATCCATCAGTTACGTAGTCTTGCAAGGGTTGAAGATTTGCGACAACATAACCTACAAACTAATTTTGGAATTATAAATGGCAATAGGGACAATAGTAACCAACTGTCCGCCCATTTGGCGCTTTCACTTCTTCCTAAGGGAATCAATCTCTTATTGGGCCACAACCATTTTTCCTTCAGCAAAATTAATGAGATACTATAGTCCAAAAATTAATCAGATGGGAATTCAATAGTACTTTCTCCCTTTAGGTTTTAGGAATGTAGAAGTGTAAAATAAGTAACTCTTGAGTGTGCTAAAATAATCACAACCTCACAGAGAACACAAAATCAGAAATAGCATCATAAAGTAATGCTAGTATAGAAACATCCTAAGAGCCCTAAAGTGCAGCCCTTTAGTGTCAGATGGGGGATCAGAAATGCAACATGAAAAAATATCCAGTACTTATGCATCAGTGCAACTGAAGGATCAGTATTATTACTAGTTTAAAAAAGAAGGTAGACATGAAAAAATTCAATAGCTGATTTTAAACCAAAAATGATCAAAATATTGCTCATGATGGAGGTACCATTCTTGACTATCATAGCTATGTTAAACATTTGGTACATAACATCATTCAAGTTTTTTTTTTTTTGTATTCCCCATCGAGAAAAGTTTAGCTGATAAATATTGTTCATTCAAAGATGAAACATAGATAAGGTATATGAAATAGTAAGATTTCTAGATGATCCCAAAGAAGATTATAGGAGCATAACCATAAATAAAGCACAGTGCGTAGGAGAGAAAGAGAGAGATTCACATACTATACAACAAGAATGGATCAAGTAGGACTTACTTCGGGGAAAACACATTCCATATGAATAGATGGTTGCTCATGAACAACAATATAATTGTTAAAGCAGTCAACAGAATTGAGTTGAGAACAAAGGGAAGCAGACAAGGAAAGGCAATCATCTTTTGCAGAACACAGCCTAAGTCAGACTTGTTTTGATTAGACAAATATCCAGTGATTTTCATAGATGTGCACATCACCATACTGAGAAATGATAGAATAGAAGATGCATAGGTGATGATGAACATTAAAAATACCATAAAGCACTATTGAGTGACTTGAAATTCCCTAAAAACCAATGTAATCGTTAGAGAAATAATACACATTCAGAATCTGAAAAAAATGAAGAAAAAAATAGTGGAAAAATTTTGAATCAATAAACATGCTAAAAGAGGATAGTTAAATTACAACAACGAAGAGGATAGATAAATTACAATGAATGCTCCAGCAACATCAACTGTAGCTAAGTTGTTACTGTTCCAAGGCCAAAGTGACCTGACACACCCAAGAAGTACAATGCGGCAACCTGCATAAAAGTCCACTTTTAGTATCAGGTTGCACACCAGAAAAACAAAGTTCACAACACAAATATGGATTACAAACCAATAAGAACAATAATTACATCAGGATGCCCTAATTGTTGATAATGTAATTGGTAATATACTAATATTCTAATTGAAGATGGACTAGTTTAGACTTATAATATATTGGGTTTTGGGAGTTTCAAACTTGAATTAGAGTTTGAGTTAAAGTAGGAATTCAAAGTTGGATTCAGACTTATGATTTTGAATACTTATTATGTAATATTAGGAGTTATAATTAAAGTAAAATTTATACTCAATAAAGGCCTATAAATATTCTAGTAATATATAAAATTTAGATATGGTGTAGTGTTGAGGTTAAACTATAGAGAAATAAAGAGAGAGGAATAGAGAGAATAAAGAGAAGAGAAAGAGATAGTGTGTTGTCTCTCGTGTGTGTATTTTTTTTTTTATTTTTCAGTGATCTCTCGTATTGGTTTCTCGTAGTGTTATCTTGAAAATTATCTCTGAATATGAAAATGTTGCTAAGACTTAGTAAAAGTATTTAGTTAGGTAAAAGAAAGTAGTCTTTTTTAGACTCTTGTAAAGCCTTTTGATAGTGGATCTCTCACTCCCCCTGTGGGCATAACCCGATTTTAAGTGAAGCACGTATATCGTTGTATTTTTTATTTTTTACTTATCTTTCATTACTTCTCGTTTCTTGTGTTATTTTAGAATAAAATGATTTATAAATCTTTCGCTGTGAATTCCAACAATTAATATCAGAATTTAGGAGCAAATAACCAAAATGACAAAGTTCTTACTTGAGATGGAGAAATTTGATGGTAAGATAAATTTTGTCTTATGGTAAAAGAAAATAAAGGTTATTTTTATTTGTCAAGGTCTGCAAAAGATATTAAAGGATAAAGAAAAGACGTCAACCAAAATAAGTGATGAATAATAAAAGAAGATATATCAGAAGACATTAAATTTAATTATTCTAAATCTGATTGATGAGATTTTATACAATGTCATTAATGAGAAGACAACGGTGGATATCTAAACAAAACTTAAAAAGGTGTACATATCAAAAAGCCTCACGAATAAATTCTACCTAAAGCAACAGCTATATGGACTGCATATAAATAAAAGTACAACTATATTATATTATCTAAATACCTTCAATAAGATTATCAATGATTTTCTGAAAGTTAATGTGAAGTTTGAATAAGACGATAAGCCACTGATTCTCTCGATATCTCTTCCTACTTCATACGATCATATTATGACTACAGTTCTTTATGGTAAAGAAATTGTATTTAGACATACGCATTAAAATCAAAGATCCTAAACAATAAAATCAAATTGTAAGAAAACTCATTTTTCTAACAATCATCAGGCCAAAGATTGCATTCTTAGTAAGCAATGAAAGTCAGTTCATTCAATCCCCAAGAAAATCACGCATATAAATTATATAGAAAATCCTAAGATACTTGAAGAAAACACTAGGACAAGAATAATTTCAGAAAGTATAAAATTTGGATATGCAATGTTACATTGATACAAATTGGGCTGACTCAACTTTTGATAAAAAAAATCAACTTCAATGTATTATACATTTACTGGAGGTAATCTACTTACTTGGAAGATTAAGAAGCAAATGTAATGGCAAAATCCAAAATAGAAGAAGAATATATGTCAGTGTCCTTGGGAACATGTGATTTTCTGTAACTACAATTATTTTTGCAAAAGCTAGAATGCTCAATGAGGAAGGCTACAAGAATCTTCTATAACAATCAACCAACACTACATATCTCAAACAATCCTGTTTTGAATTATAGGAATTATCAATAGCCTTGGGCTTGTAATTGACAGAGCTTGTTTAGACAAGGTATTTTGGCCAACTGAGTGAGTGGAAGTCTACCTTTTATCTGAATTTGATTTGAAAGAATGATTAGCAAACTTAGCTTATACTTATTATCTTTGATTTGGTAATTAATGGTCTATCTTGGCTTATTATCAATTGGGTTTGAAGTATCATCGATGACTTTGGTGGTACACTCAGTGGGACTTACTTTGACCCTATTTAGTTCTATTCAAACTACTTTTAGTTTAGATCAGGATGATAATATCACCCATTATTCAAGCCCTAGAGTGTTACCAAGGATTTAGCACACCCAGTGGGACTTAATTTGATCCTATTTAGTTTTATCTAAACAAATTTGGGTCTAGTTCAAGTCAGGTTCAATATTTTGAACTTGACTTTAATTTGTGACTGATTTGAATCAATTTGATGTTCAAAACTTGACTGAATTATGATTCACTAACTTCTTCCTAGAAGATAATGAGATGTTTCAATTTTCTCTACTCAGAACCTTTGGTGATTAGGCTCACACTGATGCTTTATAGCATAAAATAAGAGGCCATTACAGTGAACCGACTAGTGTAGCCATGGAGGATCATCAAATTAATCATGGGAATCAAGTGAAATACCCATTCTCAAAATCATTATTGATATTGATGGTGAATGTTCAACTTGCAATAATGAATTCAATTCACCAAGCTTAACATTAATTTTCAAAAGAATATTTAATGATTATTGACTCTAGTTGTAGCAATGCTGATTTTGATCCAAATCTATTTGCATCCAATTAATGTTCAGAACTCGATTTTGGCTCGAGTTTGATTTGTTCGATTTGGATTGAGTTCAACTTTGTGTTAGACTATTATTGGGTTCAGGTTTGTCTCTTAATAGACTTTGGTTCAAGTTTAAGTCAATTTAGGTTTAACTTGGTTTTAGTTCAGATTTGGCCTAATTCTGATTTGGCTTTGGGTTTGATTTGACCCACCAAGCTTTCAATTTAAACTTAATTGAACCCACTTATGATTTAATTCGACCCAAATAGGGTTTGATATGAATTTGATTTGATTTCAAATTGACCCAATTTAAACCTGATTAGTGTTGGGTCTATGCTGATTTGGTTTAAATTAACTCAATTTGAATTTTGGGTCTAGCTCAATTTAAGTTTTATTATATCTATTTGATCAACTTATGTCCATTTGGTGGTTTATTTGAATCAATTAGATTTTTCTCATTTTTTCTAGCTGAGTTTAGTGTAACTGAGTTACCTAATATTAATCAATTTGATTTGAGACTCTTCGAGCTATCAAGATAACTTTGGGCGAGTCTATAAGCTAGCCATAAATATTCAAGATCAAGAGTTGGCTTAGAGATGCGAGCTCGAGGGCTGGCTGAATGCGAGTTCAAAGATTAGTTTAGTGCAAGCTCGAAGATCAATATGGATGGGAGATCAAGGGTCAGCTTGAATATGAGTCTAGATGCTAATTGAGTACAAGCTTGAAAGCTAGCTTGGATGCGAGCTCGAAGACTGGCTGAGTGTGAGCCTAAAGATTGACTTAATGTGAGCCTAAAGTTTGTTTAAGTGTAAGTACAAAGGCTAACTTAGATGTGAGCCAAAAGACTGGATTAATGCAAGTCCAAAGACTAACTAAGTGCCAATCTGAAGGCCGACTTTGTATGAGCCTAAAGACTGACTAAGTGTAAGTCTGAAAACTGGTTGAATGTGAGCTCAAAGGCTAGCTTGAATATAAGCCAAAAAGTTGATTGAGTGTGAACATGAAGATTAGTTGAATGTAAGTCTAAAAACTGACTTGGATGCAAACCTAAAGATTAGCTAAATGCGCAAAGCCGTGAATAACTATGATTGTGGTTGAGGCTCATTAATGCACAAAAATACAGGTGGCCACGATAAAAATGAAGACTCATTATGTGCAAAACTATAGGTAACCGTAATAGTGATGATGTAGAAATCGAGATAAGAGAGCTTCTCTCTTTTTTCCTCCTCTTTTCTTTTGCAATAAGTGCCACTTCACTTCTCCGATATGTCTTCCCACCTAGGCTTCTTCTTTTTCATTAATTTTTTAATTTTTTTATCTTACAGCAAGCTTCCTTTCACGTGGGCCTCTTTCTTCCTCTATTTTTTTGCTTCCCTTTTCATTCGCAACAAATTTCACTTCGCTTCTTTTTTTTTTTCTCTTTACCCTACACCTGGCCACAATTATCTTTCTTCCCCCACGAGCTTGGAGCAAAGACTCTTTTAAAGCTTCCATTTTTAATTTTTTATTTTTTCAATACTTCCTTTCTCCCTAGTTCCTTCTTCTTCCTGGATCGGTCATTTACCTTCTTCTCTATTTCTCCCATTCCTCTTCCTCTTTGGTCTGCTTGATAGCCAGTGAGAAGCCGACATAGTCTCGCTCAGAACCATGGCTAGATCTAGACAATGTAGCGCTAAATATTGATATCCACCATAATTCACGATGTAGAAGAAGAATAGAAAAGAAGAAAAGATAGCACAGAAGATATTTATGTGGTGAAGACGATCCAGAGGATATTGTATTGATGAGAAAAGGAAGAGAAGATTACAACGATGGAAACAAAACTCCAATATCACTAACTCTCACAAAAGACTAAGTAGCCTAGCCATCACAAGATGTTTTGAGAGTACTGATCTATGTCTCTCTCTCTCTCACTCAATATTGAAACCCTTACATGAATAGGGTATTTATAGACGTGGCCTAACTGTGTTTGAGTCAAAGTAGAAGACTGTTTCAAATAAGACTTCTACTAATTTAAGTCTTCTAGTAGAAGATAAATTCAGATAAGGATTAGGCCCACTAAATTACTTTCTAATATAATTAAGACTCTCCAAAAAATTCGGATTCAAGACACAATTAAGCCAACAATCTCCACCTTGGCTCGAATCCTCTTATTCTTTGAATTTGAATTTTCAATAAATGTCTTTGCCATTACCTCATGGGGCAGAATCAATGACCTTAAACATTGATCAAGTCCAAATAGAGCTTGAAATTGTCAATCGAAATCACCTTCGTCAATATATCTGTAAAATTTCTTGAAGTATGAATTTTTTATAAAGAAATCTCGCCATCTTCAATAATGTCCCGAATAAAGTGAAATTAGACATCTATATGCTTTGATCTGGCATGGTACATTTGGTTCTTCGCAAGGTGTATAGTGCTCTGACTGTCACAAATGATAGGAAGAATATTTTTTAAAAAACCAACTTCACTCGCCAATCCTTTTAGCCATAAAGCTTCTTTGATGGCTTCTGTAGCTGCCATATACTCAGACTCTGTTGTAAATAATACCATAGTTGACTGTAAGGTACACCAACTAATAGGTCCTCCATAAAGAGCAAAAAGATAATCAGTAAGGAATCATTGTCGATCAAGGTCTCCAGCATAGTCTGAATTGACGTAGCCAACAATTTTAGCCTCTTGAACTTTTGGCAATTTTACCAAGTCCCAAGTATGGTTCTTTTGAAGAGAATCCATCTCTTCATTCATAGCAGCTTGCCACTGAAAAAAATTCTTATCTTGCACTATTTCTTCATAAGAAGAAGTTATAAAGAAGGATCACCATTGTCAGTAACTAAAGAAAAAACTACCATATCTTCAAAACCATACCTTTCTGGTGGCTTTATGTTTCTTTGAGATCTTTGAAGTGGAGTCTTCTCATAAATTTGATTCTTAGAATTTTCTTGAGAGTTGGGAATACCCTGAATATCTTTTTCTGAACGAACTACATGCTCCACCTCCACTTGCATTATATCACTGGGACCTTTCTTGAAAGATTTTAACATAACACTTGCATCAAATACTACGTCTCTCTTAATAATTACATTTGAAATAGTAGAATCTCACAAATAATAGTGCTTAACATCTTTGGCATAACCCAGGAAAATATACTTTTTGAAATGTGCATCTAACTTATTCTTGATAACATGCACATAAACAGGGAAACCAAAAATCTTTAAAGAAGAATAATTTATAGATTGACCAGTTCATACCTCTTCAGGAGTCTTATAATTAATGGCTATTTAAAGATAGCAATTCACAATGAAACATGTTGTATTGATTGCTTCTGCCCAAAATTTTTTATTAAGATTAGCTATATTGAGCATACTACGTACTTTCTCCAACAAGATTATGTTCATCCTTTTAACCACACCATTTTATTGAGGTTTTTCTGGGATGGTAAAGTGGCATTTGATGCCTTCATCTTCACAGAATTTGAGAAACTCTGTTGATTTGTACTCTCCACCATTATCACTTCTGAGGTATTTGATTTTTCTGTCTGTCCTTTTTTCAACAGAAGTTTTTCACCGTTTGAAAATAGAAAACACTTCGGCTTTGTGATGCAAAAAATAAATCCACACTTTTCTGAAAAAATCATCAATAAAACTGACAAAATAACGAGCACCAGATTTTTGATGAAATAGGAGAGCACCAAATATCAGAATGAATATAATCAATTAAGTCTTTAGTGTAATTAGTATTGATGTTAAACTTTACCTTGGACTATTTACCATAGAGACAATGCTCATAGAAATCCAATTTGCATGAGTTGAGGTCTTTCAGTAATTTTCTTTTATTGAGTTTACTTAAACTTTACTCACTATGACGCATATATTATAAGTGGGTCATATCAGAAGAAGAAGCCTGAGAAATTGTTGCTCCACTTTCAATGGTTTTTCCTACGAACTCATACAAATTTCCATGCTTTAGGCCCTTCATCACTGTTAATGAGCCTTTAGCAACCTTAAGAACTCCACCTTCAGTAGAATACTTATAACTAGCAAAATCCAAAGCACCCAAAGAGATCAAATTCTTTTTCAAATCAGGAATATGTCTAACGTCAGTAAGAGTTCTAATAATATTATCAAATATCTTAGTTTTGATTATTCCAATTTCAATAGTTTCGCATGGATTGTTATTACACATCAAAATTAAACCACCATCATAGGACTTGTAGTCTTTAAACCAATCCTTATTAGAACATATACAATAAGAACAACCAGAATCAAAAATCCAAGTATCATGGTAACGATCAAAATTAGAACTAATAGAGAGAACTTACCAAAATCATCATCAGAACTCCCTTCAACAACTGATACTTGTTCTTTGACTTGCTCTTTAGATTGAGATTCTCTTTCTTTCTTTGTTTTGAGCTTCTTTACATGTCCCATCTTCTTACAATACCTGCAGTTTACTTCTTTCGATTTAGATCTAGAATGACTTGTCTTTGATCTTTCTTTGGTACGACCTCTGACAATCAATGCTTCTGAGTGTGACACATCCCCTTTAATCTTTTTTAAATATTCATTAGATAGAAGAGCGGTAGAAATATCATCAAATTTTAAATTGTTACCATACATGAGAGTAGTCTTCAAATTCTCAAGAGAAGGAGGTAAAGACGATAATAAAATAATTGTCTTATCTTCATCTTCAATTTTAACATCAATGCTTAATAATTGAGAGACTAGTTTATTGAAATTATTAAGATGATCAACTATATTCATACCTTCTCTCATTCGAAAATTGAAAATCTTCTACTTTAAGTAAACTCGATTTAAGATAGACTTACTCATTTATTATTTTTCCAGCTTTTTCTATACTTCTGAAGGTGATGTTTCATCAAGAAATAAATAGAGTACTTCATCGGTGAGACTGAGGATGATTGTGCTATGTGCACTAGCCTTCTGATTTTTTCAAACACTTTCGGTGACATCTTCAGGCTTGACATCCTCTAATGTGTTTCTCAACCATTGTTAAGTAAGAATTGCATAAACTCTTGCTTTCCAAATAGGAAATCCTTGTTTTCCATTAAATTTTTTTATATGAAACTTTGTAGTAGACATGTTGAACCAAGCTCTAGTACCATTTGTGGCTCTAAATATCGATATCCACCACAATTCACAATGTAGAAGAAGAACAAAAAAGAACAAAAGATACCACACAAGAGATTTATGTGGCGAAGACAATCCACAAGATATTGTATTGATGAGAAAAGGAAGAGAAGATTACAATGATAGAGGTGAAACTCTAATATCACCAACTCTCATAAAAGACTAAATAGTCTAGCCGTTACAAAATATTTTGAGAATATTGATCTATGTCTCTCTCTCTCTCACTCTATATTGAAACCCTTATATGAATAGAATATTTATAGATGTGGCCTAACTGTGTTTAAGTCAAAGTAGAAAACTGACTCAAATAAAATTTCTACTAATTTAAGTCTTCTAATAGAAGATAAATTCAGATAATAATTAGACCCACTAAATTACTTTCTAATATAATTAAGACTCTCCGAAAAATTTGGCACAGGTCCAAGATGAATGGAGGCTGGGTGAATAGAGCAACGAGATCAAAGTGGCCATCTCCTCTGCGGAGAGCTACTGGTGGGGTCTCAAGCATTCAGAGTGGCGAGAAGGCCATCTCTACGACAGTCTAGCAGTGTGGGATCAGTGCAGTAGCACTGGCAGTGTGGTCGAGGACAATGTTGGCGAAGGAGACGTGGGGATGCTACAGCCGACAATGTGGCCAAGGCCATCATCGGCAAGGATGAAATGGAGCCAAGCGCAGGAGCATGGAGGAGCACTGGAGTAGGGTGGTTGGGTGAGATACTACAGGGGTTTGGCCAGCAAAGAAGAAACCAGTGGTGGGCTGTGGGCATGCGAGCATCTTGGCAGGGAGTGGACAACGAATAGTGGTGCATGGGCACAGGCGGCTAGGAACTAGGTTGATGCCGGGTGGTTGGTGAGGACAGAAATGACGTGTCCTTCTCTCTAGTGAGGCTAGGGTTTCAGTGAGGGGCGCAGAGGTGAGGGCAGCTCAACCTCTTCCATGGGTGGTCATTGGCGGAGATGATAGCCAATAATGGTGTAGGGCGGCGCTAGAGCGACTGCGAGGGTGGCTCAAGCTAGGTTTGCCATGGATGGCAGTGAGGTCAAAAGGGCATGGCGGAGGACGAAGCAGCAATGCCAGGAAGGCCAAACAGTGAGCTATAGCACCAACACTGACTAGGAGGGCAACAAGGTGGGCTAGAGTTTGGGGACGCGAGTTGAATCGGCAAGGCACCCCCGAGGGAGTTGGATAACCTCTCTAATCTTTCTGCGATGACTTCCTAATTTTCTCCTTGACTTTATTTTCTTTTTTTGGATCTTCATTAATTTATAAGTATGAAAGAGAATGAAAGTCAAATTTTTAATTGATTTAATTTTGAAAAGTCGTTAGATTGTGATTTGTAATCAAACTATATTTTTAATTATTGTGATTAGCACATAGTGTATTGATTGGGATTTATTTTTTTAATGATGAGATGAAAATATGTATTATTTCTTAATCTTAAATTTTAAGAGGGTTATTTATACATTTTTCAAAAAAATTGGACCAAAATATAATATCATAAGTTTCAGAGGTTTTTTTATAAAAAAATTTATTTATAAAATTTTAAAACTTTTAAGGTCTTTTTTAAAAGAAAATTTTGATATGGGCCTATTTATAAAAATTTTATATTTTTCATTTTAGTTCAAATATTTGGTGAATTTTTGGCTCAATTTTGCTCTGAATATCTAACTCACTCAACTCACTTTAACTTTTACTTGAATTTCTCGATAATTTAAGTTCAAATTGAACTCATTTTTTGATCAAATTTGACCATGATCTGGACCCAATTGAGATACACATTTAAATCATAATTGAGTGACATTCAACTCTACATTTTGACTGAATTTTAATTAAATTTAATTTTTGATCAAAATCGACTCAAACAAATATGCCTTTCGCATCCACTTCACAAGTTTTCTTAATAAAGAGAGTGGATACGAGCAAATTTCTTAGGTATTTGTCCTTATGTCAATATTCTGAGAGTTGACTATACTTACCATGTAAGAACGGTTTTGATCTACCATGTTAATACAAACTTGATTTTTGTATAAAATGAACTTGAATTTAGCACATGGAAGTCAATTTAAATTGCCACATGAGAGTGGATTTCAATTATCTCATGAAAGTGGACTTAATTTTGCTACATCAGAGTAGACTTAATTCGTCACAATGAGTGATTTTGATTTATCATAATGAGTGGTCTTGATTCGCCATAATAAGTAGATTTGACTTGCCGTAAGTAGTGGATCTGATTTATAATAAGAAATGGACTTGAGTTGCTACAATAAGTAGACTTGATTTGTCATAAAGAAATGATTTATTTTCTCACAAAAATTGAATTTTGTTTAGCATAATAAGTTAGCTTGATTCACCACAATAAATGGACTTGAGATGCAACAATGACTGAATTTAAATTATCACAATAAGTGGACTTGAGTTGTCATAATAAGTAGACTTGAGATGCCACAATGAGTAAACTTGAATTACTATAATAAGTGGACTTAATTTACCACAACAAGTAGACTTGAGATGTCACAAAAGTGGATTTGATTTGCTACATGGAGTGGAATTGATTTACCACAGGGAGTGGACTTAATTATCATATAAATGCAGACTTGATGGCCACACAAAAGACTTGAATTACCACACAAGAGTGGACTTGATTTGTCATTTAAATATACGTTTGATCGCTACGTAAAATAGATGAATTGCCACAAGAGTAAACTTGATTTGTCATTTAAATACAGACTTGATTGTCACATAAAATGGACTTGAACTACTACATGAATGGACTTAATTTACCACAAAAAGTAAATTGAATTTGCCATATGGAGTGGACTTGAATTGCCATAATAAGTAGATTTGAGTTGCCACAATAAATGGACTTGATTTATCATGGGATTGTGGACTTGACCGTCACACAAAATGGATGAGATTTTATGTCTATGTTTTATCTCAAGAGCCTTGAAGAGTATATTTGATAGTACATTCTCTTTTGAGAGAGTCAAACATTCTGTCATAGACAAAATATAACTAATTTTTGTTGTCTCTACCTCTAGAGATTTTATGCATAATACCTCTTCAAGAATCAAACATTGATAAGTGGCATGGGTCTTTCCCCAAAACTGAGATTGATTTTCATTAGTTTATTTTTTTGTTTGCCCTCATCTTTGAGTCTTGGTGGAGTTTCTTTTGATTTGAGGATCATATCTTCACCAAGTGATTTGCCATGTTGAGTGGGACTTGGTAAAGGTTCCTCTTCTAGCTCTGAGGGCATTTCAGTTGCATCATGTCCCCTTTCTTCAAGTTTTGATGAAGCTTCGCTAGGACTTCATCCTCCTATGATGTTTGGAGAGCCATGGCTAACTCGATGTATATGGCTTGTGTGCTAGAAGATATTGATGATGTTTGATCAATCTCATTATTAGACAAAGGTCTAATAGACACTTGGAATGATGTAGCCTAGTCCTTTGGAATCATTCATTGCCACATTGGAGTAACATATTCTGTAGTAATCGGCTGAGTCAGCAAGTAGATTCTTAGGTCGATGCTAGTTGAATTGTAGTAATTTAAGCTAATTGTTCACCTCTTAGAATGCCAAATTGGCGCATGAGTTTTGAGAGAAGTAATCTTATGGAATGATGCTCTCTCTTTTCTTTTTAATCGTGACACTGGAAGAAGCAAATGAGTAGAGAATATGTGTTTGTACTTGTTTGAAAGAAAAAACTTTTTTTAGAGATTACTTTTAGTAGATAGGTGGTATATAGTTTTTATCTTCAATTAAGACCTACTTGATTCAGTCTATTGAAGTTTAAGAATAATTTTGTCTTAAAATATGGTGGCTCCGATCTTGAATGCCTCCCAACCTCAATTTCCAAGGTTTATACACCAACAGATATTTTTTGGGTGGTTTTTCCTGGTTGGTAATATATCAAGATGAGACTAGGTAAGTTCTCCTAATTCCGATCATGCGATCCAATTTTTTTCCCCTGTTCTTTTTGTATTTTTCTTTTTTCATCATCTTTTTTCTTTTGACTTAGCAATCACATTCCTCTTTGAGAACCTAAGGTTTGCGGGCTCATAGATATTAATAAGTTCTTACTATTTGAGTCTGCCTCTATTGATTTGGCTTTCCATATGAGATTTATCCATTTAGAATTTTATTTTTCATTATTTTATATAGGGGTTGATCCTTTGCCTCTAGGAGGAGATTTCTGAGAGGCTATGTTTTGATTCTAATATTTTTGCCTTTGAAATAACTTCCTTAATAAAGTTCTTAGCTACTCATAGATTGGTAGCTATATTTTCAGGTTTGCATTCTTGAAGTTAACTTAGGACATTAGTAAGCGAGGGAGGTGCAGGGATTCCAATTTCACTATATTTCATCATCGATCATTCTTACCTTCAAGCATTATCTTTACATTTTTTAGAGACTTTATCTCTAAGACAGAAGATAATTTACCTAAATTCTAAGAGAACATTTCATTTTATACCTCTTAAAAAGATTTATTTTTGCCTTGAGAAGTATGAAATATATACTTGACATTCCATTCTAGGCTAAATATTTTTTTATTTTGTGCTTTTGAAGCTCATACAATCATTTGACCATTTTATACTACAGATTTGGCGTAAGTAACCTTTTCCTTGTCTATTAAAAACTCTGACATTAGAAGAAGACATTGCTCTTTTCTTAGCTAAAGAAGATTAAATATGTATACTTTCGTTGTTCTCCTTTAGCCTTTTAGTGTTGGAAGTGAGGCTCACAGAATGTAGCTTTAGATTCAATTTGATATCCTGGAGGGGGCCAAACATCTTGCCGATCCTTCCTTTGACAAGTTGTAGGTGGTCAAAATTGACTTTTACCTATCACTTAGCTTTTGAAATATATTAGTTTGTGCCAATGGGTTCTCCGTTTCATCATCGAGATTCATCATAATAAAATTTGGTCTTTACTGCTAGACGGACTCGACATTTTTTCCCCTTGGGTGGACTTGATATTTGCCTACTGGGTGCAAGGGGAGAGATTAATCCATACTTGGCAGGTGGAGCATCAATCAAATCAATGGTAAGGCAGGTTATAGGCGGTCAAAAATTGATTTTTTTTCTATTATTAAGTCTTTGAAAGACCGATACCCTAGTTTGTGTTAATAGACCCTCTGACTCATCATTAACATTTAGCACAATGAAATTTGTCCTTTACAGTTGGGGCAAACTTGGCATTTGCCCCCTGAGTGGATTTGGTGTTTGCCCTCTTGGTGGACTTGGTATTTTATCCTCTAGGTGGACTTGGTCTTTTGCCCACTGGGTGAACTTGGTCTTTGCCTACTGGGTGAAAGGCGAGGGATTAATTTGTACTCGGCAAGTGAAGCAGTAATTGGATCATTGATAGGGTAGGTTATAGGGGGTCAAAACTAACTTTTTACCTAAATTAAGTCTCTGAAAGACCGATACCCTATTTTGCATTAACGAAGTCTTTATTTCATCATCAAGGGTTGGCACGATAAATTTTGGCCTTTGTTGCTAGGGCAAACTCGGTCTTTGTTCATGGACGAATTTGGTACTTGCCTCCTTACTGGACTTGATCTTTTCTCACTAGGTAGGAGGTGAGGAATTAATCCGTATTGAGCAAGTGGGCAGCAACTAGATCAATAGTAGGGCATATTATAAACGGTTAAAAACTGACTTTTTATCGATTGTCAAGTCTTTAGAAGACAAATACCCTAGTTTATACTAAGTTTGTGCCAACAGGTCCTCCATTTCATGATAGAGGTTAGACATAATGAAATTTAACCTTTATCACTAGGGCAAATTCAGCCTTTGTCCCCTGGGAGGATTTGGTATTTTTGCCCTCTAGGTGGACTTGGTCTTTGTCCACTGGGTGAGAGATGAGCAATTGATCCATACTAAGCAGGTGCAGTAGTAACTAGATCAAAAATAGCATTAGCAATGCTAGGAGCAGTGATACTTTTAGTGAAAGCAGAATCACCATACATGAGTTGAATAGAGTTAGACGTAGTCTGATGGCTGAAATGGATTCCAATTGCACCCTCAGCTATTGTTATTTTGTCATTGAAATTTGACATAATGACATTTAGCCCTAACTCCTTTGAATAGGTTTGATACTTACTCCCTAGGTGGACTTAGTCCTTGCCTCCTGGATGGAAAGCCTTTGCCCCTAGAATAGGAGATCCTTACCTCCTAAATCAGAATGAGAAGTTGATCTATACTTATGTTGGACTCTGGTTACCCTTGTGGTGAGCGTTGATTAATGAAACACACCAAAGATCTTTCATTAAGGATGATAGTGTAGATTGGGATACGAGGATCACTTGATGATATTATTTTCCTCTTCTCTTAATCGATCATTAGCTTTTAGCTTTTCTTCTTATAATATGTGCTCATATTAACTAGGTTTCTCTATTTGAATGAGAAGTCAAGTCCCACTAAGTATGTCAAAATTTATAAGATCGATTTCAGCAATTTGAGAGTGGCGAAGATTCTAGGGAGTGATTTGGAATCACCAATAAAAGTGTATTTTAATTTGAGTACGCTATCAGGTATTGTGAGAATATTAACTTTTAACAAGCACAGACCTCTATTATTAATTATCCTGACAATTATCAGAAACCTCCTAAAGGAAGAAATTTAGCTAATAAAATAAAGATGTAAAAGAAAAAAGGAAATCATTATTTGATCGATTTGAGAGAGATGATATATGACTTAAGTAAGGGTATACCCTCATTTTATAATGGAATTATGGAAAAATGAGTATAATGAAAGAAAAGAAAAGATGTGCAGTGACTAAGGGGCTTTGATGTGTACTGTTATCTCACTCCCATATGTTGTACCATATAACATCCAACTCATATGGATCTTAACTTGATTCTTGATGGATGTTGATAATCTGGTTTGACGACATCATCCGATGGGATGTGAAAGAAGGTAAGGAGTAGGAGAGTTTTGAAGCATGGCCGATGGCTTACATATATTATTGGTCGAATTTGATCGAATAAGACTTTTGACTAATTGACTAATTAAATTTAAGGCTACCTTTATTTCAATTTGAAATGATTAGCAATCTTGGCATATGCTGACCATTTGTAATTTAATAATTGATGGCCTTTTGGGTGTATTGTCAATTTAATTTGGAGTGCTACTAATACTCTTGGGTTGGTTTAGCTTAGAAGGTGCATTATTAACAGTTTCTAGGATTGACTAGCATCGAAATATGACCAATGACTATAAGCTGATTGTTAGTTGAGTTTGTTTGAACAAGGTATTATTGCTAATTAATTAAGCGACTTCAAGCCTACCTCAGTTTGGTTGGATTTAATAATCAATAGCTTCTAAGGCATGTCGTCGATTAAATTTGGAGGGTTGCTGTTCGAGTCAATTTTAACTAAAAATTAAATTTAATTAAAATATAGAAGTTGAATGTCAGTAAATCGTGTTTCAAATGTGTGCCTCAATTGGACCTAAATCACGATCAAAATTGATAGAAAATTAAGTTTAATTTAGACTTGAATGGTTGGAAAATTCAAACTTAAATCAAAGCAAACTGAGTAAGATAGATATTTGGATCAAATTTAGATCCAAAATTTATCAAATATTTGGACCAAAATAAAAATTATAAAATCTTTACAAATGAGTCCTTGATAGGACTTTTCTTATGAATAAGTCCATGAGATGAAAATTTTACGAAAAAATCTTTAAAAATTCTGAAATTTCAAATTGATTCCTACAAAATCTAGATTTTATGAATAAGCCCATTAAAATTTTATATTCATAAATAAATTCCTGAAATTTCTAAGTTTCATAAATAAACTCCTAAAATTTCTGATTTTTACAAAAAAGCCCCTCAAATATTTTTTTATAAATAAGTTTAAATTTTATTCAAAAAGAATCCAGAAAGTTTTAAGATTTCATAAATAGACTCTTTATGTAAAAAAACTCCTTAAAATTTATAAAATTATATTTTGGTCCTAATTTTTTAGAAAAATTTATAAATAATCTGTTTGCAAGTTGAATATCAAAAATGAGTATAATTTTTATTCATAAGTAAACAAATCAAACCCTGATCAATATCTACATCCATTTCAAATTTGAATCTTAATCAAATATTCTCCTCCAATACAATTTTTCAGGATTATTAAATCATAATCGGTCCAAAAAGACAAATAATTCAACAGAAAAAGGGGACATATAATCTATTATTTTGGAAAAGGTTTAGTATACTTCATTTTCTCTCTTCGTTCACTTTTCTTTTGTTTTGCCCGGTTTTATCTTCAAAGGATTCCCAGTCACTCTACCTGTCCTCTGTGCCGTGCTACCATGAAACTACTAGTCCTTGCTCCCCACCCCACGCCTGGCCGACTCCTCGCTCCTCAGGCCCCAGACCTCCGCTCCTGCAACTATTGAATCTCCACGCTAGTGTCGATCCATACCGGCTCCCCTTGTCCTCCTGCACGCTGGTCGCCACTACCCGGGGTCCGCCAGAGCCCCGCCCAGCTCCGCCTCTACTTCAGCCTGACCGCTACCCTCACCCACCACGCCGCCATGCCGAAGCCCTAGCACTGCACCTCTGCGTGAGTTGCTCCTGCCTTGGCACCGCCCGGGTTCCGCCTGAGCTCCGTCCAGGCTTCGAACCACCGGGGTCCAACTGCCCGGCCTGCCTCATCATCGGGCTTCCTTCCTCACTACGCTGCCAAGCTCCACACTTGCTCCGGGCTCCGTGCCCCGCTGTGTCGAATCTTCCCTCCTGTCGTGCTGCTGAACATCGCCCAGGAACCATGAGGCTCTGCCAGACGCACTCCACAATGAGCTACCACCAATTGGGGCCAGATCCGGCTGGAATCCAAAGAGACGAGGCCAAAAGGGAGCACAGGCTAGTGAAATTTCAAAGAAAAAGGAGGCACGGGCACGAGGAAGAAGAGGGAAATAAATAAAGAAAAGAAAAAAATAATAAAATAAGTTGTTATGCGAAAAAGAAAGGGAAAAAGACCACCACCAAGGAAAAAAAAAAGATGAAAGTTTTCTTATTAAATTTTCTAGTTATTACTATCATGATTACATATGATCTTTGAAGATGATAGATTCCCAATATTACTATGGCTATCTATAGTTCTTTGAAAATAACAATCCCTTAACACTACTGTAGCCACCCACGATTTTTCAAAGACGGTGTCACACCAAGTCAATTTTTAGGCTCGCACTCAGTCAGTGTTCGGAGTCACATCCAAACCAATATTTGAACTCATATTCAACCAGTCTTTGGGGTCGGATCCATGTCAGTCTTCAAATTTGCACTCAGCCAGCCTTTGAGCTTGTACTCAACTAACCTCTAGGCTCGCATCCAAACTAGCTTTTGAGCTATCACTCAGCTAGTATTTAGTCTCGCATCCAAGCCAACCTTTAGGATTACACTTTATCAGCCTTTGTTCTTATACTCAGCGAGCCCTTGGGCTCACATTCAAGTCAGTCTTCGCGCTCGTACTCATCTAGTCTTTGGGTTTGCACTTAACTAGTTATCGAGCTCACATCTAAGCTAGCCGCTGCAATTGCACTCAGTCAGCCTTCGGATTTGCACTCAGCCAATCTTCGAGCTCGCATCTAAGCTAACATTTGAGCTCACACTCAGCCAGCCTTCGAGCTCGTATCCAAGCCAACCTTTAGTCTTACACTTAGGTTGCCTTCAAACTCACATCCAAACTAGCCATCTGGATCACACTAAGTCATCCTTCAAACTTGCATCCAAACCAGCCTTTCGGCTCACACTTGACTAGCCTTCAAGCTTGTCTCAGTTAGCCTTCAGGCTCACATCAAACTAGTCTTTAGACTCTCACTTGGCCAACTTTCGGGTTCACATTCAAACCAGTCTTTAGACTCACACTTAGTCAGCCTTCAGGTTTGCACTCAGTAAGTCTTCAAGCTTGCCAAACTTAGGTAAGCCTTCAAACCCACCTAACTTAGGTCAACTTTCGGGCCCACCCAACTTAGGCTAGCCTTCGGGCTAGCCCAACTTAGGCTAGCTTTCGGCCCTCCGAATTTAGTTCAATCTTCAAGTCTATCAAAATTATAGGCTCACATTCTAGCCCTCCAATATTAATTTAGCTCTCAGGCTCACACCTCTAAGCCAACTTTTGAACTCACAAACCAAGATAGTCCTCCGGCTCACAAATCCAAGATAGTCCTCAGGCTTGCCCAAAAATTATCAAATAAATAGACTAGAACTCAAATTGAACTGGACCCGAAATCCAAAATAAGACTCAATACTAATTGGACTCAAGATGGATTCAAATCAAATCCAATCTGGGCCAAACTAAGCTTGAACAAAATCCTAATTAGGTTAAATCTAGCTCAAACTAAAGGGTCAAACTCAAAGTCAAACCAGAACCAGACCGAGGCTGACCTAAAACTAAGTTGAACTAAATTCACCTGAACTTGAACTGAAGTCCATCAAGATACAAACTTAAACCCGATAAAGGTCTAACACCAGGTTCAACTCAACCCAAATCAAATCAAAATTGAGCCTTGAACATTAAACTAAGTCAAAACAAATGCAAATCAAAATTAGCACTGCTCCAACTAGAGTCAATAATTAATATTTAACAAATATTTTTCTAAAAATCAATGTCAAGCTTGATGAATCGAACATTCATTAACAATACCAATAGTGATTTTGGAATGGATATTTTACATAGTTTCCCTAGGTAGGCAATAAAGCATCAATGCAAACCCAATTACCAAAGTTTCTGAGAATAGAAAACTAGAACATATCACTATCTTCTAAGAAAGAGTTAGCGAATCACAATTTAATCAAGTTTTAAACATCGAGTTGAATCAATTTAGACTTAAATCAAAATTCAATAGTAAACTAATTCTAAATCAAACTCAAACCCGAACCATATTAGTCTTGACGAAATTAAATAAAGTCAAACTAAGTCCTACTAGGTATGTCGAACCTTCGACAATACTCAAAGGCTACGGACAATGGGTGATGTTACCATTCTGATTTGAACAAGAACTAGTTCAAGTGAAAACTAAACTAGGTCAAATTGAGTCTCATTGGGTGTACTACAAAAGTCTTTGATAATAATCAAAAGCTATAGCTTACCCCATAAGTCATTAGTGATATTACCAAATTAAAGAAGTTAAATACCAATACGCTCAAATATTGGTCACCCTTCAAGCTAGTCAACCTCAGAAGTCATAGACAATACACCCTTCAAGGTAGTCAATCTCAAAAGTAGTTGATGACACACCCTTCAAAATAGTTAATCCTAGAAGTCATTGACGATATATCCTTCAAGCTAGTCAATCCTAAAAGTAATTGACGATATGCCTTTCAAGTTAGTCAACCCTAGAAGTTGTTGACATGTGCCCTTGAAGCTAGTTAATTCCAAAAGCAGTTGACGATGCATTCTTCAAGCTAATCAACTTTAGAAGCTATTGACGATGTGCCCTTCAAGCTAGTCAACCCCAGAAGCTATTGATGACGTATCCTTCAATCTAGTCAATCCCAAAAGTCATTGATAATAGGTCCTTTAAGCTAGTCTACCCCAAAAATAATTGACGACTCTTCAAACTAGTCAACTAAGAAGTAGTTGATGACGTATTCTTCAAGTTAGTCAACCCTAGAAATAGTTGATGACATAATCTTCAAGCTAATCAACCATAGAAGCAATTGATGATATACCCTCTGAGCTAATTAACCCCAGAAGTAGTTGATGATAGGTTTTCAAATCCCGATAGGGTTGACTGATATAAGTGAAGGTAGTCAGTCTCACCCATCAATAGTTATTAAACATCCGTCAAAGACTAAGTCAAGACCTATTCAAGTCAGACATCACATGGTCCAGTATGCGGGGGCTGAGTAGTAGCGTATACCAAAACTCCGTTCTCATTTTCTATCTTTTCTTTGTTTTCATTATCCACTTGCTTTCCATAATTTTACTTTAAAATTCATTGTAAAATGAGAGCATGCCCTTGCTTAGGCCATGTACCACTTCTTAAATAAAGCAATACTGTACTTTCTTCTTTTCTTTTATGGATCTATTTTATTAAGCTAGATTTCTTATTTTAGGAGGTTCCTGATAATCATTGAGGTAATTAATAATAGAGGCTTGTGCCTATTAGAAGTTAATATTTTCACAACACCTAATAGCATGCTTCAAATTAAATAAATTTTGATTTGTGATTTGAGATCGCTCTCATAGTCTCCGCTATCCCGGGCCACTGAAATTGATCCCATAAATTTTGGCACACCTAGTGAGATATGACTTCTCCTCCAAGTATAGAAACCTAGTTATTATGACAAAGACACTGATAAGGTAGAATTATGATACAAAACTAATCAATTATATTCTCCTTTGCAGAAAAAAAATCAAATGGCATGAATGAAGAATATCTCCACTCCAAGGTGCACCATCATCTTGAGGGGCAGGATCAACTGTATATTTACCTCAATCAATAGTCACCATAGAAGCAACTAAAATTTAGATCAAGTTTAGGACCATCTCTAGGTCATCCAGTTTAAGAAAGCACCTACTACTGTACTAACTGAAGTTTCTATCATGATAAATCAGCCTATTTCTTGCCTTCGATCAAGGAGAAGGAGACCCAATGACATAATTTCTAATGAGAAGGACTATTCAGATAAAGAGCCAGCCATGACTCAACCAATAAGGATATTAGTCTACAAGAGGCTAGGATTGAAGTGATGCTCAATCTTCAGTCACCTTCGCCTAACTCCTCATAGGAGGCAATTAAAAGCAAGTATGAACATATGCATTGATGAAGAAGAGCTTATCCTAATTTTTACAAGTAAAGAAAAAGCTGCTAACATTTGAAGCCAACTTGGAAAATCTACCCTTCAAATAAAATCAGTCATTACCATCCCTACCTACAACACTTTTGCTCCATTAAGCACTTTAGAAAAGAGTAAAAGTAAATCACAGGGGGTATAATCTTACCTTTAGACTATGGCAAAGGAACAAATCACCTAAAAAAATAACAAGAGTCATCATAAGACTACAACTCAGCATAAAGACTCACAAAAGGAGCTACTCACACTATCAGAGTCATTTCTCATCATGACTCTAGGTGAGACCATGAGCCCACACCACAGCAGATCAAATGCCAAAAGAAGACTATCCGAGTTAGGCTTACTAATAAAGAAATCTAGGAGGAGAGGGCCCTTATGAACTCACCCTTGTCACCACGTTAAAGAGAAGGTGTGACGATCCGCTCCATGAGTAGACTTTTAAATGAGATGACTCGATTGATGGGGGAAGTTGGCCTTAACCCAAAGCCTAGGTCTAACTCTTAAGATATAGATCATCATATTCTAACAAAAGTCTTGGTTATAATTGAAAGCTCCAATCAATAAAAGACTATAGAAGCACTATAAGAACAGTTAAAACAGCAAGGCAAAGAGAAAGATAAAACTCAAAAGAAGGTCATGAAGTTGATGAAGATAATACTACAAATGAGGCAAAAGTTTAATAAGTTGGAATGATCTCAACAGCCATCTCAAGCAACAGAGGCAATAGTAGGTACATCTCCTATAGATGGGATCTACGAAAATATAGGTTCTTCGCAAGTACCTCCTCCAATAATGGATACATAATACTTGATTTTAGGGATCTCTAATAACATGGAATTTCCAACATATATACAATAGAATATACAATGAATGGTGGCTGCACAGTTGAGGCAAGGAAGTAAGATGGGTAGGATAAATAATACTAACAAATCATACCTTAACCATTATGACCGAGTGTCATATCCCAAAGGCTATACAATACCCAGCTTCAAATAATTTAATGGCATAGGCAATCTTGAATAATATATAGCTCACTTTATGACTTTGTGTGAAGATTTAAGTAATAGTCTCTCATTGTTACCTTGCAAATTTTCAGTAAGATTAACAAGAGTAGCATTCAAGTGGTATAATAGTTTATAACCAAAATCTATACAAACTTAGTCACAAATGAAAGAGATTTTTTGAATCAGGTTCCAAGGAGTCAGCGATAAAGTGACCATTATAGACCTTATTTTGACACCAAGGTGTGATAATGAGTTGATCCTAGATTATATCATACAGTGGAGAAATCTCAGCATTAAGTATAACCAACCTATAAGCCAATTTGAGGTAGTGAACTTAGTCTTTGGTAACATAAGGGGAGAGTAGATGACACCTTATCTGAGTGCCTCTTCTATCCATACTTTCCAAGATCTCATTATGCAAGTTAAAAAGCTAGAAAGGATTGGCCCATCAACCTTATCCAATTCACAAAATTTCAAAATAGAAAAAGATAAGGTAAAATGTGGATAGCCTTCTAAAAATATGAGGGCTACATTCACAGCAACTGGGCAAAAGAAACCTCTAAACCTAACCGTGAATAAGAGTAATCCTCAAAAATCACCAACTCTTGGAGGAGACGAGAAAGTGGAACAATCCAATGATCTCCAATAAATGCTCAGAAAGAAATATTCTTTCAAAAGAGAAAGAGTAGGTAAAATCTTTTAGGATGTCCTGAAGTTATGCCTCCAATTACTAGAATCTAAAAGGCCAGGCGAGGCCAACAAAATATATCATCCAAACTATTGTCCTTACCATAGAGTTTTGGAGCATACCATTAAAGATTACTATATATTCAAGGATTGGGTCAAAAAGTAATACAAAGAGGGTAAGTTAACTCTTTCAAAGGCAGCCTTATTAGAAACATCTACCGAACACATCAAGCATATAACTGTGTTCGAGGGTCATGAACCACTTGCTAAGTTCCTATTTGAGAAAAAAGCATAATGTACCACTAAACAAGGCACTTATGGAACATCTATATTTCAAAAAGGTTGAAGAAACTACTAAAGAGAATAACTAAAAACCTTGAAAAGCCTAAGATGGTGATAATAAAAGCCTTATCAGGGCAAACTGTCCCACCTACTTGAAGTATCAAGAAGAAAAAGAATAAAAGCAAGAAGAAGAAGTTGGTTTAACTGAATAAATACGATGTTAAAAAATCAGTCATCCAAAAATATATTGATGCTCTAGAGGAATATGTCTAATGAGAAAGAAACTAAGTAACTCCCAGTATGACCTGCTCTGCCATATATATTGTTAGAGATTTACAATTGAGCCGATCCTCACCCTGTCGCCTTAATAATGATGAAACTCAGAGTGCGAGGCAAGAAGAAGTGAATAGATTCACCAACAATGTTATTGATGAAATAAGAGATCTTATAGGTCTCTCTGAGGCTCCTGAGATGTTTATCTTAGAGAGTGGTTCGCCTATGAGTATGACTATGGTATGCTTAAACTATAGCTAAATATTATGAAAGAACTAGCTACAACTATTATGAAGTTTGTCAAGGGGAAGATGTAGATGTTGAATGGGCACATGAGGGCTATAGCTGCCCATATGAAAAGCATGACAAATATGACTACCATGCTCTATAAGGAAGTTGAGAAGATAGAGAAGGTGCTAACAAAGAAGGTAAAGCCATACAAAAGACCCTACAAGAGTGGCAAGAAATCACCTACCAACCCTCTTTGGGATTAAAATAATCACTCATGCCACTTACTCCAAAGACGGGTCAAAAAAGCTGGACACTATCAAAGAAAATTATCTATGTCTATGACCTCTTATTGCATGATGACTCATACATTCGAGATAAATATTGATGAACAGCTATCCTAACCTCTATCAGGCAATCTAACAACAAATGTTTAACCCACTGGGTTAGGTGAGGTTCCAATCTCAGAACCTATAGAAGGATGTACTTTACTAACTTTAGAGAGATTATGTATACAAGGCATGGACAATGAATATGACTCTATATCCAAGTTAAAACAACTCTATAATAGCTTTAGAAGGCCAGCAAGCAAAGGGCTGGTAGAGGGCAAAGCTTGAGCAAAGCTGGATGTGGAGTCTGGCAGGCTAGAGGTAGAGGCAAAGCTCGGGCGGAGGTTACAGGGTGAAGGCCGGAGGGGATGCAATAGTGGAGCCCCTACTAGAAGGAAAACCAAAGAGAGAAGAAAGGAAGAGAAGCAGCAAATAAGATAAGAGCTTACATTTTTCCTTCCTTCCTAGTTTTTTATTTCAGCTTTTGATATGCTCTTCCTTCTCAATGATCTCTTGGACTTCTTTACAACTTCTCTCCTCCAATTTTTTGATCTCTAATCTTTATTTTTTAGATGTTAATAAGATTATATATGATTTGAGAAGATTGAGTTGGTTTAGAATGGATCTCGTTCAAATTTGAATCGAGAATCTTAGCAATTTATTTTGGATAAGTCGGTTTAGATTAGATAGTTATGGATGTGTTTGTTTGAAATTAGATAACTCCTTGGATGAGTTTGTTGATTATGGATAACAAAGATTTGAAAATTATATTCGCCCTGAATATCGAGTTTATATGGGAGTTATTTACAATTTTTTTTAAAAAATAGACTAAATTATAATTTTATAATTTTTAGGGTATTTTTGTAAAAAAAAGGACTTGTTTATAAAGTTTTGAAACTTTCAGGGTCTTTTTGAACAAAATTTGGACTTATTCATAAAAAAATTCAAGGGACTTATTTAAGAAAAATTGAAACCTTAGGGGTTTATTTGCAAATAAGAAATTATGGAGGGATTTATTCGCAAGTCTTATATTCCACAAGCATCAAATTATAATTATCATTTTTTTGAAGGGTTTATTTGTAAATCCTAAATTTTGTGGGACTGATTTATAATTTTATGATTTTATTAGACTTTTGCATAAAACTCTTATTCTAGATATCTATTTGTAAAAAAAAGGGTCAAGGACCCATTTGTAAAGATTTATTTAGTTTAGGGACTTATTTATAAAATTTTTATATTTTGTCATTTTGGTCCAAATTTTAGATGAATTTTGGGCCTAATTTTGGTCCAAGTATCTAGCCCATTTAGCCCACTTTAGTTTGAGCCTAAATTTCTTAAGAATTCAAGTCCAAATTGAACTCAATTTTCGATCAAACTCAAATACAATTTAAGTCTGGCTGAAATTCACATTTGAGACATAATTTAGTGGTATACAAGTGCCAATTTTAATCATATTTCAATTAAATTTGGTTGTAGCAAAAATCACCTCAAACAAATTTTCCCCTTCGTAGTCTCTTCCGAGTTCTGATGAGAGAAGAGGGTACGAATAAACTTTGAGTACTTACCTTCATGTCAATGTTTCAATGAGTTAACCATATGAGTTTGAATTGCCATGCAAGAGTGGACTTAACTTGCCATGCGACGATGGACTTATTTTACCATATGATAGTAGACTTGATTAGCTACATGGAGTGGGCTTGAGTTACCATAATAAGTAGAGTTGAACTACCACAATGAGTGATCTTGATTTGCATGATAAATGGACTTGAGTTCCCACAATGAAGTGAACTTGATTTAACAGAAAAAGCAAACTTAATTTACCATATGAAAGTAGATTTGATCTACCATATAAAAGTGACTTGATTCACTATATGGATATGGGCTAAATTATCGCATAATGTGGACTTGATTTGCCACATGAAAGTGGACTTACTTCACCATATGGAAGTGGACTTAATTTGCTGCATAGAAGTGGACTTGATTACCACATAAAAGTATATTTAATATTATCACATGGGAGTGGACTTAGTGTGTTATGGAATGTAGATCCAATCATCACACAAAATAGATGGATTTTTGTGTCCATGTTTTGTCTAGAAAAATATGGAGTGCATGTTTGATTGAGCATTTCTTTTTTAGGAAGTCGAACATTCCATTATAAATAAAACATAGACATTTTTAGTTATTATTGTTGTTACCCCCAGGGCTTAGGTATAGTACTTTTTAAGGAATCAATCATTAATTGGTGATATAGGCTTTTCTCCCTTATTATTGATCAGTTGGTAAGATATTCCTTCAAATATCCTTTCAATAATATAAGAGTCTTTCCAATTAAACTTGAACTTGTCTTTCTTATTTCATCTTGGGATTATAGGTCTTCTCAGGACGAAGACCATTTTTCCCTTTTGTAAGGACCTAAGCCAAGTCATCTTGCTGTAGGTCCTAGCCATTTGTGCTTGATACATTTTTAGATTTTACTGGGCTGTGAGCCTTGTTTCATCCAAAAAGTCTAGCTCATTAATGCAAAGATAAATATTGTCTTTTCTTGTAATTTCTTCTTATAAGGCAATCCTTAAGGAGGGAATTTGTACTTCTAGTGGCAAGACTGCCTCAATCTCGAATACGTAGAAGTTCAATATGTGGTGTGATAGACCTATAGTGCCTCAGCAAATTTTTGATGCCAGCCTTTCTTGTTTTTGGCAATAACTATCTTTAAGATATTGGAGAACGTCTTGTTGAATGTCTTAGCTGAATGTCTTAGCAAGCTCATTGGCTTTCTCATTGTAAATAGATGAATATCTTCAATTTATCATGTGTGAATTATTCTACCTTAAAGCTTTTGAAAGACGGTTCATTATCAGAAATGATCCTTTGAGGGATACCAAATTAGTACAAGTTATTTTTTTGAAAGAAGCGAATAATAGTATCTACTATTACCTCTTTCAATGGAATTACTTTAGCCCACTGAGAGAAATAATCGATTACTGCCAGTATGAAGCAATGACCTCTAGAAGAAGATGGTTCTATTAGGTCAATGATATTTGTACCCCATACCGCGAATGGTTATTAGGACACTGTTGGATATAGAAGATTTGGGTGTTGATGGATAAAATCATCATGAATTTGGCATAGATAACATCTTCTCATATATTCAATGTAATCTTCCACCATCGTGGACTAATAGTAGCCCATATACTTAATCTTCATTATTATATTTGGGCCTGATTGACGAGCCCCACAAACTCCAGAATGCACTTCATACATAACTTCTTTGGCCTCATCATCTGAGAGACAGTACAAAAGTAGTTGATTAAAAGACCTTCTATAAAGAGTATCCTTGATAAGTAGAAAGCACACAACCCTCTTTCTGAGTTGTGTTCATGCAGATTTATCTTCTGGGGGTTCTCTACTTTTGAGGTAGTTAGTGAATGGTGTTCTCTAATCTGTGACCTCTTCTACTAGTTTAAATTTAGTCCTCTCATACTTGATACTGAAGACTAAGCTCATAACTTGTCTATTATGAACTGTGATTAAAATTTCTCCTTAATCAAGGTCAGTCAGTGTCTTGGTTTGTTTAGGTGAGGAGTCAACTTCCGTATTAATGGACTGAGTAAACTTAGTTATTTGAACATGTGAGATTTGTCTTATGAGCTCTTGAGCCTTTTCATGGCATTTCAAGAGCTCAGATTGTGGATTTTATATTTACTTTGGACTTGGCTAATAACCAATTGTGAATTATTGAAAATATATAAGAGTGATATTTCTATATTGAGAGTTATTTCCAATCCCAAAATTAGGACCTCGTATTTAGCTTTATTGTTTATGTATAGTTTTGATAGAAAATAGGAGTATCATAAAATGCCCCATTAGAAGTGACATAAATAAGTCCAATGCCTACTTTGATTTGCAAAAGCTTTGGTTTGATACCTAATTTGATGGATGATGCTCCATCAAAGTACAACTTCCAGTAAAGTTCTCCTTTTTTGATCGAAAGAATTTCTTTATTAGGGAGCTCATAATTTAAAGAAGAATCATCTAGTACTGGATGAGCTATAAGAAAATTGGCAAGGGCTTGCCCTTTGACCACCTTTTGGGGAGTGAATTTGATATCGCATTTCATGAGGATTAAAGCCCACTTTGCTGGCCTCCCAATGAGTATAGGCCTAATCATCAAGTATTTTATGGGATCAATCTTTGATATTAAACTTACTTGATGAGAAAGTAAATAATATATCATCTTCTTAGCTTCTTAACCATGGATATAAGCGCTAGACAATGCTTTTTGACGAGGGACTAGTTACTTTTTGCACCCCCACCACCTCCTCCTCCTCCTCCTCCTCCTCTTACCCCCCGCGCCCGTCCCGCCCACCAGCATTCTACTCAGATAGTAGAGTGTATTTTCTTTATCTTCTTCATTATTTTGGGCAAGAAGAGCCCCCAGAGATCCTTCCATTGCTGCCTTATAAAGGATAAGGGATTTATCGAGTAGAGTTACTACCAGGACTTGTGGCTTTAGGAGATCCTATTTGATCTATTCAAAGATTAGTTGGCAACCTTAATCCCAAATGAATGAAGTGTCTTTCTTCATCAACTTGGAAAAAGACATGCATTTCCAGAGAGGTTGGAAATAAATTTTTTTATGTATGCGAGTTGGCCTTGGAATGACCTTAATTACTTTAAATGTCTGGGTGGTGGCATATCCAAGATAGCTTTAATCTTAGATGAATTGATTTCAATCCCTCATTATTTGACAATAAAGCCAAGAAATTTTTTCAATAATACCCCAAAAGCACATTTCATAGGATTTATCTTTAAGTTTTATTTCCTAAGGTAGTCAAATACCACTCTTAGGTCTTGGATGTGCTTGTCTTTTGGACTTAATTTGACCACCAATTTATCCACATAATATTCCACTAATTGGTGTATGAGGTTATCAAAGTTTGGGTCATGACCTTTTGATAAGTAGCGTCCATATTCTTGAGCCCGAAGGGCATCACCTTATAACAGTAAATACAAATTGGTGTCATGAATACTATGTGTTTCTCATCATCATGATGCATGTTAATTTGATTATATCCCAAAAAGTCATTCATGAAAGATAATATTTTAAAGTCAGCCATATTGTCAATCATGATTTCCATTATTAGCAGTGAAAAATCATTTTTTGGATATGCTTTATTCAAATCCCTGTAGTTCACACAAATGCAAATTTAACCATTCTTTTTCTTGACTAGCATGATTTTTGTCATCCAATTTGGGTATTTTTCCTCTCTAATGAAACTTGCTTCGATTAATTTCTTTGTTTCTTCTATCACCTTCTATTCTAGGTAAGTTTCATCTTCCTAGGTGCTTGTTTGATAGGTAAAAGCTTAGGATTGATGGCTAGCTTGTAGACTATAACTTTAGGATCTAGCCCAAGTATCACTTTATAGCTCCATGCTAAGCAAGTAATGTACTCTTGGAGCACTATTTTGAGATGGATTTAGTTTTCTATGAAAGTTGAATGCTGATGAAAATTAGCTTGGGGTTCTTCTCTGAGCCTAGGTTGATCTCTATTAGTTCGTTGACTATGGCTTGGCCCACTTCTCAAGTTCTAGTAGAACTTCTTTTGATTTAAGGATTATTTCTTCATCAAGTGATTCATCATGTCGAGTGAGATTTAGTGAAAGTTCATCTGAAGACATTTCAACTACATCATGCCCCCTTTCTTTAGGCTCTGATGAAATTTCAATGAGAATATCACCTTCTTGTAATGTCTGAAAGGTTATGACCACCTCAGCGCATGTCTCAGGGGGTATTGACTCTCTCTCTCTCTCTTTGTTCATGGACGTCCACAGCCAGATTTGTTGATTATCTAGTAAAGTTAATCTAAGAAATATTTAGGCATGATTACCAGTTGATAATCACCATTATCTGTTGGATCTTCAATCCCCAGGATTTTTATGTATGCTTGGGACATAAGGGATTGCCTTATAAACTAGTATTTTCTTTTCTCCTTTGCATTATGGAGAAATATAGAAAGTCATTAATTCTTCCATGACATTAATGCTCAACTCATCTAATGGCTTAAATAAGCCTTCTAAAACTTTACTAACAAGGAGAGTATTTTTTACTCGAGCTCTATTATCATCTTCATCAAAAGTATAACCACCAAGGCAAACTTCATTTGAAAAGACTATGTCAAAATCACTTCCTAGGTAAGGAGGAGTAAAGATCAGGCTAGCAATACTTTGCTTTATTTGATTGATGGAAGCAAGCCCCCTATCAGTGTTGGATCTGTGATAGTATTTTGCATCATTATAATGTACCTCATAAATATCAAAAGGGTGTACATCTCTATCAATTTGAAGTTCTTCATCATTCTTGAAGTATTTGGAGTGTTGATGTAGGGTTGATGACATTACTTTAATTTTCATATAGCCACAACCTTTCTAGTAGTGCTTTGTATGATGCATCAGTATCAATCACATAAAACTTGGTATCTGTCATTATTTCACCTACTTTCAGAGGGATAGTTATAGCTCCCAAAGCTATTTGACTATTTTGATTAAACTCTTGTATGATTATAATCTCGAACAATAGGTGATACACATCCAAAGTTATAGCTCATAGAGTTTAGAGAATCATCAAATTAACTAAGAAACCTAGGTCAATTAGGATGCGATTGATCTTGATCTCATCACTGTTTCCTATGACATACAATGGTCTATTGTGATATGCTATTCCAAGTAGCATGTTATTATTTGTGAAGATAATGGCGAGAGTTTGACATGCATACAGAGACTCCTTCATCTTTTCTTCAGCAAAGTATGCTCGGTAATTGGCTAGATTCTACAAGATATGCACTAGTGTATTTCTAAGTTCTTGTGACATCATCAAGTCATCAAACACACTTAGTATAATAGAAATCTTCTTAAGGTGAGCTACTATATTGTATTCCACCTTTTTAGGTTCAAGTTCAGCTTGCAATGGCTTGATGTCCTCACTTATATGAATTTTATTTTCCTCATCCTTAGGGATATTCTTGTCCTTAGGCATTGGAGTTTGTCTCAGAGGCAGCACCTTTTTACCTTGGAGTTGTACCTGTTTTGCTCTCCTTAGTTGAAATTTAGCACACGAGACCAATAAGGTTCATCTTTGGAATCACTTTTGAGACTAATCATGCAACAGGAGGCAGTGGACCCTTGCCCCCATCAATAGTTCTCTAAATGTCCTTGGAGAATGTGACTATTTAATAATTATCCCATTCAATATCAGAATTAGGCACACGGGATTTTTTGATAAAGAGTTCTTCAGAGACTCTCTAGGTGAACCTTTTTACTTCATCTGCTACCATAACCTTCTTCAAGACTTTGTATTTAGGATGTTTCTTTCATGGATATTCAAAATAATTTAACTAGTGATATTTAGATTAACTTGACATGGGGGTGGAATGAGCTTTAGCATTAGCCCGCTTGATCCTCTCCCAAAATGTCTGCTTCTTTCTTTGGCACTTATTAGTATGGAGTCTTTCAAAGTGATCATAAAGTTGCTTGAGCCATATTCACCATCCATGCCTCGTATGTGAAATTTCTCTAAAGTCAACAAAGCACATCCTTCCATAGGTTCTAGGACTAGGACCTTACCAAATTTAACGGGTTGAGAATTTGTTACTGGATTGCTTGATGAAGGCTGGGATAGCAGCTCACTGGTGTTCACCTCGAATGTATGAGTTACTATGTGACAAGGGATCATAGATTTAGATAACTATCTTTGATATTATCTAGCTTTCTTAACTTGTCTCTGGAGTAAATGGTACAAGTGGTCATTCTGATCCTAAGAAAAATTGGTAAGTGGTTTCTCACCACCCCTATGAGGTCTTTTGTATGTCTTTGTCTTTTCTGTTAGCACCTTCTCCATTCTCTTGACTTCCTCACAGAACATGATAGTCATATTTGTCATGCTTTCTATGTGGGCAGTCATAGTCTTCATATGCTCATTCAGCATTCGCATTTTCCCCCGATAAAACTCATGTTAGTTGTAGCTAGCTCTTTTATAGTGTCTAGCTATAATTTGAGTATGTCATAGTCATACTCATGGGTGAACCACTCTCTAAGATAATTATCTCGGGAGTAGCCCTTAGTTAGACCTATGGTATCTCTTATTTCATGAGTAATATTCTCAATGAATCTATTCGCTTCTTCTTGTCTTACATCCTAAATTTTCTCATTATTGAAGTGACAGGATGGGAATCAACTTGGTTGTAAACCTCCAACAGTAAATATAACAGAGCATGTTATCACCGAAAGTTCACTTTCTTCATCTCCCACATCAAGGTCCTCTAGTAAAGTTTTGAGTTTTTCAGGAGTTACTTGGCTTCTTTCTCCCTGAATATATTCATCTAGAGTATCAATGTATTCTTTAATGGATGATTTCTTAACATCGTATTCATTTAGCTGAACCAGCTTCTTCTTCTTACTTATGTTCTTTCTCTTCTTAATGCTTCGAGTAGGTGAGGCAGTTTGCTCTAATGAGGCTTTCTTTCTCCCTTGGGTATAGCTTGAAGTGTAGCTAATGACTTTAAGCATATTGGCAATTAACTTCTTTAGTTTGATAGTATCACCAACAACTTATGGAGTTGGGTATAGTTTTGAAGTGTGGCCAATAACTTTGAGCATATTGGTGATTAATCTCTTTAGTTTGGTAGCATCACTAACGGCTCAAGGAGTATAGCTTTGAAGTGTGATCAATAGCTTTAAACGTATTGATAATTAACTTTTTTAGTTTTGTAACATCACCAACAACTTAGAAGATTGGGTATAGCTTTAAATTGTAGCCGACAACTTCGAGTGTGTTGGCGATTAACTTTTTAGTTTGATAGTATCACTAATGGCTTGTAGGGTTAGGTATTGATTTGAAGTGTTGCTAAAGACTTTTGTAGCATACTCAGTGAGACACAATTTGACCTTATTTAGCTCTAATAGAACTAATTTTGATTCAGGTCAAGATAGTAATATTACCCTTTGTTCATAACCTTCAAGTATTGCTGAAGGTTCAACACACTCAATAAGACTTGATTTAACCCTATTTAGTTCTGTTGGGACTTATATAGTTCATATTTGAGTTTGGTTCAGAATTAGTTCAATACTCAATTTCAATTTGAGTCTAAAATTAATTCAACTTGATATTTAAAATTTAATTAAATTGCCATTCACTAACTCCTTCTTAGAAGATAGTAATATATTTTGGTCTTCCTATTTTGGTTCAAGTTTGATTTCATTTGCTTTAGATCGAGTTTGACCTTGTGTTGAACCTCTATCAAGTTTTGCTTTGCATTTTGATGGACTTCATCTCAAGTTCAAGTTAATTTAGTTCAGGCTCAGTCTGACTTGATTTTGGTTTGACTTTGAAATTTCTCTTTTAATTTGAACTTAATTTAACCTAATTAGGGTTTGATTTGAGCTGACCCAGATTATATTTGATTTAAACTCAATTTGATTTTTAATTAATTCATTAAAAGTCTGATTAGAGTTGAGTCTGAGTTTATTTAGTCTAGGTTAACTCAATTTGGATTTTAGTCCATTTGTTTGATCAATTTAGGTTCATTTGAGTCAACTTGACCTTTGTCCATTTATTATGATTGAATTACTTTACATTAATCGATTTAATTTGAGGATCCATAACTATTTATGATAATTTAGACGGACTCCTAGTCCAAGTTTAAATGTGCAAATCTGAAAGAAACTTAGCTCGTGAGCTCAAAAGTTGGCATAGAAGTTTAAGCCTGATGGTTGATTAGATGCCAGTCCAAAAGGCCTAGATGCAAACCCAAAAGTTGGTTGAATGTGAGTTTAAAGATTGTCTTAAATACAAACCCAAAGATTGGCTGAGGTGTGAGCTTAAAGGCTAGTTGGATGCGAGCCTAAAGGCGGCCGAAGCCCGAGCCTGAAGACTAGTTTAGATGTGAGCCTGAAGGCTGGCTAGAATATGAGCCTAAAGGCTAGCTAAGTATGACCGTGAAAGCTAATTGAGTATGAGCCTGAAAGCTAACTGAGATGTGAGCCCAAAAGCTGGTTTAGATGCGAGCCTGAAGATTGGCTTGGATGTGACTTCTTTACAGCTTCTCTCCTCCAATTTTTTGATCTCTGATCTCTCTTTTTTTTTTATCTTAATAGGTTTATATAGGATTCAAGAAGATGGAGTTTGTTTAGAATGGATATCCAAATTTGAACCAAGAATCTTATCTATTTATTTTGGATAAGTCTGTTTAGATTGGATAGTTGTGAATGTATTTATTTGAAATTAAATAACTCTCTAGATGAGTTTGTTGATTGTGGATAACAAAGGTCTAAAAGTTATATTCACCCTGAATATCGAGTTTATAAGGGAGTTATTTACAAATATTTTTAAAAAAGACTAAATTATAATTTTATAATTTTTAGAGTTTTTTTATAAAAAGGACCTTTTTATGAAGTTTTGAAACATCTAGGATCCTTTTTGAACAAAATTTAGACTTATTTGTAAATAAAAAATTTTAAAGAACTTATTTATAAAAAGCTGAAATCCTAGGGGTTTGTTTATAAGTAAAAAAAATTGAAAGGGTTTATTCACAAACCTTATATTTCACAAACATCAAATCATAATTATCGATCTTTTAAAGAATTTATTTGTAAATTCTAAATTTTGCAAGACTTGTTTTGTAATTTTATGATTTTATTAGGTTTTTTCATAAAATTCTTATTCCAGAGACCTTTTTGTAAAAAAAAGGGCCAAGGACCCATTTATAAATATTTATTCAATTTAGGGATTTATTTGTAAAATTCTTATATTTTGTCATTTTGCTTCAAATTTTAAATAAATTTTGGGCCTAATTTTGGTCTAAGTATCTAGCTCACTCGATCCAATTTATTTTGAGCTCTAATTCTTTAATAATTCAGGTTCAAATTGAGCTTAATTTTCAATCACACTCAGACACAATTTAAGTTTGATTGAAATCTACATTTGAGTCATATTTTAGTGATATACAAATCTCAATTTTAATGATATTTTAATCAAATTTGATTATAACAAAAATCACCTCAAACATTGATCAACTGATCAAATTTTTTCTTCCTAAGGGTTAATTCAGTTATCCAGACCCTCACTCGAGAATACCTATCAATAGTAATGGGTTTGGTCAATTTTAATTCAGGCATGAATGTTCCCATAAACTAAGTTTTCAAGCTAAGATATGTTGGAAAACAGTATAGATGTTATCATGCACTTTGTGACATACGAAGCCAAAGTAAGACTACAATTATTCTAAGAGTATCATTTTTTCTATCCTATGGCTCATATGACAACTTTTCCAAACTGAAATAAAAGTTCATATGCCAAATTGAAAATGCCTAACTAAAAGATGATTATAATAGAGACTTACTTGGAGCTAAAGCAGCAGGGGCAGAAACGAAGCTTGAAGCCCGCACAACGGGGGCTGTGACAAAGCTCAAGCCAACCACTGCAGAAGATGAAGTGGTGATGGAGCTGGGGGTGATGATCCCTTGCGCAACTGTAGAGGCGGGCACGGAGCCCGATTTGGTGGTGCCCTGGACTCTAGGGTCAGAGTCGCCTATCTTGAGGTGGTGGTCAAAGTTGTGGTCTCCCTAGAGGCTAGAGCACCCTTATGGGAGGCAGAAGGAGTGGATGAAGATGCCATTGGAGCATATTAGTTGATAGGGAATAGGAGTTTGCCATAGAAGAAAGGAGATCAATATTGCAAATGGCCAAGAAGGGGGTAAAAGGATGAAGAGGCTTTTATATAATCCTTATCGAGTCATTAGATTCTTGCCACGTGGCTTGATCTAGGCCATTGAAGTCCAAAGGGTGGGAGTTTGAATTATCAGCTCAATTCTCGAGGAACATGTGTCATTTATCTAGGATGAGCCATCAGAGGTGTTTCAAATTGGAGATTATGAGATACATGTGTCAACATCAAGATTTACCTCGACAATTGAGTGGACGGTTCCATGTCGTTACCTTGAAAAGAAACAAACCCTAATGATTTTGCATTATTTGACGAGATGGCAACTCAAATTCCAAAGAGTCTTGGTGGTTGGTAGTGTGTACTGAGACCAAGTTAACTCCACTTATCGAATCCAAAAATCAACACTTGAAGTTGGATGACACTAATGATACATCAAACCAAAGAGATCATATCAATGAACCGAAACCCAATTTTGGATTGAGTTACCAACAGAGGCTATTGAGGTCATGACATTGAGGTCAAAACATCAAGGTATTGAGGGCTGGGTGAGTTGGTGGCCTAGGCTCGGTTCATCCAATGAATTGTCATCCTGAGGTAATTTAGGAAGCTCGGTGACATCAGTCTATGAATGAAGGTACCCGAGTATTCATGAAAACTAATAGATATTTATCTCTAGAGGTTAATTCCAAGAAATTCAGGATTCATGACAATCTATTAAAAGGAGGAGTCGAGTTGAATTATGATTGAGATCACAAAATTTTGGATACGCTGAACCATCTCCTCGCTCTATAAATAGTATAGTATTTGTAAAAGTAAGAGATTAATGTCTAGTTTCTTTCTCTACTATATCATTGTAATCTCAGCTGACTTGAGTATCAGAATGGTTTTCGTCGAAGAGTGTTTAGTGATCTTTTCCATGGTTTCTACATCTTACAGAGTAGGGGAAGAGACGCGATAATAGATTATGATTTAAAGAACTTTTCAGATCAAAGCTGGTGATGAATCAGGCTCTATCAATACATCTGATCTTTGGATTTAAAAATAAATCAACTTACCTTGTGACCTATAATAACATGTTATCATAAAAACAATAGAAATTTTGAAAACCACAATATCACACATTTAAAAACAAATTAATTGTATATAACTAATTCACTAGAAAACTTAGAAAAATTACATATAACTCCTATGCATTTCTCTCACATTCCATGGCTAAAGCTCACTAATATCCTGCAAATTGTAAAGTTACTAAAATATAAACACACTTTCATTTTTTTTCATCTTTTACCTTGAACCTATTAGGATTACTATTTACCCAACACAATTGCAATCATTTAAAATTTAAATCCACCTACAACTTAGGTCAATAACTCAAAAGTCAACACATACATATAGCAAATAAAATAATGATACACATATATATTAATTGGTTTTCTCCTAAAAATTTTCAATTATTGTTTGTATTTTTCTCATATCAATGACTAAATTTTTCAATCACCATACTATACCATCGTCCAATCATCATCGAATTGGAACTGAAAGGAGAAGCGGAGGTGTAGTGGGCCAGGCTGGACTTGGACCCCGCCAAGCTCCATCCTAAATCCAAAGTTCAATTTTGAAATTGGAATCTAAATTAAATTCGAAATTATATATTAGCATTTTTAAATCAGAATTGGAGTACAAATTGGACTTATTTTTTATTTTAATTTTCAATCAAAATCTGATCCAAAGTCTGAAAACTTTGAGACTGAACCCAAAATTTTAGATCGAGTTGGGTTAGAGTTTCGGCCTCCCAAGCCCATTGACACTTTCCCAAAAGGTAAAGCATATGCAAACTCACTGTCATATTTTTTTGGAGAAGAAATTAGTTCAAGCGAACTGATTTTTTGACTGACCCGCAATGATTTTTTAAAATATTTTTGGGCTTTTAGCCTGAACTGACCTAGCTCTGTCCACTTTAGGATTGGCCCTTCAAAATAAACTGTGCTCATAGGGTATTTCTCTGGAGTCATCGATTTCCCAGGAAGAATGGTCCCAAAATTCGGCATTCAATTTAGTCTGGTGTTTAGGGCCCGTTTGGATAATTTTGGATTTCGAAATTGAGGGAATTGTCAATTCAGTCAATTATAGGAAATTGAGGGAATTTGCCAAATTGATAATTCGGTGTTTAGATGTACTTTTTAAGTAAAGAAAAGGAATTGTCAATTCAGTCAATTCCGTAAATTCGGTTGTTTGGAATGTAAATTGAAATTAACGAATTCCGCCAATTCTCTCAATTCCGGTGTTTGGTTGAATTTGGAATTGGAGATATGATCACCCAATTCTTAATAGGTGAAATTACCCCCATTTTTAGACATTTTCTATATTTAATTTTAAAATAAATATAGATATTAAATTAATAAATTAATTAGAAATATTTTTTAGGTTTAAAAAATAAATAATATTAGAATTGCATATTTATAATATCTAATTTTTTTAAATAAAGGATAAATAATTTAAATAATATTAAATCAATAAAATAATTTTTAGATGAGCTCCAAGCAACAGAAAAATGAATTTTGCCACAATGAAACAATATAAAACTTAATGCCCTGTTGCAAATCTCAACTTCACATAAACTGCAATAGAACATGTCATCTTTACTCATTTGCTGCTCGAAGGACTATTTATGTGATAGAATTACTCATTCTAATTTTAGAATTACTTGTTCTAATTCTACTAATCACAATAGTCATGCTTCTTAATCCATTACCGAACACACTTATGAACAAATCATGAGAGAACAGTTAAGAGAAAACCCAAGATGATAATTCCAAATAAGCCATTCAACAAAGCTCCATAATCTCAGAACATACATCTCTCAGTTTCAGGAACACGTAAATAGAGGTACATCAATCACAAGTGGGCACTCCGCCATGGTCCTCATCGCCATGGAAGGCGTCAAAGTTCAGGCGGATGTTGTTCACCATCTTGATGCATCGGAACCCTCCCCAGTGTCCCTACTCTCAGTCCACAGAACAGACTCATCAAGAAACTCCGGATTGTATGGAACCAGACGCACCTGCAACAAGAAACATAAGAACAAGAAAAAAAGACAACAATACAGCAACAAACAGAAGTAGTAGTTCTTTAAACATGGATAAGACAAGTTTCTCCTGCATTCCTAATATTGTATATGAAATTCCAAATATTGCACCTCCTACATGCTCCAAATACATATTTCATAGAACAAAAATGGCCTCATGTACTTAGCATAAACATATGAACTCCAGCTCAAGCCTCCAGAAAAGATATCAAGATGCGATGCTCCAAAATTAATAGACGAAATACCAATCATGAAAACACAAATTATACTAGACTAAATTTGAATTTAAGCAAATGAAATCTCACAAGCTGAGAAGCTCCAACTGAGTGCTTGATGGCCTCTCCAGTGACCTTGTTCACAAGAGCAAAGGCCAGGAAGCCCTCCTCATCCTTCACCTTGGTGCTATGCCTCATGTCCTTGATCCAGTGCTGCAATCAACAACACAACCGAAATCATAAAAGCAAAGCACAAACGGTAGAGAAGCGAGAGGGGAGCATCATGGCCCTGAACTCCTCAAAGCTAAGAACTCCGTCTCCATCGAGGTCGAAGCGTCGGATCATGGCTGATCGCTCTTTGGCACTCTTCGTCTCCCCCAACCGGCCAAGAGCACGCCGGAGGCTCTTGGATGTGATGCAATTCCTGTTGCGAAAAATATCGATATCCACCACAATTCACAATATAGAGGAAGAACAGAAAAGAGGAAAAAATAGCAGACAAGAGATATATGTGGTGAAGACGATCCAGAGGATATTGTATTGATAAGAAGAGGAAGAGAAGATTACAATGATGGAGACGAAACTCCAATATCACCAACTCTCACAAAAGACTAAGTAGCCTAACCGTCACAAGACATATTGAGAGTATTGATCTATGTCTCTCTCTCTCGCTCTATATTGAAATCCTTACATCAATGGTGTATTTATAGATGTGGCCTAACTGTGTTTAAGTCAAAGTAAAATACTGACTCAAATAAGACTTCTATTAATTTAAGTCTTCTAGTACAAGATAAATCTAGATAAGAATTAGGCACACTAAATAACTTCCTAATATAATAAAGACCCTCCGGAAAATCTGGATTCGAGACACAATTAAGCTAACAATCTTCACCTTGGCTCGAATCATTTTATTCTCTGAATTTGAATCTTCAATAGATGTCTTTTCCATTACCTTCTGGTAATTTCACCAGATTCCAAGTATGGTTCTTTTGAACAAAATCCATCTTTTCATTCATACCAGCTTGCCACTGAGAAAAATTCTTATCCTGCACTGCTTCTTTATAGGAAGAAGGATCACCATTATCAGTAACTAAAGCAAAAGCTACCATATCTTCAAAATCATACCTTTCAGGTGGCTTTATTTTGCTTTGAGATCTTCGAAGTGGAGTCTTTTCAGAAACTTGATTCTTAGAATTTTCTTGAGAGTTGGGCATACCCTGAATATCTTCTTCTGAAGGAACTACATGCTCCACCTCCACTTGCATTATATCATTTGGATCTTTCTTGAGAGATTTTAGCATAACACTTTCATCAAATACTATGTCTTTCTCAATAATTACATTTGAAATAGTAGGATCCCACAAACGATAGTCTTTGACGCCTTTTGCATAACCCGAGAAAATACACTTTTTTGAATGTGCATCTAACTTATCCTTGACAACATGCACATAAGCAGGTCAACCAAAAATCTTTAAAGAAGAATAATTTGCAGGTTGACCAGTCCATACCTCTTCAGGAGTCTTGCAATTAATGGCCGTTTAAGGAGAGTGATTTACAATGAAGTATGCTGTATTGACTGCTTCTGCCCAAAAAATTTTATCAAGATTAGCTGTATTAAGCATACTACGTGCTTTCTCCAACAAGGTTATGTTCATCCTTTCAGCCACACCATTTTGTTGAGATTTTTCTGGGATGGTAAAGTGGCATTTAATGCCTTCATCTTCACAGAATTTTAGAAACTCTGTTGATTTGTACTCTCCGCCATTATCACTTCTGAGGTATTTGATTTTTATGCCAGTCCTTTTTTCAACTGAAGTTTTCCATCGTTTGAAAATAGAAAACACTTCGGCTTTGTGATGCAAAAAATAAATCCACACTTTTCTGGAAAAATCATCAATAAAACTGACAAAATAATGAGCACCAGATTTTGATGGAATAGGAGAGCACCACACATCAGAATGAATATAATCAATTAAGACTTTAGTGCAATGAGTACCGGTGTTAAACTTTATCTTAAACTGTTTACCATAGAGATAATGCTCGCAGAAATCCAATTTGCATGAGTTGAGGCCTTTCAGTAATTTTCTTTTGTTGAGCTCACTTAAACCTTACTCACTCATATGATCGAGACGCATATGCCATAAGTGGATCATATCAGAAGAAGAAGCCTGAGAAATTGCTGCTCCACCTGCAATGATTTTTCCTACTAACTAATACAAATTTCCATGCTTTAGGCCCTTCATCACTTTCAATGAGCCGTTAGCAACCTTAAAAACTCCACCTTCAGTAAAATACTTATAACCAGCAGAATCTAAAGCACCCAAAGAGATCAAATTCTTTTCAAATCAGGAACATATCTGACATCAGTAAGAGTTCTAATAATATTATCAAACATCTTAATTTTGATTGTTCCAATTCCAACAGTTTTGCATGGATTGTTATTGCCCATCAAAACTAAACCACCATCATAGGACTTGTAGTCTTCAAACCAATCTTTATTAGGACACATGTGGTAAGAACAACCAGAATCAAGAATCCAAATATCATGGTAACGATCAAAATTAGAGCTAATAGAGAGAACGTTACCCAAATCATCATCAGAACTCCCTTCAACAACTGACACTTGTTCTTTGGCTTGCTCTTTAGATTGAGATTCTCTTTCTTTCTTTGCTTTGAGCTTCCAACAATCTTTAATTTCATATCCTATCTTCTTACAATACTTGCAGTTTATTTCTTTGGATTTGGATCTAGAACGACCTGTCCTTGATCTTTCTTTGATACAACCTCTGACAATTAATGCTTATTAGTGTGACACATCCCCTCCAATCTTTTTCAAATATTCATTAGATAGAAGGACAGCAGAAATATCATTAAATTTCAAATCCTTCCCATACATGAGAGTAGTTTTAAGATTCTCAAGAGAAGGAGGTAAGGACGATAATAAAATAATTGTCTTGTCTTCATCTTCAATTTTAACATCAATGCTTAACAATTGAGAGACAAGTTTATTGAAAGCATTAAGATGATCAACTATATTCGTACCTTCTGTCATTCAAAAATTGAAGAGCTTCTGCTTTAAATAAACTCGATTTGAGATAGACTTACTCATATACTATTTCTCCAGCTTTTTCCATAACTCTGAAGGTGATGTTTCATCAAGAAACGGATAGAGTACCTCATCGGTGAGACTGTGGATGATTGTGCTTGTGCGCTAGCCTTCTGGTTTTCCCAGACACTTTCGGTGACATCTTCAGACTTGACGTCCTCCAATGTGTTTTTCAATCTTTATTGAGTAAGAATTGCACGAATTCTTTCCTGCCAAATAGGGAATCCTTACTTTCCATTGAATTTCTCTATATCGAACTTCATAGTAGACATATTAAACCAAGCTCTGATGCCACTTGTTACGAAAAATATCGATGTCCACCATAATTCACGATATAGATGAAGAATATAAAAGAGGAAAAGATAGCAGACAAGAGATATATGTGGTGAAGACGATCCAGAGGATATTGTATTGATAAGAAGAGGAAGAGAAGGTTGATGGAGATGAAACTCCAATATCACCAACTCTCACAAAAGACTAAGTAGCCTAAACGTCATAAGACGTATTAAGAGTATTGATATATGTCTCTCTCTTTCGCTCTATATTGAAACCCTTATATCAATGGTGTATTTATAGATGTGGCCTAACTGTGTTTGAATCAAAGTAGAAGACTGACTCAAATAAGACTTCTATTAATTTAAGTTTTCTAGTACAAGATAAATCTAAATAAGGATTAGGCTCACTAAATAACTTCCTAATATAATTAAGACTCTCCGAAAATCCGAATTCGAGACACAATTAAACCAACAATTCCTTCCCTCCATCTCATACACCCCGAAGGCTACCCTCAGATCCCGTCCCTCCTCCTCCTCACCTCCGGCCTCCACCAGCGCCTCAAACTCCTCGAAGCCCAGCAGCCCGTCACCATCGGAGTCCACCGAGTCCACCACAGCCTCGGGTGACGGGGACGGAGACGATCAGCACTCGGGAAAGCTAAGAACTCTGTCTCCGTCAAGGTCGAAGCGCTGGATCATGGCCGAGCACTCTTTGGCACTCTTCGTCTCCCCCAACTGGCCGAGAGCACGCCGGAGGCTCTTGGATGTGATGCAATTCCTTCCCTCCATCTCATACGCCCCGAAGGCCGCCCTCAGATCCCGTCCCTCCTCCTCCTCGCCTCCGGCCGCCACCAGCGCCTCAAACTCCTCGAAGCCCAGCAGCTCATCACCATCGGAGTCCGTCGAGTCCACCACAACCTTGGGTGATGGGGACGGGGACGATCAGCGCTCGGGAAAGCTAAGAACTCCGTCTTCGTCGAGGTTGAAGCGCCGAATCATGGCCGAGCGCTCTTTGGCACTCTTCATCTCCCCAAACCGGCCGAGAGCACGCCGGAGGCTCTTGGATGTGATGCAATTCCTTCCCTCCATCTCATACGCCCTGAAGGCCGCCCTCAGATCCCGTCCCTCCTCCTCCTCACCTCCGGCCTCCACCAATGCCTAAAACTCCTCGAAGCCCAGCAGCTCGTCACCATCGGAGTCCGCCAATTCTACCACAGCCTCGGGTGACGGGGACGGGGACGACCAGCGTCGAGCTCGGGTGACGGGAACGAAGGCGGAATTCGGCCGATTTCGACACATTTTAAAGGGGCGAATTAGGGTTTCAGGTAATAATAGGCCCACTGAATTCGAATTCGGAATTGCGAATTCGCCTCTTCTAATCCCGAATTCAAACCTAGAATTAAGAATTATCGGAATTGAGAATTCACCGAATTCCGGATTTTCAATTGGCAACCAAACAGCCGAATTGAAGGAATTGAATCTTCAATTCTCCCAATTTACCCAATTCGCCTAATTCAAGCTGTTACCAAACAGGCCCTTAATCGTTCTGGTCCCCTCCATCTCGACCCCAACAGTGAGTCGTGAGTCATTAGTATTTTTTTAAAAAAAAACTTACAACAGTATTTTTTTAAAAAAATATTTGCTTATATACCTTGGAAAACATCCATAATTGCATTGATAGTTTTTAAAATATAATCATTGCTTTAATATCCCCCAACTCTCATCTCTTCGAAGCTATCTACGATGATGACTCAGCAAGTTTAAAAGTGATCTTAACCTTTTATTTAAATTGCCTTTAAAATTTTATGTTGGTCTCAAATTTTAGAGATTTTTTACTTTATTTTTATTTTCCAATATATGCAAGAGCAAAAATAGTAATTTTCTTTATTAGCGGAAATTTAATCAAACTATTACTTTTGCCCTAGTCAAGATTTTAGAATAATCGAGTCTAACAATAGGTGTATTTATGTAATTTTTTGAATTTTAAGTAATATTAGAGTAATTATAATATTTTTAGTGTTATGGATATAATTGAAAATACTTTAGAATTTTATTTAAAAAATCTTGTAACTGTACAAACAGCTGCAGAGATAATGACGTATTCCACTCACCTTGAAAGAAACAAATAGAAAAAAGACAAGGATATTAAGGGCCTGTTTGTTTGGATTCCGGGTTTAGGAATCGTGGAATCGTAGGAATTGAGTGATTCCAGAGAATTGAAGGAATTGAGGGAATTAGATAATTACAGTGTTTGGATGAGTATTTACTGTAGGAAATTGGTAATTGGTCAATTCCTTTCTGTTGTTTGGTAGACAAATGAAATTGATCAATTCCATAAGTTATTGAATTCTTGTGTTTGGATGAGTTTTTACTGTAAGGAATTTAAAAATATATTAAAACAATTATAAATAATAAATAATTTTAAGAAATAAAAAAAATTATGTAAATATCTTATTATAATCAATTACAGATTTATTTAATATACTTTCATTTTTATCTTCTAAAATAATTTTTAATAAATATAGAAAATATATACTTATTTTTTTGAAAATAAGTAATATTTAAGTAATTTGAGTAATAAAATAATTTTAATTTTAAAATTATTAAAATAATTTTAATTTTAAAATTATTAAAATAATTTTAAAATTAATAAGATTTTAGAAAAAGACCCAAAAATGAGGGAATATCAGTTTCACTATATGTACAAATATTACGATGTTAAGTACCAATATCCAGCAGCTCGTATTCTGAACAAATCTAACTCGTCTTCGTCCATCTAATATTCAAATATACATCAAAAAACTTGTAACAAATAAGATAATCTTACAAATTTTCCTGGGGCAAAACTCCTGATATGAAACTCATACATCTTTGTCGAGCTTAACGCAGCTGTTCTATTGTCCGTTTCCGCTACTTATTCTGTGCTCCTATCCTAGGAAGGTAGAAGGAAATTAAAGATAGAATTAGGAGCAGAAATTACCAAATAGTGATAATCATAAGGGGCTGGTAAAAAAATTAATCAAAACTGGTAACATCCGGATCAATTAGAAGAAGATTGACAGTAATCAATCCCAAAATTACATACATAAACAAAAGAAATTAGTGATGATGGAGACGAAGGAGACGAAGGAGACGAAATTAGTGATTAATGCATCTTTTTAAGTCTAAAATCGGAATCAGATGATGGAGACGAAGGAGGGATGAAGGACGAAGAGATAGGGGAAGAGCTCACCGGCCTAGACCGCTGCTTCGACGCTGGACGGCCGCTGGATGGAGAAGAAGCCGCTGGACGGCTGCTGGACGGAGACGAAACTGCTGGATGGCCGCAGGACGGAGACGAAGCCGTTGGACGGAGAAGAAGCCGCTGGACGGCCGCTGAAGCCGCTGGATGGAGAAGATGCCGTTGGTCCGAGAAGAAGCCGCTGGATGGCCACTGAAGCTGCTGAACGGCCGCTGGACGGAGAAGAAGCCGTTGGACGGCCGCTGAAGCCGCTGGACGACCGCTGGACGGAGAAGAAGCCACAGGATGGCCGCTGGATGGAGACGAAGCCGCTGGCGGCGGCTGAAGCCGCTGGACGGAGAAGAAGCCGCTGGACGGCCGCTGAAGCCGCTTGACGGCCGCTGGACAGCCGGACGACGGAGAAGATGCTGGTCGGAGGAGAGAAGACGCAGACGATGGGGGGGATTCGTGCGAATTTAACCCGGAATTAGGTTTTCGTCCCCGACATCGCTACAGTAATAAGGGAATTCAAACCCGGAATCCGCGTTTTCGCGTGATTTTTACAGAGAATTGAAACGGGGAATCGGGGGAATTGGGAAATAATCGATTCCCCCGATTCCGGGTCCCGGGAATCGAAACAAACACCGGAATGGAGGGAATTGGGCTCTCAATTCCCTCCATTCCTCCGATTCCCGATTCCGGGAATCGAAACAAACAAGCCCTAACTCACAAATAAATTCCCAGTTATTCCCACCCACCACAGCAATGACCATGGTTTGAAGTTTTAGGGTTAGGGATTCACCCTAAAGCTAGAATTGCTACTTTGCCCCTACAAAAATATAAAATTTATTACGCACTGTTTAACTCAAAATTAAAATCAAGATTAAATTTAAATTAGAGTATAAAAAATAATTTAATCAATTTTTTTGTATTTAGATATTAGTTTAACTAGTAAATTGTGTAATTTTTTTAAACTATTTTACTTAAATATATTATTTATTGAGGTTTGAATAAATAAAATTAAAAGTAGTGTTTAAGTAAAGGAAAGCTAACCCGACTATTTTCTTGGTATTTTAATGTTAGGCTAATTAGGATAAGATCATCATGATTTTAATCCTAAATCAAATGGGTCTTGATATTTCGACTCGACTTCGATTGTCTTAATGCTTGAAAACACTTATTTCATAATGAAGAGGGACACTACCCGTATGTTATGTTTGTCATATCTTACGTCCCTCTCAGTGAGTAACCAGTCGAGTTATATATGTTTTGTTTGTGACTATTACGATTTTTGTTGTGAGTAGCTAATTAAAATTATAAAAATAATATTATTATGAATTTATTGAATTGCTATATCACTAAAATTTGTTGAGATAGCTTTTCAAATGGAGTTATGGTTGATTTTATGGTTAGAGATGTAAACGAGTCCAATTTGAACAAATTTATCTGGACTTGACTACGAAATTACCACCCGAGCTTGGCCAATCAAGATCCACGTACTCAGCTCACCTTGAAAAACTATATATAATTTATATTATCATATATATGATAATAGATATTCTATATGGTATCAAAATTTTTGATATATATTATATATGATATGATAATATATATTATATATTATTATATATAAATAAAAAAAAATAAATTGAGTTGAGTTGTTGAGTTAAGAGTCGAATCAATCGGTTCTAACTCGAACTTGATTTGTTAAAAAAGTGAATTTAATTTCTAATTTGAGTTAGCCTTATTTTGTAAATTAGTTCGAAGAACTCGAGAAAGTCAAATAAAATTGACACTTCTACGTGTATACCTACTTATTTAATCCCAATCATACAAGCTAAATCATCGGATCAATCCGGGTTACCAAATTGGCTGGCATGGTCGGCCAGTTTTGATGGTGGCTACCGCTTTTGCTGCGTTGGAATGGATCGAATCGTGCGGCCATTTTTTTTTGGATAATTACCTATAACTTTTTATAATTAGTTTTAATTATCTATAATCATTTAATTTTAGAATTACTCACGCCTCCTCTTTTTTAAAAATATTTATCTACACCCCCTATTATTATTTAATCAAAATTTTTCCAAAAAATTTCGATTTTACCCTTGGTTATTTTTACAATTAAACCCCTAAAAACTAATTTTTTATAATTTAACACCCCGAAATTTGATTTTTTATAAATAACATCCCGAAATTATTCTGATTTACACAAAATGTTCCGAAATTCGAATTTTTGCAAATAATACTTCAAAATTATTTCGATTTACAAAAAAGTCCCCGAAATTATTGTGACGACGGCGAGGGTGGTGGTGCGCAGGTGGTGACGCCGAAGGCCGACGGCGGGAGCAAAGGCTGAGATCCACGTACCGGCGCGGATGGCCAAGGCTGAGGTTGTCCGCGTTTGCGTGCCGGGACGGAGGCCGAGGCCGGCGCGCCGGCACGATAGCACGCGGGCGCGGACGGCCTCGGCCTCGGCCTCAGCAAGCGAGACGGAGGCCGAGGCCGGCACGCCGGTATGCGGGCGCGGACGGCCAAGGCCGAGGCCGTCCGCGCTCGCATGCCGAGGCCGTCCGCGCGCGCTGTCGGCACGCCGGCCTCAGCCTCGGCACGCGGGCGTGGACGGCCTCGGCCTTGGCCATCCACCCCCGCATGTCGGCGCGCCGACCTCGCCCTCCACTCCCACGTGTCGCCACCCTCGCCGCCGTCGCAATAATTTCAGGGTGTTATTTGCAAAAATTCGAATTTCGGAGACTTTTCTGTAAATCGAAATAATTTCGGGGTGTTATTTGAAAAAACCGAATTTCAGAGTGTTAAATAATAAAAAATAAGTTTTTAGGGGTTTAATTATAAAAATAACCGAGAGTAAAATCGAAATTTTTTAGAAAAATTTTGATTAAATAACAATCAGGGGGTGTAGGTAAATATTTTGAGAAAAGGGGGGTGTGGGTAATTCCGGAAATTACGGGGATTGTAAGTAATTAAGGCTAATTACAGAGGGTTATAGGTAATTATACCTTTTTTTTTAAAAAAAAAATTCTTTTGTCTGACATGGTGGCCGTGTCTTTGGTCTTACAGGAAAGTCCACTTGATTTTTAGAGTGCATTTGGATATTGAGTAATTCCAAAGAATTGAAAGAACTGAAAGAATTAGATAATTTCAGTATTTAGATGAGTATTTTTTGAATGGAATTGAGATTTGGTCCATTCATAAATTCTGAAATTCTGTTATTTGGTTGACAAATGGAATTGATCAATTTCATTAATTTATTAAATTCTTGTGTTTGATTGGAGTAGGAATTGAGAATTAGCATATTGTATAAAAAAATAATATATATGTAAATTATTGCAAAAGTATAATAAATTTAATATAAAAATCGGAAATTTAATTTTCACAATTAATAAAATTTTCTAATGAGTTGTACAAACGAAGAGTTATATAAATATATATAAACTAATTATTATTATTTAATATAATATTATTATTTTTATGTCAAATAATTTTTAATAAAAAAATAGTTTCTTTTCGAAAATATTTTATTTGTAAATAATTAGAAAAGTATAATAATGTTATTATTAAATATAAAAAATGATTAAAAATAAAAGTGTTAAAAAATAGCGGGTTATATAAGTAAATTATAATTAATTACGAATTTATTTAATATAATTTTGTGGTTATCTTGTCAAATAATTTTTAATAAACATAGAAAACATAAACTTATTTTTTAAAAATAATTTGTTTGTACGTAATTTGAGAAATAAAATAAATTTATTTTAGAAATTATTGAAATAATTATAAAAATTAATAATATTTTACAAAAAGGCCCAAAAATGAAGGGCTATATAAATAAATTGTAACTAATGATGGATTTATTTAATATAATTTTGTGGCTCTCTTTTCAAATAATTTTTAATAAACTTAATATATGCATATTTTTTGAAAAAAATATTTAATTTGTAAGTAATTAGAAAATTATAATAATTATAATATTAAATTATTAAATTGATTTATACAATCTTCTCATTTCAAAAACTTATAGCTGTAGACATCTAACTGATGATAATCAAAGAGAAGGATGTGACATAAACAAAAACATGAAATTATAAGAACTCAATTTCACAATTTAGTATAAAGATAGTTTAGTAGTTAATACAAATGATAACTTAGCATATTAATACAAAATATGTAACTAGATATTCATATAGTCCAAAAACTCCTGAAACCACTCAATTCTAACCTCATCATCCATGTCATTGACAAATGTCATGCCATCAATCTCGTCCTTATGTAAATGCCTACATGCAAGTTTCAGAAAGGCAGTACTAAATAGTTCTCATTTGAATTTCATCAAAGTTGGAGATACGGCTTTCTTCTAAGAATCTTTTCCAGTTGTTCAAATGGCGCATGCAACATCGCAAATGCCGATCATCAACTCTTCCATCATTATCTGATCAATATTTTTTCCTTTTCACTTACGTGACCTCGATGTATCTTCTGAAAAAGAGCCTTACTGCTAATCTTTCGACTGACTACCATCGTTATGCTTGGTAGAAGGTCCCTCTCTACCAGCTGCATTCCAAGTATCCTTGCCTACAGGATGTTGTTGTTGAGTCTTCTCTCTATTAAAATCCTCTCCAAAATTGTCAAATGTAGATCTAACCATGCTGCCAGTAGCATAGTCTGATCCACAAATCAATAGCAACTCCTCGTATAAGGGTATATGTGTGTTCAAATTTTGTTTAACTTTGAGAATTTGCTGCAAGATTATATTTGAAATATATTAAATATAACATGAATTGACAATATATTTTAAAAATAATGAAAAATAGGAAAAAATTATTTCTTTCTTACAACTACGATATCAACATAGACTTGTCCAGATGCTGTCGTCATCTTCTCATCCTCAATCCACCCTAGACCATTGAAGTCTTGTACCTTTTTGATGGTTGCGATCCGTTTATTTAATGTCTTCTTATAATGGCTTTCAATATTATCAGCGTTGAACTCAGTATTGAACTGTGCATTCATAGCATTTGCAACTACCACAAATGCTTACCTCTTGAAAGACTTGTCTTGCTTTAAACCTGCATGCACTTGTCCAACTAAAAAATTAATAAGAAACTTAGAGTTGCTTTTAGACCATACTTTATGTGATCTATGATTCCTGGTTTATTTAACAGTCTTGGTTGTTCCTTATTCGACAACTGCTATTTCCAAGTTAGGACTCATTATGTCAGCAAATGAGTTAGACTCTAGTCTTTCACATTCATCTGAGTCCATACCTTTCAAATAATAACATAGACTTTAGTAAACAAGTATAATAATACATATACAGTTAATAATAAAGAACAAGTATAATAATAAGTAAACAAGTGTAATAATAGCATATCCATAATACAATTCATGCAAATACTTCAAGAAGCAAAATAGGTTGATATTAGCAAAAAATGATAAACACAAAAATCTGTTCACGAACACAACTAAATTCTAATGATCATTATAAGCCTCCCACATTTCTGTAGCTATGTTATCCCTCAAATGAATCCACTAGAAATTCTCCTCACATTGCTCCCTGATTGTTTGACTAATATAGAATGACTCATTCTCTGTTTCTTCTGATGGTTCAACCTCGTTCTCGTCATTCACATCCATATCCCTGTTCAATATTTCATCATTTAGATCAATAGCCATGATATAATTGTGGAGGATGTAACATGCTAGAATTATATCAACTTGGGTTTTGAATGAAAAGAAAGGAGTCTCGTCCAATATACAAAAATGTGCCTTCAAAATCCCAAAAGCTCGTTCTATTTTAGACCTCAGAGATGCATGCCTAAATTGAATAACTCCTTTGCATTTAATGGTGGGTGACCCAGTTGTTCCTTCAAATGGTATCTCACACCCCTATACGGTGTAATAAATCCAGTCATTATTGAGTAACCAGTATCAACAAGGTAATATTTTCCTTCTATCTGCTTCAGACGACCAGGAGGAGGTTGTGAAATAACATCTCTCAAGACCGTAAAATTATTTGCAAATCCTTCCCATTCTACCAAAACATATAAAAATTTAAGGCCGGTGTCAATTGCAGCTAAGACATTTTGCGTGACACCCTTACGTGCATAAAAATATGCAATCATATCCGTCGGTACTCTAACATGCACATGTGTTTTATCAACTACTCCAATACTATCCTATATAAAATATAATCAAATATTAACGACATATTTTTAATCAAATAAATCTAATGAGTTAGAACAATATAACTAAACCATGAATAGTAGTTACTATTGTTCTCTATGATAGGATGTATCGAAGTAACTGTTTGAGACATGAACTGATCTCTGATTTCACATATAGTTCGGAGGCATGCATTAAAATATCAACTAATTGTCTCACCAAATCTTAAGAAAACTATCTTCATACTTCTATTCCTTGAATGAAAATCAATATAATGTAAAAATATCGCAAGTTGTTCCTCAACGGTGACATGTTGTGTATCATATGAAAGATTTCAATCTCGCAATATACTGACCAAATGCATGAATATAGGCACATCCATCCTCAAATAATCAATACAATTACTTTTACCACCATACAAAATATTTTGAAGATTGTCACCCCTGAGGGACTCTCTGTTGGCTATTGGTTCAATGTGCAATTGTGTTCTTTTTCTTCTAGTTAGCAGTCATACTATCAAACATGTAGCCATCAAATAGCAATATCCAACAGCTTGTATTCTCAACAAATGTAAGTTCTCCTCGTCCATCTAATATTCACACATTTGTCAAAACAAGAGTTATATTTTCAACTAGTGAAATGTGATAGTTTATTCACGTACAGTCCACATGAAATAGAAATGCCAAAGGATACGTAGTTTATTCACGCATTCTTAATTGATTTTAATATTTTTAGCACTGCAAGTGAAATAGATTAACGAATTAGCTTTAAAATCTGACCTGATCAACAAATTGATCTATTATGGTCCAAACCGTTTCTTCAGCCCGTCTCTTACACGAGACGTGATTCTCGGATCAAGTTGTCTATCTACAAAATTTCAATGTAAACACACTTGTTAGTCAGAATCCTACTCCGCATAAGACCAAGTACAAGAGATTCCAAACCAAAGTTACAAACATTTGTGGAATAAAAATGATGTAGAGAACTTTTTGAAATATGGCACAAAATACAGAAAAAGATCCATACTTGAATGCTAACAATCACATACCATACAACTAGAACAACCCTAAAGAGACAAATATCATATCACATGAATTATACAACTATCTTAACTATGTTACTTCTCTAAGTACAAAGCTTTTTACACGAAAAACAAAACTGCCATATTTTTGCTCGACTTTCTATTATTCTGCTTAACATTTTGACTCTATCAAACCTCCAAAGTCAATAGTTGGAAGAACTTCCAAAATAAACAATCACCATGATTTCAAACATCCAAATTCCTAGTAACTTGAGAAAAAAAAACAAACAAAACAGAATACAAATCAAAGGAGATTAGTGCTGAACATGAAAACAACTACATTCATCCTCATAACCAAATGGAATGCCAAACAAACCCTATACTTGAAATATGAGTACTATGGCCAGATTACCAACTAAAAGACTTGCAAATCCACGAATTAATTGAAACATAGGTTGCTCCTCCTCCTCCTCCTCCTCCTCCTCCTCTTGTTCCCCACTTCCCCACTTCCCCTTTGCTATATCAATTCCTCCTCCCTCTCCTGCTGCTCCTGCTCTTCACTTCCCCACAGAGCACAGAGTCAGAGATGAGATTGGACTAGCAGTGGAGCAGGTTAGACAAAGACGAAGCTGACATGGGGCTATGGTGGCATAGATCAGCCAGGGATGAAGTTCACACTAAGAAGCCCCATGTGAGCTCGGACCAATAGCTAACGAAGTCGGAGAGGAGCTTGGACCAACAGACACCTTTGGCTGACAGCGCACGGAGTCGAAGATGAGATTGGACCAGCGGTGGAGCAGGTTAGACAAAGATGAAGCTGGCATGGGGTGATGGTGGCACATATCAGCCAGAGATGAAGCTCGCAGTAAGGAGGCCCATGTGAGCTCTGACCGGCAGCTCATGGAGTCGGAGAGGACCTTGGACCAACAGACCCTTTGGCTGGCAGTGCACGAAGTCAGAGATGAGATTGGACCTGCAGAAAAGCTTGGTTAGACAAAGATGAAGCTGGCACAGGGCTATGGTAGCGCAGATCAGCCAAGGATGAAGCTCGCAATAAGAAGCCCCATGTGAGCTCCTATCGGCAGCTAACGGAGTTAGAGAGGACCTTGGACCAACAGACGCCTTTGGCCAGCAGTGCACAAAGTCAAAGACGAGATTGGACCTATAGACAAGCTTGGTTAGACAAAGATGAAGCTGGCAAGGGGCTATGGTGGCGCAGATCAGGCAGGGATGAAGTTCGCACTAAGAAGCCCCATGTGAGCTTGGACCGGTAGCGCATAGAGTCAGAGAGGAGATTGGACCAGCAGACGAAGCTCGCATGGGGCTATGGTGGCACGGATTAGACAGAGATGAAGGTTGAACGAAGCAACAGACGAGGTTCGACTGGCAGCGCGTGGAGTCGGAGACGAGGTTGGTCCGGCAGCGCACGGAGTCAAAAACCAGCTTGGGCCGGTAGCACACGAAGTTAGAGATGAGCTTTGACCAGTAGATGAGTTTCGACCGACGGAGCATGTTGCCGGAGATCAGCTTTGACCGACAGGCGTAGATCGACCATAGAAGGCACAAATCGAGCACAACAAGCGTCGGCTCACCATGGAAGGCACAAATCGAGCACGACAAGCACTAGTCGTGCTCGATCACCGACGAAGACGCAGATTGAGCACAGGACGCGGTCGAGAATGGGGCATGATTGAGCACGGAGAAGACGAGTAGAAATGATGGTTTCTTGCGGAAAAGCCTGCACTCCCTCGTGGAAAAATAGTGAGAATTCAGACATGGGACCCATGCTAATTCTCTCAGAATTGGTGTCTTTTGCAACAAAAAGCCAGAAATTCAAATCCGAAATCTAGAAGAGTTGAAAAATCATGCAATTCTTTTGATTCCTAGATATAGAATTGACCAAACACAATAATACAAGGAATTAACTTTCAATTCCTTCAATTCTCTTCATTTCGGGTTTCATAAATTGAACTAAACAGCCCCTTACTCCCCATTAGATGTATAGGACATCATTTAATTTAGAATCAGAATCAAAATTAATATATTTAAAAATTATTTTTTTCATAAAATTAATATTATTTATTTTATATCGTTATTAAATTAAATTATTATAAAAAATTAAATAATTATTCAAATTTAATTATTATAAGGTTAATTTTGATCAAAAAATATTAATTTATAAAAATAATTTATTAATATTGATCTTGATTCTGATCCTGATTTCGAATTAAACGCTACCTAATTTTTTGTCAACTATCTTCCACTTTTTTTTTCTTTTTTTTTTTTATTATATGGCTTGATATGTCACCGATTTTAGAATTTTACATTCTTATTTATCTAAAAAGAATTAAAGATTTTTCTAAAACTACACTTGTACACTCCAACAAAAAGATCAAAATTAAATATAAGTATAATTTTAGAAATAAATAAATACTAAATAATCACACATGAAATATGGAGGAAAAAAAATCACACTAAATAATTTTATCATTTAATTTTGTCCATGCATTGCCTCCTTTTTCATGATTTTTTTATTTTTTTTCGTCCTCAAAAATAGCATTATTTTTTACTATGACTTAATATCTTTATCTTTATCATTAAGAGAAAGAGAGAGACGAACTCATCAAGCTTCACTAACACCTATATGATAAAATTTAAAATAAGCTAAAGCCCAATAATTTTTATGCAATAACTTATATCTATGAACCTGTGGTACTTATATCTATGTAGCCACGGTGAGAGCTAGGGACTTGTTCAAGCATGTCTATATCAACATTAGCGAAAAGAGGGAGATGGATTGAGCCAATTACAAAATTAATATATATTATAGCTACTAAAAGTGAAAAATTTACAAATTATTTACTTGCTTTTCATTAGAAATCAACATTAGTTGTCGTGGTGTCCAAAATAATTTAAACTACTAAAAATACATTTACAAATTTGAAATTCAAAAATTGACTGCCAAGAGATCCTCTCTCTCTTATCATCTATAGCAATAATAAATATAAATTTTTTTTTTAATTTTATGCCATTTATGCTCATTTTTTTTCTCTTTCCTAATAATTTAAATATTTAAATAAGCTATTTTCATTGTTTATTGAACTTATTCCAAAATTTTAATTTCAAATATTTGTGGTGTCATATTTGCAAGCCAAATTTGATCCGGGCAAGTAGTAACTTATCTCGAGAATCCGAAGTCACGAGGCAAAGCATAGACACTAGACTCACGCCTCCTCAGAACACGTTCATTCACGGAAACGTGCGTTCGGCCCCGGGCCTAACCCGCATTGGGAAATCAGGCCCGATAGTGCATCAGGCCCGCGAAGCCAGCCGTTTGGTCTTCCACATCTATCCATATCCCCTGAGACTCTTCTGGAAACGCTCTGAGCCGCATTAATCTAAGCGTTTGCTAGTCTTTTTGCTTTCGCTCTTCCTCTAAAGCCGCCGCTCAACCACTTCCCGCTGCTGGCAGGAGATGATTTCGCGAAGAAGATGAGGATGGTGATGGCTGATGTAGTACATGAAGGTCTGGAGGAGGAAGAATACGAGCAGCAGAATCATAGTATGACCCGGTAGGTAATAATTTTCTGAAAGAACGCATCTTTTCTTCGTTTTAATTTGAAGTTCCAAACTTTCTTTGTGTTCTAAGATTCAGTTTTTGTTAAGATCTCTCTGCTTTTTTGGTCACGTTTCGTTTGATTCAATCGAATTTTTTTGAGAGATTTTTGCGTTTTGATTGTTTTAGCTTCAAAGATCAGATCTTTCTTTGTTTTCATTGAGATCGTGGCTTAAATCTCTGCAAATTCATGTTTTCTTGATAGATTTGTTTTATGCCTAAAGATCCGATCTTTTAACGTTTTGGGTTACAAACATCTATTAATTTGTTCGATCTTTGCATTAAAGTTCAGATCTTTTTCTTTTGAGTTGCGATGAACAATTTTCTTCATTTAGATCATTGTGAATGCATGTAATACACGACAGATTTGTAACTGATCGGGACTTTTTATGGAAAAATCCAATCTTTCTTCTTATTCTGCAAGAAATACGCATGCTTTAAAATCTCTGTGAAATTATGCAGTCTTTGGCAGATCGTTTCTTTTTGCTTTGTTTTCTGCCTAGCATCCAATCTTTTTTCTTATTCTGTGATAGGATCTAATTTTTTATTAGATCTCTGCGTATTTGCTCTGATCTAGTTGTTTTAGATGTGAAAATCATCTTTTTTGCATTAGTTGATATCATCTATTATTTGTAAGATCTCTGTAAATTCATGCAGTTTTTGATATATTTGAAACCGATTGGTTCTTTCTTGCTTTGTTTTTTCTGTAAAAACCCGATCGTTCTTTTTGTTTGAGAGAATCTAGTTATTTGTTAGATCTTTTTCTATTTTCTTCCGATCTCATTGTTTTTGCCTAAATGATCAGAAGTTTATTTCTTTAATTGAGATTGTCACTCTTTTTAGATGGATACCTATGACTTTACATAATTTTGGACAGACAACAGAGTACGAAATTCTGTTTGTTTTATTTGTAAAACTCCGATCTTTCTTTGTATTTTATGAAAAGGTCTTCTGTTTTGTGAGAAAAAAATCTGACCAAAAGTTGTTCTTCATTGAGTTCTAAAAATATGAACTTCAAATTGTTTGATTTTTGAACCTTTTTAGATATAAGGTCCTCCTAGCTCCCATCAAGTGTCTAATTGCCCTGTTCGATTTTTGCAGGGAGTTAGGCAAAGGTTTGTGCTCCCTACCTGGTGATCTGATCCTATCCAGTGCCTTGGTTTACTTCTCTCACCCCATCTGTTTTATGGGTAAAAATCTGCTCTTTCTTTGTGTTTTAGAAGATATGTTTACTATTTTTTTCAGATTTCACGTATTTGTTTATGATTTAATGGTTTAGTTTTAAAGTTAAGATCTTTCTTCTTTTTGATGATGAGGATGATAGGAGGATGGTAATTGCTGACGGACTACAAGCAGGCTTGGAAGATGAAGAATACAAGGATCACCATATGGCTCGGTATGTAAATTTTTTTCGATAGATCACATCTTTTGTTCTTGTTGTCTTTAAATTTACAAACTTTCTTTGCGATCTAAGTAAAGATTGAGTTTTTGTTAAGATTTTTGTATTTTTTTTCAGTTTGTTGTTTGATTTTGTAGAAATTTTGAGATATCCTTGTGTTTTGATTTTTTCAAGTTCAAAGATCACATTTTTCTTTGTTTTGGTTGAGATCATCACTATTTTTTTATAAATTTCTATGAATTCATGCAATTCTTTATAGACTTGAAACAGATTGGGTCCTTTTGTTCTATTTTGTCTGTTGAAATCTGTTTCTTTTTGGTAAGAGATTCAAAGATTTGTTAGATCTTTGCGCATTTGCTTATGAACTCATGCTTTTAGTATTAAAGATCAGGTCAGTTAAGATTAGCAAATTTTTTCTTCTAGATTCTTGTGAATTCATGTAATTATCGCCAAATTTGAAGAATATCTCAACCTTCTTTGACGGATTGGTTCTTGTGCCTTTGTTTTATGTGTAAAAAATCCAAATTTTCATCGTCTTTAAGTGAGGATTGGGTTTTTGTTAAGATCTATGTATTTTTTTCGGTGAGAAAGATCTATTTAACTTGTTAGATCTTTTCCTATTTGCTTTTGATCTCATTGTTTTAGCATTAAAGTTCATGTCCTTTTTCTTTGTATTTGAGATAACATTTTTTCTTTTAGATCCTTGTGAATACATGCAATTCACTATAGATTTGATACAGCTTATGACTTTGTGTAAAAATACGAATTATGTGAGAAATACCTAGTTTTTAATAAACTTGGTGACTTTATATGCAAACTATGAATGGTTAGTTCTTTGTGCTTTGTTTATGCATGAAAATCCATTTTTTTTTTTTGATTTTCTGATAGGATTTAATTATTTAGATCTTGTGAATTTATGTAGTTGTTGATAGGAGGATGATGGCCAAAATGTGTAGCTGCAATTTTAGAGGAGGAAGAGGAGGATAACTAAATGCCTCGGTATGGAAAAATTTTTTTTGAAAAAATGACTCTTTTGGTTCTTTTTGATTTAAAGTTCCAAACTTTCTCGTTTTCTAAGAAAAGATCAAGTTTTTCTTAAGATCAAGGTTTTTTTGGTCAAGTTTTGTTTGATTTTCTAAAATTTAGAAATATTTGTATTGTGATAGATCACTATGAATTTATGCCTTTTTTTCTTTTGATTTATATCCTTTTTGCCTTTTAGATCTCTATGAATTCGATCTAATTAATTGTTATTTTCATAATTTGATCTCATGGGTTTGATGTTGTAGATCATATTTTTTTATATCAATAATTTTTTAGATCACTATGAATTCATGCATGTTTTAATAGATTTAAATACATTTGGTTTAATTTTTTTTACATGAATAGACAAAGATCAAGTCTTAATAACTTTTACATAAATAGACAATAATTAAGTCTTTTTTTTAGGATTTTTCAAGTTTCTTTTATAGCATATAGACATTGGTTGTTAAGTCAAAAGTTTAATTATTAACATAAATCATATTAGAAAAATAAAATTTTGAAAATTAATTTTTATTGAAATATTTAATTGTTACCTAAACTAAATATAAGTTCTTGCACATTCATGTATTTTTTAGCAGAATGTAAATGTATATGGTTTGACAGTTTTTATATGAATTGACAAATATTAAGTTTGATAATTTTAACATGAAAAGGTAAAAAATGTGTTCTTTCTCTTTAAAATTGTCCATATTTCTTTTGTAGCATATATATATATATATTTATTGTTAAGCCAAAAAAGTTAATTTTTAGAATAAATCATAAATCATATTAGAGAAATAAGTTTTTAAAAATAAATAATCTTTATTTTAATAGTTAATTGTTATCTTGACTTTTTTTTTTGCTTTATATGGATCTTGATATGGACAATTGTTCTCTTCTGAAGTTTGTACAATAAATGAAAATGGTATGTTAAAATTTTGAAATATTTTTTTGTTAGTTATATACACATATGACCCAAAATATAAATAATTTGTGTAATAGAAGTTTAATTATTTTTATTTTCGTTTTAAAATTTTGTTGTTGAAATAAATACATATTATTTCACTTGATTTTAGGCTATTTTATCAGCTACAACATGTCTAATATAGTAGCTCTTTTATAATTAGTTTAAGTATTTTCAATTTTTCTCATAAAAGATAATTCTCTTATCGAAAAATCAGAAAAATATTATATTACAGAAGATGAGTATATTAATTGAGTATTATAATTAAATTTTATTTTAGTAGTTAATTAATGTTGTGTACTACAGAAGATGAATATATTAGTTGAGTATTAAAATTAATATTTATTTCAGTAGTTAATTTATTAAGTAGTAAGTTGAGTATTATACTTTATACATTTCGAATCTTTTTAGACGTGCAACTATTTCTTCTACAAATTTTTTTGTAATTGTAGAAGAGCATTGAAAAGCTAAATTTTAAATTTTTTGTTGATCCGATATTGTTTTGTTTTGACAAAATTTGTGATGTATAATATTTTTTTTGGTTTTTGTTTTTTGATTTTCATTTATGAAAGTTTATTGTGAATCAGATTTGTCTGATTAGTTTGTATATAGGTGTTCTATATGTAAAAATGTCATCATTGAAGGTGGTGCTACCTCCAAAATAATTTTAATTAGAAAATAAAATTATATAATAGTTTATGAGTTTGGATAATGATTAATAAATAGTTATATTTAAAATATACATGTTATTTGTTTGATTTGAATTTAATGTATCTAATTAAAATATATAAATATTATTAAAGGAAGTGGTTCAGTTATTATTTTATATGGTTTATTTTTGTATTGTTAAATTTTATGATTTTAATTAATAGATGTATAATTTTTAAAAAATATTTATAAATTGCATTTGTATTAATATGATTATTTTTTATTTGTTCAATTGGGTTATTTTTCATTGATAAGATTTTCTCAAAAAATAATAAATTATGTTTATGATTTGTGCTAATTTTCATTGATTAGGGTTTATCAAAATAACATAATGTTTTTATTCTTGTTTTTAAATTAGAGTATTTCATACATTTGAGAAAGAAGATTTTTATATATAATAATTTTTGAGTTATAGTATTTTACTTGTTTTGGTATAATTAAAGTGTGCATATATATTAGTTGCGATAAAAATTCTATGCTCACTTTATTAAATTTCTCCAAATTTTCTAGTATACACTTTCTTGTTATGACAAAAAGAAAGATGAGTATTTCATAATATTGGTTTCATGCAATTATAACATAAGACGTATCCAAAAAATAAATTAGCATAATTTATATGCAAAAGTGGTATATAATCCATTGTAAAGCCAAATAAATACATGTGCAACAATAATCCAACGAACTACAGCATAAGATTTATTTAGAGAAAATAATTTGACAGAATTTAGATGTAAAAAATGGTATATAATCTATTGTAAAGTTAAATAAATACATGTGTAACAATAATCCAACGAAGTATAGTGTAAGATTTATTCAGAGAAAATAATTTGGCAGAATTTAGATGTAAACAATGATACAAATCCAAATAAATACAAGTGTTTTCTAGTTCCTATTTGATAGGTATAAGACTCTTAAATAAGAAATCACCTATAATTTTTCTCCGATAGTTAGTATAAAAGCAACAATAATATAAAAAATTACATCATGAGATGTATTTAGAAAATAATTTGGCAGAATTTAAATTAAAAAAATGATACATAATCTGTTAATAATCCAAATAAATACAAGTGTTTTATAGTCTGTATTTGATAGACATGAGCTTCTTAGATAAAAAATCATTCACAATTTTGCTCTTGATAGCTAGTATAAAAGTGATAACAATTTAGGATGTAAAGCACTTGTATCTATTTGGATTTGTACCATTTTTTGCATCTAAATTTTGCCAAATTATTTTTTTGAATAAATCTTTCGTTGTTTATTGGATTGTTATTGCTCATGCTTATCAATTAGAGACTAAAAACCACATGTATTTATTTGGCTTTACAATGGATTATATCTTATTTTTGGATATAAATTTTATTAATTTATTTTCTAGATATATCTTATGCTATAACTGTTTGAGACTAATATTATGAATTACCCATTTTTCTCTTTGTCAGGACAAAAAAGTGTATACTGGAGACTTTGGTGTGATAATTCAACAAAGTGAGAGGTTTTTGTCATGATTAGTATATATATATATTTTAATTATACCAAAATAAGTAAAATATAATAACTTAAAAGTTACTAAATACAAAAATCTTATTTCTCAAGTTGTATGAAATACTTCAATTCAAAAGCAAGTATAAATGCATTATATTGTTTTGAAAAACTTTAATCAATGAAATTTCGTACAAATCATAAATATACTTTATTATTTTTTAAGAAAATCTTATCAATAAAAAATAATCCAATTAAATAAATAAAAAATAAATATGTACTAATATAAATATAATTTATAAATATTTTTAAAAAATTATGCATCTGTTTATTAAAATCATAAAATTTAATAATAAAAAAACAAGTCATACAAAATAATAGCTGAACCACTTTCTTTACTATTATTCGTACATTTATTAATTATTATCCAAATCCATAAATTATTATATGATTTTACTTTCCAATTAAAATTATTTTGCAAGCGGCGTCACCTTCAAGGATAATATGTTTACGTATGGAGTATTTATATATGAATTCATTGGATAAATTCGATTTACAACAAACTTCAATGAATAAAAATCAAAAGAAAAAACAAAAAACATTTTACATCATTCGTCATGACAAAACATGCATAATGTCGGATCAAAAGAAAATTCAAAGTCTGGTTTTATAATGTTCTTTTACAAGTGCAAAAAAATTATCTGCAGAAGAAATAGTTGTATGTTTAAAAAGTCTCAAAATATATAAGATATATAATAGTTAATTTACCACATAATAAATTAACTATTGAAATAAAGGTTGATTTTAATACTCAATTAATATATTCATTTTCTGTAGTACACAATATTAATTAACCACTAAAATAAAGGTTGGTTATAATACTAAACTAGTATACTTATTTTCTGTAGTACAAAATTTTTCTAATTTTTCAATAAGAGAATTATCTTTTATGAGAAAGATTTAAAAATACTTAAAGTAATTATGAAAGAACTAGTATATCAGACATGTTGTAGCTGGTAGGGCAGCCTAAGACAAAGTTAAGTAATATGCATTCAGTTCAATAACAAAATTTTCAAGCGAAAATAAAAACAATTAAGCTTCTTTGACACAAATTATTTATGTTTTGAGGCACATATCTATATCACTAATAGAAAAATATTTTAAAATTTTAGAATACTAATTATTTTCATTTATTGTACAGACTTCAGTGGAGAGCAGTTGTCTATATTAAGATCCATCCATCTGAAGTAAAAAAGAAAAAATTAGTTAAGATAATAATTAACTACTGAAATAAAAGTTGGTCATTTTTACCTTTCCATGTAAAAATTGTCAAATCTAATGTTTGTCTATTCATGAAAAAATTGGCAAATCATATACATTTACATTTTACTAATGAATGCATGAATTTATAAAAACTTAAATTTAATTAAGGTGACAATTAAATATTTTAATAAAGATTAATTTTTAAAATTTTATTTTTCTAAGATGATTTATGCTAATAATGAAATTTTTAGCTTGACAATCGATATCTACATACTACAAAAGAAACTTGGAGAATTCTACAAAGAAAGATCTAATTATTGTTTATTTATGTAAAAATTGTTAATTTATACTTGATTTTTGTTTATTCATGTAAAAAATGTTAAACCAAATATATTTAAATTTATTAAGACATGTATGAATTCACAGTGATCTAAAAAATTATTAAATAATGACAAGAAAATAATATGAGTTTGACCAAAAGAAGGATTAAGACTAGAAGGAAGAAGATAATGAATAAACGAGGAGAAAACAATGCCAAAAGAAAAAAGTAAAAAAAAAAGAAAAAAATCCAATTATAGAGAAAAACTATAAGAATAATTTAAAATTTTGTTAATGGAAAGTTAAGAGTTAAAATGACTTTCAAAGTATCAATTTGAAGGAGTAGTTAGATTAATTGAATTTTGTAAAGAAAAAAATTATTTTTCAATTGCCACTAAATATATGCCTAGTAGTGATTTAGGAATACATATAGATAATAATATTGTATATTGTATTATAAATCTATTTGTAATTGTAATTTCTATACTTTTAATTTTCACTGATCAAAAACATCTCACTTAGAATGAAAAATATCAAAATAACTTTACAAATTGCTGAAGCATTTATCAAAATTCATAAATAAAAGATTATCCTTTTGAGATTTCAAAACAGACAATGTTTTTCTTAATATGATAAATAAATATTTAGAAATTTTTTTCTTAATTGTTGTTGATTTTATATAAGTTGATAGGAGAAAAATTGTGAATGATTTTTTATGTAGAAGTTTCATGGCTATCAAATAGGGACCGTAAAACACTTGTATCTATTTGGATTTGCAATAAATTATGTATCATTTTATACAGCTAAATTTTGCTAAATTATTTTTTGCATTTGTCTTATGCTATAGTTTTTTAGATTATTGTTGCTTTTATTATTGTAAAGCACTTGTATCTATTTGGATTTGTATTTTTTTAAATCTCAATTCTGTCATTATTTTCTCTGGATAAATCATATGTTGTAGTTCATTGGATTATTGTTGCTCATGCCTATCAAATAGAGACTATAAAGCATATTTATTTATTTGCCTTTGTAATGGATTATATATCATCTTTTATATATAAATTTTGTTAATTTGTTTTTTGGATACATCTTATGTTGTAATTGTATGAGCCCAATATTATGAGATACTCATCTTTCTCTTTGTCAGGATAAAAAAGTGTATATTAGAAAATTTGGTGGGGCAATATAATAGAGTAGGAAATTTTTGTTACAATTAGTATATATGTACACTTTAATTATATTAAAATAAGTAAAATACTATAGGACAAAAGTTATTATATACAAATTTTTTTTTCTCAAATGTATGAAATAATTTAGTTCAAAAGTAAGCATAAATATATTATATTGTTTTGAATAACCCTTATAAATGAAAACTAACACAAATCATAAACATGTTTTGTTTTTTTATAAAAATCTTATCAATGAAAAATGACCCAATTGGACAAATAAAAAATAATCATATTAGTACAAATATGATTTATAAATATTTTTTAAAAGTATACATCTATTCATTAAAATCATAAAATTTAGCAATAAAAAATAAATCATAAAAAATAATAGTCGAATCACTTTCTTTACTAATACTTATATATTTTAATTAGATACCTTAAATTCAAATCAAAAAAATAATATGTACATTTTAAATATTACTATTTATTAATCATTATCCAAATTTATAAATTATTATACGATTTTTCTTTTTAATTAAAATTATTATAGAGGTCGCACCACCTTTAATGATGGCATTTTTACATATGGAGCACTTATATACGAACTCATAAGAGAAATCTGATTCACGACAAACTTTCATGAATGAAAATCAAAAGAACAAAAACAAAAAAAAACATTGTACATAATATATTTTGTCAATACAAAACATGCATAATGTTAGATCAACAAAAAGTTTAAAGTTTGACTTTTCAATGCTCTTATACAGCTGCAAAAAGACCATCTGCAGAAGAAATAGTTGCATGTTTATAATACTCAACTTACCTGTTATTAAATTAACTATTGAAATAAAGGTTGATTTTAATACTCAACTAGTATATTTATCTTTTGTAATACATAGCATTAATTAATTATTGAAATAAAGGTTGGTTATAGTACTCAATTAGTATACTCATCTTCTGTATTACAAAATTTTTTTGATTTTTCAATAAGAGAATTACTTTTTATGAGAAAGATTTGAAAATGCTTAAGTTAATTATGTAATAGCTAGTATATTAAATATGTTGTAGCTAGTAAGACAATATATAACAAAGTGAAGTAATATACATCTAGTTTAATAATAAAATTTTCAAAAGAAAATAAAAATAATTTAAGCTTCTATTATACAAATTATTCATGTTTTGGGGTATATATGTATACCGCTAGAAGAAAAATATTTCGAAATTTTAGTGTATTAATCATTTTCATTTATTGTACATATTTCAGAGGAGAGTAATTATTTGTATCAATATTCATCTGAAGAAAAAAAAAATTAGTCAAGGTAATAATTAACTACTGAAATAAATGTTGGTTATTTTTAAGAACTTATTTTTCTAATATGATTTATGATTTATTCTAAAAATTAATTTTTTGGCTTGGACAATATATGCATATATGCTATAAAAGAAATATGGACAATTCTAAAAAGGAACAAAGATCTTATTTTTACTTTTTTATGTAAAAATTGTCAAACCTAATGTTTGTCTATTCATACAAAAACTACCAAATCATATATATTACATTCTATCAATGAATGCATGAAGTCATAAAGACTTAAATTTAGTTAACGTAATAATTAAATATTTTAATAAAAATTAATTTTCAAAATTTTATTTTTTTAAGATGATTTATGCTAATAATTAAATTTTTGGTTTGACAACCGATATTTATATGCTATAAAAGAAACTTGAAGAGCTAAAAAAAAGACCTAATTATTGTTTATTTATGTAAAAATTGTTAAGACTGATGTTTGTCTATTCATGTAAAAAATGTTAAATCAAATGTATTTAAATCTATTAAGATATGCATAAATTCACAGTGATTTTAAAAATTATTAAACAATGACAACGGAAAACAATACGGGCTTCAAATTGATACTTTCATTGGCAAAATTTTGCATTGTTTTTATAGTTTTCCACCATAATTGGATTTTTTTCCCTTTTTTTTTATTTTTTTCTTCTGACATTATTTCCTCCTCTAGCTTCTTCATTGTCTTCTTTATTCTCGTCGTTGTCCTTTTTTTGGTCAAACTTGTATTATTTTTCTGTCATTATTTAATAATTTTTTAAATCACTGTGATTTCATGTACGTTTTGATAGATTTAAATACATTCGATTTAATATTTTTTATATGAATAGATAAAGACCAAGTCTTAATAATTTTTATATGAATAGACAATAAATAGGTTTTTTTTGTAGGATTTTCTAAGTTTCTTTTGTTGCACGTAGACATCGGTTGTCAAGTCAAAATTTAATTGTTAGTATAAATTATCTTAGAGGAATAAAATTTTAAAAATTAATTTTTATTGAAATATTTAATTGTTATTTTAACTAAATTTAAATTTTTGCGAATTCATGCATTTAAATGTATATGGTTTGATAGTTTTTGTATGAACAGATAAACATTAGGTTTGACAATTTTTACATAAAAAAGTAAAAGTGAGGTCTTTTTTCCTCTTTAGAATTGTCTATATTTCTTTTGTAGCATATATGCATCTATTGTCAAGTTAAAAAATTAATTTTTGGAATAAATTATAAATCATATTAGAAAAATAAGTTCTTGAAAATGATTAACCTTTATTTCAATAGTTAATTGTTATCTTAATTATTTTTTTTTTGCTTTTGAGGAATCGTGATATGGACAACTGTTTTCTTCTGAAGTTTATAATAAATGAAAATGGTTAATATGCTAAAATTTTAAAATATTTTTCTGTTAGTGGTATACATATATGACCCAAAATATGAATAATTTGTGTAATAGAAGCTTACTTATTTTTATTTTCGTTTAAAAATTTTGTTGTTGAGCTAGATGTATATTATTTCACTTGATTTTAGATTGCTCTATCAATTACAACATGTCTGATATACTAGTCATTCCATAATTAGCTTAACTATTTTTAAATCTTTCTCATAATAGATAATTTTATTATTGAGAAATCAAAAAAATATTGTATTAAAGAAGATGAGTATATTAGTTGAGTACTATAATCAATTCTTGTTTCAGTAGTTAATTAATATTGTGTACTACAGAAAATATATTAATTGAGTATTAAAATCAACTTTTATTTTAGTAAATTTATTAAGTAGTAAGTTGAGTATTATTCCTTTCACATTGCAAGGCTTTTTAGATATGCAATTATTTATTTTGCTGATGGTTTTTTGCATTGAAAAGTTAAGACTTTAAATTTTTTCTTGATTCGACATTGTGCATATTTTGTCTTGATGAAATTTGTGATGTACAATAATAATTAATAAATAATTATATTTAAAATGTACATGTTATTTGTTTGATTTGAATTTAAGAGATTTAATTAAAATATAAAAGTATTATTAAAAAAATTGGTTCAGCTATTATTTTGTATTGTTTGTTTTTGTATTGCTATATTTTATTTGTTTTGATATAATTAAAGTGTGCATATATACTAGTTGCAATAAAAATTTCATGTTCACTTTGTTGAATTGCCCCATCAAAGTCTCCAATATATACTTTTTTGTCTTGATAAAGAAAAAGATGAGTTTCATAATATTCGTTTTATGTAGTTATAGCATAAGATGTATCCAGAAAATAAATTAATAGAATTTATATATAAAAAATGATATATAATCCATTGTAAAGTCAAATAGATATATGTGCTTTATAATTTCTATTTGATAGACATGAACAATAACAATCTAACGAATTACAACATAGGATTGATATAGAAGAAATAATTTGGCAGAATTTAAATGTAAAAAATGGTGCAAATCCAAATAAATATAAGTGCTTTACAGCCCCTATTTGATAGACACGAGATTCCTCAATAAAAAATCACTCAAAATTTTTCTCCTGATAGCTAGTATAAAAGCAACAATAATATAAAAAATTATCTCATGAGATGTATCCAGAAAATAATTTGAAAAAATTTAGATGCAAAAATGATATGTAATTATTGCAAATCCAAATAGATACAAATGTTTTATAGTTTTTATTTGATAGGCATAAATCTTCTAGATAAAAAATTATTTACAATTTTTCTCTTGATAGTTAATATAAAAGCAACATCAATTTGAAAAAATTTTCTAAATATTTATTTACCATATTAATAAAATATTATTTGCTTTGAAATTTCGAAGAATAATCTTTTGTTTATGAATTTTGATAAATGTTTTAGCAATTTGTAGAGGTATTTTGATATTTTCATTCCAAATGAGACGTTTTTGATTTGTGAAAATTAAAAATATAGAAATTAAATTATAAATAAACTTATAATACAATGTATAATATTATTATTTGTATATGTTCTTAAATCACTATTACATATATATTCAGTGACAATTGAAAAATGATCTTTTCCTTTACAAAATCTAATGAATCTAGTTATTCCTTCAAATTGATATTTTGGAAGCTATTCTAACTTAGCTTTCCATTGCTAAAATTTTACATTATTCTTGTAGTTTTCCTTCATAATTGAATTTTTTTTAAAAATTTTTTTTCCTTGAGCATTGTTTCCTTTTTTAGCTTTTTTATTGTCTTCTTCATTCTTGTCTTTGTTATGTTTTTGGTCAAGCTCATATTGTTTTCCTTTATCATTATTTATAACTTCCACTCTAACATTGGTTAGATCGGCTGAATCAATGAATTTTATTTTGCTTATGTAAATTGTGCCTGACCCTCCAAATTCTAAATTTTTAGACTTTTTTTAGTAACTCTTCTTTGGTAAAAAGCCTGAACTTTGGTTGAATCTTTTTATAACAAAGATCATCTACAATTGCTATAACTTCAAATTTTAGAATAAAGAGCAATTTAAGATACATAACTAAAGATTTAGATAATAAAAAAATCACATTAAAAAAAATTTTATATGTAAAATTTTGACATTAAATATTAAAATAATTAAAAAAGTATATAATTAAAGATCGAAAAATAAAATTTTATAAAAAAATTTCTAAGTCAAACATAATAAAGATAGGTCTTGATGTAACAATACAAATAATTGACAATGAAAAATGAGTTATATTTGAATGCATATTAGTTTCTCAACAAGCAAAAATATGTCCTTATGAAAAGAAAAAAATATTGCTTCATCAACAAAATAATCCACTAGCAAAAACAGCCAACTTGCATTACATTTCTTTTAGCAATCAAGTATCCAATAGCATCTTTCCAACTGCAACAATTGAGGAGTTCCAAGATATCGAACAAAAAAAAAAAAAAATCCCATTTTGAAACTTCACTTGAAAAGGTCCGTTCCCATAATTAAATGTAGGAAAATGCAAATGAGTTATAGCCAAAAAAAGATGATCTCATATGTTAAATATATTTATTTTCTGATAATGATTACTACTAAACATGTTAAAATGGATTATTATTAAATTTTTTTTCTAATACAAAATTGAAACTAAGTTGTTGGAAGAAAACTCAAAAACTTTAACTGCTAAGTTATAACTTATTACTAATTATTTTTGCACTTGAAATCTTTTTAAAAATGAACCAAGCGCGACACGACCCATAAACTTGTGAAATATGGACTGTGCTTGGCACCTTTTTTTTTACCGGCTATATTAAACACAATTTGTTATTGTTTTGAATCATATTGAACATAATTCAAAATAGTTCTTACGGTCCAATAAAATGGACTGTGCGTCCGTCTGACACCTCTAATTATCACATAGCCATCCAAAAATTATGATGATGACTCGAGAAATCTACAAATATCAAATATATTCTCATATGTAGGCATCAACAATGAGAAGTCAACATCTTATCACACAAACAAGAGTGTGTGATGACCCTTAGCTAAGCACAAGACAATTGATTGACATCCTCATCGTTTCGAAAGTAAACCAACTCAGTAGCCAAATATACAATCTCAATGATCATAATAGACATTAAAATGATAGCCAATAATATATGTGGTTTTTAGCCAAAGGAAAAAACTTTTCCACAAACATGCATTTTCCAGAACAATCTAAATCATTGTCGGCCCTAAAGAAGTGCCATCGATACCCCTTTTTCTCTCTCCTTCCATTTAGTCTGAAAATAACCAGCCAACCAGTTTAGAATCAAAGTTTCAACCTATAGGCAGCCGGCAACTAACAAATTGCATTACAACCTATGGCACTTTGGTTTTTCATCACATTCACCATAGAAACCAATGTTTATAATTAGGTTCAGTTTCTGAAAACACAAAAAACTCAATCTTAAATTTGTTCTTTTGATCAAATCAAAGAATGAAACTCCACCTCTTACCAAGCAAAAAAAAAATCCCAAAAAATTCTTAAACTAGTAACAAGTCGCACATAGGCACAAAGTAAAATATATTTTGGAAAAAAGAAAGAGAAATTGGCCTACCTGGAATCAAGATCTCGAATCTCTTGCAATGGCCACGGATTTGTGGATGGCGTTAGGGCTCGGAGGTGTGGAGGAGCTTAGCTGGAGTTGCTCGGGGAAGAACAATCGGTTGCTTTGCTCGAGGAAGAAGAAGCTCGGGGAGATCGGACATCGGCATGGAGACGGGCTCGACGACGACGATCTTAGGAGGGTCCAGGAACAGGCGATGGCACCCGGTGAGAGCACAGTTGGATCTCATAGGCAGACGGAGATGGAGGACAGAGCTCCTATAAAGGTCGTACCTGCACGACGGCGGGCTCCTTGGCGAGGAGCACGTGAGGGTTGGGCCGGCAACCGCGGTGACTGCGGCGGGGGTGTGGCCTAGGGTGTTAGGGTTTGAACTTTGAAGATTTGGATGTTGAAAAAGAGATTGGTTTGTTTTTAATCTGATTTTTTGGTTTTGGTTGGGTTTAGGATTTGAGTAATTGTTTTAAATTTGGTTGTAGCGTAATCAGGCGAAGAATTCCGATTAGGTTATGGTGATAGGTTTGGGTTAGCCTAATCAGGTGATTATTATTGAGTTAAATGGTGTTTGATTAAATGAAATCAGTTGATTTGTTTGTGATTTGGAATTTGGTAAATATATGATTTGGGCTTTTAGTTTAGTTGTAGTAGAAGATAATTAATTGGTTAATTTTATTGATGTGGATAATAAGCCTGATTTGGTGATGATATGATTTTTGTTATGCTTCGATTTGGTTGAATCAAAGTATGATTATAGTTTTGGATTTGGCTGTGGTTTGGATTGAATTAGCATCTAACCAAAATTATTATTTTGTTTGGACTGGATTGGGTTAATGAAGTTAATTAAATAGTTTATTTTAATGGAATTTAGTCTGGATTAACTCGATTTGTTTGGATTAAAATAACCGAATTTGGATTGGAATTTAAATGAATATGAGAATCTGGTTAGTTTGAGAATTAAAACGCAAATTTACTAAGATTGGAAATTGTCTTCTGATCGGAGGTTGGTTTGATGGTATTGTGTGGTCTAAGGTGTTTTATACAAAAATGGTATATTAAACTGCTTACGATGGTGAGGTTGAGAATAATTTAATTAAGATTTAATTTCATTTGAGGACTAAATTATAAATTGTTGGCAATTCAAATATTAAAATTGATAATATGTTTAATTCGAGTACTGAATTGCAGATTTTCCTAGAATGGAATTTCAAATTTGCTAATATGGGCGCTCAGAGGATTAATGTGTAAATTGAGCTTGGGGATGTAAATGCAAATTGTCTTGGTGATGTATCTGTTTTTATAGCCCAAGAGGTTTTCTGCATGTTGAAATTTAATTGGTCCAGCTGACCCGGATGATGCAGAAAAGAATTGAAGTATGATTTTAATTATTTTAGGGACTGAATTGCAAACTAATATTTCATCCTTCATAATTTCTCATTTCAACTCCGAATTTTATTATCTAGAAGTTCTTAGACTTGAGTTTTTCATATTAAATTTTTTGGTGGTCTTCAATTTTTTTGTTATGTTCTTTTCTTGTTGATTTAAATTAATTTATTGGCCAAGTTAATTATTTTCATTAGTTAATAATTTTGACTTGATATTTGTTTTAACTATGGTCTTGCATGCGTTGGAGAATGTGATCAGACTTTCATTAAGTTAATATTATTTGGTAATTTCCTACCTCAATAAAAAATAGTTAGTGGGAGTACGATTAGCTTCTCAGATCTGTAGTGATAATTATTAACTATTGTGGATGTGATAATCATTTTTTTGTTTTATTTTGTTATTGTGGATGTTGATAGTTTTCATGATAATTATTATTATTGTTGATGATATTGTTTTTTCTTATTGATCTCATATATTATTTGGGGATGACAATTCTTTGGGCGAATTTTAACTCATTTTATTATATTTTTCATCCAAGGGGGGTAACGGACGAGCGTTTTGTGGCAACAATAGCAATTCATGTGGGTGTATTCGTGCTTAGAGTCCCTTTTTGTCTTGGTAGTTTTAGGTCCATATTAAATTGGATTTTTTAATTTGGAATTTTGAGTTTTCTTTTAAACTGTCTTTTTGTTGGTATATGGTAATGCTTATTTCTATTTGTTTTATAAATTTTATCTTTTATGTTGTTTGCTTATTATTATGATCTAATACTAGATATAACAATTTGTTACATATGCCTAAGCCCATCACCTTGATGGCTTCTCCAAAAAATAATCCACAATATATTCCCCCAAAATTAAATTATCTAGTAAGCCATCAAAGCCTCGACCATGACCATTGCTGCAAATTTGCTAAGAAGTGAATGGCTCAAGCCAATTGACAACATGCAAAACGGTAAGAGTTATATAGAATTTGCTTGAAGCTTACACATTGCAAAATAAAGGGTTGTTTCTTTATTAGTAATATTTAAATTTTCTCCCCACCATTTGATTGCCTCCACGCAGCTCAATCTAGACTGTTGAAGCCCAAGGGATGAAACCCTAATAAATGCACAGGATTTGATGAATCAATGTCTCACTCTCCTAAGTGGGGCAATGACTAACGCTTCATATAATGGAACATCGGGTGAAATCCAAGCCATTCAGTCGTCCATGGCTCCTCGGATTGAGTCTCGAGGGAAACTCAACTGAGTTGTAGATCCATCACCAGCATAATGTATGAAAGTGATGCTTGGAAAACCTGTGCACCCATGATGAGAAGGGTGACATGCCATATTTATGGAGAGCGGTGGCTTGATTTACGAAGAATTATCGAAAATCCCAAAGAGACAGATTATCTCTTGGTGACAACCTCAAAACACCGAGTCTCAAAAGCTCGACATTCGAACTTGGAGGACACTAATAATACATTGAGGTAAATTGGCCAAGTCAAAATGTTAAACTGAAACTGAACTCAAGAACGAGTCACTAATCAATGCACCTAAGGTAAAAGTTACCGAGCAAAAAAGAGCTCTCAATGCATAGGCTATGAGTAGCATGACTTAACATTGAGCTGTGAGAAGTTCGATGCCCTCAACTGATAACGAATTCTCATATGGTTCAACAGTCTTGAAAGAGATTACATTGAGATACAATTAAGTTCGGATAGCTCAATATAAGTAAAATAAGAATTGAATTTACATGGGATCTTATTTGCATCCATTTTGGAAATAAATCCTCAAGAATTCAGGATCCATAGCTATCTAATATAGGTAATATGTTGGATTGTGGTCGCAAGATCATGAAATTCGAATATGCTCCATGCCTTATAGGTAATATCATTTTCAAAGAGATAGAGGCTAATGCCATCCTTTTTCCTTCATTGAATTATAAATGTTTTCTATTGATTTGAGTATTAGAGTGATCGTCACCGGAGAGTTTTCAACGATTTCTTTTATGATTTCTACTTATTGTAGATTAACAGGAGTAGTCTAGCAGGTCAATTTCGAAGAGCCTCTCGAAAGAAAATCGATAACGAACCAGACTCTATCAACAATAAGCATATAATAAAAGTGAGCAAAGGTGCATAATGTTTTCATTGTTCTTGTATTTACATCTGCAAATTAAAACATTTTTAACAAATCTATAAATGGGCTTCAAGATGATCTTTGGAGTTTGTTTCTCATGGTTTTGCCAAAGAATAGGTAAAACACACAAATGAATATAGTTTCTCATGCATACAATCAAAAGATTTACCACTATATGAACTAAACGAAGGCAATCTAAACCATTGCTTTGATAATAAATAACTCGTAGAAATCACAAGAAGAAACATGCTGAACTTGGCAAGGATAGCAAAGCCTACCTCGTGTATGCAGCATGCTCAATAGGCAACAACGTGTTCAGGTGGTCTTTCTGCTGCAACATCTTTTGATGAAAGAAACATGCTCTCGGACATGTTGTAGACGCTTAGGAAATTCACTTATTCCATTTTTATTTGCAAAAAAACATCTGGAATCATGTAAAAATTTTTATTTGGACTTGTTGTACAAAGAAGTTTTCTCAAATAAAACTATGTGGCCAAAGAGAACTCCTTAATTGAAAGTAAATAAATATAAAAGTGGGGGATGAAGGTTTGTAAGGCAGTCCTCAATTGCTTATCAAGTCATCCAGCAGAAATATCAGCGGCTGTTCAACAGGTTTAAGTTCAGGTGTCTACCAGATTTTTAGGATGCGTTCGAAGAGGTGGCATATAAGAATGGACAACAGATTTCTAAATGAAGCCGCTTAAAAATTTCAAGAAAAAAACTCGTTTTTTGAAAAATTTATAGAAAAACCATTATTTTCTTAATTATTTATAAAAAATCTTTTAATTTATTTAAAATTTGCAGAAAAATAATTAATTTTATAAAATAATTTAAAAAACTCTTATTTTCTTTTAAATTTTGGATAAAAGTCCTCATTCTTTGGAAAATTACAAAAGGCTCTTATTTTCATAGATTTGCATTAAAATTTATAAAAAAAGTGATCAATTTATTAAAAATTCAACCAAAAACTCATTTTCAAAAAATTTACAGAAAAGCCATTGTTTTTTTTATAAAAATTTATAAAAAGGTCATCATTTTCTAAAAATTTACAAGAAAACCACAATTTCTTGAAAATTTACAGAAACCTATCATTTTCTAAAAATATGTAGAAAAAAAAAATCTTATTTTCTTTTAAATTGTAACAAAGTCCCATTATCTTAAAAATTTACAAAAGACCCTTATTTTCTTAAAAATAATACGGAAATGCCTTTGAGTTTTTATAAATTCACAGAAAATTTCTCATTTTCTTTAAAATTTTTTTAAATAAATCTTGTTTTATTAAGAATTAGCAAAAAGATCTCATTTTTTAAGTTTATAGAAAAATTATCATTTTTTTATTTGCATGACACACTCTTCGCTTGTCATATTTTTTATTTTTTAAAAATAATCAATTAATTTTGTAAATAAATTATTTTGTGTTATATTTTGTATGAAAAATATGAAAAATGTAAATTTTTACAAATAACATCATGTAAAATTAGTATTTGCAAATACGTACTTGGTCCTCTGATTTCTTAAAAATTTAAAGAAAAGTCATTATTTTTTAAAAAATTTACAAATATTAATTTTACAAAGTATTATTTAAAAATATTTATATAAGATATTTAAATTTTTAATAGATTTCATGCAAATATAATACAAAAAATTTGTCTACAAAATTAATTATTTATTTTAATAAATATTTTGGGGGTTATAAGTATATAATAAGTTAGTTGTCTAAGTTAGGTCAAGTAATTTATTTAAAAGTCTAATTAGATTGAATTAAGATATTTAACCCGTTTAATAAATAGAATAAATTCGGTTGACCTATTTAATATAATATTATTGGCATGATTCAGTCTGAACTGGATTCATCAATCCGAATGTTAGGTTTATTCAGTATAGGCATCCGTAAACTACTGATAAAAATACTAATATCTGTATATAGTGTTGTTAATCATCATTTGTGGATGGCCTTTTGTATTTTTTTTTCCGTTAAATGTACTTAATTGGTGACTTTAGTGGTCCAGTTTTCATAAATTTTTTGCTATAAAAAATTAAAGGTTTATTACCTTTGCCTCTCTAAAATATTTTCAAATTACACACACAGCCCTGATTTTTTAAAATTATATTTCCCTCTATATAATTTTTAGAAATTTACATATACCTTCAAAGTCATTTTTATTAATTATTTTAAATTAGCTATAATATGTAAGAAATTATATTTGTCATCTTTTTTATTTGATTTGATCTTTGCCCTCCACAACCATCAGCTGCTCCCATATTATATGTTGAAGATCTAACTTCGGATATTAAAAACATAAATTTTTTTATCACATCAACTACTGACTAAAATCGATTTATTTCAGATTGCCAATTCTAATTTTGACCTATATTTGTTACTTTGGTTGTAATAAAAGGCAAAATACAGAAGTTGAGTCAAAATTAAATCTAAATTATTAACAAAAATATGTATATATCTCTTCTTAGGGAGATATACATAAAATTTTAAAAATTAGAAAGAAATATATTAGAATTTGACCTTATATGATTTCCTTCTTCAAGATCTCATCGAAATTCTCTACCAAAAAAATATGATTGAGCTCAACCAAAAAAAATATATCGAGATTATCATGAGAATAAATCCACAAGATTAAGACTTCTTTCTTTTTAAAATAAAAAGGGCAGAAACAAAATCTCAAAGTAACTAAATAAGAAGTCTGATACCAACCCAATTGCAGCATGCATTTTTTTTTTCTGGAACGGTGGAACGATAGATCCCATCCACTGTACATGCTGACATCTAAGATCCCAAATCTTTGATCGTGCTCATCAGGATGAACGACCACATCTTTCTCTTCAGTTTCATCATCCGCTGAATATAGATTCAGATAAAAAAAAAAAGGTCTGCGAGTCCGGTTCAGTGACTAGAGAAAAATAAAATCCATATAGGTTTATGGCATCCAAAATATAATGCCGAAGTCCAACTCACTACTAATTTTATTTTGAGAGATTTTTCAAGATCATGATATGCTAGTTTATTTTTTAATCGATTTTTAAAAAGAAAAAAATTATAAAAAAGAGCATAATTTTTTTTTTAATGATAGTCGCTCCGACACTCAAATTAATCGAAATAAATCAAATAGTGGATAAAAGAGATTCCACATTAGTTCCCTACTTTTGCAAATTCTCTATTATTTATAGTAAATGAAGATGGTTTAACATATTTGAGATGTATGCTCGTCAAATTCTCTATAGTTAACATCTAGCCTATTTAACCATAACTTGAGGTATCTAAGTTTTGTGACTCACCTGATTGCCACCCTTCTTAGAATCCACCAAACTACAACCACAAGACCCCCGAGCTTCAAACACTTTGGTGGTAGGTTTGGTGTATGACTTTGGTTGCTCTAGTTGAAGATTCAGTCCGTGAGCAGGTTTTGGGTTTTCTTGACCTAGTTAAATTTGGTGTGATGTGTCATAAGTGCCCCCAACATTTGTGGCATGTCATCAATGCCTTCATTGCCAACATGTGTCCCTCGCGATTCGATTGTTGATTTCAAAATGACGCATGTGTTTATCAAGATTTCACCACGTGCTTATCACGATTTGGCCATTTGATTTCAAACAATGCCTATGATGTCATATGGTTTAGATTTTGCCATGTGTCAAATATAGGTCGGCTTACTGAGGATTATAAATGGGGAGGTTAGGCCAACCATCCCACTTTTTTGCCTCTCTACCTTCAACACTGAATCCTAGCTGCTATTTTTTACATCCCCTCAATGACCTCCATGGCAAGCAATAGTCGTTCTTCCATCAGTGATGCCGCTATCCTGTTGGTTACCACCAAACCAACCCCTGGTTCTATAGACGTGGCAATTTTGACCAATCTTGCCACTGCTTTGGCCAAAGAGGTGTCTGCCACTGCTTCCACACTTGTTCCGGCTGCCCCCCAAGCCTCCCAAGTTCATAGCTTGTGAATGTTATCATCATGGAAAGTCATTAATTTTGATTTACCTTCAGCATAATTTCAATAGTTTGTTTATTTCAAGTAGAGGTAATTGAATCTAGATTCAGATGATTCCTCAGGCATACTTTTAGGCACGAGAATTAGAAAGCTTTCACTACTTCTAGTTTCTCAAAGTGTGGTGGTTTGGTAACCAAGTCCATGTTAAGACAATAAACACTTAGGTTCAGTTTATTATCAAATAGTTTAGAACCATGACCCTACTTGAACTTTGTAGTAATTCAATGATCTAACTCCTGATAGGTAACAAGAACTCCCCCCTTGTTTGAGTTTGACTCCTCGACCAAACCTTTTGGAAGAAGACGATTGAGTCCTTAGTCCAGGCCTTCAGATTCCTAGACAACATCGAGGTCAATGCGTGGGGTTCTAACAAAGATTGCGTTGACCTCAATGATGAGTTCGGCCATGTCTTTATGACCTACTAGGAGATGTTTAATGGGAGGCTGAGATGCCCCATGGATAGTTTCATTAGTGAGGTGCAAACTGATTTCTCTCACTGAGACAAATCATATCAAATGCAATGAGATTCATCATCGCGTACCATGCCCTTGCTACCTCGAAGGGTTTTGTGTTGATTGTCGAGAAATTTCACGACGCCTTTCGAGGTGGATGGGGATTAAGCTCGGATGGAGGTGGTACCTCACACTGAGAAGGGTGTTACCTATTCAGGTTGAATTTGACTATCCACTTCTCAAAGGATCACCTAGTGAAGGTATTCTCTCACGAAGGCTTTAGGCTCATAATTGAATGAGGAAACCTTTTGAACATCGAAGGTCCTCCAATGTAACATCAGAGGTTCAGTAGCTTATTGTCTCATGGGCTACCAGACATTCAGACATTGGAAATCAATCCCGATGTGGTCTAGTGAGAAGCGGCTTTGAGAGCTCAGTCGCTTGATGGCTCAATAAAGAAAAATTTTAACCCTTCTCATCTAACTTTTACTTTGATGTAATGCGCATGCCTTAGCAGGATCTTGTTTATAAACAAGGCTGTTTGTTAAAAGGCTCAAACTCCCCGAGTTGCACCTCATTAGCCACCTAGAAAGGCAAAGAAGAATGAATACATTGTTGAACCCTATGAGATAGTGATCCTGACAAGGGAAGAGAAGAAAAAAAGTCCAAACCCTTCGGTGGCGAGGGTAACAACTCAATGGCCCTGAGGAGCGAGAAGAGGAAGAGTCAAAATCAAATTCAATGGAAATTTGACTGAAATCGGAGATTAGGTACCACTAAATTAGAACCAAATATGGGTCTCAATTAGACCTGAATTGTGGTCAAATTTAATTGAAAAATGAGCTTAATTTGGACTTAAATTATTGTGAAATTTAGGCTTAAATTGAATTTCACCCAAGACTAAAATTGGACTCAAAGTTTATAAAATATCTAAACCAAAAATAAAAAATAAAATTTTTACAAATAAATTCTTTATAAATAGATCCCTAGCCATATTTTTCTTCCAAATAATCTCCATAATGAAAATTTTTGTTAAAAGGTCTATAAAACTCTTCAAATTATAAATTGCTTCTTGCAAAATTTAGGCTTTGTAAAAAAATCCATCAAACATTAATAATCAAAAATTATGTTTTATAAGATCTAGAGTTTGTAAATAAATCCTTCAAAAATTTACATTTGTAAATAAATCCCTGAAATTTTGATCTTTTACAAATAAATCCTTTATGAAATATTAAATTGTAAGTTTAATATTTGTAAATTTACAAATAAATCTCTCAAAATTTTTCATTGTAAATAAGTTCATATTTCATTATTTTTTAAAATAAAATCCTACAAGAAATATCAAAGTTTTAAACTTTACAAATAGGTTCTTTTTACAAAAGGTCCTTGGATTCCTCAGTATTACAAATCAGCCCTTGGAAATAAAAAATTTTATAAATAGCCCACATTTTGTGATTTGAATTCCACCATATCCATTATCTGTAACAAGTCAAATCACTATCTGTATTTGCAGCCATTTGAAATTTAAATTTATGATCATACTCAAACTTATGATTCACAACAATTCAATATATTTGAATTGATCCCGCTATCTCTTCGACACCTATAAAAATGGGCGGTATCTTGCAAAAAAAGAGAGAAAGTAAAAGAAAATCATATTGGAAATTTAGAGAAGAAATTCAAAATTAGTAAGATTTTGAAACATATCTTATTTCTTTTTCTATGTATCCTGTGTATTTTGATCCACACCTTCGCACCTCTGTCTCCCTGTAGGCACATCATTGCGTTCATCCATTGCCATTTGCCTCTTGTATGCCTATTGGAGCCTCAACAACCTCCTACATCTTGCTTTGCACCATCCTCCATTGCACCGCCACTTGCAGCCACCTTAGGCAAGCTCCAACCCGTGCAGCCCCAATAGCCTCTTATAGATTGCTTTGTGCCATCCTTTGCTGCACCACCACTTGTAGGCACCTTTAGGCAGCTTCAATACCTTCTTTGTCACCGTACCAACACCTATTGTTATCTTTTATAATTTTGATAATGAACAAGCTATGTATTTGATATATTTCTTAAGCTATGTATAACTAGCAATCAAGTTGAACCCATAATGAAGATCAGGCCCGTTTGGAAGCCTCAGGTATGGATGAACATATAAATATCATTGAAGATGAGGTGTGATCAATGGACGGAGTTTGAAAGAATGAAGATTAGATAGGAGAAGGCGCAAGAGAAGACTCAATAGGTTAGCTTTTTTATTTATTTTGAGTCAAAGATTTATTACTTGAATTCATGACTTAGAGCCTTGGCTAACATCAATCTATCTTGGAACGCCTTTACTAGCCCATTATTAATCCAATATAAGTTTGAAATGATGTCAGACATGAATTGGAAAGTTGCAGCAAAATAGAAGATTTTCTATCTTGAACCTTCAAATGTTTGAATTGGACTCTTCAGACTTTTGAACATGGCAAAAATAGCTCTCTAAATTACTGACAATTTCATATGCCAAAACCCACAATTTGGATGGCCAAAGTTTGGAAGCTATAACTTTTGAGAAAATTCATACTCAAGGTTCAGTCACCTGACAATTTGGTTGGACATCCAAAATAGTATAGTTTGGACATCTGAACCTTTGATTGAGTACCTAAAGCTACAACACAGGTTTCAATGGCTAGTAAAAATTTGATAGTTAGGAGTCTTCAGACATTTGAATAGGTAAGATTTGGATGTCTAAACTTGGAAGATTCAGCCTAACAGTTAGTGTTGTCCCCAATTGGTATTTAAGGGCTTAGAACTTGTTCCTTAATAACTTTTGCATATTATTTAGCAATCCTTCTATGGGGTAACAAGTTCCTAAAAACCCTCTAACCACTAAGAGCTCTAATCCTTGTACTTTAGCTTTCAAATCCTCAAAGCTCTTGTTCTCACATTGAGTGATCTTTTAGTGAGGTATTAGAATATTTTTCTTCTTTTATAATTGATTGTAAGTACTCCAAGATTGTCTGGAGATGTTGCGAGAGTAAAGCTCCGGTTTGGAATTGGCCTTTCTTGTTGGAGCAAAGGAAAGTGTATGAGATTGGCTTCACCAACAAAACATCATATTAGTGAAGGATTAAAATCCTCAAGAGCAAGGCAAGGGTAATGGAGTAGGAGCGGTTGGCCTCCAAACCACTTTACATCACAGTGCATTCTTACCTTGCTTTATATTACTTATGGTTGCAATTAATTATGATTGACTTAAAATCACTTTTGCTATTGGATTAATCATAATCTTACTCAAATATTCTAAAAAGTGCCATTATTTTCTCTAAAACCTAATTCATTCTCCCTCTTAAGTGAATAATTTGCTTTCACCTACTTCGTTGACTGTAGTGCATTACTAACCTGCATCAAGTCTGTAGCCTCTAGTAGCCCTCAATCATTACCCTATGCTTTTGTCATGTAGCCACTACACCCACATAAATGCACAACTGGTCAACCACATCCCTCACTAACCAAACCCGCCTGGCCACACAGTGGTCACCTCCATGCGATGCCCCACTAGACCGCTTGTTCTTATAGTTGCTTCGACCTCTTCCCTACTCGATAGACACCATGCAACATTGCCCAATGCCAAAGTCGTTGCGTTACCAACCAGTTCACCATCACTCTTGCACCACACACCAGAGCTCTTGCTCCTAAACTATTATGAGGCTAGATCTAGCCATGAGAAGGGAGAGGAAATAGCTCAAATCAAAGAGGAGGAGGAAGGATAATGCTCGGTGGAGAAGATGAAATGGGGAAGAAGAAGAAGGGAGAAAAGAAAGGAGATGCAAAAAATAATAATAATAAAGAAAAGAGAAGTTTGGCACAAAGCTATAAAAAAAGAAGGAAAAGGGTGCTAGGAGAAGAAAGAAAACAAAAGGAAAATAAGAAAACAAAGAAAAAACAAAGAAAAAAATTCTTTGTTTATTTTACTCTCTTCCTCTATCTCAATTTGTGTGTCATGTAAATTGGTACCAAAAAAGGCCTAAGAAATTCTTTTAAAAACCCAAATACCTTATTCTGGCTTAAGAAATTTTTTAAAAAATTGGTAGTTATATTCTTGGCCTAAGAGATTCCTTTAGAAACTTGACCATTATAATTTCAGTTTAAGAAATTTTTTCAAGAATCTGACTGCCTTATTCTAACCTGAAAGATTCCTTCAAGAACCTGACCATCTTATTTTGGCCTAAGAAATTTCTTTGCAAACCAAAATGTCTTATTCTATTCTAAGAAATTCCTTTGGTAACCTGACCACCATACTTATGGTCTAAGAAATTCTTTCTAAAATCTGAATGCCATATTTTATGCCTAAGGAACCCCTATGGGAATTCAACCATCTCACTTTCATGTGTAAGAGATTCTCTCGGAAATTCAACTATTTTATTTTAGCCTAAGGGAGTTTTTGAAAATTGAACTGCCATACTTCTAGCTTAAGGGATTTTTTCAGAAATCTAATCACAAAATTTCTAACCTAAGGGATTCTTTTGAGAATTTGAACTCTGTATTTGTAACTTAAGAAATTTTTTTAAAATTAGAATAATGTATTTTTGGCCTAAGGGATTCCTTCAAAATTTTGAATATTGCATTTTGGTTTGAGGGATTCATTCAAAAATCTAAATGTCATATCTCTGATTTAAGGGATTCTTTCGAAAAGTTGCTTGAAATAAATTAACTAAATTGATCAAAATGAAATCAACTCTAAACCCAAACCCAAACCAAAATTAGGTCAAAACTTGAACCAAAACCAAATTAGGTCCAAATATGAATCAAAACCAAATCAGGTCCAAACCTGAACGAAGACCAAATCAGGTCTAAACCTGGACCTAAATCAAAGAAAGTCCAACCCTAAATTAAAACTAAAATAGGCCCAAACCTAAACCAAAACCAAATCAAACCCAAGCCTAAAGCAAAATGAATTTTGAACCAAGTTGAATTTGAACCAAAACCAATTCAAAATTCAACTAGGACCATGTTGAACTTGAACCCATATCACTAATCATTATTTTATTTCAAAACAAACTAAAACAGACTTGAACTCTCTTAGTTAATTAGTCAAACATTGTATTCAAAGAAAGTTCATTAATACACGTATAAAATCATTAGTGATGTTTTAATTTTAATCAACAATAAGTAAAAAAAACTATTCATCATCAAATTGAGAATGATTAATATAAACTAAAGCTACTAATCATTCTCTTAAATTAAACCAAACTAAGACAAGTTTGAACTTGCTTAGTTAGTTAGTAAAATGTCATGTTTAAAGAAAGTTCATTAACACAAACATAAAATCCTCGGTGATACTTTAAATTTAATCGATACAAGCTAAAATGGCTATTAATTGTCAAATCAAGAATGATTAGCATATGCCAAAATAGCTAATCACTTTCTCAGGTCAAAAATGAATTAAGATAGACTTAAACTCATTTAGTCAGTCAGTCAAATGCTATGCTCAAAGAAAGTTAACCGATATCAGAAGAAAGTCATCGACAATAGTTCAAACTTCACTAATGCAAGCATAAGACCATTAATGACTCTTCAAATCTAATTGACAATAAGCTAAAGGTTGTCGATCATCAAATCAAGAATGGTTAGCATATGCTAAAGCCACTTACCATTTTCTCAAGTCAAAGACACAAAGAAGTTAACTAACAACAAGTATAAAGTCATTACTAACACTTCAAACTTATCGACAAAATGCCAAAAAGGGCATCGATTATCAAATCAAGAATAATTAGTATAAGCTAAAGCTACTAATTATTCTCTCAAAATAAACCAAATTAAGATAGACTTGAACTTAGTTAGTCAACCAAAAGTCATGTTCAAAAGAAGTTAACCGACATAAGTAAAAAGTTATCAGTAACTCTTCACACATAATCAGCAATAAGCTAAAAGACCATCAATTATCAAATTGAGAATGATTAGTATAAGTTAAAATTATTAACCATTCTCTTAAATCAAACTGAACTAAAGTAGACTTTAACTCATTTAGGTAATTAACTAAGCAACATGTTCAAAGGTGGCATAAGCATAAAATCATCAGCAACACTTCAAGCTTAACCAACACAAGCATAAAGTCATTAGTGACACTTCAAATTCAATCGATAATAAGCCAAAAAAGGTCATCAATTATTAAATCAAGAATCAATAATATAAGCTAAGACTGCTAATTATTCTTTCAAATCAAACAAAATAAAGACAGATTTGAACTCGCTTAGTAAGTTAGTCAAATGCCATGCTCAAAGGAAGTTAACCAATAATAAGTAGAAAGTCATCGGTGACACTTCAAACCTTAATTGGGTTAATTGATACAAGACAGGGTAGTTAGCCAAACCTTGAAATTAAGCAAAGTTTTAGCATCCGTTAAGAAGCAAACCAAGTATCCATCTAAGTCAAATTTCACTCGATCAAGTGCATGGGAGTGGCGTAGCAGCGAGCATTGAGCCTTCCAATCCGTTCCTCATTTCATACTTCTTATGATTATGAGTTTAAATCCTTCAAATTGTAAAGTGAGGATATACTCTTACTTAAGCCATGTGCTCTTTTTTCTAAAGTAATTAACTTATGTTTTCTCTTTTTCTACCTCTAATTTATTAGCTAGGTTTCTCACTTTTGAGGACTCTTGATAATTTTTAGGATAATTAACAATAGAGGTTTACCTTATTGAAAGTCATGTTTTCACAATACCTAATTGTGCACTCAAACTCATCCAAATTTTATTTGTTATTTTAAAGTTGCTTCTCGGGATTCTTTAGCTATCCTGAGTGGTTAATTGTAGCTCCACAAGAGTATTTCCATCATGCTAACAAGCATTATGAAGAGGCCAAGAAGGTGGTGATAGCTAGTAAGTCAAAGTTTAGTGCCATCGAGGCTAATCTTAGGGCACTCCAATTCGAAATGGAGGCCCTTCAGTGAGCCTAGCTAAAGCCAACTCCTCTATAAAGGAAAAATATGCTGCAAAGAAGAAGATTCAGGAGGAGAAAATATCGCCAGAGAAGAAAAAAGAAGGCCGAGGAAGTGAGGGGCTTGGCTCGGTGTGAAAACAAAATGCTTAAGGAGCTCCAAGCACCCGAGCTGCTTAAAGCTCAAAAAGACATTGTCACTACCTTCCAAAATCTAAAGGAGTTTGGTTTCTTCTAAGGAGTATTGAAGAGCTCGTGATCCAAGAGTAGGACATGAGTGAGGAGTATTTGATGAAGGTCAACAAGCCGAATGCCAAATCCTTCAAGGACAGTTACTTGTGTTGTTGAGATACAATGGTATGTACGTTGGCCAATGCAAATTTCAACCCTTATGATCTCAAAGTTGAATTGTATGATGAGGTTTGAGTGGAATGACTGAGAAGAGAGTACAGAGAGGTCATTAACTCCGATCCCCTTCTAAAAAGGGTATCCCAATTCCCACTGACTCAAGTTTTAACTATTTTCTAAGTTTGTTCAAGGTCTTTTGCCACAGGTATGCTTTTGACTTAGAGCTAAGGTCTTTTGCCTCAAGCAAGCTCTTGACTTCGAGCCAAAGTCTTTGTGGCTTGGGTCAGTTTGTAACTTAGAACTAAGGTCTTGTGCCTTGGTAAGCTCTTGACTTAGAGCTGAAATCTTTGTGCCTTGGGTAAATCTATGACTTAGAGCCAAGATCTTGTTCCTTGAGTAAATTCGTGACTCAAACTTGAAGTCTTGTGCCATGGATTTGTGCCATGGATTGGTGTGTGACCTAGAGTTAAGATCTTTGTTTTAGGAGCCTTTCTTTGGATTAACTCTTTGACCTTGTAAATTATGAGTTCTATATAATAAGGAAATCATAACTTTTATTTAGAAATAAAAACATCTATAGTTGTTGACATGCCATGTTCTTGAGAGAATCTTGCCATCTGGATATTCGAGCTTGAATATTCCATGTGTCATGGCCCGAATAACTTTGTATGGTCCTTCCCAATTCATAGATAGTTTCCCTAAGATTCAATCGGTGAGGTTAGTGTGACAAAGTACCGAATCACCTGCTTGCAGCTCTCGACTATGAATCCAAACATTGTAGTACCAAGTCATTCACCGTTGGTACTCAACAATCCTTATGTGACCTTTCTCCTAAACTTCTAAGAGGAGATCCTTTTTGGCTCAGATTTGCTTTATTCACCTTGGGGTCATGGTTTTTGACTTGGTGTGAAGCAAGGTCAATATCCATAGGTATAACTACTTGAACTCCATAAGACAGCATGAAGGGTGATTCTCCAATTGTTGTCCATGGGATGGTTTGGTAGGACCATAAGACATAAGGCAATTCTTCAACCCAAGCATCTCTTGCCCTCTCAAGGCATTTCTTTAACCCTAAAAGTAAAGTTCGATTTGTTAACTTGACTAAACCATTTCATTGGAAGGGGGGGCACCATTGAACTAAACCTCTATTCGATGTGGAGGTTACCATAATATTCCTTAAACTTTAAACTATTGCACTTCTTTTCATTTTTTGTGATCAGAATCCATGGTAGTTTGAATTGACAAACAATGCTTTGCCAGGGGATCTCTTGGTTCTTTTTCTCGATAATTGTAGAAAGAGGTCTAACTTCTACCAACTTAGTAAAGTAGTCAATGGTGACCATCATGAACTTCCTTTGTCTCGAGACCAATAGAAATAGAGCCAAGATGTTCCTTCACCATTGGTCAAAAGGCCAAATAGCATGCATTTGTTGAAGTCCAACTGTCAAGTTATGATACACCAAGATGTGCTTTTGGCATGATCCACACTTGAGATAAACTCAATTGCTTTAGTAGCCATATTCAACCAATAATATCCCTATCTATTGGAACTTGTGCGCTAAAGCTCGCCTACCCCCATGACTTCTACATATTCCTTCGTGCACTTCTCGAAGTGCATATTCGGCTTCAACAAACATTAAGCAGTAGAGGAGTGGTTGAGTGAAGGATCTTTTATGCAAGATCTCATCCATTAGACCAAAATTTGGTGCTATCCTCTTAATCCTCCAAGCTTCTTTTGTCTCCTCTAGTAGCTACCCTTCTTTGAGATATTTCATTATGTAGTCCATCTAACATGGTTCTTCATTCACAACATTCACCTCAATAGCATCAGTGTAGATTGCTTGTTGGAGGTTTTCCATAATGATTTACCTCAACTATGAATTTGTGGGAGCAGAGGTGACTCGTGCGAGGGCGTGTGCCTCTATGTTGTTGTCCCTTGGTACTTAGCACACGTCAACTTGTTCTATCTTTCGCATGAGCTTTTGTGCTTTAGCCAAATACTAGATCATATTTTGGTCCTTTGGTTTATATTCCTTAGTGGCCTACAAGCATGCTAGTTGAGAGTTGCTGAATACCTTTAGCTTTTTGCTCCATCTGCTAATACCACCAATAAGCCAAGATGGAAAGTTTCATATTTAGTGACATAGTTTGATGGACCGAATTCTAGCTGAGTAGAGTATTTAGTTACTCTCCTATCTAGACTTAGAGGCATAACACTAATCTCACTACCCAACTCACAAGATAAGCTATCTATCTGAACTTCCATTGCTTTGGATTCTAGTTCAACAATGCATGATGTGGTTTCTACTATGAAGTTTGCAATGCTTGGGCTTTAATAGTCCTTCTAGCTTCAAAGGTGACATTGAACTAACTTAACTCAATAGACTAGTTTAATAGTCTCTTTGAGGTCTCTAGCTTTCATAATGTTTGCTAAAGAGGGAGGTTAGTGAGTACCATGAATGAATGTGCCTATAAACATGGCCAAAGTTTTCAAGCAAGAAGAACCATTGCATTTCTAATTTCTCAAGGGTGGATATGAACCTTTGCCTCGATAAGAACATGACTTATATAGTAAATGGGATGTTATTTTCAACCTTTGTCGTGTATTAATACTGACCTAATTGCCTATTTTGAAGCTGCTATCTAAAAGAAAAGTACCTTATTTGGTTCATGTCTAACCAAGAGAGGAGGTTTAGAGAGGTACTACTTGAGGGCTTCGAAGGGTTGAAAGTGTTCTTTTGGCCACTCGAATCTGAAACTTTGCTTAGGTGGTTTGAAAAATGGTAAACACTTCTCGCCTGACCTAGACAGGAAGTAGTTTAGAGTTGCTAAATGGCCGATGAAACTCTATATTTTTTTTTGATTGAGCTTAGTGGCTTCATTTGTAAGATTACTTCAATCTTCTTAAGATCTGCCTCAATTTCCCATTTTAAAATCATTTATATGCTACCCTTGCATTCTTTAGTCCAAATGATATGACTACATAGTAGAAGGTACATTGGTCAGTGATGAATATTGTGTAAGCCCAAAAAACCACCGAAAAAGAGGGGGGCGGGGATAGTGTGAATTAGGTTTTAAGTTGGCAAATAACAATTCTTAACGAAAAGCAAGCCAATTCAATCCACGAGTGCAATAATATAAAGTAAGTAACAAAATGTGCACTATAACATAACATGGTTCGGAGGCCAACTACCCTACTCCATAGCTTTTGCCTCTATCTTGAGGACTTCAACTCTTCACTAGAGCATCACTTTGTTGGTGAAGCCAATCCCTTATAATAGCTTTTGCTCTAACTGGCAAGATGAACTCTAATCCCAAGTTTGAATCTCTCAACCACTCTAAACAACCTTGAAGTATTTACACATGATCACAAAGATAAAAATTAACTCTTTTGCCTCACTACAAAATCTCTCAAAAGGATAGCAAAGCCTTTGAAGATTTGAAAGTTGAAGAACAAGACCTAGAGCTCTAGGAGGCTAGTGGGCTATTAAGAGTTTGTTATCTCAGATGTAGATTGCTCAAGAATATGCAAAAGTCCTTCAATGAATAAGCCTCAAGCCCTTAAATACTTATTTGGGGGAGAGCTAGCTATTACTGGCTCTACTCTACGAGTTTGGGCACCAAATGCATCCCAATAGTTAAATTTAACTAGCCATTGTAACTAATGCCACAAGTTGGATGTCCAATAATAAAGTTTAGGTGCCTGAACAACACAAGTTTGGGCATCCGACCAATACATCGGGTATCCAAACTCTGAACATGAAAAATTCAGAAGTTACAGCTTCCAAATCTTTGGGTGTTCAATCCTGAGGTTTGGATGTCCAAAGTTGTCAGTAATTCCAGAGCTATTGTTGCTATATCTGGGTGTCCAAATATTGAAGTTTGGACATCCGAAGTTAACAAAAAAACTACTATTTTATTATAACTTTAGTTTCATGTTTGATATTTTCTCAAACTAACTTTGGATAAATAATGAGCCAATGAAGACATTCCAAGATAGTTTGAGTATCAACCAAAGCTTTAAGCTAAGAATTCAATTAATAAATCCTCGGCTCAAATAAAATAAAAAAAATAAACCTAGTGAGTTGTCTCTTGAGCCTTCTTCAAGCCAACTTCGTTTCTTCAAGTTTCATCCGTTGATCTACCATCATGCCTCATCTTTAATTTTTTTCATGTTCATCCACACTTGAGGCTTCCGAATAGGCTTGATCCTCATTTCATGCTCAGCTTGATTTCTAACTATACAATGTTCAAGAAAGCGATCAAATATAAAGTTTGTTCATATCAAAACTACAAAGGACAACAATCTCTCTCCTTTTGATAATGACGAGCCCACACAAACATAAAATACATAATCTAGTTGGTTAAACAAATTTTTGAATTTTAAAGTAATAACAACTAGAGTCATACAAACCATGGATTGTACTATACACAACGGGTCATTGAAATGTGTGTAAACTCCTCCCCCTTACTATAGCATCATATAGCAATAATAACAACGATACCAATTGCTCTCCCTTACTACAATTACTCCCCCTTGCTAATATGCTCCCCCTTTTGGCATCAACAAAAAGGGTGAAGAATATTCAAAGTATAGCCACAAATAGGAGACAAAAAGATAATGGTAATAAGAGCATCCACAAGAACAGAGAGAAAGGTCCCACAAAAATTTGCAAAGATTTGATATCCACATAAACCCACAAAAAATCACAACATAACAAGCATCCACAATGTACGCAACCACAAACATAATACAAAGCCATAATATAATATAGAAAGCCCACATCACCAAAATAAGATCCATAAGATTCAAACCAACCATAAACATAAAGATGGCTCCAAGATACATACACAAGTCACAAGCCAATAATCATCTACAAAAAAGCTTCATCAAAACATAAGTCCAAACTAAAAATCATACAAGGGCACAAAAATGCTAAAAAGTCTCTAAGTACTTGGTCCTTGCCCAAAATGATCCATGAAAGCGGTCAACAAGCCCTCAAGTCAGTCCAAACACTCCATGGTCTATTAGGATCCTGCAGTAAGATGCTCCATAGTCTGCTAGTGCCCCCTAGTGATGATCCCCTTGAGAAAATCCAATCACTTAGTCAACTTGTCTAGCCTTCGATTGACAAATTGATGAGAGGATCTAGCATCCTTAGCTATGTGTGTCGCTCCAACCTTAGTATCAGCACCCCTAGTGTCACCAGTAGTAGGGATGACCTCTCGAACTTGGACAGTGGCAGGTGCCCAGTCCCATGTCCAAATAGTATCATTATCCTCCTGTGGGTTGAACCCCATACAATGAAGAGATACATGGTTGTATGTCTGAGGAAGGGTGAAACGGTGGAGAGGACCCTGAGGGGTGGAGACTACTTTGAAATGGCAGAATATATGAGTGATAATGCTAGGGTAGTCAAGGATTGTGGCGGAATAAAGAATGTATTGACCTATATGACATAGAATGATGTAGGAAGGTTGATCAAACGCCCGGTCAGGAGATAGAAATTCAAGAAGAGCTCAAGATAGGAGACCTCCTCATGATGCCCACCTTTTAGAAGGATAGTGTAGGCAAGAATCTGATGAATAATATAGGATCAAAGAGGGAGGAGGTTTGAGGACAAGGCCTTCTTCATGCGCATGGCCTGTGCATAGTTCTCCTCAAAAACTCTCTTAATAGTTTTAGAGAAAGTAATAAGAAGATCCACACTAGACCATTGCTGAACAAAGGTAGCCTCTTCCCCCTCAGTGGGAAGTGCTAAGAACAATCCTAAGAGGTCAATGTCAATAACAATTTTGATATTCCCATAGTAAGAGGTGAGGGTCATACGATTTAAATCAAAAGAGGCTTTAGAGTAGAAAATCTGTATGTCCTCCTTATTGTAGGGTTCATAGGAGGACATAAGATCTAACCATCCTTATATAAGAAAGAGGGAAGAGAAGTCAAGGAAGGCTAGGTTGACAAAATCAACAATTCGAGGATGTGTGACCCCAACACTAGCAAAATGATCCTGATATCAAGTAAAACTATTCAAGCAATGAAAATAAGATGGGAATTGAGGTTGCTCACCGAAGGAAGAGGCCTCAGACTAGTTGCACTTGGCGATGGGGTTTTTGGTGTGGGGAGGCATGGTGAGGATGAGGAAGAGATGGGGGAAGAAGGTGAGGAGAGAGGAGGAAGTTGCAGGGGTGCCATGAGAGCACTAGAGAAGCCACCAAAGGTAGTCAGAGAGTCAGAGAAGGAAGATCATGCTACAGAGGATTAGAGTTGTCAAGCGACCATCGATAGTTTTTAAGTAGAATGTCACATTTGGACATCTAAACAGTCCTATTCAGGCATCTGAAGATAACATAGTAGAGAGTAGATAGGTAGTTGAATGTTCGATTACCATATCAAGCATCTCAAAAGGTTCCCTTTGGGTGTCTAAATGGACCTATTTTGGGCAACAAAAGAGTTGGAAGCTGAGGGCAGAAAAGTAGTTTAGAGTTTGGGCATCTAAAGTATATTGTGTTAGACATTTGAACTTGATAGGCAAAGTAAATGTGTATCAGCCAACAGATAAACTGATCAACCAAAAACACACTCAATCAACTCAAGTAAATTGTAAAGTACCAATTTTATTTCGAATCAAACAAAATTGCGTCTCGTCCAATGGTTTTGTGAAATTTCATGTAAGTTGATGATTGATTTCGATGAAGATCAATGAAACATCCTTTTTTAAAACATAATCCTAAATAAAATGATGAAGAATATCAATGTATTTTAAGCAAAATGTAGTACTATATTTCTAGACAAACTAATAGCACTAGTATTGTCAAATTGGTACATTTGAAAAATCCCAATCAAAATCTTGAAGTGTTCATCTTATCCAAAGAATTTTTAAGCAACAATACCCCACGACCACATATTCAGCCTTGGCAGTAGAAAAGCCATTGAATTTTGTTTCTTGGAACTCCATAAGACCAAAGATTTTCCAAGAAATTACTATGTTCCACTAGTACTCTTTCTATCCATAGGACATCTGGCATAGTTTGTATCACAAAATTTGGTTAAGTCAAAATAATCACTTCTAGGATACCACAATCCTAAATCTAGTGTGCCCTTAAGATATATAAATATGTATTTTATGGTAACTAGATGAGATTTGCTAGGAGATGTTGAAATCTAGCACATAAGTAAACACTAAATATAATATTGGGTCTACTATCGATAAGATATAATAAGCTACCAATCATACATCTATACCACTTTTCATCAACCTTTTCGCTATCTTCATCCTTGTGCAACTTGGTTGAAGGACTCATTGGAGTGCCATTTGCTTTAACTTCACCCCATGTTTGAATTGTTACATTTAGAGTCCAAGAAAGAAGTTTAATTCTCACATCAAGCTCATCTTGAACTCCTCCTTCATAGTGCTTGAAAACATCTCACATAGATTGTCATTAGTAGCATCAAATATGATATCATCAATATAAATTTATACTACTAAAAAGTCATTATTTATTTTCAAGAGAAATAATATGGTGTCTACATAACTCTGTATAAAATCATTTAAAATCAAGAAGAAACTTAGTCTCTCATACCAAGCTCTTGGAGCTTGCTTAAGACCATATAGTACCTTCTTCAATTTTAAAATATAGTTTGCAAATTATAAATCCTCAAATCTGGGAGGTTGATCAACATACACTTCTTCGGATAGAAAATCATTCAAGAAGGCATTTTGCACTTTGAAATCCATTTGAAATAATTTGAAACCTATAAAATATGCAAAGGCAAGTAAGATACAAATGGACTCCAAATGTGCTAGGGTTCAATGCCCTCAACTTGGATGAAATCCTTGTCCATTAATCTAGCCTTGTTTCAAACTACGACCTCATTTTCATCTAGTTTGTTCTTATAGACCCATTTGGTACTAATAATTGAGTAGTTATTTGATCTTAGAATAAGCTCCCAAAGTTGATCTCATTCAAATTGATTTAGTCTTCTTACATAACAAGAATCAAACTTTTATCCTTTTGAGCTTCCTCTGAGTTCTTCAGTTCAACCTGAGAAAGAAAAGCAATATTATGGAGATTATACTTAATAGCATGTTAAGTTTTTACCTCTTGATCAATATTTCCAATAGTTTGATCCTCCAGGTGATTCTTTGTAAATTGCCATGCCTTGGGAAGTTCTTTCTCTATTTTGCTTTTCTTGTTGGTCTTCATCTTCATCATTCTCATCCTTTGAACCTTGGCAAACCCTCTTCCTTTTCCTGGAGTTGCATCTCATCTAATTTCTTGGAAATATCTACAACATCATCAATAAATTTTTTCTCCAATAGAGGATTAGTTTCATCAAATAGATATTAATAGATTTTTCAGCAAGCACACAAGACTTGCTAAAGACTCTATATGCCTTTGAGGCAGTAGAGTAACCAACCAAAATACCCTTAAATATTTTTGAATCAAATTTAGACTAATGATCTAATAAAAAATATGAAAATATATAATATTTGACTTCTTGTCATTCCACAATTCAAATGGAGTCTTATAAGAATCAGGTGAATAGAAACTCAATTTAAAATATAACATACAGTGTTAATGGCCTCCACCCAAAACTATTTGAGTAGAGAGTACTCTTTAAGCATGACTCTTGCCATTTTTTGAAGATATCTATTAGTCCTTTCTATTACTCCATTTTGTTATGGAGCGCATCAAGTTGATAAGTTATGTTTAATATCATTTTTAATGCAATATTTTTCAAATAAATAATTTTAAATTCTCCACGATGATCACTACAAATTTTAAAAATCATGTATCCTTTTTTATTTTGAATGCATTTGCAAAGATCAACAAATGCATTAAAGGAATCATTTTTATGCGAAAGAAATAAAATTCATGTAAATCTAAAGTAATTATCAACTATTACAAAAGTATAATTCTTACCTTCTAGACTTGTAGTCCCAAGTGGTCCAAACAAGTCTTAATGAAGAAGTTGTATCGATTTTATTAATGTAACAAATATTTTGGATTTGTAGGTCTTCATTTGCGTCCCTATTTGGCATGCATCATACATCCTTGATGAATTTGCTTTTGGGTAATCCTCTTACTAGTGTTTGAGTCAATTTTTGACTAAAAATAAAATTTAATCAAAATTCAATCAAAGTATAGAGTTGGATGCCATTGGATTGTGATAGAGATCAAGTTGGCTCAGAGGCACAAGCAATGCACATCCTACAAGTACACATCCCAAGGCATACAAAGAAATAAGATGGGTCCAACCCATATCTAAATATGCCCAGGTATTCAAGGAAACGAGGGAATAAGGATCCTAGGAAATCCTTAACACTAAATCTGAGAGTGATAGTAACCAAATAAGGAGAGTCCAACATAATCAAAACTAAAATAACTGAGTCCTAGATTCACAAAATACTTTCTTAGTCTATAAATCGCAAGAAACACACAAAGGTAAGAAATGAACTCTAACTCTCTCTTAAGTACTCTCTCCCCCTCTCTCACTCTAAAAATAAAAATCAATGAGAACCCTTTGGACTTGAGCCTTAGAGTGACTGTCATCAGAGAAGTTCTCTGTGATCCTCCTCATGGTTTTTCTCTCTCTTGTAGATTTATAGAACGGTGACCTAGTAGATCTGATCTCAAGGAGCCTTCCAGACCAGAACTGGTGTTGAACCGATCTCCATCAATAATTGGTACTTTCATTGAGATTTGTTCCACCTTCCTTCTCTATTAATCTTAGGGATCTTTAATGGCCTTTCGACAGTGCCTCCTAGAGCACCCAGAGCCTTATTGTCCAAGAATTTACCTAGGGGCAACCAGCCCTATCGGGTAGCATAACTCATCTGATGGGCCAGCAAACTGGTGCATCATACCAACTTTGCAACCTGGACTCAATCACAACTATGGGGAACCCTTTTACAAATGGTTGTAGAGATGCCAACAAGTCCCTCCATTCTTGTGGGATAACATGAGTTCCAAATCTTAACCATCATCATTCAACAAATGATGCAATTCCTTGAGGCTAGCTATGCAAAACCTATAAGCCCAGCAACTGCAAAATTAGACCCAAATAATGCAAAGTCTTAAGGTTCATAACACCCAGCAATAGGTCCCAATTTAGACTCTAGTGCTAGCCCAAGATGCAACATCGAACAAATACCATCAATGAAATCACCACGACCTCTCAACAACAAACCAAACTTTGAGAGATTATGATGAATATGACCCAACTTATGATCTGAACAATGAGGTAACATACCATATGCACGCCAGCTATGCACTAGGTAGGAAAGTGTCGAGATTCCCAAGGGAGGCCATGTTACATCTAGTTCGAGGAAGGTCATGGGCATCATGTCACCGTTACCAGCTAAGATATGATACTCCTTTAATCCTTGAAATAGCATACTCCCCAATACAGCCAAAGTTCTACTAGCCCCCCTATAATGTGTATAATGGTTTAGAGAACCTAGTCGATTACATTAATACCTTTAAGAATGTCATGATTTTATAAGGAGCATGGGACTCTACTATGTGTAAAGTATTCCTGATAACATTATAAGGCTCGGCTAGAATGTGGTACTCAAGACTTCCAAGGTACATGATAACTTATTTTGATGACATGACAGACAGGTTCATAAAATAGTTTATCTTGTTGGTCCCTCAACAAAAGGACCTCCCTCTTTGCTCCTCACACTAAAGCAAAAGGAGGGTGAAAGCCTACGAAAAAATTTGGCCTAATTTAACAAGGTCCAACTAGAAGTTATTAAGCTGAACATTTCTATTATCCTCACCACTATAATTAATGGAATCTGGTAATCTCAGGTGGCCTATAAGATGGCCCACTGGCCCTCGCTACCTAGCAGAATTCATGTAACTAGCCCACAAGCATATTGATGCTGAATAAGTGATCCTAATGAAGAAGGAATCTAAAGTTGATGGCAAAAAGAGAGAATCTCATGTGAATAAATCCCCCAAGCCAAAGAGGCAAAAAAAAAAAAAAAAAATAGAGGGAGTGAAGACTTGAATTTCAAGCTCCCCATAGTGTGGGATGAATTTTGGTGGCCAAGGATGGTGAAGACCTCGGGGAGCAACCTCAATGCACAAATCAAATTGTGCTAAATTTAAAATATGCTATTAGGTGTTGTGAGAATATTGACTTCGAATAGATACAAACCCTTATTGTTAATTATACCAATGATTGTCAAAGACCTTCTAAAGTAAGAAACCTAATTAATAAAATAGAGATACAAAATAAAAAAAGAAAGTATTGTTTGATTGATATAAGTAAGATAGTACATGACTTAAGCAAGTGTATAGTCTCACTTTACAATGAATTTCAATATGGAATCGCACAAAACATGATAATAATAAATAAATAAATAGAAGAAAGTGAGAAAGAACCTATGATGTGTGTTGCTGTCCCACTCCCGCATGCTAGACCGCGTGATATCTAACTTAGATGGGTCCTGACTTGATCCTTGGCAGACAACGATAATTTGCCTTAATAGCATTGTCTGATGGGAGTGGACGAGAGAAATTTGAAGTGTTTCTATTAGCTAATAAGGTATTGAAAATAATTCAATGAGTTTGAAGTATTTCTATAGCCAATAAGTCATAGGAGATAATTTTATTGATTTTAAAGTATTTCTATAGCCAATGAGACATAAATATTAACTTCTTCGATTTTGAAGTATTTTCGTAGTTAATGAAGCATAGGTATTGACTTCTTTGATTTTGAAGTTTCCATAGCTAATAAAGCATAGGTGTTAACTTTAAGATTTTGAAGTGTTTCCATAGCCAATGAGGTGTAGGTGTTAACTTTTTTGATTTTGAAGTATTTTCATAGCCAATGAGGTGTAAATGTTAACTTCTAGGTTTAATGTGTTTTCATAGCCAATGAAGCATAGGTGTTAAGTTTGAGTTTTGAACTGTTTCTATAGCCAATAAGGTGCAAGTGTTCACTTTGAAATTTTAAAGTATTTCTATAGTCAATAAGGCGTAGGTGTTGCCTTCAAGTTCTAAAGTGTTTCCATAACTAATGAGGTGTAGGTGTTAACCTTATTAGTTTTGAAGTATTATCATAGCCAATGAGCCATAGGTGTTAACTTCTTTGATTTTGAAATGTCTTCATAGCCAATGAGGCATAGGTGTTAACTTCTAGATTTGAAGCATTTTCATAGCCAATAATGTATAGGAGTTAACTTCACCTTTTGAAGTATTTCCACAACTAATGACGCATAGGTGTCAACTTCTTTGATTTTGAAATGAGTATTATCCACCACTTGTGGAGTTGGGCATATCCTTGGAGTGCTTCTAAAGGATTTTGTAGCACACCTAATGGGTCTCAGCTTAACCCAGTTTAGTTCTATTTGAACTAGTTATAGTTTGAATCAATATGATAGCATTACTATACATGGGATTAGGCATAGCCTTGGAGTGTGGTAAGAGATTTAGCACACCCAATGGGACTTAGTTTAGTTTGATTTAATTCCATTTGAGCTTATCTAGGTCAGGTTTGACTTGTGTTCTAGCTCTGAATTCGATTTCATCAGGCTTGAGTTTAGTTTGAACTTGATTTAGCTCAACTTAGCTTGACCTAGTTGGGTTTGTCTCGGATTTTCCTTAACCTGGTTTGGTTTAGATTCATTTTTATTTGATTAGGTTTGGTTCAATGTTAGTTCAAACGGCTCTTGACTCAACCAGCCTTCAATTTATACTTGTTTAGCTTGACTTAACTAGAGTTCAGCTCAAGTTTGTTTTGACTCAATTCGAATGTTGTATGATTTGATTAGAATCCAACTTAAACTTTGTTTCCACCTGGGTTGTCTTGGTTAATTCGAGGGCCCTCAGGCTATCAAGATGACATGGGTTTGAAGGCTAGCCTATGGTCCAAGTGGCTACAAGTCTGAGAGCTAACTTATAGATATTCGGCAAGCCCGAAGGCTAGCTTATAATATAATTAATTATGAACTCAAAGGCTAATAGACATTCGATAAGTCCAAAAACTAGCTTGATTTGGTGAGTCTAAGGACTAGCTTGGTTAGGCGAGCCCAAGGTTGGCTTGCTTTTATAATCTCGAAGGCTAGCTTAGTTCTATGAACCTAAAAGGTTGGTTTAATTCTACGTGCTTGAAAGCCGGCTTGATTCTATAAGCCCAAAGGTTGGCCCATTTCTGTGACCCTATACACTAGCTTAGTTTTGCAAATCTGAAGGCTAACTTAGTTCTATGAGCCTGAAGGGTAGCCTATATCTATGAGCACATACGTTGACTTAGTTCTATGGGTCTAAAGATTGGCTTAGTTTTAGAAGCCCAAAGACTAGCCTATTTCTGCGAGCCCGAAAGTTAGCTTAATTTTGTAAGCCCAAAGGTTGGCTTAATTCTACAAGCCTGAAGGTGGGCCTAGTTTTATAAGTCTAAAGGTTGGACTATTTTTGTGAGCCTGAAAACTAGCTTAATTTTGCGAGCCCAAAGATTGACTTAGATCTACGAGCTCATAGGATAGCTTAGTTCTATGAGCTCAAAGGATGACTTTGTTCTGCAAGCTCAAAGCTAGCTTATTTCTATGAGCTCAAAGGCTAGTTTAATTCTACGAGCCCAAAGGCTGATTTATTTTTGCGAGCCCAAAGGCTGGATTATTTTTGCGAGCCCAAAGACTGGCTTAGTTCTACGAGCCCAAAAACTGGTTTGATTCTGTGAGCCCAAAAGCTGGCATGTTTCATGAGCCCAAAGACTGGCTTGATTTTGCGAGTTTAAAAGCTGGCTTGATTTTGCGAGCTAGAAAGCTGACTTAGTTCTATGAACCCAAAGGTTGGCCTAGTTAAAAAATTGCGAGTTCTAGTTATTTTAGTTCTCTTCGTTTTTGTTCAAATTCAAGTGAATGAAGCCACAAGTGCCCATAGCGGTAATAATAATTCACCTTTGTTTGGGACCACGAATGGTCATGGTGTTGATGGGGGAAAGAGATGTCTGTTGTGAAGTTTTGGGCATCCAATCCTTCTAGGTTTGGTTGTCCAATCGTGGGAAACCAAGTGTCCCGTGAAGCGAGGTTGTAGTGTTGATGGGCATTCGTGGCATAGTTCAGGCATTCAATCCATCTAGGTTTAGTAGTCTAGGTGTGGGAAGATGAGTGGCTACGAAATGAAACCATGGGGGGTTGTGGTGTTGATGGATATTCATGGTATGGTTAGGCAACTGATCTCCTAGGTTCGATCATCCAAACTTAGGCAGCTATGTAATTTGTAGATGAACAGATGACGGCTTAATAAGAACAAAGTCACGGGTGGCCACAATATTGGTATAGGTTTGCCATCATACAAATAGAGCTGCTAATGGTTGTGGTGTTGGTGAACCAAAGGAGGTACCTAGCAAGGTTCGGAAGTTTGATTCTTTCTGGTTTGTTTGTCTAAGTATACATAATAGTGTGCCTCCTCTTTAGAGATCAACAAGAGCATGGGTCAACGAGGGCTTCAGGTAATAACAGTGGTAGAGTTCTTATGGGAGGCAAGGGAAAAAGGAGAATAAAAATACAAAAGAAAATAGAGAAGGCAAAGGAAATCTTACATCTCATAGCCTTGATAACAACTTTTTGGTCTCCTTCTTGATGGCATGATCTCCTCCTTTAACTCCCGTAGAACTTTGTCAAAGCCAAATTCACCTTTGATTCATGCAGAATCTCCCCAAGAATCCAGCAAAGAATTTTCACAAATTCGTGTGTCCAAACCCCCTTTATATAGGGTTGAGAGAATCTCTAATTTTGATGATTGATTGATTTGATTTGAATAATTGATGGATATATTCTTGCTATAAATCTCAAATTTGAATTTCTGATTGATAGATTGTGAGATTGCAATCTTTAACTGAAAATCCTTTTGATTGGTGATAAATTTAGAGAAAGATTGATTTCCAAATTCACATATCGCAACCTGAACTGGTCAACTAGTTGGGAACCAATTGACTGACTGTGAATTTTCCTCTATTCTTGCCCACGAAACTGGTTGACTAGTTCAGAAGGCGATCGACTAGTGTAGCTTGATTTAGTATTTTGGGCTCGAATTCTCAACCCTTTTCTATTCTGAATTGGGCCCCACTTATCACAAATTGAACTCAAAATCTAACTCTAACTTTGGTCAAACTTGAAGTTGAACTTGGGTTACAAAAACCACTTAAATAGATAGATATAGGAAGTTCAGTGAATATATTATTCATCTAAGCTTATGATCAAATGAAGATTGAGCAAAAGTTGGAGCTATATGTCAAGATGCTCACCAGATTTATGGGGGATTCAATCATTATGATCAACCTACTCCTCACCATTTGAGAAGATCCTAAAAACACCACAATATAGTCAAAGTTTGTGATAGTTCAAACATGATTTGCTTACAATTTAATATTGGGACAATTGACATTTAATTAGCTCTAAGTTGTAATTTTAACTTTTCATTTAGTTATAAGATTTATCATCAAATATAGCACAGATGAAGTATGGGGGGACGAAGGACTTACTAAGAAGTGTGAAGCACCCTACTAACAAAACAATTCCAGCCAAAAAAGCAAGGGACTAGCAGTAGTGGAGATCAATGAATCATTATCGGCTCATTAGCCTAGTCATTAATGAAGCCTCAGGAAGGACTCTAAAGATTGGGGGAACCTTATTAAACCCTTGTAGACCTCATGGGGGAGTTGTAATGCCTTGGCAAGGACCCCCAAAGACCTCCTAGGTATTGACCCTTTGGTGGCCTAACATGAACTCGCGATCGCAGACATCATAAGTCGATCAAGCAGAAGAAAAGGCATTTCGCCTTTGAACACTAGAAAGCTATTGCTACAAAAGTAAGTAAACGTCTCAATATAAGATTCATATGGGAAGTCTGCTATCATGAGTGATCAACAAATATAGTGATGGTAAAAAAAATCCAATGGTAAATGAAAAATGTGTGTCGACTTCACCAACTTAAATAAAACTAACCAAAGAATAGTTATCCTCTACCCAAGATTGGTCAGCTCGTTGACTCTATCTCGAGTCACCAACTCCTAAAATTTTTGGATGCATTTTCAAGCTACCATCATATTTCAATGCACCCCAAGGACAAGGAGAAAACTGCCTTCATCATAGATCAAGGAACTTTCTTTTATGTTGCAATGCCTTTCAGACTAAAGAATGTAGGGGCAATGTACCAAAGAATGGGGAATAAAGTTTGTGTATGTCGATAATATGCTAGTAAAAAACCTCAATGTCGACAAGCATTTGAGGGTTCTAGAAGAGACTTTCGATACACATCAAAAATCCAAGATGATGCTGAACCCAAAAAAGTGTACTTTTGGGATAAGCTTGGGAAAGTTCCTCGACTACCTCATCTCGGAGAGAGCAATAAAGGCCAACCTTGAAATGATTGAAGCAATTATGGGAATGAAGCCTCTGAGCTCCATCAAAGAAATGTAGAGGCTTATGGGTCACCTAACGACGCTCAGTCACTTTCTCTTGAAATCTTGAGAGAAGTGCCTCCCCTTTTTTAAGGCATACAAACAAAGTCCTGAATTCAGATAGACGGAAGAATGTGACCGAGCTTTCAAGGACTTCAAAAAGTACTTAGCTGAACTACCTTTATTGGTAAGACCCAAACCACATAAGGTACTCTTCATCTATATATCCATATTAGACCAAGCAGTCAGTTCAGTATTAACAAGTGACCGAGATGGAAAATAACACCACATATTACGTAAGTCATGTACTCATGGGAGTGAAAGTTTGATACCCTCCATTGAAAAAGCTAACGTACGTCGTGGTGCTAGCCACCTGAAAGATCTACCCTTACTTTCAAGTATATTTAATTACAGTACTCACCAATCTTTCACTTCAGCAAACATTACAAAAGCTCAGGCCTGAGCAGACTTCTAGGTGAAAACCACCTCATACCCAATAGGACTAGAATCCGAGTCATGGGAGGTCTGGGTTGACAATTTGTCTCGAGTCAAGTTATGCAGTCGGCACCATCCTTTAGAATCCAGATGGGGAGTCACTAAGTATTCGACCCAACTCCAATTTGAAGTCTCAAATAATGCCTTGGAGTATGAAGCATTCTTCTTCGGATTTCATGTGGTATTAGTAGCAGGAGTTAAACCATTGAATGTATTTAGTGACTCTCAGCTTGTGTGTTTATAGGTCACTGGAGAGTATGAGGCAAAAGATGTGACCATGGTCCAGTACCTAGCTGAGGCACAAAAGTCTGTGGCAAAAATAGATTAGGTGAAAATATATTGGATACCTCAAAATAGTAATGTGGAGGTAAATGCTCTCACTCACTGACTTTAACTTCTTCAAATTCAGTACCAAGGTAAATCTTTGTAGAGAACCTTCAACAGCCCAACTACTACTCAAGGACCATCGAAGTGAATATAGTGGATGCAAAGCCCAATTGGATGGATCCTATTATGTCCTACCTCAAAAACTGGTAACTTCTCGAAGACCCAAAAAAGCTAGCCCCAAACTTCACCTTGGTCGAAGGAGTCTTATATAAACAATCCCTCACGTAGCCCCTCCTTAGCTACCTGAGACTCAAGGAAGCCAATCATGCCCTTCGAGAGGTCCATGGCAGGATATGAGAAAGTCATGGAGAAGGATGGGCCCATGCACACAAGCTCCTTAGATAGAGATATTATTAGCTCAATGACTTTCAAGACATCTGAGTTCATTTTCAAGTGTACATAGTACCAAAGACATACCTCATTACATCATAGTCCAACGGTTTAACTCCAATAGACCCAATCTATATGGCCTTTTGACCAATGAGGGATGGACATTTTAGGTCTATTCTTGATAGCATCAGAACAAAAAAAGTTATTAGTGGTCACTATCAACTATTTTATCAAATAGTTAGAAGTTGAACCCTTAGCTATGATCACTGAGAGGAAGATTCAGGATTTCCTATGACAAAGCGTGATTTGTAGGTTCGAACTACCATATGTGCAAGTCACAAATGATAGGAAGCAATTTGACAACACAAGATTCAAATAATACTTCAACAATCTCCATATAGAACAAAGGTTCACCTCCGTGGTGCACCCCTAATCTAATGGTCTAACTGAAATAATCAATTAAACCCTACTTTCAGACATAAAGAAATGTCTTGAAAGAGCCAAAGGAGCCTAGGTCAAGGAACTATCACATGTTTTGTAGTCTTACGGAACTACATCTCAAACAATGATCAAGGAGTTCCCTTTCATACTTGCTCACAAGGTCAAAGTTGTCATTTATGTGGAAATTTACCTTGCTTCACCTCGAGTTAAGGCTTATAACTCTAAAATGAATGAGATAAACATCTGAGCTGAGAAGGACCTTATCCTAGGGGTTTGGGAGAAGGCTTGTGCTAGGATTGCTAAGTACCAGTGATGAGTGGCCCCAAACTATAATGGACGAGTGTACGACCGAAGACTGCGACTGAGTGACTAGAATTTCTAAGGTCATGAGGCCAACGATATTTAAGATCAAGCACCCAGATGGTGAGGAACTCCCTAGGACATGGTATGTAGACAACCTCAAAAGATCTTATCTTTAAAATAACTTATGCCTCTATTATCTCTTTAGATATGGTGAGTCTTGTCCGAATAGACCACCATAAGACCTTGATAATAAGCTAAACATAAGACCCTGGTTCTACTCGAGGTATATGACCTCGACAATAAACTAAACATAAGATCTCAATTTACTTAAGGTATAAGACCTTAGTTTCATTCGAGGCATAAGACCTCGCAATAAGCTAGACATAGGACCTCAGTTTCACTCAAGGCATAAGACCTCAACAATAAGCTAGGCATAAGACCTCGCAATAAGTCAAACATATGACCTTGGTTTCACTTAAGGCATAAGACCTCGATGATAAGTTAGACATAAGACATCGACAATAAGTCAAGCATAAGACCTCAGCAAAAAAAGATAGAGAAGCAACATTGATGGAAGAAGTTTAGATAACTTACATCGATACAAGTCCAAGCGCCCTTCATAAAAACCCAATATATAAGGAGCTACACAATGCAGGGGTTCCTAGGTGCTTGCTATCCCCAAAATCTCTAAGAAAATTCACCTAGGTGTCAGCCTCCTCGTTTGAGAGAGTAAGGATGACTACAAGCAAACTTTGTCCACACTTTGGTCCATGTAGGAGGAGATGCAAGGGCACAAGTTACAACTGCCTTCTTCCTACAGTCTGGTAGTCTCTCCTGTGGATTTGACTTAAGAGAGGGACTCAGAAGGGCGAGGTATCATATGCTCCTTCCTTGTCTACTCTCCACCTACAGACTAGCTTCCTCCCTCCTCTCGCCTCCTCTTCCCTAAGCCTTGGACTCCTGATGAGGAGCATTACTTTCTACTTTGAAAGACCTCTTCCAATAATATGAGATGGAGGACAATTGAGGAGCACCTGCTTGCTGCCTCAGAAACTCGTTCATAATGTGATCTAGATCACTCTGGCATAAAATCGAACCAACAGTTAGATTGAGGAAAAAGCAACCCAAGAATCAAGAGTACAAAAATCTAAAGTGCGTACTAGCTTTTTGAACCATGGATATTTAGTAGACAAACCTCATCAGATCATGTGGGGATGAACATAATATCCTCAACCTCATCTACCTAAGATATTAAGAGTTGGTGAATCTCAGGGCAGATTTTTAGTTTGGCTCAGTGGAGGGATTACCCCACCCACAAGAAAGAATTTGCTCTACCCTAGTAAAAATTCTAAGAGGATGATTTTTCCAGGAGTAGATGGAGCTAAAGTTTGAGGCAAATAACCTACACCATTTTTAGGGAGCAAAATATGACTTATCCCCGATATTCAACGCCTGTGTTCCTAAATATTTCTATAGTTAAAGTAAAACCTTTGGATCAAGTTAAGTGGAAGACAGTGATAAATTTCATGACATTAGATACTATTTGGTTGGAGGTGAGCTCCTAGTCTCTTAGGATATCTTAGGTGAAGCTCTTTACGGGGTACCAAAGCTCACTCTCAAATATTCCCATAAGATATTAAACTCGAACCCAAACCACTCCCTCAATTTCTTGCTCTCCTCCTTAGATCCCCACAGGTCCAACTCGGTCATGTTCGAAAAGTCAAACACGCTAATTGAGTCCTCAAGGTTTTTCTCCTTGAGAGTGGATTCAAAAATTCAGACTTTTATCTTAGGAACACCTAATGAAGCACAAAATCAGGTCCCACTCTCCAATGCTAAAAAAGGTCTCTCAATCCAAGATAAAAAGCCACAATAGCCAAAAAGGATAAAAAAAATGATACTTACTTTGAGGCAATTTCTAGTCGAGACTTGGAACCGCTTGTGTGGAAACAACAAGTGTCTCGGTACCAATCCCCACAGAAGATGATGGGACAGTAGGTGGAGCAGGCCCCTTGGAGGCTACAATAACAATGGAGGGCATGAAGCTCAATCCACCAATAATAGGAACCATGGTGGAGGACGTCGTTAGTCTTGAAACAGCTAAAGTTGCAACTGCCTTGGAGGACGAATCTGCGATTATAGGGACCAACAAGGTGGCAAGTCCTTTACCGGAAGATGATCCCTTTCTGGAGGAGGAAGGAGCAGAAGAGGACGTCATTTCAAGAAAACTTAGCAAATGAGGGAGGAAAGGAAGCAAGTGTGGAAATAATTAACACAAAGATTGCCAAAAATAAATGAAAAGGGACAAAGGATCTCTTAAATAGCCTTCCACAAATCATCGGATCATCATCACGTGAAACAAGAAAGTCTAAAAGGTGGGAGCTAGAGATCACCACACCAATTACGAGGGACACGAGTCCACATTGGGGGACATCTTGGTATCTAAAGGAGTGTCTCTGGATCATCACCTTAGAACAAGGTAAACCCTGATAATTTCACATAATTTGTCAAGGCAGTAGCTTATCTCTTGAAGAGTTATGTCTGTTGGCAACTCACCCCCGGCACAAAGCTACAAATTAGCAGCTCACCTCATGAGGATTCATGAGAACTAGCACCCCTCATAATTCGATAAAAGCGACAAGCTCAAATCTCAAAAATTCAAAATAATGTCTAAAGATTCAATTCGGATCAACGCAACTAAGCAAAAGATAGGAAAGTAACTCTACTCGCCAAGCCATCTGAACTCGATGTCTGAAGTTAGGGGATACTGATAATACACTGAGCTAATTTCAGTCAAACTAAAAGCGAATAGGGACCCAACATGAGGACTGATTCTCAGACTGAGGTAACAAAAAAATAGATCGTGAAGTTATCATTCGAGACAATACCACCAAGGTCAAGTTGGCTCGATGGTATAAGTGATACATATCCTATAAGTACATATCATGAGGCATATAGGAAACTAAGATGGGCTTGATTTATCTCTGAATATGACCAAGTATTCAAGAAAACCAAGAAATAAGGATTGCAAGCAGATCCTTAATATTGAATCTGGAAGTGATAGCAACCAAATAAAGAGAGTCTAACATAATCAGGACTAAAATCAGTAAATTCCAGGTCCACAAAAGGACTTTCTCAGCTTATAAATCACAGGGAATCCACAAAGGTAAACAAATGAATTGTGACTCTCTCTCCAATACTCTCTCCCTCCCTCCCTTTGAGAACAAAAATCAATAAGACCCTTCTGACTTGAGTGTCAAAGTGGCCATCGTTGAAAAAATTCCCAGCAGTCCTCCTAATGGTTTTTTCTCCCTCTTGCTAATCAATAAAAGAGCAACTTAGTGAATCTAATATTAAGGAGCCTCCCGAATCAAAATCGATATTGAACTGGACTCTATCAATAATACTTATTGCAATTATTCAATTAGGGTTTAGGATTTAGGAATCATCCAATAGAAACAACAAACATACTAACCATTGGCACAACAAGGAATTCTTCACTATTTAGACTCATGTTCACTAATGTATGAAGGAATTGATCGAAGTCGCTCACTTCTGTTCATCAACCTTCCAAATTAGATCAACAACTAGTTATTCATTTTAGTCTGAGCATTCTCGATGTATCTTAGGCATTGAATCTCAGAAACAAAAGGACAGTATACTAAAGATCATTGGCTCCAAATGACTCTTCATCATTTTCAAAAGTGTCTTCCAATATACAAAGGAATGGGTCAAAGGCAATTTTCTCCCTGGTTTACGGCCTTTCAATTTGGATCCACTACCATCTGTTAATGTGGTGATAGTATCAACATTCAGTGCATTTTTTTGAAGTGAAAACTTAGAAACGGATGTAAAGTATAAGGAGAATAAGTATGTTAGTTCAAATTTCTCACTAGTTCTCTGTCACTTTAGTCTATAAGTATGATACAATAAAAAGATACCAAGCAAAAGAAGAACATGCTGTCATATAAGGGGGCAAGCAAGAAGAATTAATTTGAAGAAGGTTATGTAAGCTCACCAAATCTTCTTCAATTAAGAAAGAGAAATCATCATCCCTATTCCAGTAATCTTCATTTTGATTCTCAGAATCTCTCCGTGGAAATGGATCACCTGATGGAGTTTGACCAGCATTTGTATCAGAATTCGGCTTTGGGTAATCCATAATTGAGTCCTGACACCTTTGAAATTGAAGTCAAATCATTTTCAAATCCAACAATGAGTTCATCTGAAAGTATGATCCCAGCTCACACACCAATAAGCAATGCATCAGCAATAAGTAGAAGACAAAGAGTCATACAAAGAAGGTCTACTCGCCATCAATTAGTAAGAAGAGTAAAAATGAGTAAAGACAAAGTGTTTTGTGATCTAATGAATGAAAAGAACAAGGAACGAGGGAAGAAAGAACAGGTGAAACAGAAAGACATAAGATGATGGAAGGATGATCAGACGAGAAGAATATGACCTATTTATAGGACTTGCTTTCTTGGCATGATAAGATACAAATACAAGAATAAAAAGTCGCTTCCAAAGTAACACCTCTTGATTCATCTTCCCAACGAGTGACTTCCCTGATTAGCTGGATTAAGTCCACAATGGAGCTCATGTGTGAGGCATGGTTCATGAACCCGATTGCCAGGATGCACAACTCCAGGTTCAGTTGCCTGTGCAAAGAAGTCTGATGAAATATCCTAAATTTACATCATCTCTGTTTTATTAGTCTCATTTCTAACAATGACAAATCATCAAAAATGGTGGTGCAACCTCATGAAAAACAGTGTTCTACGAGCTTGACGCCTAAATTTCACCAAACTTTTTTATGTAGACATTTCATTTCTTCAGGAAATAATAGCATACAACTCACTAAACTCTAAATTAAGCAATGAGCTACAAGCAATGTGCTTTTAGACAACATAGAAGGATTCTGCTATCTGTAAATTGCTTCTTCCACAGACGCAAAGAAACAAAACAGAAGAATTTTAAAATTTACAAACCTTTTTCCATTAAATAAAACTGTGAAAATGATGAGAATAGGTTTCCCACTTGCAAGAACATTGAGCAATTACAACCGTTTCAAGCCATAGAGATAATTTCTTCCCTTTTACTTGCTGTGTTCTTTTGCAGTTTAATACCTAAAACTGGAGTAATTGTAGATATGACAAAAATCAAATGAGAAGCTCGAGCTGGAGCTTTCAGAAATCTAACAAGACATTTTCTGTGTGCTTGAGTTTAGAACTTGGTAAACTTCAACATGCTCAAGTTATCCAGTGTTCAACAAATTTAAAACCTACAGATAAAAAAATTTTTATGTTAAAATTTCATTTTCTCAGATATCATAAAATTCAATTAAATAATTAAGCTGCAAGTAATATGCTTTTAGACCACAGAGAAGAATTCTGCTATCTGTCTCAAATTAAACTACATTGCTCATGCACTCTTCAAGTTCATTACTGAAAATTTACTAAGCTTCGAACTGCATTTTCTCAAATTACTATCATAACATGAATCCCTCTGAATTCTCAATTACGAAATTAAGCTACAAGTAATTAATATGTTTAGAACACAAGGATTCTGCTATCTGTTTCAAATTAAACTACTGCAGAAGAAAATAGTATTCATGCTCATTACTCCTGAAAAAAAAAATACTAAGCGTCTACAAACACCCAAAAAAAATTGGGGAAAAATCACATAAAAATAGACAGAAATGGGAGAAATTGGGAAAGAGGGGAATCCAATTCGAACTTAGAGGTATTCTTTCTGTAGATCACAATCGGTGCAGCAATATAGACCGCAGCGGATGAAATTAGTAATCATAGCAGCAGTCGATGATTTCTTCAACCGAACTGAGATGAGAAATACACAAAATAACACCCAAAAAAAAATCCAAAATTTCGTGAAAAATCACAGAAAAAATGGAAAGAGAATAGAATTGAATTGGAACTTACAGGTAGTTGATCGTCGTATCTGGGGATAAATTTTTCTTGGCCCGATCTGAGAAGAGAAAGAGGTCGGATTTAGGATTTTAGAAAGGGTTCTGGGGAAACCCTAGACGGTGGCCCCGTTGCGCGGGAAAGAACCCAGCGCTTGGCTCCCGATCAAGGAAGAAACCATCCCACATTGGAAAATTGTAACGACATTTACCAAAATATATACCATGGAATCCAACGAGTGACCCATCAGCCGCTGGTGGGCGTGGCGATACGCATTAAGCAATGGGGGTTGCTCTGCGGGCGGGCTCTCGTTTTATATTTTTATTTCAATTTAGTTTTTAACCGTTAATAACCCAAAATTTTCGGCATCTTCGCCGTACTTAATGTGTTATTTCAGTGTTCGATTTCCCATAGTTTTTAATTGTAAAATTAGCAATAATATAAACAGTTGGGTTCTTTCTTTTTAATAAAAATCAAACTAAATTTTGGTTTTATTTCTAACAATTGGTGAGAAATTTTTTCCTTATATTCAAACTTTTTAATTAATTAATGATTTTATTATTCATTTTGTTATAGTTTTTAATTATAAATTAGTAATAATATAAATAGTTGGGTACCTCCTTTTTAATAAAAATTGAATTAAATTTTGGTTTTACTTCTAACTATTCCTAAGTTTAGGACTATTTGACTTCTCATATTTTTTTATTTTAAAAATTATTTTAATTAGTGAATTAAAAGAAATTTTTGATTCAAGATGTATTATTCCTTCATCGATTTTACACCATAGGCTAAGAAAATAATAGCAGGGAGTTGCTCATCTGGTCTAAGCCCTTTTTGAGTTTGCCCCTTTTATTTGGATTGTTCATGTGATATTTATTTTTTTAGGGTTTCCCCTTCTACCATTATTTGAGGGATGATTTTTTACTATTAGGAGAAGTTTTCTAGAGATTATCCATCAATATCTACACTCTGCCATTTAAGTCTCTCTTGAATTTTGATTTTGATGTTGAGTGTGACGTGTCAATCTTGATCTTGATTGTGTTTTTTCACTTTTTTAATGTTTTTCTATGCATGCTAATACTAACTTGGAAGACTTTGTAAAAAAAAGTATCATGCAAAGTGTGGGCAAAAGTTGATGTGATTGGAAGATGGATTTCAAGAAAAAGCATTTCATGCCTTTTAAGAAGAACAAGGGCATAGGAATTGGGACACCAACACATATACGAACATGGGTGGTGGGGACAATGACACGAACATAGGGGTGGAGACATGGGTATAGGCAGGACCAAGGGGGTTGGAGATAAGGGCATGAGCATAGGAGTAAGGATATTGGCATGGCCACGGGCATGAGGACACAGTCACAAGGAGGGGTGCATTGATTTGGATATATTGATTTCACACTCATTTGACTTTAATATTTCATGTTATATCATTCAACTATAGTAGTAGTATATGTATTGTTTGATTCAAAGCTATAGGAGGAGGAGACTCAAGACGAGTGGAACGTCAAGCAATGATTAATAAGGTTTTTTTTCTTTCTAGATGGTTATATTGATTTGAATATGGATTGTTAAACACTAATGAATAATTATGTTATTGATGTTGAATATTTTTGTTAATTGTTATTGGACAAATTTTAATACCTATTTTTAATTATTGAATAGAACTTGTGTTTTAAATGTAAATTTATTGATTTTACAAATCTAGATTTTATGTTACTAGTTTTACCCATTTTTTTAGGCACTTCAAAAAGAAGCACCAACATCCCTGCTTTACTGGCATTTAAAAATGCCAACACAGATCTAAAGTACTTTAAAAAAAATTATTCTTTGTCGGTGCTTTCCACAAAAATATGATAAAGGTTAAGGTGTATTCACATACTTTTCATCCAAGCATCACCAATAACTCTTGTTTATGGTATGTTTAGTAAAGCATCACTAATAGTCACCAAAGACACATTCAATAAAGCACAACAAATAATTTTTATTAGTAGTACTTATCTATAAATGTTGCTAAAGATTCTTTTGGCAACACTATAGAATTGTCGGGACATTTTAAATGTCACAAGAATCGTTGCCAATGATTTTTATGGTGCTTTATAAGCTCTACTGTTATTTGCGACATAAAAGAAAATAACATTTTAGAAGTGTCTCAAAAAAGCATTAGTATCAATAGTTTTTTGGATGTAAGCCACATATCAAAAACACCACCAATGTCCAAGTCTGTTATAGTGATAATAGCTCAGTGATAGTTACAACTTGTCTTTCAATATGTTAGTAGCTTGGACAATATGAGCTTGTATTTCAATCTATTTCAAGCTTGAATTGTTGTGCTGATCATAAGCTCAATTACACTATATTGTTCAATTCGTATAACTAAAATATAGGAATACAGTAGAACTACATATTTCTCCTTTATAGTAAACTGGTACTAGCATTTACCATAGTTAAGTGGTACTAGCATCTACAAGTTAAGTGCATTGACCATAGTCAACTACTACTAGCATCTACATCTTCGCAATGAGGTTAAAGATCAATATGGTAGAAAAATGCAGAGAATTTAGGAAGCTTTCAAGTAAATAGAGTTTATTAAAATTTAGAAGAAAAATTAGAAGAAGAATCCAACCTTATCATTTGTAAACCCTAATAAATGGGGTTTATTTAACTTTAGATTTAAAATATTAAAAAAAATATATGCATATATTCTTTCAAAATTATTAAATATTTTTTTGGGTAGGAAACTATTTAAAATATGAAAAATATTTTTGCAGTAACCAAGGGTCAAATCCCAAGTCATCCAACCCAAAATTAATATCTTGACCCTCTGGGTGAAACATACCATTTTGACGCAAAAATACTATAAAATATTAATAATATAGTTTAAAAAATTTAGATCGAACTTTAGACCAAAATATTTTAAATTAATTAAAAATCAAAATATTTCTATCGAAATCTAAAACCTTAATTTTATTACTTTCTCCAAATAAAATAAACCAAATAAGACGTTGATTTCCATGGTAGGAGACCGAAAAGTAGAAAAATATCACTTATGCAATTGGGACTTGGTACACAGCAAGAAAAAATTTGGTGTCCTTGGCATCGCAAATATCAGCACCCTCAATGTCTCTCTTAGTTTTGAGATAGTGTTGGAGGCTATTTTTCTTCTTGGAAAAATATAATTATCTAAAACTACTACAAAGGCAAACTGCCTAACTAAGCTATGCTCTCCCTTTTGGTCTAAAATATTTAAAATCAAAAAAATCTTCATTATGAGTATAAATATATCTCCCATAATGTTAAAGCCACTAATTTATGGATGGATAGGTGGGTAGAGGGCCACAGTCTAGAATTTGTGTACCCTAGAGTCATACGTCTCAAGTCAAATGACCTTCACAATCATTTGTTGAAGATTTCAATAAAAAAAAATACACTATTAAGTTTTTGGTCTAAGGAAGAAATCAATCAAGAGGGTAAAGATCAAGAGGTGTTGATCCAGATAATAGTTAATCCCTTCTGGGACATTATATATTCATTAATAGGTCACTGATTCTAAATGTATCAACTTACTTGTAATTCAGTTCACCCATTGTGTGTGTACCCACTACTTATTTAGAAGATACCAATCTTAATAATTTTATCTTGTCTTGTGCTTTATTTGAGAAATATAATTACTTTAAGTTTTATATGTATTACTTACTGACTTTAACATATATTCATGTGACTTATATTTTGGACACGTTTTGACATGATTTAGTTTTCTTATAAAAACATTCTTGAATACTTTATGCTATTTTTAAAATATTCACTAAACATGTAATCGCTTATTCTCTTACAGATTTGACCATTAGATGTGAATTGTTGAATACGGGTTAAGTTATCTCACGATGTGAAAACTCACATTAGGTTTATTTCTCTTTTATGAATGTGAGTGTAATATAAGATAATGTGAGGATGTATAGTCATATGGTTGAGATTTATTTTATGAGTTATTAATTTGTACAGGTTTAAAATTATGGTCATGCCTACTTACATGTTTCGACTTTATAAGTGTGTGGCTTTGTTACATTCCCAAGCCTACAAATTTTGGGTTCGACATGTGACAATTTAGTGGTATCAGAACTCTAGGTTTGAGCTTAGATTAAGTTATATAAGATTTAAGAGATATAAATTGATGATGATTGTAGAAAATAGTTTGATATTATATATTTAAATATTTTGACTAGCTTTGAAGATTTTGACATATGTGTCAAGAAATTTGAGGACCAATTAATTTTCTATCATCTTTATGGATCATATAAAATTATTATAAGAAGATAAAAGATTATTTTATTAAATTCTAAATCTTGGTCGAATATGTATTGAAACATGTGATTTAATTTTGTCTCTAAGCAAATAGTGTTTTGGAATTAAGTTGGTTCTTTGATTGGAATTGGATTCCATATTATCTTTAGATTATTCTGGTGTGGAGATTACTTTTATATGGATAAGATTCTTAAGTTTGTGAAATATAAATTTTTCTCAGTGATTTTGGAGTTGAAAGGTGCATGGAATCATATATATTTCAAGTGCTAATATTGTTTTGGGCATGTGTGAGAAAATCATAACAAGATTTTAAAATAATTATTATGAAGTTTTCAGTATATATTATGAGAATATAGTTAGGTATTATATTCTTATATTTGTGAGATTTGTCTAGTCATTTAGGTTATGACTTTAAGTTTATATGTCTAATATATATATTTTTGTGGATTTGAATTTTAATATAATATTTTTTTAATTATAAGTTTGTTTTAGTTAGAAATGACTCTCAAATTGACTTAATCATCTTTTTATCTCCATTATTTGTCTATGACCCTAGTGTTTTTTTAATGTGTTAATCTCAACAGCTAAATTGTGATTGGTCATTAAATTTAAGATGAAATATATTTCTTTTTTGGTTGTGACCTCAATTCTCTATAATTCAGGATTGTGCTTAATGTATAGCATATGAGTTTTAATTTTTTAGTTTTTAATATATTATTGATTTTAAAGGAAAAGTCTTAATATTCTTACTTTTGATCTTATGAGTTAGTGGTCGAAACTTGGACAATTCTTATTATGATTAAATTTTATTTGGAAGATTTACATAACTTGTTTCTGTTGAGGATCTAAGTTTTGAATTTAAGATTTTAATTCACGATAATTTATCATAGACTATTTTGAGGAAGTAATAAATTATTTTGATACTTTTATTGATTGAGGTATGCAATTATGATCACTTTGTGTACTATTTTATTTGAGATAGAATCAAGTTATCCTAAATTGAATTATCAAGTTATTTTAGCAAATGATATATAAGGACATTGAAGTTCAAATTTGTAATGTCTAATGCAAAAGGATGATTATTTGATGTGTATTTATGGATTTGAATATTGAAGTTTAGGTTTATAATCTATCATCGGATAGGATGATTTTGTGATTCTTAAGATTATGATATATAAGACAAGTTCATGTATTTTGATTTTAGTACTAGTATGTTTGTGAAAAAAGAGACATGTATTATTAAGATAGATATGTAGTAATACCATGGTATTGTCTATCAATATTGGACCGTATGCCAAATTTGGAGAATTTTAGTTCAATAAGTGAAATTTTCCCAAGTAGCAAATCTTTGATATCATATATTTTTTCTCTTTCGGGATTAGGCGACGACTTTTAAGAGAAAAAAAGAAAAATAGAGAGGTGCGGCAGGTAGGGTTTGACAACGATGATGGGCTCAACAACACATAAGTAGCTAGGACCTTAGTTTTTCTCTTGAAGATTGGGTTATCTAACTAGGTAATGATCTCATCTTTTTCTCAATCAAGCTCTAGTTCATAATTTTCGTGTCCTTAGATTTTAGACTTTGATTTTGGTTCTATTCTTGTGTTAATTCTTACCCTATTCTTGAGAATCCTCAGGGACTAGCATGTGTGATCCGAGGATTTAGATTTTCTTTACCCTATTGTAGTCTTATTATAGTTATTTCTATTTTAAAAGTAAAATAGATTTTGCTAGTAAATTTTTAGAGACTATCTTAATACTTAGAATTTAGTATGATTCATATGATATCACGAAGCTATAATTTTCAAGAATGTTTAGGATTATTGTTTATAAGATCAAGAGACTATTATGTCATGTTTCTATTTAAGTTAATATTGTATTATGAAATTATAAAAACTCATGTACATAGTTTGGAAAATCAATTATCCAAGTTAAAGGCTTTAATTTTGAGATTATCATGGCAATAGACATAGGACTAAATTAGGTTCATTGTGATGTGTGTCCATTGGCTTTAATATCAAGAGGATGTGTATTTTAAGGTTTGATTTTGGAGCTATTATGGTACTAGATTTGATATTAGAAATAAGTCATTATAACAAGTGTTATTAACCAAATCTCATGTAATGATTTTACATGCTAGCATGTATTAGAATAAGGTGAAGAGAGTTAGTTGGATTAGAAAATTGAGTTAATGCATTCGTGAATAATTATTGTGACTTTGATATTCAAGGAGTAAATTTTATTTTTATGCTTTAGGTCCAGAAGCAAATGCTTAAGCTAATTTCTTGTGCTTATCATGACTCACTGTCAAATAAGTGAATGATTGACTTCCAATAATGTTAAGTGATATTTAATTTGTGAATTTTAGAATTTTTAGCAATTTATAAGTTTTCAGATATTATACTTATTAAAGTAATTTCTTGATATAAATTTATAATTATATCATAATTTGAGATGTATATATAATTACATGACCTACAAGTATTAAAAACATCATGCATGTGAACTTATGAGATATTTATTAGATCTTGACATGTACTTATATTTATTTGTATTTGACTTGTAAAAAAAACCATCATGCTTTCGTGACAAGAATTTCTACTCCATGAATACTATGTGAATTTTCACATTTTATTAGTTTTGATTGTGTTGTCTCTCTCGTGATTCATGACACGATCTTACCATTAGATATTAAACAATGATCATACTGATATACGTGTGATTATGTGAAATTGGCTTCGCTGTCACCTACGGACATTAAAATCGTGGTATATTCATATCGTGATCCCTTCTGGGGTATTTTGTATTCGTAAATAGATCACTAATTTTAAGCGTATCAACTTATTCATAATTTGAATAACTCATTATGTGTGTGTGCCTATTACTTATTTATGAGGTACTGGTTTTAACAATTTTATCTTGTCTTGTGTTTTGTTTAAGAAATATAATTATTTTAAGTCTTACATGTATTACTTGCTAACTTTAACATATATTTATATGACATGTATTTTGAATATGTTTAGACATGATTTAGTTTCCTTATAAACGATTTCTTGAATATTTTGTGCTATTTTTAAAATGGTCACTAAATATGTGATCATTTATTCTCTTGTAAATTTGACTGTTAGATATGAATTGTTGAATATTAGTTAAGTTATTTCATAATATGAAAACTCAAATTAAATTTGTTTATTATTTGTACATGTGAGTCTAACATAAAATAACTTGAGAATATATAGTCATATGATAGAAGTTTATTTTATGAGTTATTGATCTAATTGTTGTGAGTTATTAATTTATAAAGGTTTAAAATTATGGCCTTATATGGTTATTGAATTTTGACTCTATAAGTGTATAGTGTTGTTACGTTTTGGAGCTTGCAAGTTTCAGGTGGAGCTTGACAAATATAGCTTATATTCAAAAAGCTTGGTTGGAGCCTCCTCTGAATGATCTCAAGTCAGGATCTCCGTCCCTACATATCATTCAACTGATGGTTCTGATTTTCTTGAATATGTACTTTGTTGCTTTAAACTCTTTGGTGGTGGTGTTTTGTTGGGGTTTAATCCCAAAAACAAGCTGCTGGACTAACATTTTGTATTTGGACCTTATAATGGCACTACTTTTGTGCCATTTTATTCCTTGTTCTATAAAAGAATAATATGGTAAAATCCAGTTTGCTAAAAAAGACATGATTCAACGAGCATGTGTAGATACTCGGGTTTCATGGTGTGATGGTGTTTTTGAGCATTTAGGGCAAAATTTATGTAGAATTATGAGTAGCCGCAAATCAATGCTCCAGATCTAATCTCAACACATCGACAGATTGATTGCTTAACTAAACATCAACCCTCCACATCAAAACCAAAACCTCGGCGATTATTATAACAAGTCAAATCAAACTTCCCAAAATAAATGAAGCGCAAAATCTATCCAACAAAACAGGATTCGACCAAAGAAATCTTCATTTCTGCACCAACCCTCAATCAATTCCATTTCTCAGAAGCCGAAATTCTCAGAAGCAATACGTCGAACAGGGAACATGCAACATTGTCATTTTCGTAGACTCAAATTCTCAGAGGCAATATGTCGAACAGGTGAGCTGCAACACAATATATGATACAACAAATCGAAAAAGAATTGCTTCGTCTAAACAACAAACAAGAAGAGTAAGAAAAGCGCCGTATAAATAAATGTCATGAATTCAAGTGTAGATGGTGTTGAACTGGTCGCACCTCCGGCGGATCTCGCCCTCGGTACCAGTCTTGACGCCGAGGGCGCTGAGCTTCTCCATGGCGCGGGCGAAGTCGTCGAAGAAGACGGACTGGTTGGCGGCGTAGAGGCGGACGAAGCCGCTGGTTCTGGAGTCGGAGAAGAGGGCCTGGTCAGTGGCGAGGAGGCCGAGACCGCGGATGAGGTTCTGGTAGTAGACATTGTCGAACTTGCCCGGCGTCATGACGTCGTTGAAGGTGGCGATGGTCGGGTCCTTGCGGTAGTTAGCGCAGGCCTTCTGGAGGGCCTGGGCGTAGCGGGGGTTCATGGCGGGGTCGTGGCGGCCGTGGTGGCCGTAGATCCGCTCTGCGTACTCCTTGCAGTGGGCGAAGCCGACGGTGTGGGAGCCGGAGAGGGCAACGAGATCGCGGGTGGAGAAGCCCTTGGAGGCGAAGAGGGAGACGAGCTGGGAGACGGTCATGTTGGACTTGGGGATGTTGGGGGCGACGTCGCGGAGGTGAGAGACGAGGGCGTCGCGGCGGCCAAGAGCGACGGGATAGAAAGGCCCGCCGAGCATGAGAACGAGGTCACGGACGGCGAGGGAGAGAATGTCGGCGCAGGAGACGACGCCCGGGCAGGCGAGCTCCAACTGGGTCTTGGCGCGGACGACTGCGTCGAAGGCGTCGCCGGGAAGGGAGAGGTTGATGTCGGCGTCCCGCTCGGCCTGGTTGAAGTGGTTGGAGGTGACGAGCACGGAAGCGTCGCAGCCGCCGACGAAGCAGTCGTGGAAGAAAAGCCTTAGAGCTCCCGGCGCGGTGGTGGGGTTGGTGATCTGCTTGTTGGTGACAACGTCGGAGACGATCTCCTCCATGTGGGGGCAGGAATGCTTGTAGTAGGATGTTGATAGCTGAGCTGCATTGGCAACAGCGACGACGGAGAGGAAGAAGACGGGGAGGAAGGAGGCCATGGCGGAGATCTGGGAGGTCTCCGCGGCAAAGGAGGGGAGAAATGGGAGGGGAAGAGGATTTAGATGGAGGAAGAAGGAGGGCTATTTGAGAGAAATAATAGAGGGTGGGCGAGGACGAGCGGCGATTGCGGTGGGGATGAAAGAGGAAGAACTGGGAAAATGGAGGGCACAACAGCACATGAGGCAGAGAGGCAGATCACATGCTGCGGGAGGAATGCACTACAGTAAAAACAGCCGAACAAATGTGAAAACTTAAGTGGCCAACGCAGCATCTAATCTGATGTCTTAAAATCATTACCAAAATTATTTCTAAATTTTAATTTAGGATTTATGGTGACATGAATTAATTTTCACTGGTGTAAAATCGATGGATTGCATGGTCTATGGTCTTCAAAACTTATTCAATAAGGATTACTAATTGGATTATAAAATTTTGATTATCAGCTAGTTATTAAATATTGAAGTATAAGTTTATCAAAAATTTTATTATTTTTTATCAACCTTATTGATAGGGCCTAATCCGCTATTGGTTTTGGTTCGTGAGGCCCTTTGAGATCTCGATTTATTGTGTCATTCCTCGCCAATCTATAGGAAGAAGACATTGTCAAAAAGACCATCGAAAGCTTTCTGATGGCGACTACTCCGACACTTAACTTAATAGGAAACTTAAGAAATCAAGTAGAGTGAATAAGTGGGCATTAATCCTTATTTTTTTGGAGAATAAATTTTTTATAGGGTGTTGATCGTATCCAGATCTTACAATCTTCGAACTTCTCGTGAAGGGCAGTTACAGATTTTAGATTTTTTTGGGGGGATTACTTCCATGGGGAGAGGATCCTATACTTACTAGACTTCCCTTATATACACATATGCTAGGGCATCCGAACATAATGGAGCCTCAAGAACTTGGTGTAACCCTTCAATAGTGCTTTCGAGCCTTTAGAGGGCTCATCATAAATTGAAGGCACCAAATCTCTCATAACTCTGTGTTAAGAAATCCTTGCAGTTTGGCTCCAACGTAAAACCTTCACTTTGGATGCATTGGCTCTTGACTCGATCTAGGTTTTGGTTCTCGTTTGATCCTTTGACCCAACAAATTCAACTCTGTGTATTATCAATGCCTCCCAAGCTTGAACACTAAGATGTCCAAGCTTAGTGTTTGGGGTTACCTCTAGAGAGAAACTACTCTCACTCAATGAGCTTGGTAAGTTCTTGGAACGCGAGTGGTCATCTTCATTTAACACACTACATTATTTTCTCATCATGAGCGCACACCTTTTTGAAGCATCACAACTCATTATTAGTGTTGATGGCTATCTGTTAAGTGGAGAGGGATGGATGCTCGTCATGTGTTTGTCAAGACCCATGCACTGGTTTGGAAAAAATGCGAATCTTCATGCGTGCTAGGATTCTGCCATGTGTCGACCATTGGATGGCTATGTGGGGTTATAAAATTAGACTTGAGGACAATGATCTTATTCTTTTACCCCTTTCTTTCTTAAACTCAAGCCCTAATCCGTCATCTTCCTTCTACTTTGCTGATTTTTATGGCGAACGATAAAGAGATCTCCACCAATGTAGTCGCTTCATTGTTGGTGACTACAGCACCGGCACTAGGGTCCATCATCATCTCCATTCTAACAACAAGCACAGCAGTTTGACAACTTCCACACACACTGCTGTCTCTACTTCCATGGCCGCTAGTGTTATGCCAACTCACAGCTTAGGTATGGCTTTCGTACTTTAGATCTTTGTTCTTGATTTTGATATTTTTACTTTGTATGAGAGCCAAAATCAATGTCTCAAAAACATAGTTTAGGCCAAACTATTTTTAGTTTTAGATATATTATAATCTTAGACATCCCCTAGGCTCGAATAGCCACATTGCTTCAAGTTAAGTAATTCTCCATGAGTCACCATTACTTGGTCGCACTTCACTTGATCATTTTCCTCTTTTCTTCTTCTCTCTTTTTTTTGGGTCAGTTCTGTGGCTCGATTTTTATGACTCTAATAGATGATTCAAATCCCCCCTTTTTCTGCATCTAGCTATTTAAGCAAATACTTAGGAAGAAGAAGATTGAGTATTTAGTTTAGATCTTTGGATTCCCGGATGATGTCGAGATGGATATTTGGGGTTCAGAGGATGCAACCTTCACCCTTAAAAAATATTTCAGATATTCCTTTACCACTTTTTGGGAAATGTTCAAAGGAGAACTCAAATATCTGACAAATAGTTTTACTGTAGTCATTTTAGCTGACCTAGACCTAGCCCCTAATTGCTTGTTCCCAATGCTATGTGGCTCATCATAGCATTCCAAGCATTAGTGACCATCAAAGGCATCCCATCATATAGTGGAGATGTTTTGAGATCTGTTCTAAGATGGCCACAGTTTGGGAGACAATGGCAGATGGTACCTCTACCCAAGGAAAGGTTGACATCTCTTTAGAGCCCATTTATCTTCAATCCACTTCTAGAAAGACTTTCGAATAAGGATATTTACAAGTGAGGACTCCCGGTTCCAAAGTGAATGGGGAGAATCCTTCGAGCACCGGAAACCTCCCGACATACCCCCAGAAACCTGGCAACTTCTATCCTCTTGTTCTTCTAAAACACGAAAGCTTAGATCTACTCTAAGGTGGTTAAGTGAGACAAAACTCCTTGGGCTTGGTCTCTCAGTAGCTCGAGAGTTTGATATAACCTACTTGATGAGCTGACTAATTCCTCTTATTCTAGTTTTCTTAACAATTACCTTGAATTTACATGCAAGTTTAAACAAGATAGCTTTTATGAATCAACCTCTTTAGTAGCATGCCAATGCTCCTCAAGTTGCTACACCTCAACCACTTTGAAAGCCAAGGAAAGTTGAGGAAGATATCAAGGGTTCCTTTGAACCACCAGTCCCAATGAGGAAGGAGAAGAGGAAGAAAACCCAAGTTCTAGGAGGTGAAAAGGACTCTGTGAATCCCTCCGAACCAATTGAGTTAGAGAGGAGGGAAAAGAAGAAGAGGACCAGGACTCAGAAGATGAAAACAGCGGCTTTGTCCCTCCAGGGAGCGAGAAGAGGAAGAAAAAGAAGAAGGAGAAGAGAAGAAGTCCAAGTCCTCCTTCTACTACTATGCCCAAGCTTGATGAGGGATCTGTTGACCTAGCGCCGGAGGCCACACCTACTACTGTGGCCAAGCCACCAAACGAGGTGGTTGACATTCCATCCTTGTCTCCATCTCCACACTTGCAGGCTCAAGGAATTATCCTAAGCCCTCAGAAGTTGAGATGCCTTGGCAAGGAGGTCATTGGAGGGGAGGTCGACTCTGAAGGAGCATTCAATCCGAACCCAAGGATAGCTCAGATGCCCCCTACTGAGTTGTTCCTCAATGGAGAGAATTATGTCTGTGATGTGAGTCCTTTACTTTGTATGCTATCCTTGAATTCTAATTGTTATGATCTTCTTTTCCAACCTTTGACTCAGTTTGCAGATGGCAGAATTCTTCCATCATGCTGAAAGACATTACCTCAAGGCAAAAAGAGAGGTGTCTTCCTATCAAAAGAAACTTGCCACTATCATGGTTAGTGTCAAGGCCTTGCAACACAAAGTGGATTTGCTCCAGCTTGAACTTGCTTTCGAGCATAAGGCCAAACTAAAGGCCGTGGTGGAAAAGAACTCGATCAAGATGAAGTCAAAGGAGGTCAAGGGTGAGAAGAAGAAAGTGGAAAAAGAATGGATGAAGGCCGAGGAGGTAGAAGATTTGGCTCAGCATAAAAATGAACACCTCTAGAAGGCCCATGCTACCGAACTCATCAAGACTAGGCAATATGCTCTCATGATCTTCCAAGGAAGTGAGGAGTATTGGCTCCTCATTAAAGATGTGAAGGAAATCACTGTTCAAGAGTACAAGGATAGTGAAGAGTATTTTAGAGAGGTCAGATGGCTTAACACTGAGGCATATGAAGCTGGTTACCTAAATTACTGAGGCACAGTGATTCTTCTCTTGATGAGGCTTGACTTCAATCCTCATGCCCATTAGATCAAATTCTATGATGAGGATCGAGTCAAGTAATTATGCCAAGATTAAGGTGAAGTTATTAACTCTGACCCAATTCCTCTAGTAGGTGATGAGGATCATGAAGGCTTGAGCTCTGACTACTCCTTCAATTCCTCAAGGATGAAGATAGGATGGTTGAAGCTTCCAACCCATCGGCGAAAGGAGATTGATGGTTTAGCTCCTCTTTATCTATTTTGGCAACTTATTTGTAATTTTGAAGTCTTAGTATAATGTCTTCTACTTTAATGGAAGCTTTAAAGTGTTAACCCAGTATACAATTCTACTAAAGTAGTGGGAAACTATTCTTGGGCTATCTATTTCTCGAACTATCTACCTCAATTTTCAACTACCTTACATTTTCATTTATTGAATCAAAGAAAATGCTTCAAGGCTTAGCCTGGCTTGGCTAACCTAGCTTGTGTATCTGGACTTTAGCAATTTGAATAACTTTTCAAGATAATCTTGAACCTCATATGGACCAATGGTCTCTTGCCTCGCAGAAAAAAGTTTTTTTTTATTTCACTCGAGGTTTCTACCTTGAGGTTGTTTTCCTCATCTGATCTAATATCCTCATTCCTGGCACTGGGCCAAGATCATATGCCACGTCAAATCTAGGGTTTTTATGCCTTGGTGAACTGAGGTCTTTTGCACCTCAGCTAAACTGAGGTCTTTATACCTCAGTGGACTGAGGTCTTTATGCCTTAACTGAACTGAGGTCTTTATATCTCGATGAATTAAGATCTTTATGCCTCTATGAACTAAGATCTTTAGCTGAATTGAGGCCTTTATGACTCCGCGGACCGAAGTCTTTATGCCTCAGCTGAACTGAAGTCTTTATGCCTAGGTAGATTGAGGCCTTTGCGGCTTGGTAAATCAAGGTCTTTGCGTCTTGATAGATTGAGGTCTTTTCACCTCAACTAAACTAAGGTCTTTATGTCTTGGCAAATTGAGGTCTTTATATTTTGGCAAATCACAGTCTTTATGTCTAGGTGGATCGAGGTCTTTATGCCTCGGCGAACTGAGGTCATTATGCCTTAACTGAACTAAGATCTTTATGCCTTGGTGGATCAAGGTCTTGCACCTCAGCTAAACTGAGGTCTTTATATTTCGCGAATCAAAGTTTGGGTCTTAGCTAAATTGAGGTCTTTGTGTTTCGATGGACCGAGATTTTTGCGCCTCAACTAAATTAAGGTCTTTATGCCTCAGTAGACCAAGGTTTTTGTGCCTTAACTAGATTGAGGTCTTTATGCCTCAATGGATTGAAGTCTTTATGCCTCGATAGATTGAGGTCTTCATGCCTCGGTGATTGAGGTTTTTGCACCTTAGCTGAATTAAGGTATTTGTGACTCGGTGGACTGAGGCCTTTGCACCTCAGCTGAACTGAGGTCTTTATGTCTTGGCGGATCGAGGTCTTCATGCCTCGACGGATTGAGATTTTTGTACCTCAACTGAATTGAGGTCTTTATGCCTCAACGAGCCAAAGTCTTTATGCCTTGTTGAGTCACAGTCTTTATATCTCAACGTGCTGAGGTCTTTCAAACTAACACTTGTTGATAAATTTGGACTTTATTTAGAAGATAAACAAGAGATAATTAATTTCAGAGATAGAACTTAGGGATAGAATCTTCTAAGGTTATCAACATGCCATGTCCTTGGGAGTGTTTCACCATCCAAGCACTCAAGCTTGAATGCTCTAGGGCTCACAATATGAATAATCTTGAAAGGGCCCATCTAGTTTGGTGTTTATTTGCTCGAATCTCAATCAATGAGTTTAGCTTGGCACAGTACCCAATCACCAGGTTATAGCTCTCCACTACGAACTTGAGCGTTATAGTACCGAGCCACCCATTGTTGGTACTTAGTAACCTTTATGCAAGCCTTTTCCCAAACCTCCAAGACAATGTCCTTATCTGCCCTGGTTTTCTTCTCATTTGTCTCAAGGTTATAGCCCTTAAGCCATAGTGAGGTGAGGCCAACTTCCACAGGGATGACTGCTTCGACCACATAAGCAAGTAGGAAGGGTGACTCGTCAATTGTAGTCCGAGGTGTTGGTCTATATAACTACAAGATGTGCAAAAGCTCCTCGACCTAATTGCCTTTGGACCATTCTAGGTGCTTCTTTATATCTATGAGCAAGATTTGGTTTATTACATCAACCAAGCCATTAGATTATGGGTGTGCTATCGAGGTGAACGTTTGCTCGACGTGGAGGCTACTGCAGTATTCTTTGAACCCTAAACTATCAAACTATCTTTCATTGTTAATGACTAGTACCCGAGTAGTCTGAACTTTAGATTGTGCTCTGCTAGAGGAACTCTTTGACCTTCTTCTCTGTGAAGGTGGTGAGAGACTCAGCTTTTACCTATTTGGTGAATGTGGGATCGAAGTTGACCACCCAAGATAGCGAAAACCCCGAGAGAGATCTCGAATCACAAATTTTAATTTTAAATGCACTATCAGGTATTATAAGAACATGACTTTCAATAGGCACAAGTCTCAATTATTAATTACCCTAATAATTGTCAGAAATCTCATAAAATAAGAAACATAGCTAATAAATAAAGACACAAAATAAAGAAAAAAGATTATTTAATTGATTTAAGAAAAATGGTACATGGCTTAAATAAGGTTATATCCTCACTTCACAATGAAGTTTAACATGAAATTATAGAAAATATAAAAGAAATAAAGAAAGCAAAAAATAAAGCCTAGAGAAGAAGCTTTGATATATGTTGCTACCCCGCTCCCCCTGTGCTGGACTGCATGATGTCGGACCCAAACCGTGAGAAAAAATGGAAGAAGTTCAAAGTGTTTCTATTAGCTTTGAGCTCTAGTAATAACTTTATTTAGTTTGGAGTATTTTCATTAGCCAATAAGACATTAGTGATAACTCCATTTAGATTAGAGTATTTTCATTAGCCGATAAGGTGTAAGTGATAACTCCATTGGGGTTAGAGTGTTTTTGTAATCAATAAGACATAAGTAATAACTCCATTTAATCTTGAAGTGTTTTTATAGCCAATAGGGTGTAGCCGATAACTTTTTTAGTTTCAGTAGTATCATCAATGACTTATGAGATTGGGTATCGTTTGAAGATGCATCGCCAACTTCTTTTGGGGTTGGCTAGCTTGAAAGGTGCATCGTCAATTGCTTATATGATTGACTAGCTTGAAGAGGCATATCGTCAATTACTTATGAGGCTGACTAGCTTGAAGGGGCACATTGTCAACTACTTGTAGGGTTGACTAGCTTGTAGGGGTATGTCACCATCTGCTTCTAGGGCCGGCTAGCTTGAAGAGCACATCTCTAGCTACTTTTGGAGCTGGCTAGCTTGAAAAGTACATCATCAACCACTTATGGGTTGACTAGCTTGGAATGTGGCCAATAGCCTTAAGCGTATTATTAGTTGACCTCGTTGATTTAGTAGCATCGTCAATGGCTTAAGGAGTCAAATATACCTTTGAAGTGTAGCCAATAGCTTTGAGCATGTTGGCAATTAACTTCTTTGATTTGGTAGCATTACCAACAGCTTATGGAATTGGATATAGCTTGGAAGATACATCATCAACAGTTTCTAAAGTTGACTAGCTTCAAAATATGGCCAATGACTTTAAACATATTGGCAATTAACTTCTTTGATTTGATAGGATCACCAATGACTTATGGGATTAGATGTAGCTTGGAAGTATTGCTAAATGCTTTTATAGCACACTCAACAAGACACAGTTTGACCTTACTTAGTTCTTATTCAAACAAATCTTAGTTCAAGTGAGCATGGTAACATCACCCTTTGTTCATGACTTTGGAGTATTGCTGAAGACTCAACATACCTAATAGGACTCGGTTTGACCCTTTTTAGTTCAAGTCCGAGTTTAACTGCATTTAGTTTAAGTTGAGTTTGACCTTGTGTTGGACCTTTATCATGTTCAGGTCTATTGGATTTTTGCTCAAATTCAAGTCAATTTAGTTGAATCTAGTTTTAGCTCAAGCTCAGCTTGGCTCTGTTCTGATTTGACTTTGAGTTTACTTTCTAATTCAAACTTGATTTAACCTAATTAAGGATTTAATTTGAGTTTAGTTTAATCTTGATTGGATTTCATTTAAACCTAATTTGATTTTAATTGACTCAACTTGAACTTGATTAGGGTTGAGTCTGAGTCTATTTGGACTAAGTTAACTCAATTTGGATTTGGTGTTCAATTCAATTCGGGCCATTTATTTGACTAATTTATGTCCATTTGAGCCAGTTTGGCCTTTCTCCATTAGCTATAATTGAGTCCAATTTTATATTAATCAATTTGATTTGAGGGTCCTTAGCTATTTACAATAATTTTAGACAAACTCATAACCCAACTTCAAATGTGTGAACTTGAAAGTTGGCTTAGTTTGTAAGCTTGAGAACTGGCTTAGTGCAACCACAAGGGCTAACTAGATGTGAGTTCAAAGACTGGCTTAGATGCAAGCCCGAAGGCTAGCTGAGTGTGAGCTAGAAAGTTGTCTAAGTGCAAGCCCAAAGGCTAGCTAAGATGTGAGCTTGAAACTTGACTGAGTATGTGAAGCCTAGCTGAGTACGAGCCCAAAGGCTAGTTTGAGTGCGAGCCTGAAGGCTGACTGAGTGTGAGCACAAATATTGGCTAAGATGCGAGTTTGAAGGCTAGCAAGTGCGAGCCCAAAAGCTAACTTGGATGTGAGTTCGAAGGCTAGCTAAGTGTAAGCCTAAAAGTTGGCTGAGTACAAGTTCAAAGATTGGCTTAAATGTAAGTCTGAAGGGTGGCTTGAATACAAGCCTAAAAGCTGGCTGAGTGTGAGCTTGAAGGCTAGCGAAGTACAAGCTCAAAGGTCGACTTGGATGCAAATCCGAAGGCTAGTTGAGTCTAGCTTGCAAGTGAGTCCAAAGGCTGGTTAGGTGTAAGCTTGAAGATTGACTTGGATGCAAGCCCAAAGGCTGACTAAGTGTGAGCCTAAAGACTGGCTAGGATGCAAACTCGAAGGCTAACTAAGTACGAGCCTGAAGGCTAGCTTATGCTGACGGAGATTCACCATCTTCGAGGGGCCACGTGTGGCTGCAACAGGGTCATAGGTTCATTGTCTTCATCACTATCTTCATCACCATCTTCGAGGGATTGTAGGTGACCATAGAAAGATTATGGATTCGCCATCTTCATTGTCAAGAGCTGTGGGTGGCTGCAATATTGATGAGAGTCTACTGTCTTGCCGAAGATCACTAGTAGCTATGAAGATCACTAATAGCTACGATATCGAATTCTATCTTTGTTTTTGCCATTTTTTTATAATAATTTTTTCATTTTTTTCTTTTTTCTTCTATCTCAAGCTCAAACTCCTTTATATATATATATAGGGCTTCTTCTTCATGATGCCAAAGTGGGTCTTTTGCTTCTCTCACGAGACCTCACCAAGCTCGATTAGGCTTGGTCATCTTCTTGGCTAGATCTGACTAGATATGGCTAGATCTAGCTGGGCATTTGTTGCAATAGGGTAGGAAGGCACCCCGCCTCTCTCTGCATTCGAATCCGGCCATTTTCAGCTAGATTCGACCCCCTAATCAGCTGACAACAAAGTCCAATGAAGTGGTCGACGAAGTGGTGGAGGCTGCACTCGACGATGGCAAATTCCAACGAAGCAAAGGAGGAGAGGCAGAGGCATAGTGACTTATGGAGGAGGCTGAGCAGCAAGTAGAGCTCGAAGTCACAAGTAGGGTTGGAACTATGGATAAGGTTTAGGCTTCCGATAGCGGGGTTCAAATGAGGAGATGGCGGTGGCTCAACCAATGGATGGCTTATTGGGGAAGGTCAGGCAACGACACTTAGGGATCGCAGATGGTCAAACCTGACTGTAGTGCAAAGGCAGCAAAGAAGAGAAGAACAAAACAAAGCTAAGTGTCAAAACTTACTCGATCGTGTTCTATCTTTGATTTTTTTTTTGTTTCTATAGATTCACCAATCTCATCTCTCCCATAGTCCTTTGATCTCATCTCTTTTTCTTTGTCCTTTGATTTGCAGGTTCTACAGATTTTTATAGGCTCATGAAGAGATAGAGTTGGGCTGAAATCAAAATTTTATCGTTTGAATTTTGAATAATGAATGCGGATGCAGATGAATATGGATAGAGTTTATCCAAAATTTGGATGAGTTTGTGGAAAGATATGTATATATTTGTTTGTTATAGATGATGAGATCTCGAAAGTTATACTCATCCTGAATATTGAAATTACAGAGGAGATATTTGCAAACTTTTTTTCAAAAATTAAACTAAATTATAATTTTATAGATTTTAGGGGACTTATTTATAAATTTTTAAAACTTTCAGTCTTTTTTTGAATAAAATTTAGGACTATTTGTAAATAAAAAATTTTGAGGGACCTGCTTGCAAACAGTCAAAATTATAGGGACTTATTTGTAAATAAAAAATTTTGGAGGGGCTTATTTGTGAATTCTAGATTTTATGGGTCTAGTTTATAATTTTAGAATTTTATTAGACTTTTCTGTAAAATGTTTCATTCTAGGGACCTATTTGTAAAAAAATCTAATTAAGGACCCATTTATGAAGATTTATTTAATTCAGTGGCTTATTTATAAAATTTTTGTATTTTATCATCTTGATCTAAGTTTTAGATGAATTTTCAGCCCAATTCGGGTCCCATCTGCTCAGCCCATTTAAATTAGGTTTAGTTAGAGTCTGAATTTTTCAATGATTTAACCTCAATTTTTAGTCAAACTCAAACACAATTTAAGTCTGATCGAGGTCCATATTTGAACCATAATCTAGCACATATAAATTTTAATCTTAATCATATTTCAATCAAATTTTAATTGTGACAAAAATGACCTCAAACGAATTGCTTTTTCGCAGCCTCTTCTCGAGTTCTAATGAGAGGAGAGGGTGCAAATAATTTTCAAGTACTTGTCCTTACATCAATATTTCAAGAGTTTATAATATGAGTTCCAATTGCCACACAATAGTGAACTTTATTTGTCATGCGATGGACTTAGTCTGCCATATAGAAATGGAGCTAATTTGCCATAAGAAGTAAACTTAGGTTACCATGTGGAAGTGGACTTAGATTTCTACATGAATGTGAACTTAGTTTGCTACGTGAAAGTAGACTTGGCTTGACATGTGAAAGTGGGATTAATTTGTCACGTGGAAGTGAATTTGATTTGCCACGTGAAAGTGAATTTGGTGTGCCATATAAATGCAAGCTTTGTAGCCACACAAGATGGATAGAGTTTTATGTCCATGTTTCTCCTCTATAAACATAGAGTGCATGTTTAACTAAGCATTCCTTTTTGAGGAAGATGGATATTTTGTCATAAACTAAATATAGACACTTTGGTTGTTATGGTTGTTGCCCCTAGTGCTTAGGCATAGTACTTCTTGAGGAATCAGCCGTTGATTGGTAGCATAGGCCTTCCACCTTATCATCGATTAGTTGGTAAAATCCCCCTTCAAATATCCTTTTGACAATATAAGGACCTTCCTAATTAGTCTCAAATTTACCTTTCTTACTTCGGTTTGGGATTGTATATCTTCTCAAAACTAAGACTATTTCTCCCTTCTATAATGACCTGAGCCAAGCCATCTTGTTGTAGGCACTAGCCATTTGTGCTCAATACATTTCCAGGTTTTATTATGCTTCAAGCTTTGCCTTATCCAAAGAATCTAGCTCATCAAGGTGAAAATGAACATTACCTTCTCTTGTGATTTCTTCTTACAAGGCAATCTTTAGAGAAGGAATTTGTACTTTTAGTAGCAAGACTACCTCAATCCTGAACACCAATGCATATAACATTGATTGGATAGGAGTTTAATATATTATGCAATAGACCCATAGTGCCTCAACAAGCTTTTAGTGTTAGCCTTTCTTATTTTTAGCAATAACTTTTTTTAAGATCTTGGAAAGGGTCTTATTAAATACCTCAGTGAATCCGTTGGCTTTGGTCTTATAGATGGATGAATATCTTCAATCTATCTTATGATGATATGCAAAGTATCCTACCATAAAGCTTCTAAATGATAGTCCATTATTAGAAATGATCCTTCGAGGAATACCGAATTGGCACAAAATATTTTTTTTGAAAAAAGCAGATAAAAGCATCTACTTTTATCTCTTTCAATGGTATTGTTTCAGTTCACTAAGAGAAATAATCGATCGCAGCCAGTATGAAGCCATGGCCTGTAGAAGATGATGACTCAATTGGGCCAATGATGTTTGTACCCCATAACTCGAATATTCATGAGGACACTGTTGGATGTTGAGGATTTGGGTGTTGATAAATGAAGTCACCATGAATTTGGCACAAGTGGCATCTTCTCACATATTCAACGTAATCTCCCACCATTGTGAGCTAGTAGTAGCCTATATTTCTTAATCTTCATCATCATTTTTAGGCCCGATTAATGAACTCCACAGACTCTAAAATACACCTCATACATAACCTCTTTACCCTCTTCGTCTGAGAGATAACGCAAAAATAGTTAATCAAAGGACATTCTATAAAGAGTGTCATTGAGAGACAGAAAGTGCGTGGCTCTCTTTTTGAGTTGTGTCCATGTGGATTTTTTTTTAGAGTTCTCTATTTTTTAGGTAGTTGGTGAATTGTGTTCTCCAATCTATTGTCTCTTCTACTAGTTTAGATTTAGCCTTCTTGCGCTTGATGCTAAAGACTGAGTTCATCACCTATCTACTATGGACTATGATTAAAATTTCTCATTGATCAAAGTCAACTAATGCCTTAGCTAGTTTGGCTAAAAAATCAGCCTCTGTTTTGATGGACCAAGAAACCTTAGTTATTTGAACATAAGAAATTTGTTCTATGAGCTTTTGAGCCTTTTCATGGTATTTCAAGAGCTCAAATCTATGGACTTTATATTTGCCTTTAATTTGGCTAATAACTAGTTGCAAATCACAGAAAATATACAAGTTTGATATTTCATATTGAGGGCCATTTCCAGTCCTGTAATTAGGACCTCATATTCAACTTTATTATTTATACATGGTTTTGAGAGGGAATAGGAGTATCATAAAATGCCCCCATTCGTAGTGACATAAACAAGTCTAATACATGCTTTGATTTCTAGAAGCTTTAGTTTGATCCCTAGCTTGATGGGTGATGCTCCATCAAAATATAGCTTCTAGTAAGGTTCCCCTTCTTTGACCAAAAGGATCTTTTTATCAGAGAGCTCGCAATTCAAAGGAGGGTTATTCAGTACCAAGTGAGTTGTGAGAAAATCAACAAGGGCTTGCCCCTTAACTGTCTTTTGAGGAGTGAACTTGATATTATGTTCCATGAGGATTAAAACCTATTTTATTAGTATCCCAATAAGTATAGGCCTAGTTATCATATACTTTATGGGATCAATTCTTGATATTAGAATGACTTGATAAGAAAACAAATAATATTTCAACTTCTTAACCACAAATATGAGTGCTAAACAATGATTTTCAATAGGAAAGTAGTTATTTTCTGCCCCTACTAACATTCTACTTAGAAGATAGGAGAGTATTTTTTTTCCTTCTTCATTATTTTGGATAAGAAGTCCCCCTAGGGATCCTTCCATTGCTACCGTATAGAGGATAAGGAGTTTATCGGGAAGAGATGCTACCAAAACTGGTGGCTTTAGGAGATATTTCTTGATCTCTTCAAAGGCCTGGTGGCAATCTTGATCCCAGATGAATGGAGTGTCTTTCTTCATTAACTTGGAAAAGGCTTGTATTTCCCAAAGAGGTTTGAAATGAATCTTCTTATGTATACAAGTTGGCCTTGAAATGATCGTAATTACCTTAAATTACTGGATGGTGGCATATCTAAGATAGCTTTGATCTTAGATGGGTCAATTTCAATCCCTCGATGTCTGATAATAAAGCCGAGGAAGTTTTTCAATAATACACTAAAAGCACACTTTATAGAATTTGTCTTTCGATTATAGTTCCTAAGGCGATTGAATATCACTCTTAGGTCTTGGAGGTGCTTATCTTTAGACTTGGTTTTGATGACCAAGTCATCTACATAATATTCCATTAATTAGTGTATGAGGTCATCAAAGATTTGAGTCATGGCCCTCTGCTAAGTGGCACCTGCATTCTTGAACCCCAAGGGCATCACCTTGTAATAGTAAATACCAATCGATGTCCTGAAGGCCATATGTTTCTCATCATCAAGATGCATTTTGATTTAGTTATATCCTAAAAAATCATCCATGAAAGAGAATATTTCAAAGTCGGTCGTATTGTCAATCATGATTTTCATTATTGGCAATGGAAAATCATCTTTTAAACATGCTTTATTTAAGTCCTTGTAACCCACACAAATGCAGATTTAGCCGTTCTTCATTCTGAATGATACAATACTTACTACCCAATCTGGGTATTTTTCTTCTCTAATGAAGCCTTCTTTGATCAATTTCTTCACTTCTTCTATCAATTTTTATTCTAGGCAAAGTTTCATCTTCCTAGGTGTTTATTTGATAGGCGGAAGCTCAGAATTGATGGCCAACTTATGGACTACAACTTTAGGATCCAATCCAGGCATCTCCATGTAACTCCATGTAAAGTAGTCAATATCCTCTTGGAGCACTGTCTTAAGTTGGGTTTGGCTTTCCTCTAAAAGTTAAGTATTGATGAAAGTTGGCTTGGGATCTTCCTCTGAGCCTAGGTTAATCTCCATCAGTGCATCGACTATGGCTTGCCCCCATCCTCAACTTCCAGTGGAGCTTATTTTGGTTTGAAAATTATCTCTTTACCAAGTAAGTTATCATGTTAAGTGAGGTTTGGTGAAGGTTCATCTGAAAGTATTTTGGCTATATCATGCCCCCTTTCTTTTGGTTCTAATGAAATTCCACTGAGGATGTCACCTTCTTGTGATGTCTAAAAAGTTACAGCCACTTTGGTGCATGTGTTAGGAGGTATTGAGACCATTTGGTCATCCTCAATATCGGAGAGAGGTCCAATGGTGACTGTGAGACACATGTGGGTGTTTGAAGTAATATAGCCCAATTCTTTAGTATTCTTATTTCCGATTCCAGGAATATAAGCACGTATTTCGGGTGGGTCCCATAAATTCTTGAAGAAAGGACTCTCTTTTTTTGTTTGTGAATATCCATAGCCAAATTTGTTGATTATTTCACAAAGCTAATCTAAGAAATATTTAGATATGACTACCGATTGATGGTCATTATCATCCACTAGATCTTCAGTCCCTTGGATTTCATGAATGCTTGGAGCACAAGAAATTACCTTATAGAATAATATTTCCTTTTCTCCTTTATGTCGTGGAAGAATGTAGAAAGTTATTAGTTCTTCCACGACATTGATGCTCAGCTCATCTAATGGCTTGACTAAGCCTTTTGGAACTTTAATAATAAGGCGAGTGTTTTCTATTTGACCTCTATCATCATATTCATCAAAAGTAAAACCACTCACGTAGATTGTGGTGCTTCTTTGTCTAAAGAGACCATATCAGAATTGCATTCTAGGTGAGGAGGAGTAAAGATCAAGCTAGCAATCTTTTGATTTACTTGATTGATAGAAGCAGACCCCCTTTTAATATCGGATTTTTGATAGTATTTTGCATCATTATAATATACCTCATGAATATCAAAAGGATGTATATCTCTGTTAATTTGATATTTTTCACCATCCTCAAAGTATTTGAAGCATTGTTGTAGGGTTGATGGCACTAGTTTCTTTTCATATAGTCATGGCCTTCCTAATAATTCTTTGTATGATGCATCAGTATTGATTACATAAAACTTGGTGTCTGCCATCAATTCACCCACTTTTAGAAGGATAGTTATAGCTTCCAAAGCTCTTTGGCTATTTTAATTAAATCCTTATATGGTTATAATATCAAATGATAGGTGACACATATCCAAAGTTAAAGCTCTCAGAGTTCACAGAGCCATCAAATTAACTGAGGAACCTGGGTCAATCAGGATGCGATTGATCTTGATCCCATCACTATTCATTGTAACATACAATGACCTATTATGGCATATTATTCTAGATAGCAAGTCATCGTTGATGAAGATAATGGTGGGATTTTGACATGCATACAAGGACTCCTTCATTTTCTCTTCAGTAAAGTATGCTTGGTAGTTAGTCAGATTCTGCAAGATATGCAATAGTGTGTCCCTAAGGTCTTGTGACATCATCAAATCATCAAATACATTTAGCATAGTAGGGATTTTCTTGAGGTGGGCTGCTATATTATATTCCACCTTTTTGGGTGGAGGTTCAGATTGCGAGAGCTCAACACCCTCATTTATCTAAATTTCTTTTTTTTTGTTCTTGGGGATATTTTTGTCCCTAGGCATTGAATCTTATCTCAGAGATAGCACCTTTTCACCTCAAAGTTGTATCTAGTTTGCTCTCTTTAGTTGAAATTTGACATCGTGGGACCAATAAGGTTCATCTCTGGAATCCCTTTTGAGGCTAATCATGAGACAAGATGTAGAGGACTCTTTCCCCCAATCAGTAGTTTCTTGAATATTGTTGGAGGATGTGACTGGCCAACAATCATCCCATTCAACATCAAAATTAGGCATGTGGGTTTCCCCATAGAGAGGTCTTCAAAAATCCTCTAGATGAACCCTTCTATTTCATCTGCTGACATGACCTTATTCAAGACTTTGTATTTAGGATGTCACTTCTATGGATGTCTAGACTAGCTTGATTGTGGATACTCAGATTGATTTGATGAGTGGGTAGAATGAGCCTTAACATTAGCTTGTTGAGATAAGGTCTATAATAGTCACCTTATTACTAACTCTTCTGAACCTAATTTGAAAAGCCTCTTTCATTTATACCCAAGTCTATATGGATTTTGGTTGTAGACTAGTATACCACTCAAATGCTACTCCTGTCAAGCTTGTTAAAAATTGGCAGAGTAACAACAAGAGATTATTACTTGGATATCCACACAGAGTCACAAAGTGAGCTATGTCCTATTCATGATTGCCTAAGCCATTAAATTATTTAAAACTAAGCACTCTATAGCCTTTGGGATATGACATTTGGTCATGATAACTAAGATATGATTTGTCAGTATCGTTTACCCTGCTTGTCTCACTTGCTTGTCTCAATTGGGCAGCCACTATTCGTTGTACCTATTGTTGTATGTATGCCGAGAGTTTCATGTTGTCAAGGATCCCTAAAATTAGGGATTGGATATCCCTTATTAGAAGAGGTGCTTGTGAAGGGCCTATGTTTTTGTGGACCTCATCTACAAGAGATGCACCTTTTACTACCTCTACTGCTTAAGATGGCTATTGAGATCGCTCCAACTTATTGATCTTCTGGCACATTTGTAGCACCATTTCCATTAAATCCATGACTTTCTTTTGAACTACATCTTTCTCTTTACTTTACTATCTCAGCTGTTCTTACAATACTTCTATGGTCACTTGTTGATTAGAGTTTTTAATTATGACCAAGGCTTCTGTTAGAACATAATGGTTCTTGTCTTGAGAATTAGATCTACACTTCGAGTTGAGGCTAACTTCTCCTATCAGTCAAGTTGTCTCATTTAAGAGTCTACTCATGGAGAGGGTTGCCACACATTCTCTTCAACGTAGTAGCAAGGAATGATCCATAAGGGTCCTCTCCTTTTAGAATTCTTTATCCGTAAACCTCACTCAGAGAGTCTTCTTTCAATGTTTAGCTGGTTGGAGTATAGGTTCGTGGTCCCCTCTAGAGTTATGGTGAGAAATGACTCTGACAGTGTGGGTGATCTCCTTTTGTGAGCCCTCATGTCGAGTTGTAGCTTTAGGATGACTCTTGTACTTTTTTTGGAGATTCACCCTTTTGCCATAGTTTAAAGGTAAGAGTGTGCCCCCTGTGACTTACTTTTACCCTTCTCTAAATTGTCTAATAGAGCAAAGAAGTTAGACATAGGGATGATAATGGCCAACTTTGTTCGGGAAGTAGACTTCCCAAGTTAGCTAAAGATTCCAATAGCTTTTTCTTTACTTGTGATAATCAATATGAGCTCTTCTTCATCAATGCCTATTTCCATATTTACTTTTCATTGCCCCCTGTGAGAAGCTAGGTGAAGGCAACTAAAGATTAGGCTTCACTTTGGTCCTAACCTTTGAAAGACTGATGTCCTTATTGGTTGAGACATGGCTTCTAGCTCTTTACCCAAACAATCTTTCTCATTAGAAATGATAACATTAGGTCTCTTTTCTCTCTAAGGAAGGTGAGAAATATATTAGTTTTGTATGTCGACCACTACAGTAATGGGTGCCCTCTTGAACTAGACTAACTCAAAGATGGTCCCAAACTTGATATGAGCTTTAGCTACTTCTATAGCAACCATTGACTGAGGTACTGTATGATTGAGCCTACCCCCAAGATGATGGTGAATCTTGGGATGGAGATATTCTTCATTGTTGCTATTTGATTCTTTCTTATGTAAAGGAGAGCACAATTGATCAGTCTTCAATCGTAATTCTAACTTATCAGTGTCTATATTAGATTAACTAGATTTCTACACTTGGATAAGAAGCGAGGTCCCACTGGACATACCAGAATTTATAAGATTGAAGTTAACCACTCGAAATAGCAAATACCCCAAGAGTGACCTCAAATCACAAATTAAAATTTATTTTAATTTTAAATACACTATCAGGTATTGTGGGAACATGACTTTCAACAAGCGCAAGTTCTTATTGTTCATTATCTCGATAATTGTCAGGAACCTCCTAAAGCAAAAAACTAACTAATAAAATGAGATACAAAAGAAAGAAAAAAATATTATTTAATTGATTTAAGAAAAATAGTGCGTAGTTTAAGGATATACCCTCATTTCATAACGAAGTTTAACATGAGATTATAGAAAATATAAAAGAAATGAAGAAAGCAAAGAGAAAGGGTAGAAAAGAAGCCTTGATGTATGTTGTTGCCCTGTTGCCCCTGCGCTGGACCACGTGACGTCTGACTTGAATCATGAAAGGGAATGGAAGAAGTTTAAAGTGTTTCCATTAGCTTTAAGCTCCAATGATCACTTCATTTAGGTTGGAGTGTTTTCATTAGCCAATAAGACGTTGGCGATAACTCCATTTAGGTTGAAGTATTTCTATTAGCCGAAAGGCATGGGCAATAATTAGAGTGTTTCCATTAGCCAATAAGGCATAGGCAATAACTCCATTTAATCTTGAAGTGTTTTTATAGCTAAAAGGATGTAGGCGATAACTTCATTAGTTTGGGTAGTATCCCCAATAGCTTACGAGGTTAGGTATAACTTAAAGATGCATCATCAATTGCTTTTGGAATTGGTTAGCTTGAAGAGCGCATCATCAACTACTTATAGGGTTGACTAGCTTAAAGAGGTGTATCATTAACTGCTTGTAAGGTTGACTACCTTGAAGGGAATTGTTGTCAACTACTTATGGGGTTGACTAACTTGTAAGGGCATGTCACTAGCTACTTCTAAGACTGGCTAGCTTGAAGAGCATGTCACCAGCAGCTTCTAGGGCTAGTTAGCTTGAAAAGCACATCACAACTGTTTGTGGGGTTGACTAGCCTAAAGTGTAGCCAATAGCCTTGAGCATATTATTGGTTGACTCTGTTGATTTGGTAGCATCATTGATAGCTTAAGGGGCCAGATATAGCTTTGAAGTGTGGCCAATAACTTTAAGCATACTAGTGATTAACTTCTTTAATTTGGAAACATGACTAATGGCTTATAAAGTTGGATATAACTTGGAAGATGCGTCGTCAATGGCTTTTAGAGTTGACTAGCTTCAAAGTGTAGCCAACGACTTTGAATGTATTAATAATTAACTTCTTTGGTTCGATAGCATCACCAACGACTTATGGGGTTGGATGTAGCTTGAAAGTGTTGCTAAATGCTTTTGTAGTGTATTCAGCGAGACTCAGCTTGATCTTACTTAGTTCTAATTCAAACTGATCCTAGTTTAGGTGAGGTTGGTAACATCACCATTTGTTCATGATTTTGGAGTATTGCTAAAGACTCAATGCATCAAATGAGACTCGATTTAACCCTATTTAGTTCAGGTCTAAGTTTGACTTTATTTAGCTTGAGTTGAGTTTGATCTTGTGTTGGACCTTTCTTGTGTTCAAGTATTTTGGACTTTGGCTCGAGTTCAAGCTAATTTAGTTCAAGCTCAGCCTGTCTCAATTCTGATTTGACTTTGAGTTTGCTTTCTAATTTAGACTTGATTTAACCCAATGAAGGATTTGATTTGAGCTTAGTTCAATCCTGATTGGATTTGATTTGAACTCAATTTGATTTCAGATTAACTCAACTTGAACTTGATTAGGGTTGAGTTTGAGTTTATTTGGACTAAGTTAACTCAATTTAGATTTGGAGTTCAATTCAATTTGGGCCATTTGTTTGACTAATATAAGTTTATTTGAGTTAGTTGGCCTTTATCCATTAGTTATGATTGAGCTTAATTTCACATTAATTAATTTAAATTGAAGGCCCTTAGCTATTTATAATGATTTTAGATGAACTCATAACCTAGCTACAAATGTGTGAATCAGAAGGTTGGCTTAGTTTACAAGTTCAAAAGCTGACTTAGTGCAAATCCGAGGGATGACTAGGAATGAGTCCAAAAATTGGCTTAGATGTGAGTCTGAAGGTTGGCTAAGTGCGATCTCGAAAGTTAGTTAAGTGCAAGCTTGAAGGCTATCAAAGATGTGAGTTCAAAAGCTACCTGAGTGTGAGCCCAAAGGCTAACTGAGTGTGAGATTGAAGGCTAGCTAAGTGCGAACTTGAAGGTTGGCTGGGTGTGAGCTCGAAGGATGGCTTAAATACAAGTTTGAAGATTGGCTAAGTGCGACCTCAAATGTTGGCTAAGTGCAAGTCCGAAGGTTGGATGAGTGCGAACTCCAAGGTTAGCTAAGATGTGAGCTTGAAGGCTGTTTAAGTACGAGCCCAAATACTAACTTAAATGCGAGCCCAGAGACTAGTCAAGTGCGAGCTTAAAGGCTGGCTTAGATTTGAGCTTGAAAGCTAACTTGGATGCTAGCCTAAATGTTGATTGAGTGTGAGTCCAAAAGCTGGTTTGTGGTGATGGGGATCCATCATCTTCGACAGGCCACGGGTGACCGTAACAGAGTCATGGGCTTGTTATCTTCATCACCATCTTCATTATCATTTTCGAGGGGTCACGAGTGGCTGCAATAGAGTCATGGGTTTGTCATATTCATCACCGTCTTCGTCGCCATCTTCGAGGGGTTGCAGGTGACTGCAGCGAGATTATGGATTTACCGTCTTTATTGTTGAGGGCCACAGGTGACAGTGATATTGATGAGTCTGTCATCTTGCCAAAGATCATAAGTAGCTACAATGTTGAAAGCTTTCTTTTTTTTATTATTTTTCTTGTCATTTTTTTAATAATAATTTTTTATATTTTTTTCCCTTCTTTCATCTTAAGCTCAAACCCCTTTAGTTTTTTTTTTAATTTTTTTGGCCAATTTTCTTTTGCAACACAAACTTTTTATTATTTTTTTAGGGCTTCTTATTCATGAAGCCAAAGGGGGTCTTTGGCTTCTCTTACGAGACCTCACCGGGCCTGATTGGGCCTGGTCCTCTTCTTGGCCGAATCCAGTCAAAGACGGCCAGATCTGGCCGGACGTTTGTTGCGACAAGATGGGGAGGCGCCCCGTTGTTCTCTCTGGTTAAATTCGGCCATATTTTGCCGAATCTGGCCCCCCGATCAGCCAGAGACAGTAACAAGGAGAGCAGGCCCCTCCACCTCGCTCTTCTTCATGACAGAAGCCTAGTTTCCTCTTGGCCATATCCGACAGTTTTTGGCTGGATCCAGCCCTCCCAATCAGCCGACGATAGCAAAGGGGAGGGCAAGGCCCTCCCCCTCTCTGTTCTACTGGCCATATTTTGCCCACCATGGCCTGATCTTGCCCTCTCTTTTTCTTGTGCCTTACAGTCACAGCCAACAAAGTGGTGGAGGCAGCTCTCGGTGATGAAGAAGTTTAGTGAAGCGAAGGAGGCAGAGGCGTAGCAACTCACAGAGGAGGCTGGGCAGCGGGCGAAGCTTTTAGTCATGGGTAGGGCTGGAACCACGAATGAGGTTTGAGCTTCCGACAATGTTTTGTTTAGGACTATTAGTGGTCAGCATTCCATGTTAATGTCATGGTAATGCTTATTTTGTATATGTTTACTCATGTATTTATGAAATTTTTGACTTTACATACATGATAAATTCCCAAAATTCTCGAAGTCCATCACAGCTTCAAAGCACATCCTTTGACAGCGTTTTTGATCTATAACTTTACAGCGATTGCAGCAGTTCTCACGCAGCATAACTTGCAAACACGAGTGCAAAGGTTGCACGTGCATTTTCTAAACCCTGACTACACATGAAATTCAATATTATATCGTCTGTGTTTTTGGTTGAAAGCATTTCATGGTTTACTTACTACCTTGGGAACTTTGTATTCATAAATACCAAATGTAAATGACAAAAAAAAATTCAAGTTTAAATAGCGACATTGTACAACTAACAAACATCAAAGAAGATAGAAAGTCTTTAATAACAGAGTTCTACCATCACCCGAAATGAAATATTAGCCTACTTTTTATATGTAACCAATTTAAAGTCAAAATATTATCCTGCAAAATTACTGCCATTTACTTCTCCATTTACAACTAGCCTTTTCATAACTCGGAATTGTCTTCAAATATAATAACAATCAACTTCCGAAAACTAGAGATGAGAAGTCATATTCACCATTTTAGTTAATCCTCGGGTTTGTCCCCTCAACCGACTTCTCTACCATTGGCCTATCGAGGATGCGTAAGGATGGTCCCACATGCATTATATGTCCCTTTTCACAGGTAATTAAAATTGGGGTTTTGTCCTGAGTAGGCATGGCATACTTCACACACGCGCACGCCGTTGTAGATGTCTTCGAATGTAGAAAACAAATTCAACGCGGACACACAACTCTCACCCTCGAATTTTGTTGTGCACAAAAGCAAATCCATGTTACTGTTTTATGATTAAAAACAGCAGTCAAAGTTAGATGAAGATGATATCTGATTGAACCTTAAGCCGAAATACACTTATATCAAACAAAGCTCCTTCCGGATAGAAAATGCCTTGTCTTCTTCAATAAAAGCCATTTCTATCGAACCATTGTAGTCATTCGAAGTAACCAGTGCATCCGTGTCAACTTGTCAGAGGAATTGAAAATTGATTTTTTTTTTTTTTTTTCAAATTTTATTAGATTGGTAAGAAAATTCCAAATTTTTAAGATTTTAAGAATTATCCGTTTTATTTTAAAAAAAATATATAATTTATATTTATTATTATTATGAGAGCAGGCTTACGATTATATTGCCTTTTTTAACTATATCATAGTCTATATTATTCTCATTTGATTTTAATTTTTAATTTAATTTCAAAAAAATTATTATGATCCTACTTTTAAATCTGAAATTACAAAAACTTATTCCCCTCAATTTTTCTCCCTTCTAAATCAGGAGAACCCGCAAAGTTTGAACATTAAAAATATAATAGAAATATCGATCAAAATAATTTTAAATATAACGTAAGTAATTTTTTCCGAACAATAAATAGTTTAAGAAGTGGTTTTGCAGTAGTTTCTTACTCATAAATTTATTTATTTTTAGCTTTGATTTAATAAATTTATTTATTTGCAAATTTCCCAAGAAGGCAAATTGTGGGCCACGTTTGAGATGTGGGAGAAGCGCGTGGGGGCGCCGAAAGAGAAGCAGAAGCATCGAGGGCCAATGTCCCCCATGCAGCATATGCATGGATGGCTACAGCTGTTTTTGTTTGTAATCATAATAATCATAATAATTTTGATTATTATAACAATCATGTTCACGACAGCCAAAAATAATCATAATAATTATGACAAAACAACACGAGTCTTACTGCGGTTGGACGTGACTGTCCTCGCTATCGTTTCCTGGTAGGACACGGCCTCTATTGAAGGCACTGGACCGAGACAAAATAATTTCGGCAGGAGGAGCAATCCCGTCACATGCGGCCTCCAAAGTCAAATAATGGCTGATATGCATCCCATTTGTCTTGGGATATGTGTGGCTTTGGGAATCCGACAAAACGATCGCTCGGGGACCATCAACAGCCGAAAATCCTGCCGCATCCGGCGCATATATATTCTTCTTATTATTTATACATATTATATTATAGATATAAATAATTAGGATTTTCGGATGCTGCACTCTCGTCAATGGAACTAATAACGGAAGACGCTGGAGGGTCTCTCTCTGGGGGAAATGCCCAGCTTGGAGGTTAAATCTGTTGGAGTTCCTGGAGAGGAGGCACTCACTGCGCTAAGTGGAGAAGAACGATGAGCTGGACCAGACGCGCAGAGAGCTGCGGGCATCCAAAGATAGGAAGAAGATTGTGCTGGCCCAGATGCAGGACAAGGCGAAGAAGCCGCAAGCCAGGGAGAAGGTTCTGGCCCAGTTCTTTCTCCAAAGAATTATTCAACTAATCGACAGGACAGAGGACTAAATCTTATTGATATGATTTTATTCCCACGCTAATAGGTACAAACAAGTCAGGCCAAGTCAGGCCAGCCAGTCAACAAGCCGAGAGTCGAATATGTACAAGCCTTATGGAGCCATGACCCAGTTTAACCCATCCGAACCAGATCGACCAACCTACTCACACCCTAATCTAGCAAATAGTAGACTTGGGAGAAACACTCGGAGTCAATATGGCATATCCTACTTCAGGCCCATGCGAACTAGGGTTTGGCATTCACTTGGGATTTAAAGCTGCTCCGGTGCTTCCTAAGCAGAGAAATACTTCACGGAGCGCAGCTGCTCCAACTTAACAATCACGAGGAGTAAATGCACCACTTAAAATGAGTAGCTAATACAGATCTGTCACATACCCCCCTGCATTGAACATAGACATGGCCAACAGAAACAGAATCCCACGTCAGTATTCATTCGCTTTCTGCCAGCAAAAAGAACAGGGAATCACGCATTGAATACCAGACATTGATAAAAAAGAAAACATATTTCCAGTTAATGAATAATAAACACTTATTTGCGTAATTCTTATAAAAAAATACATATAATACATGCAGCTAATCTTCCAACTTACAACTGCTAATGTGACAAATCCACATGCAAACTCACTACCCTTGCACAAAACAACACTGATGGAAGAAAGAAATCGATGGGAATTGAGACAAAATGGGAGCAGGAACAGAGTGTTTGCCTGCGGAACTGTCCCTACCTACCAAGCCAGCAAGATAGACATCCGGCTAGAAGTTTCTCTTTTTTTTTCACTTTTTCTTTTTCCTCTGGGGTATTCAACATGGTGTCTTTTTCTCAACTTTCAGGTGAAGGTTGAACCATTTCTTCTTTCTGGAACGGTTGCTTGGCTTTCTGTCACCTGTTTGGTGTTCTTCGCCCTTTGATCCCTTAAAGGAAGCTCGCACTTTGCTTTTACTCGAGCTCTGTTTTAATGGAGGGATTGTAGTGTAGGAGGCATGGATTGCATTTCTTTCCTTGAGAAGTTCATCAATCTAAACTCACAAATTAACCAAAGGGAAAATATATTAAATGGACCCAGGTTTACTCAAGAAAAGGTTAAAAGAAGATTAAAAAATGGCGGAAGTAAAAGCAAGAGAGGAATGATGATGGACTCACTGCTTGCATCTCATGTGCATATCTGCTTGTCATATCGGTGAATTGAGTCAATACCTGTAATTCGGCGTGCGAAAAAATTCAGCCAGGAAAATATTTAATAGGATAACACCAAGCATGGACAGAAAGGCCTCACCTCTCTGTACTCCGTTTCAAACTTTGACAACTCCACCCTTTTGGATAATATTTTTGCCTCGACTTCTTGGAGTTTTTCTTTCTCTACTGAGAAAGGTTCAGCACACATAACTTCTATTGTGTAGCTTCCACTTTTAAAAAAGTTGTCTCCTGCAAAGATTTGGTCAGAAAGGCAGTTTCCAGATATTCAATTGCCTCGGTTTAAACTTAGAAAAGCAAGAAATGAAATTAAACAACGAGTACCATATATAGCAAATGTATGAGTGCCTGCTTTCAGCTCATTTATTTCGCATGGCTGAAATCCATCTAATTTTTTGAAGAAAGCAGCATCAGGATCTTTAGCAACAGCCATCTAGGAAGCATGATATATTAAACAGGAACTATTCAACATTAATTAAACATAACAAAAGAAACATTGTCCCTACTGTGCTAGTCTGATCGAACCGGTAAACAGGAAAGCAGAGAAAGAACATCCCAGCTGAAGTAACTTTTCCTGTTCTCGCACTGTCCTCCTGTACAAGTTTGCAAGAAAAAGAATGCAGTACACTGTAAAATGTGACATGAAGTTTAAATGATTTAAACAAGCAATCTGCAGAGAATGCTATAATATTTCATATGCCACACTTCAGTATACAACACTAAATTACACTTTCCATGGTCTAACTTACGTTTACTAAATTCAACATTCTGTCTGCATGACCAGAACGAACACATTTGTCCCTGAATTAAACCCTTAAAATTATCAATTCCAAGACTCAAAACATTGGTGAATTAATAAATTTCCCAATGATTCAGCAGTAGTCTTGTGCTATTGTGCATCACAAGTAACTTAGACATAATGCTAAAACTATCCAATTAGGAAAAGGAAAGTAGTTGGAAAAATCTGACATAAAATACATCTGTAGTTAAGCAGACATGTAAAAATACTGGATGATCAATTTTCAGAAAAGTTTCACTTTTCTTTGAGACGGGAAAATTTTTTCTCTTTATTTATCATCCAGAGGTGAACAATGAAAACCAACAAAATATATATGTCAAGGTCTATTCTTTAATATTTTGCTCCTCTGGATAGAATCTACCAGATGGTATCTGATTATGCCATTAAGTTAAAAAAGAAATGCCAATATCATTCTGCCAGAACCAAATATCTGAGGAAAGAAAACCACATGATGTAGCACTATCAATCTTTATTGTTGTTATAGATGCATCAAGACTCAAGATGTCACAAAGATTACTTCTAGTGAAACTACTGTGCAATAGTCCCTCTACCCAGATAAGCACAAAGATAAAGATGAGCTTGAATAGGAATTTGATCACACCCTGAAAATGACTACAAGATTTTAGATTTTAGAGGTATCTTTCTATATCCTAAAATAGCAAAATAATAATAATAATAAAATTGTTAGTAATGTGTTTGGGAACAGATAAAATACAGGAGGTTGGAACTTCAAATGCAGAACTCAGGATTGATCCATAGACCAGGACAGCCTTGGCCTCAGGCAGGCCGAAACCTGGCCTAAATTATTGAAAATTTGATATAGATTGGGCTGATAATAGGTGAATAAGCAGTCAGATAGTTGCAATACATAAAAACCATATTATCTTAGTATGTCAAATTGAACTCAGCAAGGATGCAATTCTACTGTGACATTCATGCTAAAAATAGCAGTGCAAAATTTTACCAATCAATCTATGAAGAAGAAATAAAAAGCAGAATCAATTTTTTTCAAAATAAATTTTGAGAAAAAGCTAGCAAAAAGAACTTGGTTTATCCGCTAGGTCAACATCAGCCAGTGAACAAGTGTCAAACAATATCTACAAAAGAATAAATACAACAAAATAAGCACCTGCAGTGCAAGGCTTAGGCCACCATTCACTTCTGGCTCGAAGTATAGCAACTGCACAGATATCAGGTGTATCAGAACAATGGTCAGAAATTTGAAAGAACAGTATAACCATGAAAATTACATTCTCTTCTAAAAAAATTTTTAATATGCGTTCTGATGATTTCGAATTTTATGTTTTTAATTGAAGGCAAAATCATGAAATTTGGAATTGACAAAATAGGCCGTTTGCTTGTCAGGAAAGTTGACAGTCACTAATGAAGATAAAAAAGACAAATCATGAACCTCTATACTCTAGAAATTCCGCTAGTCTAATATTTCCTTTATTTAAGATATTAGACCTGCATAGCATTTGAAGACAAATTATGAAACCTTGGAAATTCAACTCGCCAAGATGTGAGAAATTTCCCTTTCTGATAGACTCGTTTAAACATAAAATTTCACTGGTTTTGAAAACATTCAAACTCACAAACTCATAAGGACAAGAGTAAACACCATTCCAATTTTTGCACATAAAATCCAACAAATATACAAAATTGCACATACTCCCAGAAAAAGTGATACTTGTGTATGTGAACCATTGCTTTTTTTCTTTGAGATTAGGCATGTAAAATTACAACGCCATTTTATCCCTAGCCACACATAAAATTAGGGGTTTGAATTTGCAAAATTAGATCTCTGACGTAGCAACAAGCGTGGTAGACGAGGAAAACACCGTTGCCTCTGTTAAGAACTCCTTGAATCCACAAGGAAGAGAGAAAATTCACTAAAGTAGAACTTTATTGAGAATAAAAGTTGTTCCCCCGTCCATAGGACAGAAGGCCTATTTATACAAATACCAGAAATCCAATTTGAGTAAGTTTCTGACTTCCCAAGTCCTAAACTGAATATAACTCAGTTTGAACCCATCAATTGGGTTGGTAGAAGTTCTAAATAAGTTAACTTACGAAAATAAAATCCTAAATAAAGATTCATTCTTCCCAAGTCCTAAACTGAATAGGATTCAGCCCAAAATTAGTCTTGCGTTGGTGGAATCTGAGAATAAAACCTAAGACATCATAATGAAGAGAATTTAAATAAAGAAAGGCACTAAATAAGGTAAATCCTAAGTTTAAATAAAAAAGTGAATCAAATCATTTGTCATGACCTCTTGACTTTTGAATTAGCTTCTTTTGATATTCCTGAACTTCCTTTGAGTGTCCTACATCAATGTCCCCTTCTTGTAAATAACTCGTCCTCGAGTTATTTTGTCGTAACTTGCAATCCTCAGGTGCATGCTAGTCAAACAAATCTTGAATATTAAAAGTGTTTGAGATCCTCAAATCCTTCGGGAGGTTGATGACATAGGCATTGTTGTTTATCTTTCTTAGTATCTTCAGTGGCTCAATTTTCTTCTATTTCAATTTGTTTTAAGTTCCAGCTGAAAACCGTTTCTTCCTCAAGTGCACCATCACCAGATCTCCTTCTTGAAACTCTTTTGGACGCTTATAAATGTCTGCTTTAATTTTGTATTTGGCATTGGATTTTTCTAATTTTTTTTTTACCTCAGTATGCACTTCAATAATTCTCTCCGCCATATTGTCTGCAGCTATGCTTGTTCCTGGTAATTTGGGCAACACCACCAAATCTAGCGGGTGCTTTGGAGTTCTTCCATTGACAATTCCAAATGGCGATTTTCCCGTAGACCTGTTCTTCATGTTATTGAAAGCAAATTCAACTTGTGCGAGTGTATAGTCCCACTGCTTTGGTTTGTCTTTTACAAGACACCGAATGATATTTATAAGTATTCGATTCACCACTTTAGTTTGTTCATCTGTTTGTGAATGATAAGCACTACTAAATTGTAAAGACGTATTAAATCGCCTCTACAATGTCTTCCAAAAGTGACTTAGAAATTTTGTATCACGATCAGAAATGATAGTCTTTGGCACTTCATGTAGCCTTACAATCTCCTGAAAGAATAGATTAGCCACCCTTATTGCATCTGCTATTTTCTTATATGGAATGAAGTGTGTCATCTTGGAAAATCTATCGACAACAACAAATACTGAATCTAAGCCTCGTTAAGTCCTGGGGAGGCCCAAAACAAAATCCATCGATAGATCGGCATTTGGCACAGGCAATGGGGTATAAAGGCCAGTGTTTTAAGAGCTTCCTTTGGCTGTTTAGCATACATAGCACCTTTGTACAAAACGACCAACATCCCTCTTAAGTTGTGGCCAATAGTAGCGCTCTTCAACTAATGCAATGCTCTTGTCACGCTCAAGATATCCTGCTAAGCCACTGTTATGCAACTCTTTCACCACCTTTTCTCTCAAGGAGCACCTTGGAATGCAAAGACAAGAACCCTTAAAGAGAAAGTCTTTATAGAGATATAAATCACTTCTTTGTCCTGCTTGGCACTTTCTAAACTCTTCTTTAAAATCTTCATCTTCAGTATACAATTCCTTCAAATAATCAAACCCTTCAACTTCGTTACTTATAGTTACCATCAAAACTGCTTTGTGGCTCAAAGCATCTGCCACCTTATTTTTTTGTCTAGATTTGTGTTTCAAAACATAGGTGTATTGCTGTAAGAATGACGACCATGAGCATGCATGCGATTCAAGTCCTTCTGACTATCAATGAATTTCAAAGCTTGGTGGTCAGTATATAGAATGAACTCTCGTTGAATTAGATAGTGTTTCTAATGATGAACTGCTTGTACAACCGCATAAAATTCTACCTCATATGTTGACCACTTCTTTCGAGCTTCACTCAACTTTTTGCTGTAAAACGCAACTGGTCTTCCTTCTTGGGATAGAACGGCTCCTATGTACGAAACATCACAGTCTACTTTCAATAACTTCTCAAAACTAGGCAATGCCAAAACAGGTGCAATAGATAACTTTTCTTTGATCAACTCGAAGCATCTATTAGTTTCTTGAGTTCAGGAGAACTTGCGTTGCTTTAAACACTTAGTTATTGGTGTCATAATGGAACTAAAGTTTTTGACAAACCTCCGATAGAATGTTGGCAGACCATGAAAACTTCTAACTTCTAATACACTTTTGGGTATTGGTCATTCCTTAATAGCTTTTACCTTTTTTTCATCAACATGAATGTCTTCCACACTTACAACGAAACCCAAGAACACCAAATGGTCAGTCATAAAATGACATTTTTTTGAGTTAATGTACAATTTCTCCTTCTTCAGCACAGTAAGTATTTCTGTTAGATGCCTTTTATGTTCTTCTTCATTATGACTGTACACCAGAATATCATCAAAGTAAACAACAACAAAATGACCAATGAAAAGTTTGAGTACCTGGTTTATCAATCGTATGAATGTACTTGGTGCATTTGAGAATCCAAAAGGCATAACAAGCCACTCATAAAGTTCTTCTTTTGTTTTGAAAGCAGTTTTCCATTCATCACCGGGTCTAATTCTGATTTGATGGTATTCACTCCTCAAATCTATCTTAGAAAATATCTTTGATCCTTCCGACATGTCCAGCATGTCCTCTAAGCGAGGAATTGGGAACCTATACTTTACTGTGATTCGGTTGATGACTCGACTATCTACACACATCCGCCAACTTCCATCTTTCTTAGGTGTCAATAAGCCTGGGACTGCACATAGGCTCATGCTAACTCTGACCATTCCTTTTCTGATCAACTCTTCAACCTTGTCTTGTAAAATTTGTGACTCTTTTGGACTCATTCTGTAGTGGGGCAGATTTGGTAAACTCACTTCAGCAACAAGGTCAATGTGGTGTCGAATATCTCTCATTGGGGGTAGTTCATCAGGAAGATCATCAGGCATGATTTCCTTGAATTCATCTACGAAGGATTGCAAGCCTTTTGGAGCTTCAGTGGGCATTGTCTTCATTGCTTTCTCAATCACAATAAATATTTGAGCTGTCTCTTTAACCTCGTTTATAAAATTTTGCACAATCAGAAAGGAGTGACCCTCCTCTTGTAAACTTTTGGGTCGACGCTCTTCGTCAATAGGGGTAAGAATAATTTTCTTTTCATCTTTGAAGAAGATATAGCGATTGTATCGCCCACGATGTATAGAATCTCTATCAAATTGCCAAGGTCTGCCAAGAAGAATATGACATGCATCCATCTCCACAACATCACAGGTTATCTCATCCTTATAGAATTTTCCAATGGAAAAACAAATTTGGCACCGTTCAGTTATCTTGTTTTCACCAACCTTTTTAATCCAGCCAATCTTGTAAGGAGAGAGATGTAATTCCGTTTTCAATTGAAGCTTGTTGACCATAGTCTTGGAGATGATATTTTCACTGCTTTCTCCATCAATAATCATGTCACAGATCTTGCCATTTACTGTGCATCGAGTGTGGAAGATATTATGACGTTATAAGTCTTCCTCTTATTTTGGGATGTACATCAAATTCCGAACTAGTAAAGATGATCTTTCACCATCAGGCTCCTCAAATATTCCGTCTTCATAATTTTCTTGATCGCAAGCTAAGTCATCATATTTTGAGTCAAGTAAATTGTCAGCCATAAAATTATCTTCAATAGCCAGATTCACAAGTTGTCGTGCTGGACAAACATTAGAACGATATCCAAATTTTCCACAGCGATAGCATTTTAGATCAGAATTTGAACTTGGGTTCTTTGCTGATGTGGCGTTTTCTGATGGACTTGTACGTCTAGCTTCAAGACTCACTTGTGTGGGAGGTCGAGGAGATTATGTAGCTGCACCTCTATTAGGAATAGATTGTGCTCCTTTTAAATTCTCACCAATAGTTCTTTCCACTATATTTCTGATAACAGGTCACTCCAATTGGGACTCCACACGAGTTGCACTTCTCACAGGCTCATTAACCGTCCAAATAGGTTGTAAGAAATTCTATCTTGGATGATTGTGCGTAACCCACCAATGAATCTTATCACTTGATGAGATTCAGTCTCTACTAGATTATTACATGCTGATAGGCGATAGAACTCCTCAACATATGCCTTCACACTGCGATTACCCAGTCGACAATTTTGATATTGCTGAAAGAGTACCTGATCATAATCTATGGGAAGGAATTGCTTTTCGAGAAAAGCCTTCATCCGTGGCCATGCTCGAATTGGAGCTTTATTTTGGCGTGTCCTTTCCAACTGAATGCGTTCCCACCATGCTGATGCACCCCTCTTGATTCTGTAAACAACAATCTTCATTTTCTTCGAATCTGGAATCTCCATGTAGTCGAAGAACCGTTCCACTTCAGCAAGCCAATCGAGAAAATATTCAATCTGAAGTTGGCCATTGAAAGATGGGAAATCAATCTTCAAACGAAAATCATAATGCCTATTATACTCAGAAACTAGTCGATGAAGAATGTCTTCAATTTCTTCATCACTGGAGTTTTCAAGGATTTGTAAACCCTTTGGATTCACTTGCGAAGCCTTTCCTCGACCAATTGGATCGCGAGTCACTTCATTGATCCGTCGACGTGGTTGATTCAGACCTTCAAGTTGATCCATCCTCAAGATCAACCTTACAAGTGAGTTTTGGATTGCCTTCATGGTCGAATCAAAATACTCACGACTGATGTGATTACCCACAGGAGCACCGTCCCTATGGTTGCTGCTGGTTGCGTCGTCGTTAGACATTAAGTAAGGAAAGTCTCACTCTAATACCACTTGACGTAGCAATAAGCGTGATAGACGAGGAAAACACCGTTGCCTCTGTTAAGAACTCCTTGAATCCACAAGGAAGAGAGAAAATTCACTAAGTAGAACTTTATTGAGAATAAAAGTTATTCCCCCGTCCATAGGACTGAAGGCCTATTTATACAAATACCAGAAATCCAATTTGAGTAAGTTTCTATCTTCCCAAGTTCTAAACTGAATATAACTCAGTTTGAACCCATTAATTGGGTTGGTAGAAGTTCTAAATAAGTTAACTTACGAAAATAAAATCCTAAATAAAGATTCATCCTTCCCAAGTCCGAAACTGAATAGGATTCAGCCCAAAATTAGTTTTGGGTTGGTGGAATCCGATAATAAGACTTAAGACATTATAATGAAGAGAATTTAAATAAAGAAAGGTACTAAGTAAGGTAAATCCTAAGTTTAAATAAAAGAGTGAATCAAATCATTTGTCATGACCCCTTAACTTCTGAATTAACTTCTTTTGATATTCCTGAACTTCTTTTGAGTGTCCTACATCAATCTCTAACTAGATTATTTCCATTAAACATACTTATTTAGGACACTTGTAGCATATTAGCAATACTTCTGTCATTTCAAGTAATTACTACTCTTGTCAGTACCTGATAAAAGTCTAGCTCTGGGATAAATATGGATATAATGTGGTTTTGGTGTGGCCTCAGGATGTACATCCCAGTATTATTGGTATGTACAACTTCATAGATTTGCATGGATATTCATGAAAAATAACTTACAGGATCAATAAATTATAATAGAATACTACACAATACAAGAGTGATTTCGGAGTGGGCATCTTATTGATTGGAAACTTGCACCACCAAATCTATTAAGGGAAAATGAAGGGAAACAGCAGCACATACAGGTTTGAAAAGTATCGAACATATGTCATTTACAAACAAGTTCCCTTTGCTTTATACTAGTGTAATCATATCATGTTTCCAGCCTTTAAAGTCTTTCTTGCTTCTAAACATAGAAATTAACCATAAAATACTTCTATCAACTTGCCAAATTTAGAACTCCAATGTATGCTGACACTTAGTTAGACCTAGTACAACTTCTTTAGCCTTCTCCTTATTTCAATTCCAAATAATCAACATTTGCCTATTCCACTTCTTGTTCACCTTGAGCCTTCAAAATAGTAATTATCAGACAACTCTCAAAGCCTTGAAAAAAAAAATGGAACTTCCTTGTCCAAAAGAATAATGAAAAATTAACTTTTCCTCAAAGTCACCTACAGTTATCTTGATTTGAATCCATAATGCTTGTCTATCTTTGTGAACTTGCTCTTTGTGGTTGTCACTCGTAATCATGCTGTAACATATTATGATTAAAAAATCATTTACTATCAATCAGAACGGATAACATCATAATAGATTGGTTCTTTTTCGATGACCACCTAGATCAATAGGTCTGGCAACCAATTGTGATGGATTAATCATTAATTAATTAATTGATTGCTTAAGATTTGAAATGACTGCAAATGCAGTTTATGGCCAATCATCAAAGCTTGGAGGAAAGGTAGTTAATTAACTCAAATATATGAAGCCCAATTAATTAATTCCACCTAATTATTTAAACTGAATATAAACTGTGTTTGCTGAATTCAACTATCCTACATACTTATATGTATTCATATACAATCCCACATACTTACCTGTATGTTGAAAGCAATGAAAATTATGATTTAAAAATACCCATTTGGGATTTCATGTCTCCAAATATGATTGCACAATAGAGTACTTTCCAAATACTTAAGAGAATATAATCATTATAGCCCATTAGAAGAAAACTCAAAACTAAATCAAAATCTAGTAAGAAAAAGGAGAAGCCAATATGATATAAATGAGTCATGAGTAAAGCTCAAATCCGAGTAAAACTCAAATAGTTTACTACTCTATATAAAGGGATATAAAACTACGATTTTGTATTGTATTCTCGTTTCTGTCTTCGCTCAAAAAACTGAAAACTCTTTTGTTCAAATTCCATCTTTGAGAAATGTATATCCTCCACTATAAAATCTAAAAAATTGAACATGATATCAAAGCTTTGGGAGATCCTATTCATTAGAATCTAAGAAAAAGGTTCAAGCCACCAAAAGGATGTCGAAACAAATAGAAGAAAGAAAGAGTTATGTACACTTGAAAAAATTACAATCTCTAAATGACATCAATTAGACTGCCAGAATTCAAAAATTATTTCCAAAGGAACAAGGTGTTCAAATTTTCTTGAGAGCAAGAGGAAAATGATTGTACATATCGAAGGCATACCACTAAAGAAGCCAACTGAGAATTGGCTTGAAAAGGATGGTCAAGTTATGATTTTATTATGAAACAGTATGAAGCCTGTGGTATGTACAAACATGATGGATTATGGTATAGCCAAAAGAGTATAGGAGAAAACTAGAAAACTTTACTCTGATAAAGATTATGTATCCATAATAACTGAAATAATAGGAAGGATGGTCGAAAACAAGTTGATAAATCTTTAAAAGAATACTTTACTAAGATGAAAAATCATTGGAATGAACTAAATGTATATCAACCATCAACAACTAGTATTGAAAAACAAAATCAATATAAAGAAGAGTTCAGGATAATTTTATTTCTGCCAACCCTGGACAAAAAGTATGAACTAGTGAAGAATCATTTTCTATCAGAAGACAAAATACCCACAACAAGTAGCATGTATACTAAACTGTAGAGAGCAAATATACAATCTATAAATCAAACTACTACAATTGAGATAGTTGCTGCAATAACACATAATAACTAAAATTTTGGAAGAGGACTCTATCAAGAAGAGGAAAAGAAAGAGTAGAGAATAATCCCAAATGTAACCACTATACGAGAACAAATCATACAGTGCACAATTATTGAATTTTACATGAAAGACCATCTGTAGCACATGTCTCACAAGTCACACAATTATATCAAAAGTATCAAAAGAAGAGGGAGAATTCAGAAAAACTCCTACATTAAAAAAGTCCATCTGAAACTCAACAAAAAGGAGTATGATCAAATAATGAATTCTAAAAAAACATTAATTGTCTTAGCTAGCATAACATACAAATCAGGATCACTTTAGATAATAGATTTAGAAGCAACTGACTATATGACTGATAATACTAAGCTCTTTACTTCTCCCTTAAATATAAGGGAAGCCAAGAATGTTACTTTGACTAATGGAAAATAAGCTTCAATAAAAAGCAAAGATCAAATTCAAGCTAAAACATTGAGTTTCACTCAAACCCTTTTCGTGGATTAGTTTGTATGTGATTTATTATCAACAAGCCAATTAATAAAAACCCTAAATTATTGTGTAACTTTTTATTTCATTTACTGTGTGTTTTCGGATTTTCATACGAGGGAAAAAATTGGTGGAGGAACTGAAAATAGAGACATGTACTTATTTAATCATAGAGGCCTCGAAGCCAAACCTCTTCTAAGCAAGAAGAAAAACTTAATATTATAACATTATACATTAGAACATCTATCATTTTTTAAGTTACAAAATATGTTTTTCAATTTCAAGTATTTGGAAAAATCTTTATGTGAAACATGTGAAATAGCTAAACACCACAAGAATATTTTTTCCGAATTAATAAAAGAAGTTCAAATTCTTTTTATATAATTCATAGTGACGTATGAATAGCTAGACATCCATCTTTAGATTATTTTAAATACTTTATTAGTTTTATTGATGATTGTTTTATAATGATTTGGGTTAATCTAATCAGAAACAAATCAAATGTTAGCCAAACTTTCAAACAATTTTAAAGAAAAATTCACAATCAATTCAATGCTAAAATAAAATATTTTAGAATTGATAATGAATGAGAATATATCTCCAAAAACTTTCAAGATAATCTTAAAGATAATAAAATTTTATGTTAAACTTCATACCTAACCACACCACAATAAAATGGCGTGGCTGAAAATAAAAATAAATATTTACTAGATATTGCAAGAGTCATAATGTTTCAACAAAATATATCATATAAATTTTGGAAAAACGTTATTCAAATAGCATGCTATTTGATAAATAGAATGTCTTCAATACTCCTTCAAGATAAAAGTTCTTTCTAAGTATTTGTTCCAACAGATAAATGCTTTCATATTCAACCCAAAGCTCTTGTTGTAAGTGTTTTGTACAAGATCATAGTATCAACAAAGATAAATTACACTCAAAAGCCGTAAAATATATATTTTTAAGCAATTCTAGAATTCATAAATAAAATAAATGTTATGATACTATAAAACAAAGGAGGTATATATCCATAGATGCAATTTTTTTTAAACATATGTTTTATTTTAAAACAGATTCCAAAACCAATGTCTCTTTCAGTTATAATGATACTCATAAACTTAAATCAATTATACTAATGTTTATAAATGACCAACCTATTTAAACCCATGAAGAAGAATGAAAAAAGAGATTTGACATTATCTACTTTAGGGGGGCAAAAAGAAGGCATCAGTCACCAATTATTACTCGAGAAGATTTAGAATCAGCAACAAGACAAACATAGTAAACTAAAAACTCATGTATATATGATGCTCAAATAAATCTTAATTCACCTATAGCATTGAGAAAAAAAAGAACACGTGAAAAATATCTCATAAGTCACTTTGTCTGATACGATATATTGTTTTCAGAATTCAAGTAATTTGTTCTAGCAATCTCTAACGTATCACCACCAAAAACAATGACAAAACCATTAAAAGACTCAAAATGGAGACAAGCAATAGAGATAGAAATGAAAGCAATAAATCAAAATGAAACCTGAAAACTAGTCTCATTATCAAAAGAAAAGAAATATAACATTGACAGGTACAAAACTAGACTAGTTGCAAAAAATTTTACTTAACATATAATACAAATTATTTTGATATTTTTTCGCATATGACAAAATTATATTCGGTTAGAATTATTCTGTCTCTAACTATAACTATAAATTGGAGTATAACTCAAACGGATGTAAAAAAGGAAGCCTATATAACTCAGCCACTAGGATTTATATACACGTGGATAACAACTAATGTAGGAGTTGAAGAAATTATTGTATAGCCCAAAATAGTAACCAAAAAGTTGATTTGACAAATTTAGTACAGCCGTAACAAGCCATTAATTCTAGAGAATAAAAGCAGACTACTCAGTCTTCATAAAAAAAAAAGGGTAAAAATTATACTTATAGTTTATGTAAATCATATTATTGTGATAGATGATGCTGAAAGGATTAAAAAAGTCAAGGAGTTTTTGAGAATACAATTTGAAATAAGATACTTGAAAAGACTTCATTAATTCTTGGAATAAAATAACTCATTCATCTCAGGGATTTGCACTACACAAACAAAGTATACACTTAATTTGTTGAACGAAGCAGACTTATTAAGTGGGAAAAATAAAAAAAACACTAATGAATCCGAATATAAAATTATATTCTGACGGAAGAGCAAAAATTAGAAATCCAAAATAATATAGAAGAATAGTGAATAAATTGATATATCTAATAATTATGAGGCTTGATATTGCTTTATTTTGAGTACAATGAGTCAGTTTATGCAAAACCCAAATAAAATGCATCTAAATGCAGTGTATAAAATTTTAAAATACCTAAAAGATAATCCATGTTTGGGACTATGTTACAAGAATCATGAAAATATGGATATATAATATTATACAAATGCAGATTGGGCTAAATCAGCATGTAACAAGAAGTCAACTTTAAAATTATTGCACATTTATTCGGAGGAACCTAGAAACATAAAAAAACAATAAACAAGAAGTAGTTGTAAGATCAAGTACAAAAGCAAAATATAAACTTTTAGTTTTGGAAGTACCTGAAGCCCTTTAGTTACAATTCTTTCTCAAAGAACTTGGATATCCAATAGAAAATCTAACAAGTATTCATTGTAATAATCATTCAACTCTACATATAATCAATAATTCTGCATTTCATAAAAAAATATATATTGAATTGAATCTATATTTTATCCAGGAAAAAGTACTTGAGGAGCAAATTACGTTGAAATATACACTAACTAAAAAACAGCTAGCAAATGTGTTCATCAAAGCCTTAAAAAATAAAAGCATAACCAAGAATACCTTAAGCTTGGCATGATCAACATTTATGCACACATTTTGGGGGTATTGAAAGTAATGAAAATTAGGGCTCAAAAATATCCACGTAGGATTTCATATCTCCAAGTATAATTGCATAATAGAAAATCTTTCAAATACTTGAGAGAATATAATTATCATAGCCCATTAGAACAAAACCTAAAGCCAAATCAGAATCCAGTAGAAAAAAGAAAAAGCCAATGTGATATAGATAAATTATGAGTAAACCCAAATCCGAATAGAAATTAAATAGTTTACTTCTTATAAAGAGATGTAAAACTAGGGTATTGTATCGTATTCTCTTCTCTATCTTCTCTCAAATAACTGAAAACTCTTTCTGTTCAGTTTTTATCCTTAATAAATATATATCCTCCACTATAAAATCTAGAAAATTCAACAATGTAATCATATACGCAATTTTTTTAAAAAAAAAGCTATTCAGATGCACAATCTTACAATAGGTTTTATGAGTTTTACCCAAATCAAAAGCGCTAAGGAGCATCCTGCAGCCAAGTAGCCTTCTGTTACACCCGTTGTGAGTGGTAGGTGCCACCACAACGAGATCATGTAACGGATCTCATGATCTCAAAGGTAATGGAGTGCCTCTAACGTATATGTGCATGGGCAGCATACATACGAGCGAACAACCAGCTGTGGTGGTCGGTGCCACTACGAGGAACATCATGTGTGGGAACGCATGATTAGGCGAGGCAACGGACTGCCTCCAACATATGTGTGCACGGGCAGCACACATAGTAACAAATGACGGAGTCACGACATGTTTGGATAGAGACCCAAACAGCCCAAACCGTCCTGCAGACCGAACAGCAGGACAAGCTGGCTAAAGTGAGCTGCAGAAGCATGTGAACAACCTGAACACTTGGCATCGCAGGTTGAAGACAAGTGGCAGCAGTTGAACTGCAGGAAGCAGTTGATGAACTGCAGGGCAGCAATTGAACTACAGGAAGCAGTTGATGAACTGCAGGGCAGCAGTTGAACTGCAGGAAGCAGTTGTTGAACTGTAAGGCAGCAGTTGAACTGCAGGGAGCAGTTGCTCACAGCCAAACTATAAATAAACTAGGGAGTCTATTGAGTGAAATACACACAGGTAGAGAGACTTGTAGTTTCACTCCGTATTAAGAGTTGTATTCCTTTTATGTGAGCAATAAAAGGTTGGCAAGATTGCTGTACTTCTCTTCTCCTCTATACTCTTGTGGGCTTATGCGAGTTTGGCGGGCTGAGGTGGGCAAACCTTGGCGCCATCACGGGCAAAATTTCAGGGTAGAAATTCGGCCGTGTGACACCTTCCATCATGATTTTCTAGTTATGAGAATCATAATTAAAATATTATACCCGAGAAAATGAATAATTTGTCTAGGTTATAGTAGATACATAGCTAATATACAAGTTTAGGATTGAGTGGATGAGTTCAGCCCAACCCACAAGCCTAACAAAACAACAACAGTCAATAATTTTATTCTATCACACTTTTTAAGTCCTGAATCTTCATTGAGAAAATATATTGGGGAAGTAATATGGTTCTGTTATTTTTGAGGGATAGATATTTATTTATTTTTTAAAAATAACTTGCTATAAGATCTAAAAATTTTCACTACCTAGATCACCAGGTGGTCCACCTATGGATCCTAGGTGCTTACTGGGTGCTTAAGAGTCCCAAAGGCCCAGGAACCACCTAAATGCCATAAATACAATATCACAGTCAGAACATAAAAGAGTTACCCATGGTCAGTCAGACTTGACCAAAATATTTCAAATTATTATTAGCACAACTATATGCTCAGTCCCACCTTAGTTTAATTATGTTTGTCTCCGTGGCAAATTTTGGAGATCATAAATTCACCATTTTCAATCCATTTCATTCTCTTTATGTACAGGCATAGTATGACAGCACGGTCTAATTCATCACTACGACACAAAACCCTTTACACACAGTTATGAATGTTCCTGAATGGAGATAGAGTAAAATATTGCTTTGAAACATCTTGGAGGAGCTTAAATGTCTCAGGTCTTGGCAGACATTGGAGACATTATAGAATCTAACGAGGTTCATCAATATGCATTACTTAATGGTTGGCACTCAATTGCAATTTTTGTTGTAAATTTCCTCTCATATTTGTACTTGGAAGAATGAACAAATCACAGTCACTGGTATTTGATGGTTAGCTCACTATGTTATCTGAAGAAAGAACAGAAGTGGATATTACTTCATCCAAACTTTTGCAATTAATTTATGCTTGAAGAATGAGCAAAAATATGTTACAGCCTCTGACCATATGATCTATTCAGCATTCTGTTTCAAAAATCTATTACAGAAGGGTCATTAAATAGAACATAACTAAATTACCATGCTCCTGGTATTTTTGATCAATTAACCTACTTATATCACAAGTCATATCGATATGAAGTTTGAAATAAAGGCTTCATGTTTTCAACATGATGGATGAATGCATTTCAAGGCAGTTCTTTTCATTCTTAAATTATTGTCATATAATCATGCCAAGTAGTTTATTCCACCAGGTCCGCTAACACCATGTATAATCCAGAAGCATAACAGTTCATTCCACTTACATAGCTAAAAACCAAAGACTTGTACTCCAGAGTTACTCCTTTCCCATTTTATTTTGTATTTTCAGCATTTTTAAATATCTAAATGTAGAAAACAAACCGAGCAAAGCTTTTGGTTGTTACAAACCCTTGAACCTTGCTGAAAACATCTATGGTAAATCCACCATAAACCTTCAATTTAGAATCATTCTTGGATAAAAAGCTTTAATAACCATTTATAAAACATAAGTGGGACACGTAAAATTTCATGTAATCAGCCTAACTTTCAATAGATTCAGAAGATCAGGTCCTGGCTAACTATGTTAACTTTAATCTCGTAGGACTTATCCCATGCTCTGCTATTTTGATAATTCCATCACCTAACAGAACGCTTTAACATTTATATAGTAAGAAAAGATTGTATACAGAGTGCTCCACCATCATTGTAGTTTCTCATATGTAATTTTCTTTTTCTCTCTCTGACTCTATTACCTTTCCATATCACCTTCCAACATCAATTAACTGCCATTTTTTATTACTGTCGTGGCAAAATTTCTTTTATCTGCTTGCCACAAGACAGCAGGTGAACAAATGATGACCAAATCTTTAGCACACTTTCTCTAGGTCATATCTGAATGACATTATGTCAATATAAAAAAATCTCCAGAAAAGGATGACAAACGATAAACTCAATGATATACTGCAACTGCAAAATCTGTTCCACCTTAAGAGCTCAGTGCAACTTAAGGTGGTCCTTTGAAGTAGATGAACTAAGGAATAGGTGAAAAAAGTTCCTTCAACAATAATCAGATTTTCCAGAATGATTATCAAAGTGAACTTGATGTCATCCATTCAAACTTAAAATCTATAGGACAACCTATGAAAAAAGAACACAAAATTGGTTCATAATGAATCAGTTTCAAAGTTGTAACAGTACCTTGAATTTGCTTTTGTCTGTTGAGTGCACTTGACAGACAAGTCCCATTTCTGCCTCCTTTTCTGTTATTTCTACTGAATAGAAGTGAGCAGATTGTTTTTCTACCTGCACAGTAATGAGACATTTTAAAAGGTTGGCCATATTTAGATGACTGATAGAAGCAAACAGAAAGAACACATTTCACCTTTCTAGAAAGAGTTTGCCCCAGTTGAAGTGGGCGAATGCTTACTGAACCATTTAATGCCTCCTCGAGAATAGTTGCTGATACAGTAGTCTTTATAGGCACCCCAAGCTTACTGAAGGACACATTTGGTAATTCAAGTTCCAAATGTAATGCCTACTCATTCTAAGATGCAGAAATGAAAATAAAGGCAATGCATCAAAACCAAATTTACCTAAAAAGTGCAGCAAACATTGTGTTCACAGTACCCAAACTAGAAAGGTCTATCTCTAATTCTTGGCTCTCCAGTTCAATAGCCTGTGCATGAAAATAAGCGAAGTGTTATCGTAAGAAAAGAACAGCAAAATTAACAAAGCTCAGTAATTATCAGTGACTTTTGACCGACTATAAAAGAAAATAAATACTGTGCACTAGTGGACAGACAAAACAGATGTATCAACTAGTCATTAGGATTGAAAAGAAGCAAGACATCAAGTGGATTTCACTACTACCTCAAAGCCAGATGTATCATACTGACGTCTTCTTTCTGGATCTGACAAAATATTGTATGAGCATGTGACTTCCTTGAAAATGTCAGCTGCTTTGGGATCATTTGCATTTTTGTCAGGATGGTACCTAGCAAATGAGAGAAATGGCAGTGAAGAAAATTCTCATACCAGAAAATTAATAAAAAGAAGGCACAATACCTCGAACTAGACATTTCATTTGTACTTTTAAAGAAGCAAGAACAAATATTGCATGGTCAGATACAAGAGTAAAATGGCTCAAAAATATAAATACAAATTCATATAAGTTGATAGCCCCAAAGGAATTTGATCAAAACAATACCAATGACCCGAATTAAACAAAATTATAGATTAATAAATGTAGGAGCTCATATAGAGTAGGATCCTTGCTCTTATGGGGAATCCTTTTCTAAAATTAAATAGGCAAATATAAGAGCTTTCCTGCACAAGTTCTACGAAATAATGAAGCTGATAATCATTCCTACGTTTACATTTAACTACACCATTGGATTGAGATAAGTAGGGTAGCCACCACTTCATCGATAATTCCATGCTCCTCATAGGAAATATTTAACTCATTTTAAGTGTACTTACCACCTCTACTAGACCTTAGGATATTGATCTTTTCAGTTTGGTTTTTAGCCATTGATTTGCAAATCTGGAACTCATCGAAGACTTCATCCTTAGTCTTAAGGAGGAAGGTGCCACACTTGGAGTAGTTGTCAAAAGAAAGTTACAAAATAGCAACACCTACACAAGCAAGACCTTTGTTTAAGTCATAGAAATTTTTATAGATGAGTTCAAGAAATATGTATCACAAAAAACAATAGGCTGGAAGGATTTCACACTTGAGAATTTTGGAATCAACAAAAGAGATGTCAGCTTTTGAATTGACTTAAGATTAACATGGGCTAATTGATCACGCCACAAGTCACAAGCTTTAGTAATTGGAAGAAAATTTTGATTGAATTGAATAACTAAAACTTTTAATTGTAGGAAGGGCAACACCGGGTTTAAACAAACCATTCAAAGCAAAACACTTACCTGTAAATAAAACACCTCTGGAAGTAAAAACTTTATCTCGGACTTTAGCACAATCTTATGCCCTACTGAACAGGTAGGGATCTCTGGTTCAGTTCTTTTGAACATCCAGTATATGTTGTACATTATGTGATTGAAGGGATTATCCTAAAGTGAAGTTCAAATTAATGCTTTCAACTACTTTCAAACACGGTTGCTAGATTTCCCATAGCCATAGTTTCTTCACAAGCAACTTGGCATGAATAAAACCGTGATCAATCAGTGCACACATGAACATAGGCAACCAAGTCCAACCACCATGCAAAGTTCTTATAGGTTATGTCAACCGAAGGAATGAAAGAAATCCAATTAGATAAAATAGCAGAAAAGGACATTTGAAATCTTAGATGGGTTCTCACTGATATAGAAACAGGGTCTTTGTCACATGTTATAATAGAGTCAAAGAACAAGACAAAATCAAGTTTATGATAAAAGAGAAACCTAGGATGCAAATACAAGTCACCATAAAGAGATAGCTGCAAATAAGTTATTGAGCTTAACGTTCAAATTTTCCTCAGAATCTGACCAAAAGAGATATGGAATGAGGAAAACAAGTCACTAGAAAGAGATAGCTCCACTTATTGCTTAACATTCAAGTCTTCCTCAGAATCTAAAAAGAAGAGTTTTGAAATGAGGAGAAGACACATAAAGAATCAAAGCTCCACTTATTGAACTCCTAATGAACAACTCCACGATGGTAGGTTCAAAGAATTGCCAGAAGTAAGAACGAATATGAAGATAATCAAGCCAAATTGTAGAATATGTTTTACTTTTTGATTACCATTTTATGTACATGGATTTTTATGTGAATTGTCAATTCGAATGCGAAGAAGAAGAAGAAGCTCAAGTTCTCATCACATAAGGAGAACAGGGTGCATGGCATTTTTGAATTCAACAATATTCATGAATTTGTGCGTTATCTTCGGAGATCTCTTGATTGCAGTATAAACCAAAATCTCACAAAACAAGTTGTGGCTCAGCTACAATTCAGTATAGCTGCTGCATCGAAAAACCGTGAAGGCTACACAGAACTCAATTTAGCAATACTGACCAACTGAAAAGGCATCCAAAAACCAATAACTCCAAGTCAGCAAGTGGCACCAATTACAAGCTAAAAGTGTAAGTGTTAGATAATAGTCACAGATCTCTCAAAATAAACATACTCAATCTGCACATTCTTCGCTAAATTCGATCCAAGTTTTACCAAAATCAGCCCTTTTTGATTTTAAAGACCAAACAATACACATTCTCTAACCTCCAATTAAGCAATGCAACAGAAACAGCATCAGAAAGAAAGGAGAAAAGACGGCGTACTTGAGGGCCAATCTCCGGTAGGCGCTCTTGATCTCCTGATCCGAGGCGTTCCTCGGCACATTCAAGACCTCATACGGGTCCCTCCTCTGCTGCTTCGCCAGCTCCGCCTTCTTGTCCGACCTCGACCACGAGAACCCCGGCGCCGGCATCTCCTCCGACAAGAACCGACCGCCAGCGACCCGAACCCTAGAAATCGAACAACTGATAGTCCTTCATTCTTCCGGAATCCAGGAAAAGCGGATCGGGATTCGGATTTGGGGTTAGGGTTTCGTGGATCGAGGATTGGATCCGAGGAACAGGGATTCGGTGGCGATTTATGTATGTTTTCTCGGTGTCCGCGACAAGCTGGAGGAGAGAGAGGAGCCGAGGAGGGCACCGACGGAAAGAGAATTTGAACCTTGAATGCTACGTGGCGAGTTTCTACTGGGCATCGTGCTTTTCTACTGTTTCAGAAGTGGTAGCGGATGTGGGTGCCCGGGCCGCGGGGCGGCGGGCGGGGGACGGGGATTGAGGGGGCGCAACGGGCCAGTCGTTTGTTGGGCGGGTGGGGATTGTAGAAGCTGAAAACGATTGGGCGTGATCTCACACCCGCCCGTGATGCATTGTGAAGCACAGAGTCGAGGTGGAATTGGCCATCCGACACTCGGAATACTGTCCTGCGGATTCCGTCCAGGTCAAAATCCGACTAGAAGAAAATCCCGACATTTCAAATTTTTGAACGTTGAATGAGTCCAGTAGTTGATTAAATGATTTTTTTAAGGAAAATTTCTATATGTTTTTTGAAAATTTTTTAATTGAGTAATTATCATCTTTAATTTTTAAATTTTTTAAAAAAATTTTAATGTGACAAATATTTTATTTTAATCCTATCATTACTAAACGATAGTGTAACATCATTGAAGTATAAAGTAGCATGTATTATAATATTTACTAATAATATTTTAGATACTTTATTAGTGCTGCATTTATTATAATTAAAATCAAACTAATATAATATAAACAAGATAAAATAATTAAAATCAAATTAATATAAAAAATAAGATAAAACGATCAAAATCAAACCGATATAAATATAAATAAAATAAAATAATTAAAACCAAACTAATATAACTAGAAAATGATCATTATGATTAAAACTAATCATATATGATTGAAAAAATATTTTTTATGAAGTATATATTACTATTACAATACTGCCACAGTATTCATATTTTATGATCTTATTACTATAAAATTCAATATATTATTATATTACTATACAATAAATACTATCAACAGAGAAATATGCCTTCGGGTAGCATTTGATAAGTTTCTTATTTTTATGATTTTAAAGACAAATATCAAGGCAAACCCAAAAAAGATTTAGGCCATCTTAGAAATAAAACTGTCAACCTTAGTAAGACAGTTCCAATGAGATGAGCAGTATGATTGAGCCTTCTCGGAGCTAAAGAAGTACTTGGCTTTTCCTCCTCTTGTCATCAAGCATATTCTTGATAAGGCTCTCTATATGTATGCTATTGTGACCTTGCAAACTATAAATTTTGTACTTATTAGCAATTGCAATATTTATAATTTTTTATTTATTATATAAACTATGTTCTTAGGGTAGCGGAAGTTAGATACCTCCCAATCACAAACCTTGCCTATGTAGTGGTCACCTTCTCTAAAAAGTTGACTATAATTTTACACATCTTATAATAGTTGTAATAAACCGACTATTGCGACAAGCCCTCCATAGGCAAGAGACATTCATAAGGTTGCTCAAATAGATAGTTGAACATATTCAATTCAACATCTAATGCTATGGCATCAGGCTTTGGCAAACTTTATGGTTGAGATCTCTAAACTGTTGTCTCACGAATTAGCTCTAAAGAGCTGGTGGATTTTGAAGATGGATGGCTCAACTAGTGAGTGTGAAAATAGGCTTGGAGTAGTCCTCGAGTTCTCCAATAGTGAAGTGGCAGATCACTCTATCAGACTCAACTTCCCTATCTCGAATAATATAGAAGAATGTGAAGCTCTGCTCTTGGGGCACAAAGTGGCCGACCTACTTGAGGCTAGATGCTTAAAAATCCACAGTGATTCTCAACTGGTCATAAACCAAATGTTGGGACACTTTGAGGCAAAGGGTCTAATCCTAATATTATAGATGCAAATGAGAAAAAAACCTAGTAGGGCAATTTGAAGTAGAATTCACCCATATCTTGTGAGAGCAAAACATTGAAGCAATATTTGCAACTATGTTAGAACCCTGAGCTCATTGGTTAGGGATGTTGAGCTCATTGGTTAGGGATGTTAGGACTATAAATTGACCCTCCATACATGAGCAAATAGCCAAAATATACTCGATGGAAGTAGAACCAACTTGGATGAGCCCAATAATTGCCTCCTTGAAATAATTAGTGCTTCTAGAAGGCAAGAAAACTACTCAACATATACAAAAATAATTGTTGAACTTAGTTTGCTAGAGGGAGATAAGCTCTACAAAAGGTCCTTAATCCAAACATTGCTAAGGTGTATGGGCTCAACCGATGTTGTTAGTGTCTTGAAAGATGTACATGAGGGGATTTGCAGCCATCACCAAGTGAGCCAAACCCTAACACATATACTATTATTAGGGATATTATTAGACCACCATGTACCAAGATGCCCAAGCACTTAGTCTGATAGTGCGAACAATACTAGTTACATTCCACTTTGATTTATCTTCCACCCACATAACATAGAAGCTTGTCTCATGTCCCTTTAATTAGTAGGGAATGAATATCTTAGGGCCCTTTCCCTTGACTTCAGGATAGAAGAGGTTTCTAAAGTAGCAATTGACTACTTCACCAAGTAGATCAAAATAGAGCCCTTAGCTTCAATCATTGAACAAAAGATCTAAGATTTCTTCTAGAGATTGGTCATCTATCATTACCACCTTCCTCACTCGCTTGTGATAGACAATAATAGATAATTCAATATCATTAGGTTCAAGACTTTATACACCAACCTATCTATCCAATGGAAATTCACATTTGTAGCTCATCCTCAAGCTAATGGGTTGGTCGAGGTGACAAATAACATCATCCTCCAAGGCTTGAAGAAGCAACTAGAAGGCCTCAGAGGATCTTGGATCAATCACATTCCAAATATACTATGGGCATATAAAATAATACCCTAGGCACCTATTGGTGATAGCCCCTTTCACCTGGCATTTGGAGTGGAGACAATAATCCTAGTAGAAATCAACACCTCTTCCATGAAGGGTGGACAAGTATAGCTCCGGAACAAATGAAGAAGTATTAAGGACAGGGAAAGACTTGCTCCTTGTATTGAGAGATCGAGTCCAACTTAGAATGGTAACTTACCAACATAAAGTAGTATGATATCATCGCCAAAGGGTATAAGGGAAAAGGTTCCAGATTGATGACCTTATACTCAAAAAGACCAAGTTTATTGGTCAATCAATAGGCAAGCTGACTCCAAACTTGGAAGCATCATACCACATAGTTGAATCTTGTGGCATTGGTTCATATGGGCTAGCCCAACTAGATGAACTCTCCTCCCAAGGATTTGGAATGTGGATAAACTCAAAAAATTCTACCAATGACAAGCTCTTCCATAGGCATCTACTCAGCACCAACGCTAAGCTCTAGCTCTGCCTAGGCCAAAAGATTTGGTCTATCAAGACCACAAAGCTCTAATACGACTGAAATAAAAAAACCCTAGTCCGTCAATATCACAAAACCCTAACTCTACCTAGGCCAAAAATCCTGGTTCGTCCAAACCACAAAATCCAAATTTTATCTAGGTCAAAAGTTCTCATTTGTCCAAGCCACAAATCCTTAGCTCTACCTATGCCAAAAGTCATGTTCCATCCAAAGCATAAAGCCCTAACTTTGCTTAGGCCAATTCCCACTAGCTCGATAAGGTTTTTTATTACCACAAGTTTGGCCAGATTTTTTATTATTGTCAACTCAATGAGATTTTATATTACTGTCAGTTTAACAATATTTTCTATTACCATCAATTTAGCAAGGTTTTTTATTACTACTAGCTTGGTAAAATTTTCTGTTATTATTAACTCGATGAGATTTTCTATTACCACTTGATGATGTTTTCTATTATTGCTAGCTTGTTTCTATCATTGTCAACTCAATGAGGTTTTCTATTACCCCCAGCTTAGTGAGGTTTTTAATTATCATCAATTTGATGAAATTTCTGTTACCACCAGCTCAACAAGGTTTCTAATTACCATTAGTTTGGTGAAATCTTCTATTATTGCTAACTCGACAAGTTTTCTATTATTCCTAGCTTGGCAAGGTTTTTTATTACCACTAGCTTGATGAGATTTTCTATTACCACCAGTTTGGCAAGGTACTATTACCATCCTATTGATTAAGTTTTCGATAATATTATTCATTTAAATTAACTTATTATGTTGGATAGGACATAAGTGTAAATAATACTTAAAAAATAAATAAAAGTGGAGAAAATAATAAAAAAGAGAACCTTATTAAGGAAAGTGATTTGAAAAGAGTCTCTCTCTAGAGTAGTATTTCCCCACAATTGTTGCAAATTAGTTATAGAAGTTACCCCAGAGATATAATATTTGACAAGAAAAAGGCTATATGGCTACAATCAAAGATCTATTCCAAAAGCAAGAAATCCCCAAAATTAATCTTTGAGAGTAAGAATATTTGAAGAAACAAGAAAACACTTCAAATTAATGAATAATGAAGTTTTATATCTCTTTTTATAATATCTAAAATGCCTATTTAGAAATAGAAATAGTTTAAAATGAAGAAACACATTTCATTAGTAATGTTGTTTTTTCTCTCTCAAGAGGTTACATAACTGATTGAATAATTTGTAATCTAATAAGAATAAAATCCAATTCAAAATGAGCTTGGCACAAATAACGCAAACTAGATCATTATTATTCAAACTAAATAAACCATCTTTTCTCTTCTATACAAACATATATTGCTAACATATATACATAATAATATTATTTCTTGACTTTATTAAACCCATAATATTATGACACATTGGTTATTTTACTTTAAATAATAAAAACTAATATTATTATTAGATCATTATTTAAATATTATAATATTGTCTATTATTAATAATAATAATATAGCAATACTTTATGTTCTTGTTTAAAGCCTTTAACTACCAACTTTACCTTATACTTATGTATACTACTATTAGTTTTAAATTAAATCCATTTGCAACCCAAAGATTTGATATTTGGAGGAAGAATTCTTAACGTTCAAGTTTTATTCACAAATAAACTTTATCTTATCATCCATGTCTTGCTTCCATAGATAAGAATCTTTTAGAGACATAAACTCTTGAAAGCTCTTTGGATTCTCTTCTAGCACATAAGTGAACATATCATATCCAAGTTCTTTTTTATTCTTTCTCTTTTGCTCCTTAATTCAATATACTCATTTTTAAAAATAAATGCATAGTTATTTGAAACATCGTTATTAGCATCGTATGTAATAGATGGAGATTGCAACTCAATAGGTAATTCATGAAGTAAATATTTTGGCAAATATACTCTACCATCCTTAATATTTAAATGCTTAAAATATATTACATGCATAGATTCCAAATCTGAATTAGTATGTAAGTTTAGATATTTTACTATGCTTAGCATATTAAAGAAAAATATACTTGATTGTTTTACTTCCTAACATTGGTCTCTTTTTAGTAGCATCTAGAGCATAAGCCACAAAACCCCAAATTTTAAAATAATTAATATTAAATTTTTTACCATATAATAATTCATAAAAAGAATGATCATAAGATGTATGTATAATTATATCAAAAATATAATATGCTGTATATAAAACTTCTCCCCCAAAGCTATTTATTAATTTAGAATGTATAAGTATAGAACTAAACATTTCTAATAAAGTACAATTTTTTCTTGTTGTCACTCCATTTTGAGGAGGTGAATAGGAGAATAAATTCTCTAAAGCTACTATGATTCTCATAAAAAGAAATAAATTTAGAAGATAGAAATTCTTCTCCTCTATCAAATATCAATCTCTTAATCCTCCTTTATGTTTTATTTTGAGTTTTTTTTTTACATATAATCCCTTGAGAAATAGCTAAATTACGTGCAACTCCCTAACTTTTTTATAATTATGTATAATTTCTTTTTTTTTATTTTTAATGAGGTTTCGGGTCCTTTGGGCCTAACTAATCCAAAAAGGGCCAATTATGGTTGAGTTAAGAGGTAAAATTTTATTTTACCCCTTAACTCAATATATTCCTTCTCAATGTTAGAAGCGATATTCCACCCATGAAAAAAAAATTTCTTATTTGAAACTTCAAATTGAAAATTTTGTTTTACATGTTCCTATTGTTGATTTTTTTATAGATTTTATCTTATCCTTCTTTGATTTTACTCTATTTATAGAGAATTCCCCAATGGTTATAATAAGGATATTTTGGTCATTTGGTTATAGCAGTTTTGAAATATACTCGGGATATTTGTTTAAAAAAATATACTTTTTTGGCATAGGGACCTGAACCTCATTAAAAATTAAAGGAGGATTATATGTAATTATGAAAAAGTTAGGAGGCTATACATAATTTAGCTATTTTTTAGGTGGTTATACATAAAAAATTCCTTTATTTTCTATCTCCTCTTTGAAAAATATAAAATTTTCAAAAATCTCATTTTTTTAAAAAAATTTTAATCAAATAGACATAAGAAAATTTAGAAAAATTATTAATTAAAGTTACAAAATATAATTTTTCTTTGTAGAGTCACAATCAACCACCCATATAACTGAAGATCCCAAGAAGTAACCACAAAGTAATAAATTAATTCAATTTTATTTATGTACTATTAGGTTATGTGTGAGTTCATGACTTCCAACAAGTTGTTGCTCTTTAGATTTTAATGATAACCAAACTAGATTTTAACAAATTTATCTAATTATAATAAGCTTAAAGATTATCAATAATCATCCAAACTCAAGAAAGATCGAGTCTCCAGATAAAAATTATTAGATCATGAAGTCAATAACTTGAAGATAAAGAGGATGATAATTTGAGGATGAAGGTTGCAGATTAAGATGAAAGCTCAAAGATACTTAAAGTGGAAGATCACCTCTAAACTTATAGTTTTCATCTTTAATTTTTGTTGAGTCTAGAATTTGATTCTTATTTTATTTGAACTTTTTGGGTTAACATCTCATTTAACTTGGATATGCATTCACCATCTTATCTTACCTTATCCAAGTTAAGTTTGAATTAGTGTCAAGAGGCTAAATTTGCAAATAAATTTATTGTAGATTTTCTATCAACTTCAGTCACCCAAACTATATGGTTCAGACTCCTAAAATTATTAGATAGAAAATTTCATTTTTTGAAAGTTGTAGTCTTTGATTATCCAAATTCTATGTTTGATTGTCCAAACTCGGAAGTTCAGTCGCTCGAACTAGTAAGTTTGGTTACTTAAACACATGAGAACAAAACTTAATGGCTAGTTTTTTAGTTATTAGAATGATTTTGGTGGTGCATTCCAGCACTCAAACTTAGTAGAAAAGTCTGAGACTGTTCCCAATGGCTAGATTTTGCTTTTAACAATTTTATATTGGCTTGAGATTTCTTTGCTCAATAAGAAAATGAAATTTTAATATCTTTAAAGTAACATCTAAGTTTCCTAAGTTATCTTACCTCAATGAGAGTTCAAATAGGCTTTCATATCCTCATTTCCCTTATATTTCATTTTTTGACGGACTATTGTTGTGAGATTTTTTTTTATTTTTCATTATATTTCTTTGAAACTATTTTAGTTGTTAGAAGAAGGTTGAATGCTCTTTTAGGTGTTAGAAGAGTATGAGAAAGTTAGTCAGGTATAGAGTGATACTTGCCCAATTGGAGCAAGGAATTGTAAAGACTTGGTTTCGTCTCAAGAAACTGTGGGATTAATTTCGACAGCTCGGAGTAGCGGAGATCTTGAGAAGTGGCCTTGGTGCATAAATTAGAATGTTTTTAATTTGAGTGCCCTATTAGGTATTATAGGAATATTGACTTTTAATATGTGTAAGCTCTTATTGTTAATTATCCTAATAATTATTAAAAATCTCCTAAAGCAAGAAATCTAACTAAAAAAAAATAAAAACACAAAAAGAAAAGAAGAAAGCATTGTTTAATTGATTTGAGAAGAGGGTGCATGGCTTAAGGAAGGCCGTACCCTCACTTTACAATGAATTTTAACATAAAATTATAAAAAATATGAAAGAAATAAAGAATAGATAGAGTAGAGAAGAAGCTCTAATGTATGCTCCTATCTCACTCTCCTGTGATGGATCATGTGGTGTTTGACTCAAATGGGCCTTGACTTGATCTTCAGCGAATGTTGATAACATGCTGATGAGTGAGGTTGACTGTCTTGGCTTATGTCAAATAACCTTATTAGGATTTGAAATGTTTTTAATAGCTTTCTACTTGTTATCAATTAACTTCTTTTGATATTTGATTCAAAAGAATAATTAGCAGCCTTAGCTTTATCGTAATCATTCTAATTTAATAATCAAGAGTCTTTTAGGCATGTTGTCAATTAGATTTTGAGCATTGCCAATGACCTTTAAGCGTATATTGGCTTAGCTTAAAAAGTGCATCATCAATGACTTCTGGGGTTAACTAGTTCAAAAATTGTGTCATTAATGACTTCTAGGGTTAACTAGCTTGAGAGGTGCATCATCAACGACTTCTAAGATTGACTAGCTCAAAAAATATATCATCAATGGCTTTTAGGGTTGACTAGTTCGAAAGTGCGTTATCAATAGTTTCTGGGGTTGACTAGCTTGAAGGATGTATCATCAATTGTTTCTATGGTTAACTAGCTCAAAGAGCACATCATCAACTATTTTTAGGGTTCACTAGCTCAAAGAGTATGTCATCAACTACTTTTGGGGTTTATTAGCTTGAGAGGAACATCATCAATTACTTCTGGGGTTAACTAGCTCGAAGGATAGGTGATCAACTACTTCTGGGATTGGCCGACTTGAGGGGTGCATCATCAACTACTTCTAGGATTGACTAGCTCGAAGGGTGTGCTATCAACTACTTCTGGGATTGACTAGCTTGAGAGGTACATCATCAACTACTTTTTGGATTGACTAACTTGAAGGTGTGTTATCAACTATATCTAGGATTGACTAGCTTAGGGGTACATTATCAACCACTTTTGGGATTGCCTAGCTTGAGGGATGTATTATCAACTGCTTATAGGATTAACTAGCTCGAAGGGTGCGTCATTAACTACTTACAGGGTTGACCAGCTCGAATAGTACATCATCAACTATTTTTGAAATTAACTAGCCTGAAGGTTGCATTATCAACTACTTTTGGAGTTGACTAGCTTCTAAGTATGACCAACGACATTAAGCATGTTAGTGTCTAACTTCTTTAATTTGATAGCGTCACTAATAACTTATGGGATTGGGTATAGTTTTGAAGCATGATCAATAGTTTCAAGCATGTTCTCCATTAGCTTTTTTAATTTGGTAGCATCAATAATGGTTTATGAGGCTAGATATACCTTTGAAGTATAGATGATAGTTTTGAACATATTGGCAATTAACTTCTTTAATTTGGTAGTGTAACCAACGGCTTATAGCTTTGGAGTGTGGCTGACTTTTTGAGTGCATTAATAATTAACTTCTTTGATTTGGTAATATCACCAATGGCTTATGGGGTTGAATATAGCTTTGAAGTGTGACTGACAGTTTTAAGCATGTTGGTGATTAACTTTCTTGATTTGGTAGCATCATTCAATGACTTATAGGATTGGGTATGGGTTTGAAGTACTACCAAGGACTTTTGTAGCTCACCCATCGAGATTTAGTTTGACCCTAGTTTAGTTCCATTTGGATTAATTTTGATTCAAGTTAGGATGGTAATATCACCCATTATTCATAGCTTTGGAGTATTGCCAAAAGTTTAACACACCAAGTGGGACTTAGTTTAATCTTATTTAATTCCATTTGAACTAATCTGATTTGGATTCAGTTTAATATTCATAATTTGATTTTGATTCAAGTCTAAATTGATTTAATTTGATGTTTAAAACTTGATTTGGATCAAGTTTGATTTAATTCAACTTAATATTTAGAACTTAACTCCAATTTGAGTTTGATTTGATTTAGTTTAATATTTAAAATCCAATTTTAAGTTGAGTCTAGTTTTATTTGATTCAGGTCAAGATTGACCTTATGCTGGACCCTTATTGATTTGTTAATGAATCTTTAATGAATTTTGAATCCAAACCCTTGGTGGATTCTTATTAGACCTTTAATAGATCTTTGATCCGACCATTGATGAGTTCTTGGTGGGCTCTTCTTGGATCAAACCTTGAACGAGTTTGTATTGGTTCCTCAGTGGATGTTAGATCCAAACCTTGGTGAGTTCTTACTGGATCCTGTCTCAACCCATTGATAGACTTAGGCTTGACCCATGTTAGATCTTCATTAGGTTCAGGTTTAAATCTTAATGGACTTTGGTTTAAGTTTAAGTTGATTTGGCTTAGTTTGGTTTCATTTCTAGCTCAACTTAACTCTAGTTTGACTTTGGGTTTGATTCAACCTGATTAGTTTTTAGTTTGAACTTAATTTAACCCAATTAGGATTTGATTCAAACTTAGTTTGACCCAAAAAGGGTTTGATTAGAATTTGACTTGATCTCAAATTAACCCAATTTGAGCCTGATCATGGTTGAGTTGGGGCTAATTTTGGTTTGGATTAACTCAATTTGGATTTCAGGTTTGGTTTAATTTGGATTTTAATTCATCTATTTGATCAATTTAGGTATATCTGGTGGTCCATCTGAATTAATTTAATTTTATCTATTTGTTCTAGCCGAGTCCAATATGATTGAATCATCTTAATTAAATTAATATGTGTTAATTGATTTAGTTTGAGAGCCCTCAAACTGTCATAATTTTTTTAGGCAAGCCCATAGGCTAACCTTAGTTTGAATAGATATTAGATGAACCCTCATGCTAGCCTTAGTCTAAATAGATGTTTAGTAGGACCGCAACCTAACCTTAATCTAATTAAATGTTTGATCAGTTCACGAGCAGGCCCTAGTATGAATAAGTGATTAGTGAGCTAGCAAGCTTGGGGCCGACCTAGGTCAGTTGTGATGGTGGTCCATTAATGCGCTTGAGATCGTGAGTGGCCGTACTGTTGGTGGAGTTCCGCTGATTGATAAAGCCACGCATGGCCATAGTGGTGTTGGAGCTTATCAATATGCAAAGGGTTGCAAGTGGTCGTAGTATCGATGAAGTTTCATTAACATGCCAAAGACCGTGGGTGACCACAGTAGTGATGGCATGAAAATCGAGGTAAGATATCATTTTTTAGACAACTTTGACTTTTCTTTTTTTAAAAAATTCTTTTCCTTCTCCCTACAGCTGGCACCCTCATCTTCATTTTTTTAGACCTTTCTCCTTCTCCTCCCACCTGTCTTCTTCTACCTTCTCTTCGATTTCTCCCATTCTTCTTCCCAGTAAGAAGGTCCCTCCTTTGTCTCCTCTTCTTCTTCCAATGAGATCCTCTTCTTTCCTTTCCATCGAAGCTACTCTCTTCTCATTTATTTTTTTCTTTCTTTTTCTATTTTCCTTCTTCTCCTATGTCTTCTTTCTCCTTCTTCTCACTCAAGGCCTTATTGGGCCATGGTTCCCTAGAGCTTTTCTTGGCCATATTTGGCTAGAACTGACTATTTGTTGGCAGTGCCTACTCAGAGGAGGGATGGCAGCAAGGCAGTGGAGGAGAGGGTGGTAGCATGGGCTCGGGTAGCGACTGAGGAGAAGAGCTCTAATAGGGGAGCATATACAAAGGGTAGCTCGGGCTAAGGATATGGCTAAGAGGTGAGCTGTTTGCAGGCTGTAACACTGGTGTGAAGCAAGGTGGGGTTGAGGTGGTGGCGGCTCATCGACAAAAGCAATGGCTCAAGTAAGGCTAGGTGACAAATTTGGAGGTGGAGGGTGGAGCTTGGAGAAGAGGTTGAAGGCCTTCTTCAGGGCTTGCTCAATGTTATCGGTGATACGACGTGTGGTGCACTCATAGAAATCGACATGGGTAGCTTGGTGGAGGAGGGTAGAGAGGAGCTTAGTCTTGGACTTGCGATCGAGGCACTCTCAGTGGAAGGTGTGGGTCTCGTTAGCAAAGTTATTGACCTGGTCAATGAGCTAGAATGGCAAGGGACAAGGAGGTTTGGTGAAGGTGCTAGCATAGGAGAGCTGGCCGAGGCATGGGAGGCTTTGGCAAGGTGGCAGAGGTGGCTTGGGATGTTCTACCAGCAAAGGCTAGATAAAGTGAGGGATGGCTTAGCAGTCAGTCGATAGATAGGGCTTAGATCGGTAGGTGTAGGCTACCTATGGTAGAGCCTGTGAGGAGAAAGAGAAAATCAAAAGGAAGATACGAATTCTACCTTTTTTTCTTATCCATTTTAATTGGTTCTTGACCTCCTCTGACCTAATTTCTCCACCTCTATCTTCTTGTTCTTTTGTTGTGCAGGATCTTTATCAATTTATAGGTCTCGAAGAGAATCAAAATCAAATGTCTGATTGGTCCAACTTTGGAAAGTTGTTGAATTATGATTTGTAATGAGATTGTATCTTTAATTTTTGTGATTGGCATATAATCCATTGATTGAGATTTGTTTCCTTAATGATGAAGTTCGAGATTTGTATTATTTCTACATATTGAATTTTTGGGAGAATATTTGTAAATTGTTTTGGAAAATTTCAACCAAAAGATAATTTTGTAAATTCCATGGGTCTTTTTGTGAAAAGAATCTATTTATAAAATTTTAAATTTTCAGGGGCCTTTTTAAAAGAAAATTTTGGATAAAGGCTTATTTATAAAATGTATTTAGTTCAAAAACTTATTTACAATAATTTTATTTTTTAATTTTTGTTTAGATATTTGACAAATTTCGGATCCGATTTTTGGCCCATTCAACACACTTTGGTATGAGCTAGATTTTTTAGTAATTTAAATTCAAATTGAACTCAATTTTTGATCAAATTTGATTATGATTTAGATATAATTGAGATCCACATTTAGGGCATAATCTAGAACATTCAATCCCATATTTTGACTAAATTTTAATTAAATCTGATTTTTTTTGCCAAAATTGACTCAAACAAATGCATCTTCACATTCACTTTATGAGTTCTCTCAGTGAGGGGAGTGGATGTGGAAAAAAATTTTAGGTGTTTGCCCTTTGCGTCAACATCTTAAGAGTGAATTTGAACTGTCATGTAAAAATAGGCCTCATTTATAACATAAAAGTGGGTTTGGTTTATCAAGTGAAAGTGAACTTGATTTGTTATATGAAAGTGGACTTGAGTCACCATAATGAGTGGACTTGATTTGCCACGATGAGTGGATTTAATTTGTCACAATGAGTGGACTTGATTTGCCGCAATAAGTGGATATGATTTGCCACAAAAAGTAGGTTTGAGGTGCCACGAGGAGTAGACTTGAGTTGCCATAATGATTGGACTTTATTTGCTATAATGTTGGACTTAATTTACCATCAGAAGTAGACTTAATTCACCATAAGAATGGACTTGATTTACCATACAAATACGGTCTTGATTGCCATATAAAATGGACTTCGATTACCATAAGAGTGGACTTGGTTTGTCATATGGAGTGGACTTGATTTGCCAAGAAGAATTGGATTTGTTTTGCCACAGGAAGTAGATTTGGTTTACTGCAATGAGTGGACTTGAGTTACCACAAGGAGTGGACTTGAATCACCACAAGGAGTGGATTGATTTTCAACAAAGAGTGGGCTTAATGTATTATAATACATAGACTTAAGTTTCCATAATGAGTGGACTGATTTGCCACAGAGGGTGGGCTTGATTAGGTTGAGGACTCAATCATCACATAAACTAGACTATGCTTTGTATCCATGTTTTGCCTCAAGTGTATATTTAACTAGATAATCCTTTTTTTTGAAGAAGCCAGATGTCTTGTCATAGACAAAACATAGTCATTTTTTGTTGTTGTTAACCCTAGAGGACCTCTTTAGAAAAGGCATTGATTAGTGGTATGGTTTTTTATATCAAGGTTAATTTCAATCAATTCATCGATTTTGGCTTGCCCTCCACTTCGAGTCCTGGAGGAGCTACTTTTAGTTTGAAGATCATATCTTCACCAAGTGATTTGTCATATTGAGTGGAACTGGGCAAAGGTTACTTTTTTGGCTTTGAGGATATTTTAGCTGCATCATGCCCCCTTTCTTCAGGTTTTGATGAAGTTTCATTGAGGACTTTACCTTCTTGTGATGTCGTGACTAGCTTGACTTACACCACTTGTGTCAAAAGGAATTAATGATATTTAATCAACTTTGTTATTGGACAAAAGTCTAATAGACACTTGAAATGATGTAGCCCAATCCTTTAAAATTCTTTATTAGCACATTAGAGCAAGATACTCTTTACTGATTGGCTGAATCAGCAAGTAGATGCTCAAGTCTAACAAATAGATGCGCAGGTCGGTACTAGTTGAGCTATAGTAATTTAAGCTAGCAATTCATCTTCTAGAACACCAAATTGGCACATGAGCTTTGAGAGGAATAATACTATGAAGTGATATTCTCCCTTTTCTTTTTCAATTATGGTGTTGGAAGAAGCAAATGATGTAGAGCATATGTATTTGGACTTATTTGAAAGAAAACCTTTACTTAGAGATTTCTTTTACCAAACAAATGATATGCCCTTCAATATTTAATTAAGACCACCTATTTGATTTGGTTTGTGGAAGTCTAAGGACAATTTTATCTCAAAATATGGTGGGCCACTAATCGACCTCCCCTTACACCTTTTTCCTAGTGCAATGTCTTCTGTAGGAACTGATTTTTCTGGTGATTTTGCTACTTTCACCATGTTCCTATTAGTTTGTTACTTTTTTGACTTTGGATTTAATCTTGAATGCCTTCCAACCTCAATTTTTCAAGGTTTATACAATAGCAGATGCTCTTTGGGTGATCTTTTATGGTCAATAGTACAATGAGATGAGGGTGGGTAAGTCCTCCTAATTGTGATATGTGATCTAATTTTCTCACCTCCTTTTTTTTTGAATTAGTAATCTCATTCCTCTTTAAGGATTCAAGGTTTGCAAGCTCACAAGTGTCAACCAATTCTTACTCTTTAAGTCTACCTCTCTTGATTTGGCTTTCCATATGAGATTTATCCATTAAAGACTTTGTTTCCCATTGTCCATTTGGGAGGTTTTGTGGGGGTTGGGGTGGGGGGGGGGGGGGGGGGGGGGGGGGGGGGCGAGTGATCTTTTGCCTCTAGGAGGAGATTTTTAAAAGGTTATCTTTTAATCTTAATACTTTTATCTTTAAAGCAACTTTCCTAATAGGGTTTTCACTGTAGATTGGTTGTCATATTTTTAGGTTTGTATTATTGAAGTTGACTTAGGGTGATGATAGGTAGGGTAGGTGCAAAGATTCCAACTCCACCATATTTTATCATCGACCATCCTTCCCTTCAAGCATTTTACTTTCACTTTCAGAGACCTTATCTCCAAGATAGAAGATGATTCATCTGAAAACTAAGAGAACTTTTCATTTTATGTCTCTTAAAAAATTTTATTTTTGCCTCAAGCAGTGTGAAATATATACTTGACTAGTCAGTTTTGATTTGGCTAGATGTTCCATCATAGGTTAAATACATTTTTTTGTTTTGTGCTTTCAAAGATCATTCAACCATTTGACTCTTCCATGTTGTAGATTTAGCGTAAATAATCACTTTGACATTAGAAGATAGTGTTACTCCTTTCTCAGTTAAAGATGGTTGAATGTATATTCTTCTGTTATTCTCCTTTAGTCCTATTAATGTTGTCAAGGAGTTGGAGGTAGGGATTGTAGCTTCTAACTGCAAATTTGATCTGGCATTTCGAAGTTGATTGAATGCCCTATTGATCCTTCTTTTGGCAAGTTGTAGGTGATCAAATTGACTTTTGTATATTATTTAGTCTTTGAAAGACTGATACCATAGTTAGTGCCATGGGTCCTCCATTTTATCATTGAGATTCAGCATAATGAAATTTGGCCTTTTACCATTAGGGCAAACTCAGCCTTGGCCCCCTGGGCAAATTTGGTTTTTGCCTTCTTAGTGGACTTGGTCTTTTGCCCTTTGGGTGGACTTGATTTTTGCATATTGGGAGCGAAGTGAGGGGTTTAATGCATATTGGACAGGTGGAGTAGTAATTGGATCAATAGTAGAGTAGAATATAGATGATAAAAAAACTGAATTTTACCTATTGTTAAGTCTCTGGAAGACTAATACCCCAATTTGTGCTAATAAATTCTCTATTTTGTCATTAAGATTTGGCACAATAAATTTTGGCCTTTGCCCACTAGATGTACTCGGCCTTTATCTCTTGGGTAAACTTGGTGTTTGCCCCTGTGGGTGGACTTTGGACCCTACCCTCTAGGCTAGAGGTCCCTGCCTCCTGAATAGGAGGCCAGGAATTGATCCATATTGAGTAGGTGGAGTAGTGATTGGATTAATAGTAATGATAGTAGTATTAGCAATGCTAGGACTAATGATGCTGTTGGTGAAAGCAAAAGCACCATGCAAGAGTATGATGGAGGTAAACGTAGTTTGATAGTTGATATGGACTCCAATTGTCCCCATGATGATTATTGTTTTGTCATTAAGGTTTGGCATAATACATTTGGCCTTAGCCTGCTTGAATGGGTTTGACCCTTGTTCTTTGGATGGGAGGTCTTTACCCCCAAGATAGGAGGCTTTGGGCAAAGACCTTCCATCTAGGAGGCAAATGCCTATTCGGTAAGCTTGTAGTCCAAATAGGCATTTGGTGCACTCGTGGGTTGACCTTAATCCAAATAGATGATCAGCGAGCTCGTAACCTAATTTTAGTTCAAAAATGATTTTCGAGTAAGCCCACAGTCTGACCCTAGACGGAGTTGACTTTCAGGCATGCTTGCAAACTAGCCCTAGGTCAATTGTGAGTGGTCTATCAATGCACAAGAGACCGTAGGTGGCCGCAGTATTGGTGGAGTGCTGCTAATGCATAAAGTCACAGGTGGCCACTATGGTGATGGAGTTTGTTAATGAAGTTTCGTTAACATGCCAAAGACCGTGGGTGGCTACAGTTTGAGATAATTTTTACTATAATCAAATTTGATTGAAATATGTTTGAAATTAAGACGTATATGTCACTAAATTATAGTTCAAATTTGGATTTTAGTCAAACTTAAATCACGTCTGAATTTGGCCAAAAATTAAGCTCAATTTAGATCTGAATTCTTAAGAAATTTGGACTCAAATTGAGTGGGTTGGATACTTGGACTTAAAATTAGGCCCAAAATTCATCTAAAATATAGACTAAAATGACAAAAATATAAGAATTTTATAAATAATTCGCCGAGCTAAATAAATCTTTCTGAATGGGTCTTTGGCTAGATTTTTCTTAAAAATAGGTATTTGGAATAAGAATTTTATGGAAAAGTCCAATAAAATCGTAAAATTATAAATCAGTGCCAAAAATTTAAGGTTTGCAAATAGACCCCTCAAAAGATCCATAATTATAATTTGATTCTTATGAAATATAAAGTTTGTGAATAAACCCCTCCAAACTTCCTTAATTGCAAATAAACTCATAGAATTTTAATTTTTTGTAAATAAGTCCTTCAACAATTTTTATTCACGATTAAGTCCAAATTTCGTTAAAAAAGGACCCTAAAAGTTTTGAAACTTTATAAACAAGTCCTTTTTAGAAAATGGCCCTTGAAATCATAAAATTATAATTTACTCCAAATTTTTGAAAAAAATTGCTAATAGCCCCCTCTATAAATTCAATGTCCGAGATGAATACAACTTTCAAATCATGGTATCCAACTTTTAATGCCATAATAAGCATTCATCCATATCTTTTCATAGACTTATCCAATCTCCACTCACCCATATCCATATCTATCTACACATATATCCATTATTCAAAATTTTAAAACCAAGAGCTTGAGCTTCAACCCAACTTCATCTCTTCGAACTCTATATAAACCCTGTTAGTACCTAAAAAAAAGACATTAGAGAGGAAGGAAATCGTCAAGCGGAGCACCAGATCAAGAGATGAAAACCAAACTAGAGAGGAAGAGAAAATGTGAGTTCTTATCTTTCTTTGTTCCTTTTCTTCTTCTTTTCTTTTTGTCTTCCTAGCTGACTTCTATTTGCAAGGATCTTATCACCATCATCCCCACACCTAGTTGCACGTATGTGCTGCCTGCTCCTACTATGGAGCTTCACCAATCCACGTGCGACCATCTCCTCTCTACCGGTCCTATACTCAAATTGCAGCCCAGCTGCTTGCTGGGGGCTTTGTCACTATTGAGTCCCTCTTATAACCACCTGTAGCCACTGACAGCTAGCTCCATCACCATCAAGTCATTCCATTGTAATCCTCCTGCACCTGAACCTCATCTACCCTATCACCTTTCACTGGTGAGGCCTAGCCTATAACCTCCCGCTGCAAGTTCTGTATCCTTGAGTTCAACTCATAGCTTTCCTCACCTCCTCTTGCTGATGAGGCCCAACCTGCAACCTCCAACCATGGGTTATGCCTCTCGAAGCTCTACTTGCCGCTCTTCTCACCACCCAAGCCGTTGTTTACCCTTAATTGAGGCTAAATCTAGTTGGATCCAGCCACAAGAAGAGGACGAGGGGCACTCCTTAGCTTTGCCACTGGGAAGACAGGTCAGATCCAATTGGAAAGAAGGCTAGGCCACTAGGGCCTGGTGGTGTTTAGAGAAGAAGTGAAGAAGACATGGGAGAAGAAGGGGATTGGTGAAGAAAAAAAAAAGAAAAACTAAATAAAGAAAGAAGAAAACTTATTGGCCAAAAAAAAGTGAAGAAGTTGATCTGCTAAAAAATAATAAAAAAATTTCAAAAAAATGGCCGAAGGAAGGCATTAGAGGTGCGTCAGAGGAGAAAATTCAGAGGAAGGTGAATTGATTCACTTTATGCTCACAGTCACCCGTAGCCTCACTTATCTCTGTATTGTCTATGCCTTCACAACTATCATTTTCATGCTCGCGGTCACCTATGGCTCCCCTACTCACTAACAGACTTCCACCACTGACCTAGGGCTAGCTTGAAAGTCAACTTTGATTTACTGCTAGCCTGTGAGCTCACTTAAAATCCATTCTAGGATTAGGCCAGTTTGCGAGCTTACTAAATGTCTATTCAGAATAAGGCAAACTTGCAAGCTCGTTGAATTTCAATCCAAACTAAGACCACCTTGCGAGCTCGCCGAATGTCTATTCAAACTAAGGCCAGCTTGTGAGCTTACTGAATATCTATTTGGACTGAATCTATATTGTGAGCTCGCTGAATATCTATCCAAATTAATGTTAGTCTATAGGCCCATCAAACGTCTATTCGGACTAAGGCCAGTTTGCAAGTTTGTCGAAATCTACTTGACTAAGCCTAGCTTGTGGGCTCGCCAAATGTCTATTTAGACTAAGTTTAGCTTGGAGCTTGCCGAACGTCTATTTGGACTAAGGCCAACTTACAAGCTCACCGAATGTCTATTTGGACTAAGGCTAGTCTGCAGGTTGCTCAACGTCTATTTGGACTAAAACCAACTTGCGAGTTTGCTGAATGTCTATTTGGAGTAAGGCAAACCTATGGACTTGCTGACATGTCTATTCAGACTAAGGGTAGCTTACAAGCTTGTTAAACATCTATTCGAACTAAGGCCAAATTATGAGCTCGCCAAACATCTATTTAGACTAAGGCCAGCTTGTGAGGTCACTAAATATCTAAATAAAGATTAGCTTGTGAGCTCATTGAGTATCTAAATCAAGGTTAGCTTGCAAGCTCATCGAGAATCTAGATTGAGTCAAAGTTACCTAGCAGGCTTGCCTAAATTTATCATGATAGCTTGAGAGCTCTCGAATTAAATTAAAGTGATTCAATCACATTGAACAAATAAAGTCATATAGACTCAAATGACTCACTAAATGGACTTAAGTCAATTAAACACATGGACTAAAAATCATATTAAATTAGACTCAAATCTAAATTGAGTTAAGCTAAATTAAATTTGTTCATACCCAACGCTAATTTCCTCCAAATTATATTAACTTAAGATTAAATTAAATTCAAACTAAACCCTAATTGGGTTAAACTCGATTTAAATCAAACCCTAGTTGGGTTAAATTATATTCAAACTAAACCCTAATTAGGTTAAATCAAATTTGAATTAAACCCTAGTTAGGTTGAATCAGTTGGAATCAAACCTTGAGTAGGTTAAATCAAATTCAAAACCAAACTTTAATTGAGTTGAATTAAGTCCAAGCTAAACCCCAACAGGATTAAATCAAGTTCGAGCTGAACCCTAATCGGGTCAAGTCAAACTAAATTCAAACCAAAACTAGGTTAAGTCTGAACTAGAACTAGGTTGAGCATGAACCGAAACCAAGTTGAACTTGAATTGACTTGAACTTGAACCTAGATCTACTAAGGTTTTGAAACTCAAATCCATTAAGGATCCTTAAAACATTACTAAGGGTCAAAGCCAAGATCCATTAAGGATCCATTAGGAACCCATTAAGAGTCATATCTAAAATCTATTAAAGATTTATTAAGAACCCATTAAGGGCCAGATCCAAAATCTGTTCAAGATTTATTGAGAACCAATTAAGGGTTAGATCAAAATCCATCAAAGATCCATTATGATCTTATCAAGGGTTGGACCCAAGATCTATTAAGGACCTGATAAGAACTTATTAAGGTTTGGATCTAATATCTATTAAGGATTCAATAAGAACCTGATGAGAGCCCAACACAAGGTCAGACCCCACCTGAATCAAATGAAATCAGACTTGATGAAAATTAAGTTTTGAATATTGAACTGAGCCAAATCAAACTCGAGTTAAAATTAGTATTGCCCCAACTAGAGTCAATGATCAGTATTTGACAAATGTTCTTCTAAAAATCAATGTCAAGCTCAGTGAATTGAATTCATCATTGTAAATTGAATATTCACCGTCAATGCCAAAAGTGATTTTTAGAGTGGATATTTCATATGGTTCCCCTAGTTATGGTACAAGGCATTAGGGCGAACCTAACCACCAAAGATTTTGGGCAGAAAAAACCAAAAGGAGTTAGTGAATAATAATTTAATCAAATTCTGAATATTAAATTAAATCAAATCAGACTCAAATTAGAATCAAGTTCTGAATATCAAACTAAATCAAATCATACTCAAATCAAAATTAAGTTCTAAATATTAAACTGAATCAAATTAGATTTAAAACCAAATTGAGTCTTGATTTCAGACCAAATCAAACTAAGGTATGTTTGAATTTGCTTAGTCAATTAGCCACAATCCTTGTTCAAATGAAGTCAAGCAACAACATGCTCAAAGCCATTGGTCATACTTTGAAGCTAGTCAGCATTAGAAGCTACTGATGATGCATCTTTCAAGCTAAGCCAATCCTAAAGTATTGGCAACACTCTAAATTTAATTAATCACACACCTAAGAGACCTTCAATTATCAAATTAAATTGAACTAAGGTAGGTTTGGACTCGCTTAATTAGTTAGCTATAATGCCTTGTTGAAATCATGAAGTTATCACCTATGCCTTATTGACTATAGAAATACTTTAAATTATAAAATTATCACCTACATCTCATTGATTATGAAAATACTTCAAACCACAAAGTTATTGCTCATGCTTAATTGGCTATGAAAATACTTCAAATCATGAAGTTAGCACTTATGGTATTAGCTATGGAAACACTTCAAACCATGAAATTATCGCCAACACTTTATTAGCTATTAAAAACGCTTCAAACCATTAAATCAAATAGAGGTAGCTTGAATTTGTTTAGTCAGTCAACTACACACCTTGTTCAAACAAAATTATCATTTATGTCTTATTGGCTATGAAAATACTTCAAACTACAAAGTCATCGTTTATGCCTTATTGGCTATGGAAATACTTTAACGAATGAAGTTATAGCTTATATCTTATTGACTATGGAAATACTTCAAACTATGAAGCTATCACCTATGCCCGATTAGCTAACAGAAATATTGTTTGAGTCAATTTTGATCAAGAATTAAATTTAATCAAAATTTAGTCAAAATATAAAATTGAATGCCACTAGATTATGATCAAAACATGGGCCTTAATTAGACTAAAATCGTAATCATATTTGACCAAAAATTAAGTTTAATTTAGATTTGAATTGTTAGAAAATTTGGGCTTAAATTAAATAGAGTTGATTGGGCTAGATACTTGGACCAAAATTGGTATTGAAATTCATAAAATATTTGGACCAAAATAAAAATTATAAAATCTTTACAAATGGGTCCCTAGCTAAGCTTTCCTCACGAATAAGTCTTTGAGAAGAAAATTTTATAAAAAGGTCCTTGAAAGTTCTGAAGTTTCAAATTGATTCCTGTAAAATCTAGGATTTATGATAAGCCCATCAAAATTTTATATTCAGAAATAAATCCCTAAAATTTCTAACTTTCATAAATAAATGCCTAAAATTTTTGAAATTTACAAATAAGCCTTGGGAATCTTTATTTGTAAATAAGCCCAAATCTTATTAAAAAAGGCCTTGAAAATTTTAGGATTTTTACAAATGTGTCATTTTTGTAAAAAGACCTTTGAAATGTATAAAATTACCCTTTAATCTAATTTTTTTAAAAAAATTTGCAAGTAACTCCCCTAAAGACTCATTATTCAAAAATGGTATAAAATTTAAATCTCATTGGGGAAATAAATTCCAAGCAATTATATGCTAATCACAAGATTTTGGCATACAAAATTCGTCCCCAATCAAATCTTATTTGTTTTAAAAAATGTAATCAATCAAGCAATATTCAATCACAATCATCAAATCTCTTCAATTTGGCTTCAAAATCTTCTTCAAAGCCTATAAAAAGACTAGAAAACTTATAAAAAATAATGAAAGGAGGAGGGATCAGAACCAGGATCAGAGACAGAGATCAAAACAGAACAAAAACTATCATCACAAAGCTTATCAAGGGTGACTCAGAAGAGGTGGGATCTCAAACATAGCTTTGTTTTTTTCTTCTCTTCTTCCGGCCTATTCCCCTTTCCTCCTATAGGGCTATCAACCAACCCACAGCCTCAACAAGCTTGCACCTCCACCCATGCCTTTGTCTCAAACCCTCCCGTGGTGATCTCAAATAGGTCTTCAAGAAGCTCAAATCCAAAAGTGATGGCAAGATATTCGCCTCTATTGACCACCACCGTCATCCAAGAAGGAGAAGGAGGGAGCCAGATCCAGCCATGGCCGGCTAGATCTAACCAAGGGAAGAACGCAGTGGAGGGCCTTAACCTCTATGGTTGCTGCATACTGGTTGGTTAGGGCTGAATCTGACTGGGAGAGCCACCAGGCCATTGAGGCTCGGTGGTGCTTTGAAGGGAACAAGGAGGCACGTGCTACTGGGGAAGAAAGAAGAATAAAAGGAAAAAATATTAAAAAGTTTCCAAAAAAAATTTGGCAGCCCACATGAGGAGGAGGGAGGCATGGGATTGAAGAGAAAGAAAAAAATAATAAAAAAAGAAAGTTTCCAAAAAAATGAAAAAAATGGGATTTGGCTAGTAGCATCTTGTCTTGATTTCTATGCCACCAGTACTGTGGCTACCCACGATCCTTAGCATCTTGATGAACTTTATCAATGCTACAGCTACTTGTGGCCCCTTGAAGATAGTGAATCCATGACCTCATCACAGCCACCCATGACCCTTCGAAAATGGCAATGAAGATGCTGACCCTTTTGATGACATTATGGCCACTTGGGGCCCCTCGAAGATTGCGATAAAGATGGTGAATACTCATCATATTTAAGTCAGTCTTTAGGCTTATATCTAAGCTTGCCTTCGGGGTTGCACTCGGCCAGCCTTCGATTTTGCACTCGGCCAACTTTCGGACTTGCACTTAGCTAGCCTTCAAGCTCATACTCAGCCAACATTCAAGCTCGCACAAGCTCGCACTGAACTAGCTTTTGGGCTTATACTTAACCAGCCTTTGGGCTTATATCCAGGCCAGCCTTCAGACTCACACTTAATTAGCATTCGGGCTTGCACTTAGCTAGCCTTCATACTCATATTCAAACTAGCCTTTTAGGCTTACACTTAGCCAACCTTCGGGCTTATACTTAGCTAGCCTTTGGGTTTGTATCTAAGCCAGCCTTCAGGCTCACACTTAGCTAGCCTTTAAACTCACACTTAGTTAGCCTTCGGGCTTGCAGTCATGCTAGCCTTTGGACTTACATCTAAGCTAGTCTTCGGGCTAGCACTCAATAAGCCTTTGTACTCATACTTAGTTAACCTTTGGTCTTGCACTTAGCTAGCCTTCAGGTTTGCATCAAAGCTAGCTTTTGAGCTCACATCTATGCTAGCCTTCTAGCTCGAATCTAAGCTAGCCTTCAGACTTGCACTCAGCTAGCCTTTGAACTTGCATCCAAACTAGCCTTCAAGCTTGCACTTAGCTAGCCTTGGGCTCGCATCTAAGCTAGCTTTGGGCTTGCACTTAGCCAGTATTTAGCCTTGAATCTAAGATAGTCTTTGAGCTCACACTTAGCTAGCCTTTGGGTCACTTCTAAGCTAGCCTTTAGGCTCACATTTAGCCATCCTTTGGGCTCACATCCAAGCTAGCCATTGGGCTCACACTTAGCTAATCTTCAGGCTCGCATGTAAGTCAGCCTTCAGAATTGCACTTAGCTAGCCTTTATATTTGCATCTAAGCTAGCCTTCAAGCTCGCATTTAAGCCAACCTCTAGATTCACACTTGTCTAGCTTTCGGGCTCGCACTCAGCCAACATTCAAGCTTGTACTTAGTTAGCCTTTAGGCTCACACTCACTAGCCTTTGGGCTTGTATTTAGCCAACCTTTGGGCTCACATCCAAGTTAGCCTTTGGGTTCACATTCAAGCCAACCTTTAGGCTTGTACTTAGCTAGTCTTTTGGCTCACATCCAAGCCAACCTTCAATCTTGCACTTAGCCAGCCTTTAGGCTTGCATCTAAGCCAACCTTCGGGCTTGCACTCATCCATCGTTTGAGCTTGCATCTAGGCTAACCTTCAAGCTCACACTTAGCCAACCTTCAGGCTCACATCCAAATTAACCTTTGGGCTTACACCTAGTTAGCCTTTGGGCTCACACTTCTAAGACAGCTTTCTAGCTTGTAGACTAAGCCAACCCTTGGGTTTGCACATTTAAGGCCGGACCATAGATCCACCTAAATTGTTATAAACAACCAAGGATTCTCAATTCAAGTTATTTAACATAGAGTAACTCAATCATATTAAAATTTAACTCAACTCGAATAAATAGAAAAAGGCCAAGTTGGCCCAAATGGACCTGAATTGATTAAACAAATGGATTAAAACCCAAATTGAGTTGGACTTGAAGTCTAGACAAATTCAAGTTGGGTCAATTCAAAATCAAGTTGAACTTGAATTGAACTAAGCTCGAATCAAACTCTGACTGAGTTAAATCAAATCCAAATTAAAAGGATAAACTAAAAGTCAAATTAGAACTAGGCTAGGTTGAGCCTAAATTAAAGTTAAGTTGAGTTAAATTGACTTAAACTTGAACCAAAGTCTTGCAAACCCGAACTCTATAGAGGTTCAATACAAGGTCAAACTCGACTCAAGCTAAATGAATTCAAATTTAGACTCAAATCATATTAGTCCTGATAGAACTAGTTGAGGTCAAACTGAGTTCCACTGGGTGTGCTAAACTTTTGGCAATACTCTAAAGCTATGAACAAAGAGTGATGTCACCATCTTGATCTGAGCTTGAATTAGTTTAAATAGAATGAAATAAGGTTAAACTAAGTCTTGTTGAGTATGCTACAAAAGTTTTTAGTAACACTTCAAAATTATATCCAACTCTATAAGCTATTGGTGATGCTTAATTACCAATATGCTTAAAGTTGTTGGTCACACTTCGTAGCTAGTCAACCCTAAAAGCCATTGACGTATTTTCAAAGTTATATCCAACCTCATAAGCCATTAGTGATGTTGTCAAATTAAAGAAGTCAATTGAAAATATGCTCAAAGCTGTTGGCCATACTTCAAAACTATATCCAAACCCATAAGCTATTAGTGGTACTGCGAAATCAAAGAAGTCAACTGACAACATGCTCAAAGCTGTCAGCCATAGTTTAAAACTACACCCGACCTCCTAAGCCATCAGTAACGCTACCAAATCAATGAAATCAATCAACAATATGCTCAAATCTGTTGGTTACACTTTAAGATAGTCAACCCTATAAGCAGTTGATGATGTGCCCTTTCAAGTTAACCAACCCTAGAAGTAGTTCGTGACACACCCTACAAACTAGTCAACCCTACAACTAGTTAACAATATGCCCTTTCAAGCTAGTCAAGCCCACAAGTAGTTGATGACACACCCTTTAAGTTAGTCAATCCTATAAGCAGTTGATGATGTGCCCTTTAAGCTATTCAATTTTACAAGCAGTTGATGGTGTGCCCTTTAAGTTAGTCAACTCTACAAGAAGTTGATGAAGCATTCTTCAAGCTAGTCACTCCCATAAGCAATCGACAATATTCTTCTTCAAGCTATACCCAATCGTATAAGCTATTGGTAATGTGACCAAAAATTATGAAGTTATCACTTATACCTTGTCAGCTATGGAAACACTTTAAAAGTTAAAGAAATTATCACTTATGTCTTCTCATCTATGGAAACAGTTCAAAATCAAAGAAGTTATTGCCTACACATTTCAGTTATGAAGACACTTCAATAGAACCAAAGAAGTTATTGTCGATGCCTTATTATCTAATGGAAATACTTCAAATCATGAGTCATCGCCAATGCTTAAAGCCATTGGAAGCACTTCAAGCTTCTCCCATTTATTTCCATGATCTAGGTTGGATATCACATGGTCCAGTATAAGGGTATACCATTCTTTTCCATTCTTTTTCTTTTTTTTCTTTTCATATTTTTATGTTGAAATTTATTGTAAAGTAAGGGTATACCATTTCTTAAGTTATGTATCATTTCTTAAAATCAATCAAATACTTTCTTCTTTTCTTTTTTGTATCTTTATTTTGTTAGCTAGGTTTTCTTACTTTAGTAGATTCCTAATGATTATTGAGATAATTAATTATAGAGGCTTGTGCCTATTGAAAATCAATATTCTCACAATACCTAATAGCACACTTTAAACTAAAACAAATTTTAATTTGTGATTCAAGGTTGCTTTCTAGGTCTCCGCTATCCCAGAACACTAAAATCGATCCCACAAACATTTCAAAAATATGAAGTTATCACCCATGCCTCATTGGTTGTGGAAACACTTCAAATTATGAAGTTATCACCAATGTCTTACTGGTTAACAAAAACTCTTCAAATCATGAAGCTATTTCCAAAGCTCAAAGTTATTGAAAACACTTCAAACTCCTCTCATTGCCTTACATGTCTCACTAGATGACACTATTAAACCAAATCATCAACATTAGCCAATAGTAAAATCAAGATCCCTTCGATTCAGAATCCATATAGTCTAGCATGCGAGACTGGATTAGCAACAAACTTTAAGCTCTTCCCATTCTCTTTCTTATTTTATATCAAAATTCATTAAAATATAAAGCGAGGGTATGTCCTTGCTTAAGTCATATACCTTTCTTTTTAATATTAATCAAATTATGCTTTCTTCTTTCCTTTTGTGTCTATCCTTTTTAGCTAGGTTTTTTACTTTAGGAGGTTCCAGACAATTACAAGAGTAATTAATAATAGGGGTTTGTACTTGTTGGATGTCATATTTCCATAACACTTGATTGCGCATTCAAACCACCATAATTTTAATTTGTTGTTTCAAGGTTACTTCTTGGGGTCTTTGTTATTTTGGGCGGTCAATTTCAATCCTACAAATTTTGACATATCCGATGGGACATGACTTCTTCTCTAAGTGTGAAAACCTAGCTAATATGGTAGGAACGTTAATAAGATAAAATTATAATTGAAAATTAATCAATTGTGTTCCTTCTTGGAGAAGAAAGTATCCAATGGCATCAATGAAGAACTTCTCCACCCCAAAGTACATCTTCATCTTGAGGACAAGAATGACTATGGGTTTGACTCAATCAATGGTCACCGCAAAAGTTGCTAAAGTTCAAATCAAATTTAGAATAATTTTTGTAGCCATTTAGTTCAAGAGAGCACTTGCTACCATTCCAATTGAGATTGCAGTTATGCAAGATCAGCCTATTTTTCACCTTCCATTAAGAGGAGAAAGACCCAATGTCATCATTCCAAATGAGAAAGATCAATCTGATGAAGAGTTAGAAGTTGAGCCTGAACTGGCAAGGGAGTCAGTCTTTCAAAGACTAGGCCCGAAACGAAGCTTAGTTTTTGATCACCTTCACCCAACTCCTAATAGAGGATAACCAAAAGCAAGTATAGACATGTGGATAGACGAATAAGAATTCATCATGACTATCACAAGCAAAGGAAAGGTTGATATGATTTTTAGCCGATTCGGAAAGCCTGCCCCTCGAATGAAGACAGTCATTACCATTTCCACCTCTAACTCTTTTGCTCCATTAAGTGGCCTAGATAAGGATAAAAGTAAGTTAAAGCAGGCATAGTCCTACCTCAAGACTATAGCAAAAAGGCACTAACTAAGCAAAATCCCAAAATAGAAAAAGAAATAAGGTAAAGTGAGTGGAGCTCTTTAAAAATGTGAGGGTGGCATAAATTAAGACAAGAAAACTACAAATCCCACCATGAGTACAGGTCACCCTCAGAAACTACCAACTCTTGGAGGAGATGGGAAAGTCAAACCATCAAATGATTTTCAACAAAGACTTAGAAAAAAAAAATACTCTTTTAAAAAGGAGAGGGTGGAAAAAATCTCTCAAGATGCTCTAAAATTAGGCCTTCATCTTTCAAAATGCAAACGTCTAAATAAAATCAATAAAAAGGATCATCCAAACTACTATTCTTACCACAAAATATTGGATCATACTATTGAAGACTGCTTTGTATTCAAAGATTTGGTCAAAAGGCAATCCTAAGATAGCAAGCTAACTCTTTCAAAGTCAGCCTTACTTGAAATATCCATCGAATACATCAATCATATTACTATGTTTGAGACATATGAACCACTTGCCGAATTCCTCTTCGAGGAAGAAGCACAACATACAACCGAGCATGAGCACTTGTGGGAGATTTATTTCTCTAAAAGGCTAAATAAGCTGATAAAGAAGATGATTAAAAGTCCTAAAAATTTTGGGATGGTGATAAAGAAGATTTCGTTAGAACAAGCTCCTCTACCTTCCCAAAACTGGATAAATATGATGTCAAGGAATTAGCCATTCAAGAATACATCGATGCTCTAAAGAGATATGTCCAAGGAGAAAGAAGTCAAGTAAATCTTAAGGAATTCTTCCCTGAAAAGCTCAAAGCTCTATTAGAGGACCCTACTATGGAAGATGAAAAAAAGTCAACTTCCAGTGGCAACACTCTGCCATATTTACCGTCAGTGGTTCACAACCAAGCTAATCCTCGCCTCGTCATTTCAATAATGATAAAATTTAGACCTCAAGGCAAGAAGAAGAGAATAGATTTATTGGAAATATTTTTGATGAAATAAAAAATCCGATAGGTCTCCCTGAAGGTTGCTCTCAAGATGACTATCTTAGAGAGTAGTTATGAAGCTCATGATTGTGACCCTTTAGGTTAAGTTTAATGTGATTGAGTTGTTTTAATTTAAATAATTTAGATTAATCATTTTGGTTCAAGACCCTTTAGGTTATGATACTTTTGGGCAAGGACACGAGTTGGCCTTAGTTTGAATAAATGTTCAATGAGCCTATGGGCTAGCCTTAGTCCAATTAGATGATTAGTGAGCTTGTGAGCTAGCCTTAGTTTGAATAGATATTTAGTAATCCCGTGAGTTGGCCTTAATCTAAAATAGATGATCGGTGAGCCCACGTACTAGCCTTAGTTTGAATAGACATTTAGCAAGCCCATGGGCTAGCCTTAATTTGAATAGATATTCGGTGAGCTTGCAGGTTGGCCTTAGTCTGAAATTGACTTTCGGGTGAGCCCATGGGCTAGTCCTAGGTCAGAAGTGATCGTATGAAAATTGAGGTTAACCCTATGTGGGATCAATTTTAGTAGTTTAAGAGTAATGGAGACCCTAGTGAGAAACCTTAATACACAAATTAGAGTTTATTTTAATTTCAGTGTGCTATCAGGTGTTGTGAGAATATTGGCTTCCAACAAGTGCATGCCCCTATTATTAATTATCCTGATGATTATTAAGAATCTCCTAAAGTAAAAAAACCTGGCTAATAAAATAGAGATAGAAAAATAAAAGTAAAAAGTATCATTTGATTGATTTAAGAAAAGATATATGGCTTAAGTGAGGGCATACTCTTACTTTACAATGAATTTTAATATAAAATTATAGAAGACATGAAAAAATTAAAGAAAAGGAAAGAGTGGAGAAGAAGCTCGTGATATGTGTTGCTGCCCTGCACCCATATGTTGGGCCATATGATGTTTGACTCAGATGGGTCTTTACTTGATCCTAAGTAGATGTTGATGGTGTTGTCTTGTAGGATATGGAAGGAGAATGAGAGGTGGATTATTTCCAATAGCTTGAGTGTTGGTGATAACTTCTTTGGATGTTGTTGCCAATAACCTATCAGGATTAACCTAAAATATTTTTGATAGCTCTTAAGCTTTGGCAATAACTTCCTGGATTGAAGTGTTTCTATTAGTCAACAAGGCACTAGTGGTAACTTTGTTTGGGTTGGAGTGTTTTCATTACCCAATAATACATTGGTGATAACTGTATTGATCTTAAAATATTTCCATAACCAATGAGGGGTAGGTGATAACTTTGTTAATTTGAAGAATTTTTATAGCCAATAAGACATAGGTGACAACTTTATTGATTTTAAAGTGCTTTCAAAGCTAATGAGGCATAGGCACCAATTTCATTGATTTTGAAGCGTTTCCATAGCCAATGAGGCATAGGCTATAACTTCATTGATTTTGAAGTATTCTGATAGCCAATGAGACATAGACCATAACTTCATTGATTTTGAATTGTTGATTGTTGCATAGACAATGAGGCATAGACGATATAACTTTATTAATTTTGAAGTATTTCCATAGCTAATGAGACTTAGCCAATAACGTGATTTATTTTGAAGTATTCCCATAGCCAATAAGGCATATGTCATAATTTTACTGATTTTGAAGTGTTTTCATAACTAATAAGGCATATGTGACAACTTCGTTGACCTTGAAATGTTTTCATAGCCAATGAGGCATAGGTGACAACTTCATTGATTTTGAAGTATTTCCATAGCCAATGAGACATAGGTATAACTTTGTTGATTTTGAAGTATTTCCATAGTCTATAAGGTGTAGACCATAACTTCATTGATTTTGAAATGTTTCTAAAGTCAATGAGACATAGGCCATAACTTTATTAATTTTGAAGATTTTCATAGCCAATAAGGTGTAGGTAATAACTTAGTTGATTTTGAAGCGTTTCCATAGCCAATGAGTCGTAGTTGATAACTTGGTTGATTTTAAAATATTTTCATAGCCAATGAGGTGAGGCCATGACTTCTTTGATTTAGAAGTGTTTTGATAGCCAACAAGGTGCAAACCATAATTTTATTGATTTTGAAGTATTTTCATAGCTAATGAGGCATAGGTCATAGCCTCATTGATTTTGAAGTATTTCCATAACTAATGAGGCGTAGACAATAACTTTATTGATTTTAAAGTATTTTCATGCCCAATGAGATAGGTGATAATCTCATTGATTTTAAAATATTTTTATAACGAATGAGGCATAGGTGATAACTTTACTGATTTGAAGTGTTTCCATATCCAATAAGGCATAAACAATAACTTGGTTGATTTTGAATCATTTTCATTACCGATAAAGTGTAAAAGATAACTTAGTTAATTTTGAGGTGTTTCAGTAACCAATGAGGCATATGACATAACTTTGTTGATTTTAAAGTATTTTTATAACCAATGAGACATAGACAGTGACTTTATTTATTTTGAAGTATTTTCATACCTAATTAGGCATAGGTAATAACTTTGTTGATTTTGAAGTATTTCCATAGCCAATAATGAGACATAGGGGATAACTTTATTGATTTTGAAGTATTTTCATATCCAATGAGACATAGATCTTAATTTCATTGATTTTAGTATTTCCATGGTCAATGAGGCATAGCGATAACTTAATTGATTTTGAAGTGTTTTCATGGCTAATGGGCATAGATGATAACTTTGTTGATTTTAAAGTATTTCCATAACTAATGAAGCATAGGCAATAACTTTATTGATTTTGAAGTGTTTCTATAGCCAATAAGATGTAGACCATAACTTTGTTGATTTTGAGTGTTTATATAGCCAATGAGCTGTAGGCCATAAATCCGTAGATTTTGAGGTATTTCCATAGCCAATGAAGTATAAACCATAACTTTGTTGATTTTGAAGTATTTTCATAGCTAATTAGTCGTAGGTCATAATTTTATTGATTTTGAAGTGTTTCTATAGGTAATAAGACATAAGTGATAACTTTCTTGATTTTGAAGCGTTTTCATAGCTAATGAAGCATAGACAATAAACTTTGTTGATTTTGAAGTATTTCTATAATGAATGAGACATAGGTAATAACTTCATTGATTTTGAAGTGTTTTCATAGAGAATGAGGTGTAGGCAATAACTTCACTGATTTTGAAGTGTTTTTATAGCCGATGAGGTATTGATAATAACTTTGTTGATTTTGAAGTGTTTCCATAGCTAATAAGGCGTAAGCGATAAATTCATTGATTTTGAGGTGTTTCCATAGCTAATAGAGCATAGGCCATAACCTCATTAATTTTGAAGCATTTCTATAGTAAATGAGGTGCAGATAATGAATTCATTGATTTTGAAGTATTTTCATGCCTAATGAGGCATAGGTGATAAATTTGTTGATTTTGAAGTGTTTCCATAACCAATAAGATATAGGGAATGACTTTGTTGATTTTAAAGTATTTCCATAGCCAATGAGACATAGGCTATAACTTCATTGATTTTGAAGTATTTTCATGGCCAATGAGACATAGACAATAACTTTGTTGATTTTGAAGCATTTTCATAATCAATAAGGCATAGACAATAACTTCCTTAATTTTAAAGTATTTCTATAGCCAATAAAGTATTGGTGATAACTTTATTAATTTTAAAGTATTTTCATAGCCAATTAGATGCATGCTATATCTTCATTGATTTTGAAGTGTTTCCATAACTAATGAGGTGTAAGTCATAACCTTGTTAATTTTGAAGTGTCTCTATAGCCAATGAGGCATAAGTGATAATTTCATTGATTTTAAAGTATTTCCATAACCAATTAGGCTTAAATGATAACTTCATGAATTTGAAATATTTTCATGGCCAATGAGCCTTAGATAATAACTTCATAAATTTGAAATATTTGCATAGCTAATGATACTTAGTGCCAATTAGGCTTAGGCGATAACTTCATAAATTTAAATTGTTTCTATGGCCAATGAGGCTTAGGCGATAATTTCATAAAATTGAAGCGTTTTCATAACTAATGAGGCTTAGGCGATAACTTCTTGAATTTGAAGTGTTTGCATAGCCAATGATGCTTAGGTGATAATTTTAAGAATTTAAAGTCTTTCTATAGCCAATGAGGCATAAGTAATAATTTCATGAGTTTAAAGTGCTTCTATAGTAAATGAGACATAAGTAATAACTTTATTTGAGTTGAGGAAGGATTACCCATTACTCATGGAGTCAGACATAGACTTAGAGTGCTGCCAAAGACTTTTGTAGCACACCCAACGAGACTCAATTTGACCTTTTTTAGTTCTATCTAAACTAATTTTAGTTTAGGTTAGGATGACAATATCACCCATTATTCATAGCATTAGAGTATTGTTGAAGGTTTATCACACCTTATGGGATTTAGTCCTAACCTCATTTTAGTTCTATTTGAACTTGTCTGGGTCAGACTTGTCCTATGCTTTGGTTTACTTTTAAGTATAGTTAAATTTCATTGGGTCTTGGATTCACTTTGAGCTAAGTCTTGGTTTAAGTCTAATTCAGTTCAATATTCATAATTTGACCTAGACTTAGGTCTGATTTAATTCAATTTAATGTTCAAAACTTGATTTGGATCAAGTTTGATTCAATTCAATTTGATGTTCAAAATTTAATTTAGGTTAAGTTTGATTTGGTTTTGCTCCATGTTTAAAACTTGGCTTCAGTTTGAGTCTGATTTGAAATTTAATTTGAGTCACTTTAATTTGATTGATTTGTATTAATTGATTTAGTTCGTAAGCCCTCGGATTGTCATAATGATATTATAGCGAGCTTGCAAGCTGGCCATAAATTCAAACTAACTTTCAGACAAGACTGCAGCTAGTTCTAAGTTAATTAGTTGTTGCGTGAGACCACAGATAGACCTTAAATCATTTGACTTTTAGGCAATACCATAGACTAGCCATAAGGTTGATTGGTTATCGGATGAGACCACAAGCTAATACTAAATCAAATTGGATATTGAGCGAGACTGCAGCCTGACCCTAATCTATTTAACTTTCAAGCAAGATTGCAAGTTAGCCCTAAGTCGGATTGGTTAGTGGGTAAGATTGTAGACTGGTCCTAAGTCAGATTGGTTATCAGATGAGACCGACTAACCTTAAACCATTTGATTTTTTGGTGAAACTGTAAGCTAACCCTAAGTCAGATTGGTTATCAAGCGAGATTGCTGTTTGAGGTGATTTTTGCCAAAATTAAATTTATTTAAAATATAATTAAAATTGATATTTGTATGCTACTAAATTATGGCTCAAATGTGTCTTAGGCAGACTTAAATTATGCCTGAGTTTAACCAAAAATTTTGTTCAATTTGGACTTAAATCATTGAGAAATTCAAGCTCAATGTAAGCCTAATCCAAATGGGTTAATTGGGTTGGATATTTAAACTAAAATTAGGCCTAAAATTCATCTAAAATCTGGACAAAAAAAAATAATAAAAAAATTTATAAATAGGCCCCTAGATTTAATAAATTTTCATAAATGGGTTCTTAGCCCGATTTTTTTATAAATAGGTCCTTCGAATAAAAATTTTACAAAAAAATTAATAAAATCCTAAAATAACAAATCAATCCTGTAAAATTTTTGGTTTGCAAATAAACCCCTTAAAAGATCAATAATTATAACTTGATCCTTATAAAATCTAGGATTTACAAATAAACCCTTTCAAAATTTTTTATTGACAAATAAGCTCCTAGAATTTTAACTTCTTAAATAAGTTGCTCAAAACTTTTTATTTATGAATAAGTCTAAACCTTATTCAAAAAATACTCTGAAAGTTTCAAAACTTTATAAACAAGTCCTTACAAAAAGTCCCTCTAAAATTTATACAATTATAATTGAGTCTAATTTTTTGAAAAAATTTACAAATAACCCATTTATAATTTTAGTGTTTGAGATGAGTACAATCTTCAAGTTATCATCATTTATAACAAACTAATTTATATATATCTCTTCACCAATTCATCTAGATTCCAGATAAGCATATTTATATTTATTTATATTTATATCCATTATTTTAAATTTAAAACAAAGGAGGCTGTTGTCAGCCCAACTTCATCTCTTTGAGTCCTATATAAACCTGTTGACCTGGAAAAAAAAAAAGAGATCAGAAATCAAAAAATTGGTAGAGAGATTAGTACTCGGAGCATTCAAGCAAGAGGAGAATTTAATGCCAAGAACAAAAAAGGTTGTCCAATCTTATCTTGCATTTGGTTTCTTTCATTTCTGTGTTTCCCTACTCTCCTTCTCCCCAATGTTGTAGGCCCATCTCACTTGGTCATTGACCCCTTGTTGCCCCTATCCTTTACCATGCCTTTGTTGAAGCATGGTTGTGCTAACCTTGGACCAAACCCTCCAAATGATCCCCACTCGTTATGGTGGGCACCTTTATCTCTATGACTGAGGATGGTGACTTCCTCAGCTACTTTCAATAATGGCATTCACTATCGTTGGACCAACAGCCATGCTTCGACATGCCTCCTACACCAGACCAATCTCAGATGGCTATCTCAAGTTTATACATTTGCTAGGTCACTACTGGCTACCTAGCCCTACTGACCTTTGCCCATGGCTATTGAAACTCAAGCTAGAAGCTTAACTACCCAACCTTGACATCCTCTGTGAACCACCTCTGCTACTTGAACTTGCAAACTATCTCCACCACCTGATCACCGCCTTCGGCCTCCTTTCCTCCCTGCAATTGCTCATGAGCAACCACTTGAAACCCTGTACCTTATCCGGCCTCCATTTCTAACAAACTCTGCCCTCACCATCCATGCTAGAGTGCCTAACCATTTGAACCCTTGTTGCTAGTCTCTATGCCATGCCATGCCATGCTAGATCCCCTCTCCTGTCACACTGTCAAGCACTGCCTCTAGCCTAAGGTCTAGTTTGTCACCTACAAAGCTCACTGGTTACCTTCCACAATGGACAACCACTGATTAGGGTTGGATAAAAAAAAGGGAGCAAGGGTTTTGACCCTTGCTTTGGTTGGGGAAACATGAAAGAAAGGACCCAAGGTTGAAGAAGATGAAAAAAAATAATATAAAAAACTTATTATGCAGCAAAAAAAAAGGAGAAAAAATTCGATCAAAATAGGGGAGAAAAGTTTTAGACTTGAGGAAGAAGAAAAAAATGATAAGAAAAATATAAAGTTATTGTGTAAAAAAAGGAAAAATTTGGTAAAAATAATAAAAAAGAAGAGTTTTCAACATTATAGCCACCCACGGTCTTTGGCATAATAGCGGACTCTCGACACTGCCCATATCCACCCACGGCCTCTCGAAGATGGTGGTGAAGATAGCAAACCCATGACCTCACTGAAATCACCCACGGCCCTTCCAAAATGGTGATAAAAATGGCAAACCTATGACACTGCTTGTGGCCACCCATAGCCCCTCAAAGATGGTGAATTCTCCTAGCACTCAGCTAGCCTTTGGGCTTATATCCAAACTATCCTTTGGACTCACATTTAGCCAGTATTCAGGCTTGTCTTTAAATCAACCTTCAGGCTCTCACTCAGCTAGCCTTCGGGCTCATATCTAAGCTAACCTTTGAGCTCATAGTCAGCTAGTCTTTGAGCTCACATTCAACTAGCCTTTGGGTTTGCACTTAGCCAACCTTTAAACTTGCAATCAGGTAGCCTTAGGGCTCACAACAAACTAGACTTTAGGCTCACACTAAGCTAGTCTTCAGGCTTATACTTAGCTAGCCTTTGGGATCACACCCAGCTAGCCTTTGGGCTCACGCTCAACAAGCCTTCAGGCTCACACCCAATCATCCTTCAGGCTCCCACTTAGCCAATCTTTCTGGCTGGCACTTATCTAACCTTCAAGCTCACACTCAGCTACCTTTGAGCTCACATTCAACTCGCCTTCGAGCTCACACTCAGCCAACCTTCGGGGTTGCACTCAATCAACCTTTGGGCTCGCACTCAGCCAGTATTCAGACTCGCACCTGTCACCCCTTGGGCTTGCATTAAGCCAACTTTAGAGCTTATGAACTAAGCCAACCTTTGGATTTGCACATTTAAAATTGGGCTATATATCCTTCTAAAATCATCATAAATAGCCAAGGACTCTCAAATCAAATCAATTAGTATGAAGCAACTCAATTACAACAAATGGATAAAGACCAAATTGACTTAAATGGACTTAAATTGGTTAAATAAATAGACTAAAATTTGAATCTAGTTGGACTCCAAAAATCCAAATTGAATTAATCTAAACCAAATTAAATTAAACTTTAGAAGGGTTAATTTAAAATCAAGTTGAGTTCAAATCAAATCTAATGTAGATTGAGCTAAACTCAAATCAAACCCTAATTAGGTTAAATCAAACCCAAACTAAAAGGGCAAGCTCAAAGTCAAATCAGAATCAAGACAGGTTGACCTTGAATTAAAACCAAATTGAATTAAGTTGACTTAAACTCAAACTAAAATCCATCAAGATGCAAACTCAAACTTGATAAAGATCCAACACAAGGCCAAACTTGACCCAAGTTAAATAAAATCAATCTCATACTTGAACTAAATAGGGTCAAACCGAGTTCCACTAGTTGTGTTAAACCCTTAACAATACTCCAATGTAGTGAATAAGGGTGATGCTACCATCCTAATCTAAACCAAAATTAGTTCAAATATAACTAAATAGAGTCAAATTGAGTCTCACTAGGTGTGTTACAAAGCCTTTAGTAACACTTCAAAGTTATACCCAATCCTATAAGTCATTGGTAATGCTCCCAAACTAAAGAAGTTAATTGCCAATAAGCTCCAAGCTATTGGTCACACTTCAAAACTATACCTAACCTCATAAACCATTAGTGATGCTGCCAAGTCAAAAACATTAATCGCTAATATGTTCAAAGCTATTGGCTATACTTCAAAACTATACCCAATCCCCTAAATCATTGGTGATGCTACCAAATCAATTAAGTACCATAATACTTAAAATTATTGGCCATACTTCGAAGATAGTCAACCTCAAAAGCAGTTGACATTGCACCCTTCAAGCTAGTCAAATCCAAAAGCAGTTGATGATGTACCCATTTAAGCTAGCCAACCCCAAAATTAGTTGGTGACACGGTCTTCAAGCTAGCCAATCTCAGAAGTAGTTAGCGATGTGGTCTTCAAGCTAGTCAACCCCAAAAGTAGTTGATGATGCAATTTTTGAAGCTATACCAACCCCATAAGCCATTGGTGATATTACCAAACCAAATAAAGTTATTGTCTATGCTTTATTGGCTATGAAAATACTTTAAAAAATAAAAACTATTATCACCTACACCTTATCAATTATAGAAATACTTTTAAAAAATAAAGAAATTATCGCTTACATCTTGTCAGCTATGGAAAAACTTCAAAACCAAACAATAAAGTTATCGCCTATACTTTGTCAGCTATGGAAATACTTCAAAAACTAAAGAAGTTATCACCTACACTTTGTCAGCTATGAAAATACTCCAATCCAAACAAAATTATCACTGATGCCTTATTGGCTAGTAGAAATATTTCAAATCACGAAGTTTTCACTAAAGCTCAAAGCTATAAAAAATACTTCAGGCCAATCTCAACAAGACACCGATAATGCTATCCAATGAAGTTATCCCCAAAGATCAAAGCTATTGAAAATACTTTGAGCTTCTCCTATTTCCTTCCACATTCCATCAAATGATGTCATCAACACCTATCAAAGATTGAGTCGATTTGAGTCATATGTGGTCTAGCATAGGGGGAGTGGGGTAATAGCACATATCAAAGCTTCTTCTTCACTCTTTTGCTCTCTTTTTTTTTTCATACTTTTAGTGATTTTAAGTTGAAATTCATTGTAAAGTGAGGGTATGCCCTTTCTTAAGCCATATACCATTGTTCTTAAATCAATCAATCAAATATTTTCTTCTTTTTATTTTTTTATTTCTATTTTGTTAGCTAGGTTTTTTACTTTATAAGGTTCTTGACAATTATTGGGGTAATTAACAATAAGGATTTACGCTTGTTGGAAGTCATGTTCCCACAATACCTAATATCACAATTTAAATTTAAAAAAAAATTTGATTTGTGATTCGAGGTCACTCCTCGGGGTATCTGCTATTTGGGATAGTCAACTTCAATCTCACAACCATTGACCCTAAACCATTTGACTTTCAAGTAAAATTGTAGGTTGGCCCTAAACTATTTAACCTTCGAGCGAGACTGCAAACTGGCCTTAAGTCATATTAGTTGTTGGGTGAGACTGCAGGCTGGCCCTAAACCATTTAATTTTCAAGTGAGATCGTAGGCTAACCCTAAACTATTTAACTTTTGGGCAAGACCGCAGGTTGGCCTAAGTTGATTGGTTGTCAAACAAGACCGCAAGCTAGCCTTAAACATCTTGTTAAGATATTTTATTATTATTATTATTTTGTTCTATTTTTATTCTTGTTCTTGTTCTTGGTCTTGCTCTCCTCTTTGTTGTCAATTCAAGAGATTCTCATCATTGATTCTTTTTTTTCATGATGCCATTGTGATGAACGAGGCCATGGGTGGGCATAATGGTGATGAAGGTTTGCTGGCATTTTAGTCTATAGGTGGCTGTGGTGTTGGTGAAAATCCCCTATCATATGGAGAGCCATGGGGGAGCCATGGTGTTGGTGGAGATCTCCTATCATATTGAGTGCCACGGGTGGCTACAATGTTGATGGAGATCCATCATCCTATAGAGGGTCATGGGTGGCTGTGATGTTGGTGGAGATATGCCATCATACGGAGGGCCACGAGTGGCTACAGTATTAGTGGAGATTCACTATCATACAGAAGGCTACAGGTGACTATTGTGTTAGTGGAGATTTGCCAAGATGAAGCCATGGATGATCATAGTATTAACAAGAAAAAGAGAGGCCTGTGATGGGGTTCAAATGTCCAATTCTTTCAGATTTGGTCATTCAAACTTAGGCTACTAAGAATGTACAATAGTTGGTAGAGATGAGGCCACAGGTGGCCACAAGCCTTTAGGAAGAAGGGGGCAGTAGCAACAATGAGTGCGAGAACACAAAGACCTCATAGGGCACAAAGAGAAGAGGGGATAATGAAAGAAAAGATGAAAAAAAGGATAAAATTTTACATCTTTTTGATCCCTTGTTGGCGCTTTCTTGCTCTCCTCCTAGATGACGAGATCTTCCTTATAACTCCTTTAATTCATGCAAAATTTGCCAAAAATTCATCTCCCTATTCCACTTTAAATTCATGTGTCATAGCCCCTTTTTATATGACTTTGATTAGGAGATTTGATACATATTTTCCTATCATAAACCCTATATTTGAATCTTAGATTGGTATTCTCTGATATTATACCTTCCTTGTTGAAAAATTGGATTGATTTTGATGGATTTCAAGGAGAATTTCATTTTTGTTTCTGCAGATTTGTGCTAAACCATATGTTTGGTTGGGAACCAGATATTCAATAGTGAACAATGTTCACCTAGTCAGACTATACCAGATATTCGGTTGGAATTGAATGTCTGACTATGCACAAGGGTCCACACAGTGAACTATTTAGATGCTCGGTTGGAACCAGATGTTCAATTATGGCTCAATTTAAGTTTTAGGTCCTATTTTGGTCCAAATACCCAACTCGCTCAGTTTTAATTAGTTTGAGCCCAAATTTCTCATTAATTCAAGCCTAATTTGAACTAAATTTTTGATCAAATTTGACCATAATTTAGGTCCAATTGAGACCCATATTTAGATTATAATCTAATGACATTCAATCCCAGATTAAATTTTAATTAAATTTAATTTTTGACTAAAATTGATTCTTTTTTTTTTTTGCCAACAACACTTTTTTTTCTTATATTTCTCTTCTTCTTTCGCCTGTGCTTTTTTCTTCTATTCTCCATCAGGAAAGGGACAAGCCCTTCTCCATTGAACTCGGACCAAATTTGGCCAGATCTTGGCTGGATCTTAGCAAATGGTGGTTATAGTGTGCAAATGGCTAGATCGTAGCAAATGGTGGCAAATGATGGTTAGGTGGGCAGCTACTACAAAGGGAAACTCGAGGCATAGCCAGATCGGGTGTGCATAAGGAGGCGGTGGCTACGGCATCAATGCAAGGCTAGGCGAGCAGATCTAGAGGCAGAGGGCAACTTGGGGTGCAACCAGAGAAAGAATGGCAGCTTGGTCACTTGATGATGCTCCAATGAGGAGGCCTAGCACGAGATGACTGGCACAAAGGGCAAATAGTGCACACGTGAGGCCTAAGACATTAAGGACCGATGAGTAGTTCAAGCCAGTGGCATCCGACTTCGGCCAGTGAGGTTCCTATGGTGGGCTAGGTAGGCAGCTCAAGCATGGCTTGTGGGGAGTACGAGCCGGTGGTTTAGGCCTATAGGAAGGTAGCAGATGGCTAATGGAGGCTAGTCAGTGGTAGGATCACGGTGAAGGAAAGTGGAGTGGGGGTCGCATGTGGGAGAGGCAAGCGATAAAGGGATGACTGGCAATAGAGTTCTCGTATAGAGGGAGAAGGAAGAGAAGAGACCAAAAAAATAAAACCCTTTTTTTTGCTTCCTTGCTGAGTGGTTGTTCTTCACCTTTGAATTTGTCACCATGTTCTATTTGATTTCTCTTCCGCTCCTCTCTCAATGATGCTCTCTAATCTCTCTTCTTCTTTTGTATAGGTTTCCACCAATTTTATATGCCTCAAGAAGATTTGAAGTCAAATCTTTAATTGGTTCAATTTTGGGATATTATTGGATTGTGATGTTTGGTCAAATTAGATCTCCATATCTTCAATTGGCAATTTGAGATTGTAACTTGCATATTTGCTTATGAAGAGATTCATATTACTTTTTGGATATTGAATTTTTAGGGGGGATATTTGCAATTTTTTTAAAAAATCTGGACCAAATTATAATTTTATGAATTTTAAGAACTTTTGTAAAAATATTATTTATAAGGTTTTGAAAATTTCGAAATCCTTTTTTAATAAAATTTGGACTTCTTCATTAATGAGAACTTGTGAGCGACTTATTTGTAAAAATAAAAATTTTAGGGATTTATTTATGAATGCAGAATCTTTGAGGGGTTTATTTGTAAACTTCAGATTTTGGAAAGGCTAATTATAATTCTAGCCCACTTAGGCCATCACAGTTTGAGCCCAAATTTTTCAGTGATTCGGGTCTAAATTGAGCTTAATTTTAGATCGAATTTAATTGTAATTAGGTCTAATTGAGATCTGCATTTGGCTTATAATTCAATGGTATTTAAGTTTCAATTCTGAGCATTTTTTGATCAAATTTAATTTTGACAAAAGTTACCTCAAATAGTTGCTACCAGGCATGCTGCCCTTTCTTGCCCATCGCCAAATCTAATCACGAATAGGTGAAGAGAGAGGCTTGAGAAGGATGAGGACTGAAGAAGGGCCAGTTTAAGAAGAAAATGGGGAAGAATAAGAAAAAAAATATAAAAAAGAAGAAAACTATAAAAGGCCAAAAAAAAAAAAAGAATTTTAGCCAAAAAAGAAGAGGAAGTTTAAAAGAACCTTTTGTTGCCAAAAAACTAATAATAATAAGTTACTCACCTTAACTCATATGCTTTCGGCTTCTAACCTAGAGCTAGTTTGCAGGCTTGTTTGAAAATCATTCTAACCTAAGACCAGCCTATGGGCTTGTTTGAAAGTCATTTTCACCTAGGACCAGCCTGCAAGCTCATCTAAAAGTTAATTCAACCTAGGGCTAGCTCGTGGACTCACTAAAAAGTCAATTTGACTCAAGGTTCGATTGTAGACTTACTTAAAAGTCAAATTAATGAAAGGCCAATCTAAGGGCTCACTTGAAAGTTAAATTGACTTAAGACTAGCTTGCAAGCTTGTTTGACAATCAAATTGACTCAAGACTTGCTAGTGGGCTCACTTGAAAATCAAATCAACTAGAGGCCAGCTTATCGGCTCACTTAAAAGTCCAATCGACTCAAGAATAACTTACATACTTGTTTGAAAGTCAAATTGACTCAAGGTTAGCTTGTGGGCTTGTCTAAAAGTTAAATTAACCTAAGGCCAACTTGCGGGATCACTTGAAAGTTAAATTGACTCAAGAATAACTTGAGGGCTTGCCTAAAAGTCAAATCGACTAAAGGCCAATTTTGTGGGCTCACTTGAAAGTCAAATAGACTCAAGGTCAGCTTGAAGGCTCACTTGAAAGTCAAACCACCTAAAGGGCAGGTTGTGGACTTGTCTAAAAATCAAATTGACTCAATGCTAGCCTATGGGCTTTTCCAAAAATTAAATTGACTCAAGGCTAACTTGTGGGCTCTCCTGAAAGTCAAATTGACCTAAGAACAGCCTGTAGACTTACCTGAAAGCCAAATTCACTTAATTCTAGTTTGCAAACTCACCTAAAAGTCAAATAGACTCAAGGCCAATTTGCAGACTCACCTAAAGGTCAAATGAACTCAAGGTAAGCTTGTAAGCTAGCCTAAAAGTCAAACCAACTAAAGGTCAACTTGTGAGCTTCCTTAAAAATTAATATTGACCAAAGGCTAATCTACAGGCTCACCTGAAAGTCAAAGTAACTCAAGACCAACTTGTAGACTTGTCTAATAGTCAAACCAACTAAAAACTAGGTTGGGAGCTCACTTGAAAGTCAAATTAGCTAAAGGCCAGCTTGTGAGCTTACTTACAAGTCAAATTAACTTAGGACCAACTTAAGGGCTTTCCAAAGTCATTTTGATTAATAGATAGTTTGAGAGCTCTCTAATCAATTAACGAAGTTGATTAAAATAAATCAATTAAAATAATTAACTTAATCAAATCAAAACTAACATAATTTAGCCAAATTAAGTAATTTGATAAAGTAAAAGTAAACTAATTTGAACAGACCATCAAATAGACCTAAATTGATCTAGTTAATTAATGGGTTAAATTCAAATTGAAATATATTCAAATCCAAATTGGATTAACTCAAAGTAAATTAGATTTAATTAGTTTAGACCCAACCCTAATCGGGTCCAAATCAGGTCAACCCAAATCAAATTAGATCAGACCTAATCCCAATAGGGTTCAATGGGGTCAACCCTAATCAAATCAATTTAGACCTAAACCCAACTGAGTTCAAGTCGAATCAACCTGAATCAAAACAAGTTTTAACTAAACCTTAATTAGGTCAAATCAAGTTCAAACCAAACCTTGATTGGGTCAAATTAGGTTCAAATCGACCCTAATTTGGTTAGACCAAGTTCAAATTAAAACTTAGATGGGTTGAATCAAGTTCAAATTAAACCCTAATTAAGTTAAACAAAGTTTGAGCCAAACCCTTATTGGGTTAAACCAAGTTCAAATCAAGCCCTAATTGGGTCAAACTAAGCTTGAGCCAAACCCTAATTAGGTTAATACAAGTTCAAACTAAATCCTAATTTGGTCAAATTAAATTCAAATCAAAGCCTAATTGGGTCAAATTAGGTTTAAACCAAATCCTAATTTGGTTAAACCAAATTTTGGTCCAAACCAACCTTAATCAAGTTAAATCATGTTCAAACCAATCTCAAATCAGGTCTAAACTTAAATCAAAACCAAAACTAGGTCGAACCTGAACCTAAATAAGGTCAAACCTAAACTAGAATCACGCCAAACCTAAACTAAGATCAGATCAAAACTAAACCAAAATTAGGTCCAATGTGAACCACAACCAAGTCCAACTTGAATCAGAACCAGGACTAGGTCAAACCTAAACTAGAACCAGGTTGAACCTAAACTAGAACCAACTTGAATTTGAATTCGAGCCCATTAAAGGTCCAACATTGTTCAAACTTGAATCCATGAAGGGATTGAATTTAGATCTAATAAGAACCCGATTAGGGATGAATCCAAGATCCAATAAGGATCTAATTAAAATCCAATCAGGATTGGCTCCAAAATCCATTAAGGATTCAATAAGAACCTGATTAGGGTTGACTTCAAGATCCAATAAGGTTCCAATAAAAACATAATCAAGGTTAGATCCAAGATCCATTAAGGATTCAATAAGAATCTAATTAGGATTAGATCTAAGATCCATTAAGGATCCAATAAGAATCCAATTAGGGTTGAATCCAAGATCCAATAAGAATCCAATAAAAATTCAATCAGGGTTGGATCCAAGATTCATTAAGGATCTAATAAGAACCCAATGAGGGTTGAATCGAAGATCTACTAAGGATCAATAAGAAACTAATTAGGGTTAGATCCAAGATCTTTCAAGAATCCACTAAGGTCAAACTTGACTTGAATTAAATCAAATCAAACTTAATGAAGATAAAGTTTTGAATATCAAACTGAATCAAATTAGACTTGAGCCAAAATCAAATTCTAAATATTAAATTGAATCAAATCAGACTTGAATCAAAATTGAATTCTAAATATCAAATTGAGTCAAATCAGACTTAAGTCAAAATCAAGTTCTGAATATTAAATTGAATTAAATCAAACTTGAATCAAAATCAAGTTTGAAACATCAAATTGAATTTAAACCAAAATAAAGTCTAGACTGCCTCCTTGAGATTACCATAGTTACAGTGTCTAGGGTTTGGACCATACCACTGGTTATTAAGGAAAAAAAGAAAAAATTAAAACCCTAGAGCTAACGAGATAAGGTTTAGAGTTGGGGGCATTAATGATACACCAGATCACAAGGATTGGTTTGGCAAATCCGATCAGGCATAAAATAAAACCAAAGTCGTTCATTAAGGTAACTAAGATTCAATCCCCAACTCATTGGCCAAAGTGAATTCTCCGAGTCTAAAGTTAATGAGAATCGGACTCAAAAGTCAACCAGCGAACTAATATTTTTCAAGATGAAACCTAATTAAGTGTAGGCTTAGCTAACTTGGTCCATTAATATATTCACACATAGGTCAGTAATACCATAAAAAATCCGACTTAAGCCATGATTAGGTTAGGATGTCCCGACCGATTCATGGCCAAACATCAAATAATGATAAGATTTGATCTATCGTTATTGTAAAAAGATAATTTGAAGAATTTGAAATTGATAGCTACCCATTACGAAAAATCTAACAAGACGATTATTTGAAATCATACGATCTAATACATAAAATCTTAGTATACATTATTAAAAAAAAGGACAAATAGAGAGGTGAAAGTTAATGCACAATTCATAATTTCACTTTATTATTATATGTGAATCTAATTTGAGTATCAAAACAATCGTCATCGAAAAATTTTTAATGATTCTCGTTATAGTTTATTTATTTTATAAATTAGAGAAATAACAACCTAACATATTAAGTTTTCAAAGAAATTCTCAAATTAAAACCAACGATGATGGGGACTCCATCAATAATTTGCATATTGCATGTCCACCGTATGAGTACAAACACGGATTGCATGTCAACCGTATGGGTGCAAATCGGTGGTTGATGTTGTACTTTTTAGCAGTAAAATAGAATCTGTATTCAAGCACACACTTGAACTAAAGAATCACCGTAGTTTGGGTCTGAATGATGAAACCAAAACCAAATGCTTCGGTTTTGGCCCAGCCGAACCGAAAAAGGACCACATGGGTCACGTGCATAGCACGTGCATTGCCCTCCAACCGAGCGTGGAAGCCATAAAAGCTCCAAGAGGCCGCGGAGGGCAGTAGAGGGCAGTAGTCGACATCGACGTTCGCCAAAGCATCGCCGGAGGATGCAGGGACAGCAGCCACAGCAGCAGACATGGTCGGCCCCGCCGGCGACGTACCACCAGCCTACCTCGATGGAGGACGTGAGGACGCTTTGGATCGGCGACCTCCAGTACTGGGTCGACGACGCCTACCTCTACAATTGCTTCGCCAACGCCGCAGAGGTTCTCTTCTGATTCTTTTCTCCTGCCGTTTTCTACTCGAGGAATTGTTTTTGCTCGCTAACTTCTGATAATTGACGTCTGCATTCTTCCCTTTTTTTTTTTTTTTTTTTGGCGGCTGTGGTTGGGGTGGGTTTGTGTTGTTGGTGGGGAGGGATCAGATTCTATCTTTATCATGAAAATCTTGTGTGGATAGGTTTCTGGGAAGCATAATTGCGAGTTTTCTAGGTATTACAGCTGTTTCTTCATAAGCAGTTCATGTGTTTGATGCTATGTCTCTGAGAATCGAAGATCAATTTGTAAGTGAATACACTGGAGGCAAGTATCTAAGTTTCTGTGTCCAATTGATTTTTTTTTTTTTTTGGAGATATCTTGTGGTGGATGATTTCATGGTCTTTGTACATTTGCTGAAGATTTGGATTTGTGTTTCTTGCTAACATTCTTTATTTTCCGTATTATTATTTTTGTTATGAGGTTAGTTTGACTTGTCATATTTTGATAAAAATAGGTGTTATCCGTGAAGATTATACGCAATAAGATAACAGGGCATCCTGAAGGATATGGATTCGTTGAGTTTTCTTCACACTCTGCCGCAGAGAGAATATTGCAGACATTCAATGGAACACCAATGCCTGGAACAGAGCAGTTGTTTAGGTTGAATTGGGCTTCTTTTGGCATGGGAGACAGGCGTTCTGATGCTGGACCTGATCATTCCATATTTGTTGGAGACTTAGCGCCAGATGTTACAGACTTGATGCTGCAAGAGCTCTTTAGATCTCATTATCCTTCAGTTAGAGGGGCTAAGGTTGTAACTGATCCCAGTACAGGGCGTTCCAAAGGATATGGGTTTGTTAAATTTGCTGACGAGATGGAAAAGAATCGTGCAATGACTGAAATGAATGGCGTTTATTGTTCATCAAGACCAATGCGCATCAGTGCAGCCACTCCAAAGAAAACCACAGGGTTTCCACAACAATATCCAGCACCCAGAGGTAATTGTCATTATTTAATGTACATTATTTCCTGCTAGTGTGTAATTATGTCATTGATTAACTGATTGCCATCAAATTACTGTCAATGCCATTCATTACTCTGAATTGCCGCAGGTTGTTTGTTGCGAGTGACTACTCATATCTATAAGTAATCCTCGAGTTTACTATTTCTACCTATTATATTGACAAGTTCACAAACATCCGTGGATCATAGTCGCTTATATATCCCTGTTTACATTTTTCTTTGTCCACAAGCAACTGATTTGGTGCTGTTTCTGAGGATATAATCACTTGCTACACCATAGTAGGCTATGTCCAACCAAGTCCATGTTGAGGTCCTGGAATGTTTGGAGAGGGCGTAAAGTTATTTTGTCAATAAGGAGAGTATGATAGCAGCTCAGAGCCAGGTGGTGTAGAATCATGACAAATAAGTGATAAGAGAGCCATCCTTTTATGTTAAGTTTCTGGTGCCTTTATATCTGCATGTGGCCTTGAGTATTTTAGAGCAAGTGCAAACTGCTGGTGTGATACACTGGAAGCAGTTCACTCATGCATAAGTTTTCTTGCATAGTAGTTGCATGAGTGCCCTGTCAATTAACACCTCAAGTGTTGAGTTGGTAGCTACACCCGTCTCTCATGTATGAGAGGTTGTGTGCTCTAAGCTTGCAACCAGCAAGGCTTAATGGTAAATCCCAATTTCTACAAAAAAAAAGAATGCCTTGTCAATTAGAGTTTGGTGGACAATGATCCCAAAATAAGAATTGGATTAAAAATTGCTTATGGCATTTGATTGGATCGCAATCTAATCATATCATGAATCATTATATTGCATCACATTTCTCCGCTTGAAATTTAATAACTAATCAATACCGGATGCCATCTCATTAAGAACTATGATTGACCAATTATTAGTTGGAATCCTATAATTTGTCACGCGGTCAAACTTCTATCCTGAAATTTTGCCCGAGATGACACCAAGGTTTGTCTATCTCAGCCCGCCAAACTCACACAAGTCCACAAGGGTATAGAGGAGAAGAGAAATACAATAATTTTGCCAACCTTTTATTGTTCACATAAAAGGAATACAACTCTAATGCGGAATGACACTATAAGTCTCTCTCTACCTATGTGTGTTATATTGTTGTGTGGCACAAAAAGAAGACAGTATAAAAAATATTTGGAAATTAGCATTAAGCAGTTGGAAAGATGGTATGAGTCCCTAAAAGCATTTGAAACTCTTCTTTCAACCAGATCATGGATCAATAACTTTGGTCACGGGCTGGACTGCTTATTTTGTTTTTGGTTGCATTGATTGTACGATGGATGCAAATATCTGATGCTTAAACTCAGAACTGTTTTCATGCTCCATGTGCTATCCAATCATTATGTTCTTGCATGTTTTCTTTTCCTGCCTTTCAATGATACTTGAGCTGATTCTTTCATACATGCACCTTTGCATTGTGCGTGGGTCTTCTCTTAGGTAGCTATGGTGCAAACGGCTCAATAGCCAAATTGCACCCTTATGCATGTGGAAGGATGAACCCTGGAACAATTATATAATCTCTCTAACTTCAAAGAAAGTTATCAACTCCTTAGGATTACTTTGGCAAAACTTTATGTATACTGCAAATCTAAAACATTTTCTTTTCTTTGGCAGCTATATATCCTTCACCAACTTACACTGCCCTGCAGTTTCCTCCAGTTCCACCAGACAATGATATAACTAACACAACTGTGAGTTCATGCATATTTCTTACATCTAGTCACTTCAGCTGCTTCCAGTAAACTCACTCTTAGATGCGCTTTTTATTGTAGATATTTGTTGGTGGCTTGGACCCTAATGTGACAGAAGAAGAACTGAAGCAAATTTTTGCACAATTTGGTGAGCTCATTTATGCCAAGATTCCATCAGGAAAAGGATGTGGTTTTGTGCAGTTTGCGACCAGGTAATTGAAAATGCAAATAAAAATGATACACTTTTTTTAAACTTTTTTTAGAGTTAGTGATTTACTTATTTTTCATTTATGAGTGTTGCTTGAAACGTCTCACATTCTTTAAGGTTCCGCTTTCACATAGATGGTGTTGGCTGCTTCTTCTCCCTGTTGTTATACTTGAATTGCTTACCTAGTCCATTTCACATTTGTCAGCAAATAATTAATAGCTTATGTGAGTGTTTCTTTTGTGTAATCACTTTGTAATATTTCTGGCTTGCAAGGCTCTTTGGTTTTTATTGTTTTCTTATTATTTTAGTCTTGCATTGCTGGATACTCATGATGAAGAACATTTTTAAAGCCTTCTTCATCAATTGGATGTGTATGCAAGTAACATTTCTCCCTTATTTGATTTACCTCAGGACATCTGCTGAAGAAGCAATACAAAGGGTACATGGATCCATGATTGGCCAACAGATTGTTAGGCTCTCCTGGGGTAGAAGTCCTGCAAATAAACAGGTATTCCTGTATGATTTTGTATAGTTAGCCAATGACCAGTCCAGCATTTGAATAACCTATCATCTGCCAATATCTGTTACCTTGAGCTGTCTTTGAATGGACCACACTCTACTATTGCTATGAATGGCTGATACGCTTTGAATGAAATTGGATGTTCCTGTTGAGTTTCTTTCCCTTCACATGTATGGACTTAATTTAACATGATATTTGTAATCAACATGATAGTGGTGTATCATTTAAGTGTATGAGGCTTAATCAAGCTTGATGAAGCTAAATTAGGAGTCACTGATGCTCCAACCTAAATCCTCTAGCTTGATAGGTCTAGCAAGACGACTTTTTTATGTGCATAGAAGAGATATGTGTCCAGCAAGACCATATGCATGTTGAAGGATAGATCTGTTGCTGCTTTCAGCAACAAAAGAAAACAGATTTGTTACTGCAATCAGCAGGAAAATTGACTTTTTTTATGAAGGCAATAAGATACTAACATAATCTCAAAATGATGATTAGAGACTAACATTATCTCAAAAAGACAAAAGAGACTAGCATATAGCAAATACCATAGGGGAGTTTACAGTGTCAACAGGTCATTTGTACATGTTCCGCATTATCTCAAGTCATTCAACATTGGGACCTTTGGAAATATGGGCAATGAAATACATGCATGCAATTTGCTATTTACATATGTTAGTTATTATTTGTACCTATATCATAACTGTTGGATGTGACTAGACTTAAAAACTACAAAATCCTATGTTGCACTTTCATAAAGTGAATTTTTTATTCAATTTCTTTTGAAACAAAGTGGATGTTTTTTAGTCTATTCATCATTAGGCAATAAAGAAAAACCATGCTTATATGGTCTGATATTTTAAAATATCCTGGAGTGTCCTAGCATTTGAATATCTGACAGGTGAAGTCTTGGGACTTGTGATGTCCACAGGAAGCATGACAGTCAGAATTGCTGTCAATTAGAAGGTCACTATGTGATACCTTACTATATAATTGGATCTGTACATGTACAATCAAATATAGATCATACCTTTTCTAAACAAATAATTTAATAAATTTGGGTTATTGGATGACACTCATAGAAATCATATCATATTGGGTTTTTAAAGTATCAAAGCATCATATCTATGTACATCTTCATACTTCAATAATGACCTGAACTCCTGATTGGGTATTCTGGAATTAATAATTTTTTCTTGACAAACTCCTTAGGATTCAGCTGGTGTTTGGGCTCAACAAGCAGATCCCAGTCAATGGGCAAGTGGTTATTATGGTTATGGCTATGATCTGTATGGATATGGGGCCACTCAAGATCCTTCTTTATATGCATATGGTGCATATGCAGGATATGGACAATATGCTCCACAGGCAAGGACTCCATAACCATCTAATAATCTTGTTGAGTTTCTTCAGATGTCTATTTGTATCATTAGATGCTGCAATTTTATATTTATTACATTTTTCTAGGTTGTGTGTTCTTTCCTACGAAAGGTAGTTTGTGGTAGTATCTTTCTGACAATGCTACCTTCATGTGAACCATCCAATTTTATGAGAATTGTCAAATGACATTGAATAAATTGTGACATAAACATAATAGAAATGGCCTGTAAACACAGTTGTTTCTTGGTATGGGCCCTCTAATGAGAAGAAAATGGAAGGATGTTTGTCGTGTTTTCCCTGATAATTTATACAAAATGTAATGACTAAAGACGTAGAGTAGATCCTAGTTTATTATTAACTTATCCTAAATGTGTGTTTTCATTTCGTAAGTAGGTGAAAGTGTACAAAACCCAGAATATCTGATTTGTTGTCCCCTACTAACTTCAAGATGAAAATGGAAACCTACTCTCCAATTTCAGGTGGAAGGTGCTCCAGACATGACATCTGCTGTGGGTATATATCCAACCATGGAGCACAAAGAGGATGTCTACGATCCAATGGCCATTCCCGATGCAGACAAGTTAGTAACTTGCTCCATTTTACCTTCCACTCTGCTTTTATCTCGGCTAAAACTCAACAATATCTCAATCCTTTCAGGTTGAATGCTGCATATCTTGCTGTTCATGGAAGTGCGATGCTCGGGAGGCCCTTGTGGTTGAGGACCTCTGGCTTGTCGCAACCATCATAGTTTCATATTCAGGCTACTCCGCAAAACTATCTCATTCTCTCGTATCCCTATCATATAGATGAATAACCCAACATTTGAGGGATTCCTACCTCAAACCAGCTTCCATGCAGTCAAATTGTGATTAATGAGAGATTACCCTGGATGTGTGGCTGTTGTAAGCGTACATTACTGTCTTATGCTCACACCCTACCTGTTTGACATGGGATGTATATTAGGCAGTGTAATATGTACTTGTTTAATTCTAGTGTCATAGCAGGACAGCAGTAGATGGTTTGTTAGAAAGGGATTTTACAAAGGAACCCCCAAACTTAGACTATTTACAATGGATATTTTGCCAGTTTCTCAAGACTCATTAGTGATTAGAGGTGTGCTGGCTTCAGCTTGGCTCATTTGACAGAAGGATGTCTCGAGCTCAACTCCGTATGAACTTGAGCAGTTTGAGTTTAGCTTGGTTCAACTCATGAGGTCAAATCAGATAAGGTTGAGTTGATGTCAATCAAGCAATACAAATCCACAGGACCACAAATCCTAGTAGAAAGATAAGCTTGAGCACAAGCAGGGATGGCGACGTGCAGGGTTGGATTGTTGAGGATGCGTAATGGCACGGGGTTGGGCTCATGGGAGGATACGGAGAAGTGCAAGTCAGGTCATCAGGCATGTGCACCGGTGCATTTGAGGGCAAGTTCGGGCTTGTAAGGGACACTGTGGGGTTGGGTTGGGCTCTATAAATCAAGGTTTGAAAATTTTATTTTGAAGTCAGTTTCAACACCCATTAAAATCGATATATTTTGTTGTTTTGATCATTTTAAACAAAATCAATTATATTTCGATTTTGATTGAATTATTTATACATTTTTTTAATATGTTTTGACTTAAATTTAAAAATTGTAAGAAGCTTTGCGCACATTTTTTTTGAAATTATTAAATACATAAAAATTTTTTAGAAAATAATCTAAAATATAAAAAAAATTTAGAGGGAAGGAATAAAACTGGTGAGAGTTGAGAAGATTATCCATCTCAACTAAAAAAAATTATAAAATAAAAATAATACATAAAATCAAATATTATATTTGTAAATTTGAAATTGAAATTTGAGTCGAAATATTGTGAGTTCCACCAAAGTCGAAATATTTTAATTTCGATTAAAACTTAAAATCTTAATATAAATATTATATATATATATAATATGTATGAATTTTAAAATTATATTTGAGTGGAGCTGTTATTCCGGTTTGAATTCAACTCGTTTACATAGCGAACTTATTTTTGAGCTCCAGATGACCTGCTTGAACAGCTCAGAAAATGTAAGCCAAATTAGCACCCCCTAATACTGATTCATCAAGCAGTTTTTTCATTGCATACCTTGCCAAATGATGACATTGCCAATACACTCGTCAAAATTGATATAACCCCACATAATCATGCTATTTGAATACATTTATACTCTGTTTGCACTTTTTCATCTAATCCAATTAAAATCTTATAGAATATCTAACAAAATTGATGTGAGTAATGTCACCAAAATTATATTTTGAGTAATCCACTATCGGATTGGTGATTGTACTCAATCTTTCTTCAAAGGGTTCAGATTCAAATGGTTTTGAATTTCAAATATATAGTGTTTATCGTTATCACACTTTTTTTTTTTCAATTTTTACTACTGGGTTGATGTAGGACAACTACATCTTTTTTCACAGTAAAATTAGAGATCCAGTCCAAGTTGAATTCCAACTCCAATTAGGATCCGTCAAGATTCGTACAGTTACAGTCCAAAGGCCATATTTCCTAAGATATTGATCCAAATTCAGCAAATAACTATCCGTTGGAATGCTGAGATCGATTCCTACAAGTCTCTTATTTACTATTTTGGATAATTCGGATTTTATATTGATCAAAATTAGGATTTATTTATCAGTCCGAGTCAATAACAGTCCTAGCCCAATAAGGAATAGGATTTATATATCTTTATTTAAGATATGTTAAGTAGAATTCTTAGTAGAGTCTAAGTCCTATTTTTAGTCTATACCAAGTAGGACTCTAAGTTTATCAGAGGGCTATATATACAGCCCAAGGTTGTAACAAAAGGAAGAAGACTTTTCTATCAATAATATTCTCTTATTTTGGGTTTGTTCCCTTTTTATCTTCCTTGTGGATTCAAGGATCTATCGTGGCGAGAAGACGGTGATCTTCTTCCTATCCCTTGTGCCCCCTCCGGCTACATCAAGCGGATCTATCATTGCGAGAAGACGGTGATCTTCTCCCTATTCCTCATGCCTTCCTCCCACTACATCAAGTGAAGACGGTGATCTTCTCCCTATCTTTCGTGCTTCCTCCCTCTGCATCAAGAGAAGACGGCGCTCTTTCTCTGACCCCTCGTGCCCCCTCTTTCCGCTGCATCAAGTGGTATCAGAGCCACTCCGCACCTCTTGATCGATGTGGGCTAGCTTAGCGAGGACGCTAAGCCCTTAAGGGGGGGAGATTGTAAGGCCCGGTGGAGCCAGTGGGCCAGTAGGCAGGCAATGGGCCTGTAACTGGTAGCAGTTGTCTTTAGTCCCACATCGACAAAGTGTTGGAGTTGAGACTGGGCTAAATATGATGACTGCCATAGACCCAACAACGAGGCCTTTTTTCGGAAAACTGGGAAAAACAAAATCCTGGGGTCGGGTGGGCCGCGGGCCGCAACGCCCAGGAACAATATCGTGCTGGGTCGGGGGCGTCACATAGTGGTGTCAGAGCGACGTTGTTCCTGAGCTCAACTCCATTGATCGTAGTTGGTGGCAACAACTCCGTGGACAGTGATCTAGGAGATTATCAAATTCGAGATTTGATTAAACAAAATTTTCTTGCTTCTATCACTAGGAAGTATGAAGCTTTGAAACAGATTAAAACTAATAACCAAGTTCATCAATTGATCGTCGAAGAGGCTCGCGGTCCGATGTCTTGGAGATCAACAGACGAAGCTATTCAGGAAAACCAAAACCATGGTGAGGTGAATATTCCATACTTTCATGGCTATGAGAATTTATTTATTTGGATCGATAAAGTTGAGAAATTCTTTAAGTTTATGGAGATTCCTGAAGAGAAGAAGGTGAAAATTGTTGAATACAAGCTTGATGGTTATGCTTCATCTTGGTGGGAGCAAATTCAAGTCCAAAGAACACGTGAAGGCAAACCAAAAATTCGCTCATGGCTGAAGATGCTTAAACTATTCAATATAAAGTTCTCAAAAGGGGATCAAAATCAGGTAAAACAGATCTCTCATCCAAAGGCTTCTGGCATTGAAATCAATGGAGACAACCATGAGGTATTAATTCCACATCTTAGTAACTTTCCTCTAGTATTGAATTATCAAGTCAAAGAAGAGGCTGTGGATCGTGTGGAAGACAAACAAACTAGTGAAGAATTTATTGAGAGCCCCAAAGATTCTTTCTTTGATGAATTAGAAGATCATACAAAAGTAGCTTTGGATGTTACAGAAAATTTTCAAGAGACTATCTATGAGAATTCATATGAATCAGTTAACAATCTTGAAGGCTGCAAGAAAGAGTTTTCTACTTGTGAAAATATTGACTGTGCTACTCAAGATTATTCTTTGAAGTCATCAAAAGCCAACTCTCTTGAACAACTAGAGAAAATTTCTACAGGAGTTATCACTATGCAAGATTCAAAATTTACAATGGCATATCCAAATTATTGTCGCAATTGTCAGCAAACTTGCGAAGAATACTTTCATTGCATGAGAACAAATCATAAATTGGTGTGCACAAAAAATTTATTTCAAATAAGGTCAAAAGGAATCCTGCAAAAGTTCAAGTGGTTGTGTCGAAGGAAAATAGGAAATCAAAGTGCTGAAGATGTTACTCGAAGAAATCTTATTGGTTTACATCATCAAGTTTTATGTTGGAAAGAGTTCAAGGGGAGCACAACTGCACCAACGGAGACTCCAATCTTTGACTTGAGGACAAGTCTTTTACAAGTGGAGGGGTCTGATGTAGGACAACTACATCTTTTTTCACAGTAAAATTAGAGATCCAGTCCAAGTTGAATTCCAACTCCAATTAGGATCCGTCAAGATTCGTACAGCTACAGTCCAAAGGCCATATCTCCTAAGATATTGATCCAAATTCAGCAAATAACTATCCGTTGGAAAGCTGAGATCGATTCCTACAAGTCTCTTATTTACTATTTTGGATAATTCAGATTTTATATTGATCAAAATTAGGATTTATTTATCAGTCCGAGTCAATAACAGTCCTAGCCCAATAAGGAATAGGATTTATATATCTTTATTTAAGATATGTTAAGTAGAATTCTTAGTAGAGTCTAAGTCCTATTTTTAGTCTATACCAAGTAGGACTCTAAGTTTATCAGAGGGCTATATATACAGCCCAAGGTTGTAACAAAAGGAAGAAGACTTTCTATCAATAATATTATCTTATTTTGGGTTTGTTCCCTTTTTATCTTCCTTGTGGATTCAAGGATCTATCGTGGTGAGAAGACGGTGATCTTCTTCCTATCCCTTGTGCCCCCTCCGGCTACATCAAGCGGATCTATCATTGCGAGAAGACGGTGATCTTCTCCCTATTCCTCATGCCTTCCTCCCACTACATCAAGTGAAGACGGTGATCTTCTCCCTATCTCTCGTGCTTCCTCCCTCTGCATCAAGAGAAGACGGCGCTCTTTCTCTGACCCCTCGTGCCCCCTCTTCCCGTTGCATCATGGGTTTACTTGCATTCAAATACAATAATTATTTCAATTTTAAATTTAATATAATTCAAATTTCATTGCAGTTCACTATTCATTCAATTAGCTAATCATATTTTAAAGTGATTATCCTAATCTAAATGGTTCATAAGAGTACATTTGATTTGAAATCATTTCCCTAATTTTATGTTAAGCTAATAATATTTTAATATAAAACTTATTGGCTTAAATTTGGAACAATATCAAATCTGATGATACACCAAAATGAGCTGATTGAATTAAAGAGTCAATGGGAACCAAACTCAAGATCCGTCGACACATCTAAAGTAAAAAATTTCCATGAAATGGAGTTGTGGAGAGCCTTCGGTACACGAGCTATGAATAACCCAACTCATTTTAATACTGAAGTATGAGAAATTCAGTGTCATTAATTAAAGGTCCCGAAAAGAAATCACATTGAGTTGCCATTTAACGCAGATACCTCAGTGTGAGTAGAACAGAGTCTGGATTATTTAGACTCTCATTTAGGAGATCTCGAGATGTACGAGATCCATAGCTGTCTATTATGAGTAATTCGATCAAATTACGGTCCCCAAATTACAAGATTTAAAGACACTCTACACTCTGAATAGGTCATCTCTAATGAGCTAAGGACTAATGTCCTTCTCTTCTTTCCATTATACTCTATGTGTATATAATTAACTTGAGTATTAGAGTGATTGCCATTGGAGAGCTCTTGGCGGTTCCTCTTCACCCTTTTTTGTATTGCAGATTAGTGAAAAAGTAATCTAGTGGATAGATTTCAAGGAGCCTTTCGAAACAAAACTGGTGGTGAATCGAGCTTTACCAATAAATTGGTACTTTCATTGAGATCTTCTCCGCCACTTCTTCTCACCCGTCTAAGAGATATCTAATGATCTCTCTACCATGACTCATAAAGCAGCATAACCATTGTTATTAAAGAATCCACCCGAGGGCAGGTAGTCCCAGTACTAGCGGAGTAGCATAATTCATCAAGCAAACCGACTAGGCCATCCCAATAAACAAACTCAGCAATACAACCACACCAATAGCCAAGGGGAGCCCCCCTCCAAGCACTACCAAAGGTGCCCCAGGACCTTCTAACCTAATAAGTCAATAGAAGTTTCAAATCATGGTCATTGTTGTCTAGCAAATGACATTGCTACTTGAGGTTCAAGCACAAGTTGTGTAGAACTTACAACAAGCTTGACTCTAAGATCAAGCCCCAATTAGAAGTGCTATAACAAACTAATCATATAAATTACCATAGAACACCATTAGTTAGGTACACCCCAGTGTGCAACATCATTTAAATTATTAGAAACCATTGGTGGTGTTTCCTCTTCGATATCAAGCCTTGAGGGATTATGGTGGGGATAATCCTACCTATGACCCTGTTGATGAGGTTGTATATCTCCCCTATGCTAGTTGAGTCTCAGGTAGAGATCTACAAGATATCTAGAGAGATACTAATGGTATACTAATGGTATACACAACTCTATGACACTGTATGACCTGGCTCGAGCCTAGTATACCAGACTTCTGAGATACTCGATTTTCAGTTTTGATGACTTGGTGAATAAGTTCATAGAATAGTTTGTTTCGCTATTACCTTAGTGAAAAGACCCCTCAACACTACCAACACTAAAACAGAAGAAAGGGGGGAAAGCCTCAGGGACTATTTGGTTTAATTCAACAAAGTTCAGTTAGAGGTTATAGAGTTGGACAGTTCCATCATTATCACTACTGTGATCAACTAGATCCAATAGCCTCAAGTTGCCTATGAGATGGCACGTCGACTTCCTAAAAGTCTAGTAGAATTTGTCTAGTTAGCTAGAGAGCACATCAATGCCGAAAAATTTATTTTGGTTAAAAAGGAATTCAAGAATAGCAAATTAAAGAAAGAACCTTGAGAAGTCAAACTCTCCGAACTAAAAATGTTGAGAACTGGATAGAAGGAGCATTAGCTAGATTTTTGGGCTTACATGCCACTAAGTAACTTGAGGACTGAGGTCCTTACACAAATTAAACACTAAGGTTTCCTATGGAGGCCTTACCCAATCCGCATTGCTCAGCAAAATCTCAACAAGAGAAGGTATTATTGTTTCCATCAAAGAGTATTAACACCTCAAAAATGAGATAGAAACACTCATTAGGGAGGGGCATCTTGGATAGTTTGTATGTCAAGGTGAATGCGACAAAGAAGCTTACCCGTAGGAATACCATTTGTGGACTTCTCCCTAGAAGAATCCTATCCTAGTGTTGCATAATCCTAGTGTTCGTCTCCAAACGCCGAATTGTCATTGGGGGGGCATGAGGAGGTGAAGGAAGAAACAAAAAACAACACTATGAGCTCAAACATCGAGATATTATCTTTTCAGAAAAGGATTTAAAGGGAATTTTGATGCCACACAATAATGCATTCATCATCATAGCAATTTTAGATGGCTATGTTACAGAACGTATAATGATAAATATAGGAAGCTCAGTGAATATTTTGTTCACTTGAGACTATGATCAATTGAAAACTGAACATAAACTAGAGTCGTATGTTGGGACCTCACTAGATTTACAAGAAATTTGGTAACTCAGCATGATTGATCTACTCCTCATGGTTGGATAGAATCTCAAGAGTGCCATGATTAAATCAAGGTTCATGGTGTTTCGAATACACTTCACCTACAATGTGATATTAGGTTGACCAGCGCTCAACTAACTCTAAGTAGTAATCTCTATTTTGTATCTACTTATAAGATTTCTGACTAAACCTAACACAAGTGAGGCATGGGGCAACCAAAGACTAGTGAAAAAGTACAAGGTAACTTATTGGCACAACAACTCCGATCAGAAGGGTAATGCCTGGTGGTGGTAAAGATGATGAGCCCACTATCAAGCTAAAAATCATTGATGCTGAACCTAACGAGCAGCTCATTAAAATAAAAGAGTCTACCATCGAACTAAAGAGGGTCTACGCTCAACCTATGGAGCAACTCATCAATCTTGTCATCGATGAAAGCTCTGGAAGAACCTTAAAGCTCGAGGAAAACCTCATGGAGCCATTACACACTAATCTAGTAGAATTCTTATGAAAAAGTCAATATATTTTTTCTTGGTTCTCTAAGGACCTACCTCTCAATGATCCCTCTCTGGCATAGTATAAGCTTGTCGTGACCAAGAATTATAAGCTAGTCAAGTAGAAAAAGAGGCATTTCGCTCTCAAATGTCAAAAAGTCATCGCTGAGGAGGTAAGCAAACTTCTCAATACAAGATTTATCAAAGAGGTTCATTACCCTAAATGGCTAGCATATGTAGTAATGGTGAAGAAATCACATAGCAAGTGGAGAACGTTTGTTAACTTCACTGACTTGAATAGTGCCTATCTGAAAATAGCTGTCCTTTACTAAAGATAAATCAACACATGGACTCTATTTTGAGCCACCAACTCTTGAGTTTTCTAGATGTCTTCTTGGATTACTACTAGATTTAAATGCATCCCAAGGATGAGTAGAAAACTGCCTTCATCACTGATTAAGGCACCTTTTATTACGTCGTGATGCCCTTTGTGCTTAAGAATATAGGAACAATGTACTAAAAGATGGTGAATAAAATTTTCAAACCCCAACTAGGAAGGAATGTGGAGGTGTATGTTGATGACATGCTGGTCAAGAGTCTCCATGTTGAAGGATACTTGAACGATCTAGAAGAAACTTTTAATATACTTTGAAAGTTTAAGATAAACTTGAATCTAGAAAAGTGAACTTTTAGGGCAGGCTTGGGAAAATTCCTCACCTACCTTATATGGGAGTGAGGGATAGAAGCTAACTTCAAGAAAATTGATATTGTCATAAAATGATGCCCCCAAGCTTGTCAAAGAAATACAAAGACTTACAGGGCAGTTGGTAGCCCTCAATTGTTTCTTATCAAAGCTTAGGCTTTAGTGGACTTCTTGATGAGGACCATGTCATATCCGGTAGGGTCAGAATTTGAACTGTGGGATGTTCAAGTCGACAGCTCATCATGTGAATCAGACTGCAGGATTGGAGTTATCCTTTAAAGTCTAGATGTGAGAGTAGTTGAGTATTTAATTCGATTGGGATTCAAGGTTTCAAATAACATCGCCGAATATGAGGCCTTTCTCCTTAGATTGTGCATGGCACTTACAGTGGAAGCTAAAAACATAAGATATGTAGTGACTTCCAACTTGTGTACTTGCAATTACTGAGGAATATGAAGCTAAAGATGTAGTCATGTCTTGATACCTAGTCAAGGCACAAAAACTCCTGGCAAAAATGGATCAAGTAGAGATCTACTGAGTACCTCAAAATAGTAACACCAAGGCAGACAGTTTTACATGGCTAGCTTTAGCCTCACTAAATTTAGTGCTGAGGAAAATGTTCATATAAACCCTCCAGCAGTTGAACTACTCTAAGGGTGCTGAAGTAAAAACCATAGACACAGAATTCAGCTCAATGGATCCCATAATCTCTTATCTCAAAGAAGGATAAATTCTTGAAGATTTGAGGGAAGCCCAAAAGATTAGGATGTTGGCCTCGATCTTCACCTTAATAGATGGAGTCTTGCATAAAAGATTATTTACAAGACCACTCCTTTGCTACCTGAGACCTAAAGAAGCTAAGTATGCCCTCCATGAAGTTCACAAGGGGATATATGGAAGCCATGAAGGGGAACAAGCCATTGTCCACAAGCTCCACAAGCAAGGATATTATTGGATCAAAATGAATGTTGAGGCATCTGAGTTCATTTCTAAATGCAAGCATTGTTAGAGATATGTCTCAGTGTATCATAGTCTTGCGGTTCAACTCCAGTAGGCTAAGATAGTTTGGCCCTTTGACCAATAGAGAATTGATATCCTAAGCCTTTTTTCAATGGCCTTAGGACAAAGAAAGTTTCTAATAGTCTGTCATGCCTTAACCAAAAATTTGGAGAGTTGGTTTGTGACAACATCGTATGCTTATGAGGTTACGACTTATAAACTCTTATAAGCATACAAGGCCATATTTAAATACACTTATACAAAAATAATATCTCACAATTAAAATTAATAATTTCTCAAAATACATGAGAAAAAAATTTTAAACTTACAAATTTACATAAACCTTAATTGAATTAAAATATAACACCTCTAATTAACTTGTAAAACTCATTTGGATCGATCTCTTAATACTTGCTAAACTTCAATCTGCAAGAAAATAAACTATCCATGCTAATATATATATATATAATTTAGATTCTAAAAACTAAATTTCTCATATATTTTAAAATCATATAATCATAAAACACAACATAATCAAAGCATAATATATTGGACTAGATAATAAAATTATGTTATTAAATTCAGAACTTTGAAATACATTCACTTTCTTATTCAAAATATATTTTAGTCTTCAATATCAACTATGGTTATATACTTAACCGAGTGACATGGATCATACACATAATACCTGAAATCATGTCATATTACAAGATACCACACTTAATATTCATATTTAAGTCACAACACAAAATCAAAATCGGTCCTTCACAAATACATATATATGCTGATATAGTCAGGATTTTTTCCTCACTAACAGGACCACATCACAAAATTAGAGTATAGATGTAATAGGAGACATTTAATAAAAATTTTCTCTAATCCTTATATAATTTTATAACAAAATAAATAACTATAACTTAGTTCCACAAGTTTTCAAAAATAGATTTTCATTTTGTTTTCGAGATACATATAATATCGATCTTATATTCAACAATTACCTATCACATCATACAATAATGTTGAAAATGACAAATATCCAAAATAATTTGTATACACTAACATAAGATGGAGTGATTCATTTGCTTACCTCAATCGTGATCGCATAATCCTGATTGATTATCCAAATAAATTTTCAAAATTTTTAATTTCATCTTCCTCGAAATATCTTCAGATCTCTTTATTCACACACAATTATCACTTATGTAATCCTTCAATTAGAAAAGCTCTAATCCTTTTATAATATAAAGGACCACTTTTGGATAAAACTCCAATTAAAAGAAATCATCCTAACTGGATAGAATTCAAATTTAACTAGAACTCTATTCGGGTTGGATATCACATAGTCACTATTGACTACTCTGCCGGGTGGGTGGAAATTGAACCACTTGTTAAGATCATAGAGAACAAAATTCAAAAGTTTCTTTGACAAATTGTGATCTGCAAGTTCGGACTACTATATACGCTATTCACTGATAATGGAAAGTAATTCAATAGTACAAACTTCAATGATTACTATAGCAATCTTTACATAGAATAAAAATTTATTTTGATAGCCCACCCTCAATCTAATGGCTAGGCTGAGGTAACAAACTGAACCATTCTCTTAGGTATAAAGAAATTCCTTGAGAGGGAAAAGGATGCCTGGGTTAAAAAACTATAGCACATCTTGTGGTCCTATCGAACCACACCCCGAATGGCTACGGGGAGTCACATTTTATGTTGGCTTATGGGGTTAAGGCGGTCATACTCGTGAAAATTAGGCTTACACACCATGAGTCAAAACTCATAATCTTGAAGTAAACAAGGTAAATCTCCGAGCTGAGAAAGACCTCATATTGAAAATGCAATGAAAAGCTTGCATTAGGATAGTCAAGTACTAGTAGTGAGTAGCTCAACAGTACAATGCCAAAGTTTGTGACCGAGAATTGTGACTAGGTGACTGGCTACTCCATCAGTCTGAACTCATTGATCGAGTTTTAGGAAAATTATCTTTGAACTAGATAGGTCCATTCAAGATTTCTCGAACTATAGGACCAAGAATCTTCAAAATTAAGCACCCAAACGTCCAAGTGCTTCCTCAAATCTGGCATGTTGACAACCTTAGAAGATTTTTTCTTTAATATAATCTTTATTTCTTCAAAATATTATTTATGGTTTTACTCAAAAAACCTAGCTTTGCTAGTCCTACTGTCCAATTAGGTATTTCGGTAACCCCATCGAGGGTAGTACTAAAAAAACTTGGCTCTATTGGCTTTACGGTCCAACCAGGTACTTTGGTCACTTGACCAAGGTATCAAATCTCAAGCTACTCAAAGTCTTGATTCAACCATGTGTTCTAGTATTTAGCTAAAGCAGAAGTTAACTCCTTCACTTAAGAAGATCTCAATCACAAGACAGAAGTTCCCAACCCTTGGAGTTCCGGAGCATAACCTAAGGGGGCCAATAGAAGTTGGTTTAGGGAAAGAGACATGGTCGAAAGACTTTGATTAAAAGATCCAAGCCAATGAAAGCAAAGTTTTAGGAAAAAAAATAAAATTCTATTAAGTTTTGAGCTAGGACTATTACAAAAGTCCTTTTACAAAAAGAAAGGAGTACAACTAGTCAGAAATATGTGGAAGCTCGGAAGACTTTGTGGATCCGACTGGCCCCAAGATTCCCTCTTCAGTCTCTCTCACCTTCGCCACCATGACCTCTCTCCGAATGAGATTCTCATACTTCCATTTAAGGCATTAAACCCTCAAGTCATCATAAAAGTTCAACCTAAAGGTCATTAGGCTCAAACTCAGACCCATGATGAGTTTGCTTCACCTTATCCTAGCAAACAAGGTACCATTCTTCAAAAGATATGGCAGTGAGTTTTCTATGTTCCAAAAGATATTCATCACTAGCCTTATGCACTGAAATAGCCTACATCTAGGTCAACTTTAGAGTATTGATGTGTTCTTTACTTTGGGTGTATGTGACTATTGCTTCTATTTTGGAGTGGTCCAAGGAAGCCTAGTGTTGAATATCCTGGTCTTGTAGACTACACAAAGCTGAGTCTCAATTGTAAGGAGATTTTTCTCCTCCTCTATCTTCTTCCTCATCTCTTCTTCACTAAGTTGAAGAAGTTCTAGTTCAGAACAAACTGAGATCACCTTCTCCTCATTCTTGCTCTTCTCAACTATGCCAAGCCCTTGAGCCTCATCAAATTGATGCCTTGTGTATCAAAGGGATTATAGGGCTTACAACCGAGCCAAAGGTTAGATCATAATATAGGAAAAAGAGAAAAATTATTTGTACAAGGGCAAAATATGAGTAAACTTACGATGGTGTAAGATTTATACCCCCTCTCTAAAAAGAGTTAGCCAATAGAGAGTTGAGCTAAAGAAGGATTAGCATCTTTTCTGAAGTCCCTCAGAAAGTACTCCTTGGCCTTAGTCTCTTCTGAAGCCACCCGGTGCCTCGAAAAAGGCCACCCTTGTGCCTCGAAAAAGGCCACCCTTGTGCTCTAGTGCATAGGGGAGAAGCAAAAGGAGCAAAAGTGGCATCCTTATTGCAATAAGGCTTTTTCATCATCATGCAACAAATGGGCAATCAAGTGCCAATGACCTCAATATGGCAAAGGAGAATAAGGTATCACCTATCTCTTCCTTGCCCTATCCTCGCTGGCAGCATGGCTCTCCTCCTCCTCCCTTTTTCTTCTCCTTGAGTCGAGGAGCTTCTTAGCAAGCGAGTTGGAGACACTTGAGGAACAGCCCTCTACTGCTATAAACTCTTATTCATGAACAATATCTGAGTAGTCTCTACAAAATCACATTCCACAATTAACCCCATACTCAATTCATCAAGAACAAGGTGAGGGTTAAGAGTGAAAACTCACTTTAAGCCGAGGAGAGGATGGTCATAGGGGCCTTTTGGGATGGGTCACCATTGACTCAGAGCGAGCTCCCTTGATAGACGAACTAATGATGGGCTCCTCTACCTCTCTTGGTGTCAGTGAGGAACCATATCTGAATGGCCCTTTGCCCTTGTAGGTCAACATTGAGTCAGTGCGGAGCGCAAAGGACTTCCTTGTGATTGGCAACTCTGGCCCTGAGACCTTGGAAAGGGTTTAAACTTTCTCTATAAAAGAGGCCTATTCTTCCCTCAAAGTGAGGGGCCTCTTTCTAGAGCCAAAGGGGCAGAAGGGGACACCATTTGAAAGTAAATTTGTCAATGGAAAAAAAAGATCTCTTGAATAGAAGGAGCAACGGAGGACCCTTATATAAGCTTCCTCCCATTGTCATATGACCTCCATGTGGCTTGGCTTGGATCTTGAAAGACCAAAGGATGGAAATCTTAAAACCCTCATTCAGATCTCGAGGACACGTGTCCTCCATATAATTGGCAGCAGCCTTGGGAAAAGGAATTAGGAGGCTACAAAAGGCCACTTCGATAAATAGGTGGACAGTATCAAAACATCACCTTGAGAAAGGGCGACACCCTAGTAATTACTTGGGATTTTATGAGGTGGTGGCTCGCTTTCCCAATCAACACGACGAGTGGAGTTTTATAAAGGTGATGGTTTGATTCTTAAAGATTTGCTGAGCATCCCAAGGGAATGACTTCCTTTTAGTAACCCTCAACATTGAGTCCTACAAGCTTGGTGTCCAAGCTTGGGGTCATTAATGATACACCAAAGTGAACTAGTCGGGTCAAAGGGTAAATGGAAACTGAACCCAAGGTCAATTGTGGGTCGACACACCGAGGTGGAAAATCGCCTTGAAACTCAGTTGCACATGGGCTGTGAATAGCCTAACTCATCTTCATTCTAAAGTATGAAAAGCTTAGTGTCATCAACTGAAGGTCCCAAAAAGAAATTACACCGAGTTGCCATTTAGTTTGAATACCTCGATTGAGCAAGGCAGAGCCCAGATCATTATAGACTTTGATTTAGAAGGAGATCTTGAGAGATTCAGATCCGTAACTATCTGTTGTGGGTAATCCAGCTAGATTACAGCCCCCCAAATCACGGGATTCAGAAATGATCTACACTCTATAAATAATGTCATCTCCAATGAGGTAAGGACTAATGTCCTTCCTTCTCTCCACTATACTTTGCATGCATGCAACTAACTTAAGTGTCAAAGTGATCGCCGTTGGAGAACTCTCAACTGTCCTCTTCATCCTTTTTTGTTGTATTATAGATTAGTGGATGAGTGGCCTAGCAATCGATCACGAGGAGTCTCTCGAAATAAAAATGGTGGTGAATGGAGCTCCGTCAACAAAATCAAATAGCCCTTAAAAAGACCATCCACAAACTCCAATATTAGATATGCACTTGAACTTGAAACCCAATCTACAAAATCAAACTCCTCTTCCTCTCACTAAAAACATAACAATATTCTTCCACATATGCTGGAGAAGAACATGCAACTATACCTATGCCACTTCGGCTAGCACCTCCACAACAAACAAGCTTATCACCAAGCCCATCAAGGATGTCGAGGACATCTAAAGGTCTCCTCACTCTCTCTTGCTCTCTCTCTCTCTCTCTCCCTCCCTCCCTCCTCCTAATCCCCAAACCCTAAACCTAATTGGGGTCCATCCATCCCCGAATCACAGTGGGAGGCACGAGTTCATGGTGGTGATTATGGGTTAGAAATTGATCCTAATTTTCAAATGGATAGTTACTTGTTTGATTTGGATAAATATTATGGAATATATGGACTTTAGAGTGCAACTATACCCATCTTAATAAATTCTAATTGGAGTTTAAATTCATTTTTGACTCCCCGTAGGCCCCTCAATGCGTAAAATATTTGTCAAGTCTAAACTTGAACTCTTTATTACGCAATTTTGTTCTTCTCAAACTCTTTTCAACATAGAACTTGATGGTGAAGACTAACTAGAATTTGTACAAACACTTCAGTTGTTTGATCCTTGTTCTTCATCTATCTCAACTTATTTGCCTCTGTTATAAGTCAATACTTGCATTTTGCTCAACCCCTAAAATAGCCTTTTGAGTAGTAACGTTTAATATTCAATTCTATATCTCAAGTAATCATAATAAATTTTCAAGTATGATGAAATATAACTTGAAGCAAACATTGCAACTTCATAATCATTCAGAGGAATCAATTTAGAGATTATTGTCTTATCATCTTTTTCGATGGCAGCTTTAAGAGAAGGTAGTGAACCATTTGCAGTCATTATCATCTGTTGATTGATACCATTTTCAATCTTGCAGCTTTCAAGGAAATCAATTTGTATTGCTTAATTCTATAAATCAATCCTAATGGTCACTTTCAGTAAACTTGGTTGAATCTTTCAATAACTCCTCATCAACAAAACAACTATATCAAATTGCTTCTTTCTTCTCATATAAAGTTAGGTATTATACAGGAGCATGGATTGTTAAAATTGTGATCATCACAGAATCCTTAATTGGAATGCAAGCTTGAGAAGAGATTGTCTTAGAAATTGCATGATTCATTTCAAATCTACAAAAACCTTGATCAAACTTTTGTCTTTTTGAATCTTATTCTTAAATTTAGTACATACCTCCTCATAATGAATAAAGTTGTCCTCTTGCATATATTTTTTAAAAGATGTCATATCTTCAACCAAGTTTGAATCCTTTGACAACTTTCTTTTACACATTGATCTTGAAGATTCTCCCACCACAATGAAGTATGTCCCTTGAGTTTAAGTTCAATAGCTTAACTTTCATTATCTTAAGAATTTCTAGGCACTTGAAAAAGCTTTCAAGTTGTTTTGCCCAATTAAGAATGTTTTTATATCCATAAAAGTAAAAAATCTTATTTGAAAAAGTTGTCTCATTCAATGATCTTCAAAACATCAAACTGCAATCCTTTTCAATGCTCAATTGATGAACTTGTTTATGGTTTCAATATTTTTCAAACATATTTTTGGTAATAGAAGAAAGAAAACTTTGCTTGGTCAAATCTCAAATTTGACAAACTCCTAAATCATCGTTCATGAAGTTATCACCGCTAACTACAATCGATAGTGTTGAGATAGAAAATAACCTTGCTTTGAGTCAACTAAGACAATGGGAAAGTGCAAAGGTCATGATCTTCTTGCCATGATAGTGTTCGGATTATTATAAACTTGGATTTAGAAATAAACTCTAATTTTGACTGACATAAAAATTGAATTAGTCAAAGTCGTAAGTAATAAAATCATAGGACTCAATCTTAACTTTCTAATGAATGGTTACTTTCCTGATTTGGATGAATATTATGAGATATGACCTTCACACTACAATTATATCAATCCTAATAGATCCTAATTAGATTTAGAATTCAACTTTTAACTTTACTTCCAATTTTACTGTAAAAAGATGAAGTTATCCTACATCATATTACAGATGGGGTTCTTTGCAAAGGCTGGGCTGATGCAATTTTTATCTCTAACCATCTGAATATTTTGATTTTGCTAGTGTTTGTGTTTCTCAATGATATGGTGACTAAATGGTTTTGTGAATTTTTGTAGTTGATACTAGATGATATGGAGTGCCAGTTGGGCAGCACACCAAGTTGTATGACTTTGGATGGATCAGTATGATGCTTTTCTCTGCTTGTTTTGTATTCAAATGCTCAATTAGTAGTGAAACTGGATGGCTTTTTGGATGAGACATGATCAAAGTGGAAGAGGAAGAAGATTAGTATGAAGATGATAGCACTTAGAGCAATAAAATAGCTCAAAGATTTAAAGAGAATAAGGAGGATTAGAAGTGGATAAAGAGAGCATAATCAACCTTGCATTTGAGCCTCATTAGAAAGCAATCCCATTTTGGATTTGTAGAGTTAGTCTTGAATAATTTTACTACTTGTATTGAATGAAAAAATTTTACAACATATGTGATGGTAAAATGCCCTTTTGTATCTAAATGTATGACAGTGAAGAGAACTTTTCTTCTGAAAAATCATAAACGAAAAACAATGACATCTCTATTTACTATAGTTCTTTGCAACAAGATAACCAGTATCATTTGTTACCACTGTTATTTGGAAATAGGATCTTGTTCTTTGTCCTAAAGCCATTTCCTTTGGTGGCAATTTATGAGCATGCTCGTGCAAAAGAGTGTCCAAGTTAAAATGTTCAATTGTTGTTTCCTTGAGGTAAATATGAAGAATTATGAGTGTGATATATTGCTTTATGGATAAGAGCTACTCACCATTGACCACAACTTGCCTCCCCTTTCCTTTGTTTTGCACTTCATTTGTCAGCTCTCAACTCCTTAGATATTGATGGATTTTTCCCTCATATATCTTCAACATTCACTATTTAGAACTACTTTTCGTTTTGGTTATTGGAGTAGAAATAAAACTGAAATATAAATGTCAATAATATGGTACCCACTTGAATTATGGCTACAGAACTTGTCAAAAATCAGTTTTTCTATTCTGGCTCTAGTTTGGTCATTTGAACTGTTATGCTTGGATAATTGAAACTATCTCAGAGACATTCAATAATATAACTAATAAAGAAGTGAAAAATATTTTGCAAGAGAATAAAAAGTTATGCAATAAACGCTTATCTAAATTATTTTAGTTAGTGAATGAGCATGAAACTTATCATGTTTTAACCTCTTGCTAATCTCAATTAGTCAAGTATGAGAAATTTTTGGAACTCTAATTTCCTTGCATTCCAAAAATTTTGGAAACATTATCTTACGTACTCAAATTTGTTTGAAGAATTTATTTTTTTTAATTGGACAACTAATGAAAATATATCCATGTTGACAACATAATGACTTTTAAATTTGTTTAAAAATTTTATTATTTTTAATTGGACAACTAGTGAAAATATGTCCATGTTGAAAATATAATGACATTTCAAATGTGATGCTTTACAAAAGTTGATTTAGCTTCTTTGAACTTTGAAAATGAAATAAAACCAAGTTCTAATTTACTCTAAGCTTTGATTCAAAGTTTTATTGTCATGAATGTAGTTTTTCAGAATTTTTTTAAAATCAATCTCTTGTTTTTGGAAATTTCGCAAAATCAAGTTTGCGATTACAAGTAACTTTGGAAACTCCGGACTTTTCAAATTCGAAGTTCTTAAATATGAAGTTCTCCAAGTTTTTTTTCAAATTAACATTGAAATTTCTCAATATCACCCTCATAATCACATATAATTTTGGAAATATTTATCTTTTCAACATCATTTTTCAAAATCATAACTTTTTTTAAAAAAAATTATATTTCAAAGGTAGTTTTTTGTACTTAAAAAATGATTCTTGTAATTTATCAAATCATAAATCACTCACCTCATCCTTAAGAGCCATGAGGCAAAAATTTACAATTTCTTGTTTTGATGATTCGTCCTCGTTATTCTCATCGAAGTCATCACATGTAGCCTTCAATGCAATTTTTTTCTTCAAACTTATTTTTTTGGTTTAGACAAACATTGGACAATTCATATTCAAATATTTTGATTTCTTGCATTTGAAACATAAGTCTTTCTTCACTTGATTCCTCCATGTCTTTCCGTGGCTTTCTTGGCATGTACTTTTTTGAGAGATATTTTAAACTTGTTTTGTGAGAAATGTCAATTTTTTTCATACTATTTTCTTCTTTATCATCACTGCCTTCTTTTACTTTGAAGGCAATATTTTTTTCTTGTCCTTATCTTTCTCTTAAAATTAGTAATTCATAGTTATCTTATGGATGATGAGTGATTCTATAATTATTTTTGAATGCAGAACATTTAGGTTGTATTTGGTAATAGGCTAGGGCTAAAACTAAGGTGAACATTAGTGAACCACTTTTATAGATTAGTATTTTTTTTAACAAAATTGACCCTATAATAATTTGAAATTTGAAAAACTAAGTAATTTTTTATAATAATTTAATTTAATAGTAGTATAAAATAATTAATATTAATTTTTAGTAAAAAATACTTGGTTGAATTAACTTTTTGTTAGCCCATTACTAAATGATACCTTAGAGCTTCGGTTTTCTGAGTAGCAATTACCTTTGGATCTTGTGATTTAGGAAGGCATTTCAAAGTTTTTCTCACCATCTTAGTATTAAAGTAAGTTTTATCAAAGAATTTAAAAGCATTAATAATATTAGTGAAATGTATAAATATATTGGTGATAAACTCATTTAACTTTATCTTAACAAGTTCATATTAGTTAACAAACATGTTCACTTTAGATTTACGAATTCTTTTGTTCCCTCATGAAAATCCAAAAGTTTATCTCAAATCTTATGAGCCGTCTCATAAATAAAAATTTGATTAAACTCATCCAGATAAAAATCATAATACAAAATATTTATTGATTTGACATTTAAAGAATTCATTTTTTTGTTTTTCTTGTTCCACTCTTTTAGTGGTTTTGTGTATATTCATATTATTAATTAATTTAGCAAGTGTAGTGTATCCTCTTCCGCCAAATTGGAGTGTACTCTTTTTGCTAAACGATAAAGATCATAATAAATAGTATTAACAAAATTCTAAATGTGAGATTTTTCAATAATAAAAATGAGTTCAATTAAAAAAAAAGAGATAAGTAGTAGATTGCCCTAGTGAAGAGAAGGAGAAACCCCAAAAATTTATATAAAAATCAAATTAAAAAAGTCAAGGATGTTAATTCAAAAATATATGAACCGAAATTTTGATGCCAATTAAAAGTCAAAAGACAACTTAAAGAGGGGACTAAATTAGATTTTAAAATAATTAATCCCAAGTTTTAAGTATTAAAATTTCAAAACCTCTCCATAAGTGATGAAATGATAAAATCTAAAATAATCAATCACGATCAATTAATATACAAAAAATTTAAGTAATTAAAAAGAGTTAGAAGAGAACGCACCGAGTGATTGAGTGTCCAACAACACTTATTCTTTTATTTTGAGGAAATTGACTCTCTATTAGAGTGTCGTTCCATAAATCAAAGTCAAATATCTCTCATACTCTTAATACCATAAAAGTGATTACAATATTTTTGAGAATGAAATTATAAGACAAATTCTCTATAGAACCACTCAAAGTTGAATACAAAGACAATATGATGATTTAAAAGTGAAAGACTAATTAAAGCTATTGATGAGAGAAGAAGGCTCGTAGAAGTTCAAATCTTTTTTTAAAATAATTAAAAAATGTAAAAATTTATGAAAAAAAATCAAATCTTTATATAATTATAAAAATAAAAAATTAGTCGTTGGGGACAATTTTATGTCTTTTCTATTAATTTCAGATAATTAAACTCTTACTCAAATTCATTCCAATAATATATAACAGTAGGCGGCTCTAGCTCTTGTTTGTTATTTTCCTTCTCATCAATGCCTTCTTTTAGTATGTTGTTCATGTACCGTCTCTTGGATCATAGACCCTTCTCTTACGATGACGGGCCAGTGATAATTCTTAACTTTTACCTGCATAGACGAAAATATGACGAAAATAAAATATTAATTTGTGGGGAAACAAGTATGACTAAGACTATTAAACCAAAGGAATACAAGCATGATTGCATATGTGAACGTAAATACAATTTCTAGACAGATTCTACAGGGAACCAAAAGAAAAAAACAACGTCAACTACAAGCTTTAATCAGTTCAAAGAAAAATTACGACAAGCTTTGTTGAATGCCATTTTCTTATCTTAATCTGTATTAATAATCATATTTAACGGGGATATCCTCTCGTTGCTCTAATCGGTCGCATAATGATTAAAAAAATCGTATACCTGTAGATATTAGAGCGCAACTCGCATGCAGAGCGACAATCACAATGAATGTTGTGTGGCATTTCAAAGGTAAAGACTGTCTTAAGTGGACAGAAATCGACCAGTGGTTCAAAAGAAAATTCGACCAGAAAAAGCATGTCATATTTCAACCTAAAGCTTGGTGAAGCATACGCGGATTTCGCGTCAACCTTATTTGATCTCCAACTGCAAGTGTAAATTCCGATTTTACCACGGCATTTGGGTGGCTACTAAAATTTAAATGAGCTCCAAGGAGCTGAGCGGAACCGAATTTGACTTAATTTTAAATCTTAATAAATTTTTAATTAATTTATATTAAAATATTTTTTAAAAATTTAATATTAAAACGATGAATTAATATAATAACATCTAAATATAAAAAATTACATCAATTATGCAATATTATAATATATATTATATATCATATAATATGTTTTAAATTTTTTTTTTATATTAAAAAAATGAGTTCTCAAATTAAAATTGAATAAATCATGCCTAATTCAAACTCGCCTCATTTATAAAATAAGCCCAATTTTCAAAATTGAATTGCTTGGGAGCTGCGACCAAATTGATGCCTCTAATTTTCTATAGAGCTCTGGTTATAACTCCACATATTAAATCCTAAAATTCAAAATTTTAAAATCCAACCAAATTTAAATAAGAAATAATTACTACCCTGAAATTATTCCGATTTACAGAAAAGTCTCCGAAATTATTGTGACGGCGGCGAGGGTGGCGGCGCGCGGGCGGTGATGTCAGAGGCAGGCGGCAGGAGCGGAGGCCGAGGCCGGCTTGCCGGCGTGTCGGCACGCGGGCGCGGACGGCCAAGGCCGAGGCCGTCCACCCCCGTGTGCCGGGGACGGAGACCGAGGCCAGCGCGCCGGCACGCGGGATGGAGGCCGAGGCCGGCGTGCCGGCGGGTTGGCCTCGGCCTTGGGCTCGGAACGCGGGCACGGACAGCCTCGGCCTTCGCCGTCCGCACCCGCGTGTCGGCGCGCTCGCCTCAGCCTCCGTCCTCGGCACGCGAGGGAGGACGGCCTTGGCCTTGGCCGTCCGTGCACGCGTGCCGGTACGCCGGCCTCGGCCTCCATCCCTGACACGCGGGTGCAAACCGCTAAGGCCAAGGCTGTCCGCGCCTGCGTGCAGGGGACGGAGGCCAAGGAAGTCCGCACTCGCGTGCCGAGCCTGAGGTCGAGGCTGGCCAGCCGGCGCACCGGCAAGCGGGCGCGGATAGCCTCGGCCCCGGCCTCGACACGCGGGCGCGGACGGCCTCGACCTTGGTCGTCCGCACCCACGTGCCGACGCGCCGGCCTCGACCTCCGGCGTTGCCGCCTCCCTCGCCGCCGTCGCAATAATTTTAGAGACTTTTCTGTAAATCGGAATAATTTCGAGGTGTTATTTACAACAAAATCAAATTTCAAAATGTTAAATAATAAAAAATAAATTTTTAGAGGTTTAATTGTAAAATAACCGTGGGTAAAATCAGAATTTTTTGAAAAAAATTTAATTAAATAATAATGTGTAAGTAAATATTTTGAGAAAAGGGAGGGTGTGAATAATTCCGAAAATTACGGAGATTACAGATAATTAAGACTAATTACATGGAGTTATAGATAATTATCCCTTTAAATAACTACTAACCCTATATTTGCTGAAATTTAAAAATTTTAAAATTTCAAAGTACTACATAATAAATATGAGATTTTATAATACTCAAAATTTGGAAGTTTAAGAATTTTAAAATTTCACGAAACAAATAAGCCCATAATATTGGCTTGGATTTGATATTCTGCTTCAAGCTATTGCTTTCTTCTATAATTTGTTAAAGAAACCATGCAGCAACTATTATCTGACTTTGTCTTACACTAGAAAATAAAATAGCTAATTTCGCAAAGAATATTACACTTTTTTTTCTCAAGAAGCCTGTGAACAAGGCATAGATATTGCATAACCTAATCATCAGCAGGGTTGGAGAGACTGGAACAAGAATTCGGAGGCCCCAACTGAAGATCCAAACCTCTGAAGCTCTGGCTTGACGCAACCATGAATGGCTTCACGATCGCTGGCCTGTTCTCCTTGTTCGTGTTCCCTGGCTGTTGCATCATCCCAAACGTGCAGGTGCTCTGATGAGGTCTGAAGTTGAATCCATTCATACACATATTCTGGTTAAAAGGCCTGAAGCTTCCGCGAGACTCCTCAAAAAGCATGAACTCGGTCACGCAGTGAGATGAATCGTAAAACCAGGGAGATGAAGAGTTGTACTCCAAACCATGGCTTTTGATGAAGGGCTGGAGGTAGCAATGGATGCCGGCCTTCCTGGCTTGCAGCTCCAGCCTTTTCTTCTTCAGTCTCTCCTTCTTGTGAGCATTCTGATGGCCACCAAGTGCCTGGGAGTTTGCAAACTCTTTGAAACAGAACTGGCATCCATACTTCTTGTTCTCCACTTCACCTGCTGTGCCTTTGTCCTTGTCTACCTTTATCCTGCTATTTTCTTCTTTTACATCTTCTTCATCATTCTTCTTATGCTTGGAGGGATGAAGCTCAAAGCCAAATAGCCGCAACTTCTTTTCTTCCATGTTGTTGGAGACGTGAAGGCCATCTTTTGCACCTTGGACGATGTCTGGAGAGGCAGAATCTAAAGGAGATGGACTGTGTACCATCCTTGTCTTCTGTCGAAATTGCAATATCTGATAGTGCTATGAGCAAAATAATTGCATCGTCAATCTATTTATACCAGAACACTTTGAGTACACAGACAGGATATACATCACCAGGAAAGTAAAGAATAAAAAGAGATCAGACTGCAATATATCATGAGTAAACAAGGACTGTGGCTAGATATTTAATTAAAATAGTCAGATATGCATTGGAATTTCAATCTAAAGAATGGACGCAAAGAGCATAACATATTAGTAGCAACATGCGACTTTTGCAACTTGTTATTCAAAACAAGATTTCGGAGCTAAAAGGGAAGCATAGAAAACAATGGCTTGAATAAGGAAATGGAGTGGGATGCACTTGTCCTATTCCAGACTAATCTCCAGGTGATACATAACATTTCTTGCTTGACGCACATGCATCTTAAAGCAACAGGGCCAATAAGAAGTTTACAGATCAGAGAACAGTACCTTTCGAATAAGAAGAATGCTAATTGATACTTGAGTAGAGCAGCTTCGCTCATTCAGGGGACCTACCACATGAATCTATACTAAACAAGTTTGTAAATTTTAATGCCAAATTGAAACTAATAAACAATGATTTGTACAAAAGGAACACTACCTAATTAAGCCACCACAGGAATAAAGCCAGTGGATCATGATGCAAGCAAATAAAATAGTATTCGTATCATAGCATATCTTCTTTTATGGCAAAAGAATGGAATTACAGATGAATCAATTCATCAAGCCCTATCATTATAGCTTAAAAAACTAAATAATTTGCTATCGACAGTTGCTTTATTGGCCCCAACTTTTCAGCTTTCAATGGTATGACTTTGAAATTCCATTGTTTTCAGCTAGATCCCAATGCTAATGTATAGAAAATTTAACAGATGGACACCATTCACCAATGTCCCTTGAGGCCATGACCTTACACCCACTTCTTTTTCTTACTTTAGTCCATTCTGCTTTCTTGCTTAACTTCCACCCAACCAACTGCCATCACAAAAGGGATTCCGATCAAGCAAGTGATCAACCATTCGCACGTCAACAGCAGGAGTAATATAAGCATATCTATATAAAAAGATAGGGATTTTTGCACATATACCAAGCAAAAGCAAAATCCACAAGTTTGCATGCATAACCGTGTGAAACCAATATTCTTGCACATGTTCCCTAGCCATCTCTCTCCATAAACAACTGTCAACAAAATTAATAAAAACATGGTTAGATCCCCTGGTTAATGTTAACCACACTTCTAAATATCCTTGCACGAGAAATCTGTTGTATGTATGCTAAAAACATGGTACAACCTACATAAAATGGTCTTTTGCATATATACTATGGCTCTCCAGACAGGAACATATGCAAGACTTGGTTTTGTCTGGATAACTATGCAAATACCAACTTTTGAGGGGTATACATGCAAGTTTGGGTTCTTCAGGGGCATATATGCAAAACTGTCAATAGTTAGCTCAGTCAACCTTTATAATAGTATCTTTGTCCGCACTTTTGCATGAGAATTTAGTATGGAAAAGAATCAGTCAAGGTAAAACTAAAAGCGGCGAATAAATTTTCATTGTTTGGACATTTTCACAACTACTAGTATACTGGAAAGTGACAGATACAACAAAAAAAAAAGCGCCGACAACTAAGAAACTAGAATCTTTTAAGCAGCACTAAACAAGAAATTTTGAGAGAGGGCAGGAAGAAGAGAGTCCAGTGCTCAGCTTGTTGCTGCTTTTCTTGGAACACTTTTTGCAAAGTTTGCCATGTGTTATCAGAAGGCAATTCAAGTCGAACTTCAAATCATCAGGAATTCTATTGTTAAGGTGAAGATATGCCTTTTCTCTGTCTGCTTTCATTGGTATCCAACCAATAGCCTTTGCAATCCGGAATACCTAGAAAATATACATTTTTCTACATTAACATCCTGATGGTAGTATAAAGCAGGAGCTTGATGTTGATGACAAAATGTACTTACATGAGTATCGACTGGGAAATCATCCTGATGAAGATGGAACATCAGAACACATGCAACCTGCCAGCAATTCAAATAACTATCAATATGTCCATTCCATACCATCAAAGGAGTAGAAAGGGAGAAAAAGAAATGCAATTAATGCTGAGTTATCCTTCCAGCAGTTTACATGAAACGAAGTACACATTATCGAGATCCTCGATATTTTAACTAGCAACATTGGAATATGATGGTGCCATCAAAGTTGAGAGAAGGTTATCTTGTGGAGCACGTCAGTTTATTATTAGTGGAAAAATGGAACCTCACATTTTTGGTCAGTGAGAGGAGTTGCTTTGAATGAGGAAGAAATATGGTAGATGATGGTGCCTTCCTCACAATTCAGAGACTTCAACTTGAAGTCATGAAAAGAGTAAATTAACATGAAACCTTTGGTGCTTCTTCTACCCTATATTGTAAGGAGGGTCATCCAAAATAAGCTACAATAATGTGTAATGTGTTCACATTGAAATGATAAAACTATCAATTAAAAAGGGTAAAAGGGAACAACGTGTAATGGCTGCACATCAGCAAAGAGACCAAGAAATTTCTAGGAAGACAGCAGTTAGCAATCAGTAATAAAATAGAACCATTAAAAGAACTTATGCCATTAGTTTAACCCTTCATATCAGCATGCCATTCATTCGCAATTTTGTTGTGATTAACCATGAAGACACTGATAAAGCCTCAAGGAGCAAATGGAACATCACAATTTTTCCGAGTTCTTAATTAGCAAAGCTTCATGTAAATTAAAGCATGAATGACATAGAATGGGTTGAGAAAAGAGAAATTGGGTGACGCAAGGGAATCTCAGATGCAACTAGAAAGAAAAAGGGAAAACTCAAGAAGAAATCTAACCAGGAAAACCATTTTAGAAAAGCAAACGTCATGAAAATTTACCAGAAGACACATGACAAGTAACTATGAATATTAGCAAGTTATACAATAGCAAATCAAGGAAACAAAGCTAAGAATATCTAACTTAGATTAATACATTAAGAGACCATTAGGACACTTAAGATCAAGCACAACTACGACCTAGAAATATTCGCTGAATAGAAACTAACAAAAAAAGGAAAGTTAACTACCAGCCCCATGTTGGCTTGCTGGAAAAACCAGGGGCCCTCAACCTCGTACTGGGAGTAAATACAGTCAAAGAGAAGGATATGGGAAAAGGGAATTTATTTTTTAATCATTAATCCCCCAAAAGATGGAGAAGCAACTTTTGGTTAGGTTTCCATTCTCCAAATAAACTACCTAGAGTCAGAATTCAGAAACTTAATTCCCTAATATAAACTTGCTTGAACTTCCAATCTTCACATTCAAATAACTGAATTCACTATATTCCATTACACACACCTTAGGAAGTTATTAGTCAGATAATTCATCAAAAAGCGATGGTTAAAAATCAAACAAAATGACAAAAGATAGATTTGCCCCTTATTTAAAATGTGTATATAAGAGCAAAGAGAAACAAAATTTTGTAATTTTTTGTTGAAGGGAAGAGCATTTGATCATAGATAATAACTACAAGCCACACATTGAATTCTCTCGGGGAAGCACTGGTGAAAAAATGGAAAAAGAAAAAACCTGAGTTCTTGGTTGGGAGGAGCAAATTAATCTTTTGCCTATTTTGTTATGGACTAACGAGAATTAGTACGTGACTTGTGTTGAAAATTGCTCCTAGGGCATAATGGAACAAATGAAATCAGCAAGCCGAGTGTAAACATGGAAAAGTTCAGGAGTTAAACATAACAAATGAATTGCAAGGAATTATTTGTTGTTAACCCTAAATATAAACCAGAAACCTTTCGTTTTGCCACAATATAGAGAATTTTATTAGTTTATTGTGGTGACGGCAATAGAAGAGATTCCAAGAAAAGAATAATGGGAAAGCATATAGATAACAAAGTGAGGACACCATCAGACAGAGCATCAATAAGAGTAAGATGTTATTCTCTAGATAAGATAGTGGAATTAAGCTTTTTGCTTCAAACTTACAACCCTCTCATTGTAGAATTATTTTAGGCTTTAGTTTCTTAAGATTGCTACTATTTACTTTTTCTATTTTATTGCATGATTTTAAATCTCAGTCGAAACATTTCGGTTTCAACTGATGTTGAAACGTTTTGGCAATAGTTAATTTTAGTGACGGTACTGTTTAGATTTAGCTATAGTATTTAATTTTTTATATTAACTTTATACAAAGACTTTTGTTTAGTCCAATTGATTAAGACTTTAATTCTCTTCTAAGTAAACAAGAGTTTAAGCTTCCCTTTTTACAAATTTTATTTTTTCATATTTAAAGTATTTTTTTAATTAAAATTTTTTTTATTTAAAATTTTTTAAAAAGTATATGTATATAAATTATTTTCATATATTTTTATATTTTTAAATATTTTAAATTTAAAGTCAAAATTAAGTAAAAAAATTTAAAAATAATTTGAGCAAGACCAAAATAAAAATAATTTCGGCTGAAACGGCTGAAACATATTAGTTTTTTCCGATGCTGAAATCGATTTGAAAACCGAGATTTAAAACTTTATTTTATTATTTCCATTTTAGGAGATTTGGTTCTAACTTTGACCAATCCTATTAGGCGTAATTAGAAGTTTTTTCTATTTTCTTTTTATAGGAGAATTAGTTCTCAACTTTCCTATTATAGGATTTTCGATTTTATCCTATAAAACTAATGTAATTCGTTTATTATGAAATAAGAGGAATCGGTATTTTTCTCACAAAGTCCTCATAGTATCAAAGACGCCTTTGAAAACTTAAAATCTAAGAAAACACTATAGCCCCGAGAAGAGTTTTTCGTCGTTGGAAATCATTCCAAGTCACATGAGAGACATCGATAACTCGTCGTTCACCCTCACGAACCATAAGCTAAATGGTCAAAACTAATTGCAGTGGCCCCAGTCAATCTTGATCTTTATTTTTGGAACGAGAAGAGATGGGTATCTCACCGATGAAGCAGACCAACTGAAGAGAGAAGATCCAAAGTTTCAATCATGGAAGACAAAAAACAGTCTAGTTATTTCATGGCTTCTCAACTCTATGATGAATGAAATTAGAAAAAATTTCCTTCTCTATGAAATGTCTGTGTAAATATGGGAAGTTGCAAAAGAAGCATGCTCACACGTGGAGAACATGTCCGAGTTATTTGAGATTGAGTGTATTCTTCATGATCAATGGCAAGGAGATCTTACTACCACACAATACTTTAACATCTTCAACCGGCATTGGCAGCAATTCGACATGTTTGAAAAGCAAAAATGGAAATGTCCAGAAGATGGATTGAACTGCAAAAAGATTGTTGAAGTGAAGCATCTATATAAGTTCTTAATTGATCTAAATAAGAATTTAGATGATGTTCATAAAAGAATCTTGTCGAAAACCAATACCAAGACTTTAAGAAGCCTTTGCCGAAGTGAGACAAGAAAAGAGTAGAAAGAAAGTCATGTTGGTGACTCCAAATCCATCTAACAATTCCGAAGCCACTGCTCTTGCTGCTTATGGGAGTCAACCTCAATCAAACAATAGAAGAAGAACCGGTCAAAATGTGATCATTGTTACAAAATTGGCCACATGAAGAACAAATGTTGGAATTTACATGGCAAACTGGAGGACTTGAAGTCAACAAACCAAAGAGAAAGTAGAGGAAACATGGCGAATTTAGGTAAGAAAAAACCAATTCCACTGAAACATCTCTCTAGCAAAGAGCAATTGGAATTGCTTCAAAAAATTTTGGGCCAGCCACAAAACAACCCCTCCTCCTCGATGATTACAATAGGAATTGTGGCTCATAAAGGTAACATCATCCATATCCTCAATATTAAAAGCAACAATTCAAATTGTGAATTGTAGATTCCGGAGCTTCAGACCATATTGACTGGAGACTTGAGATTTTTTGCTAAAATCAATCCTTGTAAAGAAAAGTGGATTGTTCGGATTGCTGATGGAACACAATCCCTAGTAGCCGGAGAAGGAACAGTAAAGTTAACTGAGAATTTTACCATTCACTCGGTGTTGTTTATTCCAAATTTGGATTGCAATTTATTATCCAACGACAAGTTTACTCAAGATTATAATTGTGTCACTAAATTTTTTTTAAATTTGTGTAAATTTTAGGATTTAAATTCAAGAAGAACGATTGACAGTGCTAGACAGTGTTTGGGATTGTACCTACTCACAAGCAATAATTCTCCAAGGGGACAAGCTCTACAAGTTAGTAGTTTAGGTTTTCAATGTTTTTCTTTCAATGTTTCTATTCCCAATTCTAATAATCAAGCCATACTTTGGCATTTTCGATTAGGGCATCCGAATTTTGTCTACCTTGACAAATTGTTTCCTTCATTGTTCAAGAATAAAAATTCGAATTTGTTTCAATGTAAGGTGTGCCAATTATCAAAGTATGCTTGAAGTTCATTTCAAAATCAATTATATAAATATTCTTATCCATTTGCTATGTTTCACAGTGATGTGTGGGGACCCTCTCGCATATATTTCAAGATCTCGATAGTTTGTATCTTTCATTAATGACCACACTAGATTAACATGGGTATTCCTTCTAAAAGAAGTCTAAAATTAATCAAATCTTCAAAAATTTTAATATCATGATTCAAACTCAGTTCAATACAAAAATTCAAATTCTGAGAACAAACAATGCTAAAGAATATTTCAAATCTGTCCTAGGTGATTATCTTTTAAGCCAAGAAATTATTCATCAAAGTTCTTGTGTTGACACCACTTAACAAAATGGAATTGTAGAACAAAAAAACAGACACCTTTTTGAAGTTGTCCGGTTCCTCATATTCTCAACCGATGTCCCAAAATATTATTGGGGGAATTCTATTCTCATAGCCACCTACTTGATTGACCAAATGCCTTCTCGAGTCCCTAAATTCCAAACACCATTCCAAGCACTCCTAAAAATCCACCCTTATTCCATTTAAAATTTTCAAATATTTAGTCTTTGTCCATATTCATTCTCATAATCGTGAAAAGTAAAATCCTTGGACCATCAAGTGTATTTTTTTGGGATATTCACCAAATCAAAAAAAGGTACAAATATTTCTCACCTACCACAAGAAAGTACTCCCGTTTTATGAATGCTGAAAATCTCTCTAATCATACACCTTTTACATCTATCTCCCAATTCTAATGTCACTGAAACTCCCACAACAGTCCAGCTCTCCATTGAAACCAAAGCCAAAGTGCTTCCTCTTAATTTGAGTCAAATCTTCCTGTGTCTAACCCTATTGAAGTAGACTTACCAACAAATACAGAGCTTCATGTCTACTCTAGGAAAAGAAATGTTCAAAATCTGGGAGAACAATGATCACTAGTCAAACCTAATCAAGAGCCCAATCCGGATTCAATGAATGAAGGTAACACTATTTCTCAAAATATTCCTAGTGAGACACCTGAGAATGATTTGAGTTGACCAATTGCACTAAGAAAGGGAGTGAGATTATGCACACAACATTCCCTTCATAATTACATATGTTATAAAGGTCTCTTACTGAATTTTTGAGTATTTGTTACCAGTTTAGATACAATTCAAATTTCCACTAACATCCAAGAGGCTCTCAAAGATCCTTTATGGAAGTCAACATTTTTGAATAAGATATATGCCTTAAAGAAGAATTAGACATGGGAAGTCATGAATCTCCTTTCAAGTAAAAATTCGGTTGGATGCAAATGGATTTTCACTGTAAAGTATAAGAAAGATGGGAGTGTTAAGAGGTATAAAGCTCGCCTTATTACAAAGGTTTTTACTCAATCTTATGGTATTACTATCGAGAAATCTTTGCATCTATGGCTAAGCTCAATACTATTTGGATTCTCCTATCTCTAATAGCAAACTTAGACTGGCCACCGTTTCAATTTGATATGAATAATGCATTCTTAAAAATAGTGACTCAGAAGAAGAAGTATACACAGATTTTCACAGATTTTGAGATACGCTACAAAAAATCAAATGTGCAAATTAAAAAGGTTACTATATGGTCTTAAACAATCCCCAAAATCTTGGCTCAAAAGATTTACAAGAGTAGCAAAGTTTCACAATTACTGAAACTCCCATTTGTTAAGAAGTCTCCTGAAGGTAAAATATCTATTTTGATTATATATATTGATGATATTATTGTCACTAGTAATTTCACAAAAGAAATATGATATAGAACGCTCGAAGGAAGTTTAGAAATGTTAAAAGAAGTTAATTCAGAAGTCAAGGGGGCATGACAAATGATCTGATTCACTCTTTTATTTAATTTAATATTTATCTTACTTATTATCTTTTTATATTAAAATTCTCTTCATTATGATGTCATGAGTCTCTCCTATTAGGAGTCAATTAGGTCTTACTTTCAGATTCCACTAATCCAAAATTAACTTTGAGCGGAATCTTATTCAGTTTAGGACTTGGGAAAGATAAATCATTATTTAGGATTTTATTTTCATAAGTTAACTTATTTAGAATTTCTACCAATCCAATTAATGAGTTCAAGCTGAGTTGTATTCAATTTAGGATTCGGGAAGTCAAAAACCTATTCAAATAGGACTTCTGGTATTTGTATAAATATACCTTCAGTCCTACAGACGGGGAGGCCACTTTTATTCTCAATAAAGTTCTATTTTAATGAATTTTCTCTCTTTCTTGTGGATTTAAGGAGTTTTTAACAGAGACAACGGTGTTTCCGTCGTCTACCATACTTGTTGCTACGTCAAGTGATATCAGAGCGAAACTCTCATTATTTAATGTCTAACGACAATGTAACCAGCAGCAACTCTAGGAATAGTGCTCCTGTGAGTAATCACATTAGCCGTAAGTATTTTGATTCGATCATGGAGACAATCCAAAACTCACTTACAAGCATGATGTTGAGGATGGATCAACTTGAAAGTCTGAATCAACCACGTCGACAGATCGATAAAGTGACTTGCGATCCAATTGGTCGAGAAAAAACTCCGCAAGTGAATCTAAAAGGTTTACAAATTCTTGAAAATTCCAATGATGAAGAAATTGAAGACATCCTTCATCGACCAGTTTCTGAGTACGATAGACGTCATGATTTTCGCTTGAACATTGATATTCCATCTTTCAATGGCCAACTTCAGATCGAAGATTTTCTCAATTGGCTTGCTGAAGTGAAACGATTCTTTAATTACATGGAGATTCCAGATTCAAATAAAGTAAACTTTGTTGCTTATCGACTCAATAAGTGTGCATCAGCATGACGGGAACGCATCCAGTTGGAAAGGGCACGTCAAAATAAAGCTTCAATTCGAATATGACCACGAATGAACACTCTTCTGGAAATGCAATTTTTTCCCATGGATTATGACCACCTACTCTTTCAATAATATCAAAATTATCGACAGGCTAATCGCGGTGTGAAAGCATATAACGAGGAATTTTATCGCCTATCAGCACGTAATAATCTAGTAGAGACTGAATATTATTTAGTGCCAAAAGTTATCGATGGGCTACGCACAATCATTCAAGATACGATTTCCTTACAATTTATTTGGACGATTAATGAGACTGTGAGAAGTGCAACTCGTGTGGAGTCTCAATTGGAGCGACTTGTCATCAGAAATTAGGTGGGGAGAACAATTGGTGAGAATTCAAAATGAGCACAATCTGTTCCTAATAGAGGTGTAGTTACATAACCTACTCGACCTTCCACACAAGTGAGTCTTGAAACTAGACTTAAAAGGTTATTAGGAAACACCACATCAGCAAAGAACCCAAGTTCAAATCCCGATCTAAAGTACTATCGTTGTGGAAAATTGGACATCGTTTTAATGTTTGTCCAGCACGACAACCTGTGAACCTGCCTATTGAAGATGATTCTGTAACTGACGATTTACATAACTCAAAAAATGATAATCTAACTTGTGATCAAGAAAACTATGAAGATGAAATATTCGAATAGTCTGATGGTGAAAGATCATTTTTAATAGTTCGGAATCTGATATACATTCCAAAATAAGAGGAAAACCAACAACGTCACAATATCTTCCGCTCAATGCACAGTAAATGTAAGATCTGTGGCAAGATTATTGATGGGGAAAATAGTGAAAACATTATCTCTAAGACTATGGTCAATAAAGTTCAATTGAAAACGGAATTACATTCATCTCCCTACAAGATCAATTGGATAAAAAAGTTGGTGAAACCACGATAACTAAACGGTGTCAAATTTGTTTTTCCATTTGGAAAATTCTATAAGAATAAGATAATCTGTAATGTTGTGGAAATGGATGCATGTTATATCCTTCTTGACAGATCTTGCCAATTTGATAGAGATTCTACATATCGTGCACGAGATAATCGCTACATCTTCTTCAAAGATGAAAAGAAAATTATCTTTATCCCTATTGACGAAAAGCGTCAACCCAAAATTTTACAAGAGAAAGGTCACTCCTTTCTAATTGTGCAAAATTTTATAAACGAGGCTAAATAAACAACTCAAATATTTGTTGTGATTGAGAAAAGAATGGAGACAATGTCCACTAAAGCTCCAAAAAACTTGCAACCCTTCTTAGAATTCAAGAAAATCATACTCGATGATCTTCCTGATGGACTACCTCCAATAAGAGATATTCAGCATCACATTGATTTTGTTCTTGTAACGAGTTTACCAAATATGCCCCACTACAAAATGAGTCTAAAAGATGTTCAAATTTTACAAGACAAGGTTGAAGAGTTGATTAAAAAGAAACGGTCAGAGTCAGCATGAGCCCATGTGCAATTCCAGCCTTATTGACACCTAAAAAAGATAAAAGTCGGCGGATGTGTGGAAATAGTCGAACCATCAACCGAATCACGGTAAAGTAGAAATTCTCAATTCCTCGCTTCGAGGATATACTTGACATATTGGAAGGGTCAAAGGTGTTCTCTAAGATAAATTTGAAGAATGAATACCATCAAATCAGAATTAGACACAGTGATGAATGAAAAATTATTTTCAAAACAAAAAGATTTTATGAGTGGCTTGTTATGCCTTTTGGACTCTCAAATACACCAAATACTTTCATATAATTAATGAACCAGATACTCAAACTTTTTATTGGTTATTTTGTTATTGTTTAATTTGATAATATCCTGTTGTATAGTCATAATGAAGAACATAAAAGTCATCTATTAGAAATACTTATTGTGCTGAAAAAAGAGAAATTGTACATCAACTCAAAAAAATGTCATTTTATGATTGACCACTTAATATTCTTGGAATTCGTGATAAGCACCGAAAACATTTATGTTAATGAAGAAAAGGTAAAAGGTATTAATGAATGACTGATACCCAGAAATGTATCAGAAGTTAAAAGCTTTTATAGTTTGGTGATATTCTATCAAAGATTTATCAAAAACTTTAATTCTATTATGACACTAATAACTGAGTATTTGAAACAAAACAAATTCTCCTGCATTCAAGAAACTAATAGATGTTTCGAGTTGATCAAGGAGAAGTTATCTACTTCAACTGTTTTGATATTGCCTAGTTTCGAAAAGTTATTCAAGGTACACTGTGATACTTCATACATAGGTATTGGAGCCGTTCTATCCCAAGAAAAAAGACCAGTAGTTTTCTATAGCAAAAAGCGAGCCGTTCTATCCCAAGAAGGAAGACCAGTAGTTTTCTATATCAAAAAGTTGAGTGAAGTTCGAAAGAAATGTCAACATATGAATTGAAATTTTATACGATTGTACAAGCAGTTCGTCATTGGAAGCATTATCTAATTCAACGAGAGTTTATTTTATATATTGATTACCAAATTTTGAAATTCATTAATAGGCAGAAAGACTTAAATCATATGCATGGTCGATGATTATCATTCTTACAGCAATACACCTATATTTTGAAACACAAATCTGAACAAAAAAATAAGGTGGAGGATCCTTTGAATCGCAGAATAGCCTTGATGATAATTATAAGTAACGAAGTTGAACAGTTTAATTATTTGAAGGAATTATATGCTAAAGATGAATATTTTAAAAAGGAGTTTAGAAAGTGTCAAACAGGACAAAGAAGTGATTTATATCTCCATGAAGATTTTCTCTTTAAGAGTTCCCGTCTTTGCATTTCAAGGTGCTTTTTGAGAGAAAAGGTAGTGAAAGAGTTGTATAGTAGTGGCCTAACAGGATATTTTGGGCATGACAAGAGCATTGCATAGTTGAAGAGCTCTACTATTAGCTACAACTTAAGAGGGATGTCGGTCGTTTCGTACAAAGGTATTATGTATGTCAAACAGGCAAAGGAAGCTCTCAAAACACTAACCTTTATATCCCATTGTCTGTGTCAAATGCCTCATGGGAGGATCTATCGATGGATTTTGTTTTGGGTCTCCCCAGGATTCAATGAGGTTTAAACTCAGTATTTGTTGTTATTGACAAATTTTTCAAAATGACACACTTCATTCCATATAAGAAGACAGCAGATATAACAAGGGTGGCTAATATGTTCTTTCAGGAGATTAAAAGATTACATAGAGTACCAAAGACCATCGCTTCTGATCGTAATACAAAATTTTTAAATCACTTTTGGAAAACATTGTACAGACGATTTGATACATCTCTACAATTTAGTAGTGCTTATTATCGTTAAATAGATAGACAAACTGAAGTGGTGAATCGAACACTTGTAAATATCATTCGGTGTTTTGTAAGATACAAACCAAAGCAGTTAGACTATACACTCGCACAAATTGAATTTGCTTTCAATAACACGAAGAACAGGTCCACGGGAAAATCGTCATTTGAAATTATCAATAAAAGAATCCCAAAGTACCCGCTGGACTTGGTGGTATTGCCCAAATTGACAGGAACAAGCATGGTTGTAGACAATATAGTGGAGAAAATTATTGAAGTGCATACTGAGGTAAAGAAAAAATTAGAAGAATTCAATGCCAAATACAAAATTAAAACGGACATTCATAAGCGTTCAAAAGAGTTTTAAGAAGGAGATCTGGTGATGGTGCACTTGAGGAATGAATGATTTCTAACTGGAACTTACAACAAACTGAAACAGAAGAAAATTGGATCACTAAAAATACTAAGAAAGATAAACGATAACGCCTATGTTATTGACCTCTCGAAGGATTTGAAAATCTCAAATATTTTTAATATTCAAGATTTGTTTGACTACTATGTATCTGAAGACTGCAAATTATGACAAAATAACTCGAGAACGAGTTCTTTATAAGAAGGAGACATTAATGTAAGACGCTCAAAAGAAGTTCAGAAATGTCAAAAGAAACTAATTCAGAAGTCAAGGGGTCATGGCAAATGATCCAGTTCACTCTTTTATTTAACTTAGAATTTATCTTATTTAGTACTTTTCTATGTTAAAATTCTCTTCATTATGATGTCATAAGTCTTTCATAGTATGAATTAATTAGATCTTATTCTTGAATTCCACTAATCCAAATTTAATTTTGAGCTGAATCATATTCAGTTTAAGACTTGAGAAGGATGAATTATTATTTAAAATTTTATTTTCATAAGTTAACGTATTTAGGACTTCTACCAACTCAATTAATGGATTTAAATTAAGTTGTATTCAGTTTAGGACATGAGAAGACAGAAACCTACACAAATAGGGCTTCTGGTATTTAATTAAATAGGCCTTCAGTTTTATGAATGGGAGAACCACTTTTATTCTCAATAAAAATCTACTTTAGTGAATTTTTTCTCCTTATGAATTCAATGAGTTCTTAACAAATACAACAGTGTTTTTCTCGTCTACCACATTTGCTGTTACGTCAAAATAGCAGGTCCTAAGAAAACTCTTACTAAAGAGTTTGACATCAAGGGCTTAGGAAATCTCCAATATTTCCTAGGAATAGAGATGGCTAGATCTACCAATGGAATATTTGTATTTCGGATCTATTAAGAGGACTGTGGGATGCTATGGTGTGAACTTGCTGACACTCCTTTGGAAGCTACCACTAAGCTTGGAAAGAAAGAGAAGGGTACTCTAGTTGACAAGGGCTGGTATCAAAGGTTAGTTGATAGACTGATATGTTTTTCTCACACTAGACCTAACATCAATTTTTCATTTAGTGTTGGAGCTAATTCATGAATGATCTAAGGGAAGAACATATGGATGCAGTTTATGAAATCTTAAAATACTTGAAGCGAACTCCATAAAATGGACTATTCTTCGGAAAACATTCCAACTGAGAAAAAAAAACCTATAGTGACGCACACTAGGCTAGTTTAATCACTGATCGAAGGTCTACATTTGGATACTACACTTACGTGTGGGGTAACCTTATTACTTGGAGAAGCAAAAAAAAATTAGTGGTCCTCAGGAGTAGTGCAGAAGCAGAATTCTGTGTCATGCCACATGGTATTTGCAAAAAATTTGGATAAGAAGATTACTTAAAGAACTTGAAGTTAAAATCGAAGACATTACGAAATTCTTTTGTGACAATTAATCTGCCATCAACATTGCGAAGAACCTTGTGCACCACGATAGAATATGTGAAAATTAATTGTCACTTCATCAAAAAGAAAATTGAAGAGAATGTCATCAAGCTAGCCTACACGCCAAGAAGCTCTTAAGTTGCAGACATCCTAACTAAAGCCTTGCCATGGAAATTCTTTGAAGACCTAAGTTCCAAACTTGGGATGAATAATATCTTCACCCCAGCTTGAGGGGAAGTATAAAATTATTGTAGGCTTTAGTTTCTCAAAATTGTTAGTATTTAACTTTCCTATTTTATTGTTTCCATTTTAGGAGATTCGGTTCTATCTTTGACTGATCCTATTAGGTGTAATTAGGAGTTATTTTATGTTTCTTTTTTATAGGAGAATTAGTTGTCAACTTTTCTATTATAGGATTTTTGGTTTCATCCTATAAAATTAATGTAATTTATTCTTATCGAATAAGAGAAATCATTATTTTTCTCACCAAATCCTCACTGATTCTATCCTACATGCATACATAATTGAAAAAAAGCACCTCAATTTGAAAACCAGATAGCTTGCCTAGTTATCTTTTCGACCAGAACTACACCTACAAAATGGTCTTATGAGCAATCATGGGGTTCAAGTTAGAAAATAGGCTGGGTTCAAGCTGAGGTGCACCGAGCTTGACTCGTTGATAGAAAATGAGGAAAGTAACTATTTTGGTCTTATAATTATCAATCACAAGATGGTGACCATATACAAATCGAATGACAATTCTGTAGCTAACACATGAGAGACTACTAAAGTTTTTGTCAAAAGAAAAGCAAAATAATATTAGATAACTTCCATGTTTCAAGGTTTATATGAAATTTCTACTTTCATATTTTAGAAAATCCAGAGCATGGCTGCTTTCCCTACTGAAGCCTAAAACAAAGTCTTCACGTGTGCCCTTGTACTACCCTTATTGTTGGTTTTTCAAATCTAGTAATTTGCTTTAATTTTTTATGTTATTGATTAAATTCTACCACACTTAGCTATCCTCTTGCATCAAGCATGTTATGTTTTAGTGGTATATTTGCAATATTAGGTGATTTCATTTTATTAAGGTAGCACACCATATTCAAGGGGTACAATTACGACATTATTTTTATCTTTTTGCATCACCTGCATCACTTTTTGCCAAGCTCTGAATTGAATTCCAGGTTGAGGAGAACACAAATTAATATTACAATTTTGACAAGAACAAATGCAAATATCATTAATAATATTAGTGCAAGCACCTAGGTCTTGCACTAAACTTAAGGTGCACTCAAAAGCTAAAAAAGTGTTTATCTTTGGAAAAACATTAAAAATTTAATCCCTTGTTGACATATCCACATGCCTCATTAACAGGCAAAATCATTAGGAAAGCACTCGAAGGACAACTAATGTAGCAAAATTCTCAGATGCCAAAACACCAAGAGCACTCCTATCTACTAAACCAAACAAGGCTTTAGGTCAAAAATGCAATTTTTTTTAAAAAAAATTCCAGTGAACTTATGACTTGTTTCTATGGTTCAACATCAATGAAGCGCGACCATGAAGAGTACACCAGGGGAAAGAGAGGTGTACCGTCTTCGGCCCAATTCCTTTGAACCTTGAGAGCTCGGCCTTGACTTCACCCACAGACAATCCTCTCAAATACTCCAAGCAAATCTCTCCCCTCCTCTCCATCACACCCTTCAAAATGCCTTTGATCCTCGCCGCCTTCGTCGCCGCCAACCCGCCACACCGTACCGCCTCCTCCACTTGCTTCGGCTCCGCCTCCATAACCTTATCACAAACAAGCAAGCGAACCAAATAAAAAACCACCACAAAACCCCATATCCAAAACCCTAATCAGAGAACCACCTACATCGTTCCACGAGGGGAACACAGACTTGAGGGAGAGGAAGGCGCGGCGGGAGTTGGAATCGGAGGTGTTCTGGGAGAGGAGGGTGCTGACGAGGCCGTCGAGGATGGTCTTCTCCGGTGGAGCATTCTCGGAGGAGGAGGCATCGGGGTCGCGGTAGGCGGCGAGGGCCTTCGGGAGACCGTGCAGGTCGAGGAGCGAGTCGCGCACGACGCGACATTGGGCTGGCGTGGGGCTGGGGTGGGCCGGATAGGGTTCCGGCGAGGCGGAGTGGGCTTTCGGTGGGGATTCCGGCGCCAGAGATGGTGGTGATGGGGTTCGCTTTGGTTTTCTCGCCATGGAGGTCGCGAGGAAGGAGACGATGTCGATGGGCTTTGGGCTTCTTGCTATATGCCTCACGATGGGCCGAACGAATTCTGAGTGCGATGGATTTTCGGAAAATTTCCTATAATCCTCAGAAATTTTCACATTTTTAAAACCTCATTTAATTTCTGAAACTCCAAAAAATCGCCCTCAGTAGTAACTAATGATATAAAAAACCTATAAGATTATAGCAATACTATAATAATAATATTATAATATTATAATAATACTATAAAATAAAATAATAATATAATAATATAATAATAATATTTTAATAGTTGTATATATTTAAATATTAATTATTGTGATAAAAAATATATGTTATTTTTAGTCATATATAAGTAATTTTAATTATAATAGTCATTCTCTAGTTATATATACTTGATTTTGATTATTTTACTTTATTTATATTTATATTAATTTAATTTTGATCATAATAAATATAATATTGTCATAATATTTAAAAATTATCATATTGGTATATTATATGTTACAGTATTTTAACAGTGTTATAATATAGTTAGTAATAATAAAACTTAATTTGAAATATTTGTCACATCAAATAAGTTGAATGAACATTTTAAAAATTTGAGAGGAATTTTTAAGAATTTGCCAAAAATTGAAGCGAGTGTAAGAAATTTTTTCATGGATTTTTCTTACTTTTACATATAACCTCCCATAAGTTGCTGAAATTACATATTAGTTACTGAAATTTGAGTAATTACAGATAGCCCCCTCAAAATTTTAAATATAACCTCCCATGATAACTAAAACAGAAGCAAAGAATTCCTTAAATTGCTCATAAAAAGGAGGAGATGAATCTATAGCAGTCGCCATCTTCTTCAATTTAGACCAAATCAGGAATATCACTTGGAATATTCTCTATGGCAAAAAGCAAAGTGTTACTATTTTTATGAAATCAACTATAAAAGCTTGTTGTACTTGCCAAGATTAAAAAATAAAATAAAAAGATAAACTATGAGCTCATCAATTTATTGATTATGGATAATTAACAAGCAAAAGCAAAAGCTTGATGATATCATGATCATGATCATGTCTTTGGACTTAATTTTATTCTTTGACTCTCTTTTTCTTGCAACTTTTTATTTATTTTTTTTTTGAGATAAATGCAACTATTTTATGATCTACAAGTAGTATGGTGCTTTCTCTTTTGATTCCTTTGTGCTATTGGCCTTATCATGAATAAGGAAATCAAGTAGATTAACGAATTCAAGAATTAACTGCAAGTAGCTCCCTGAAATCTTAAAATTTTACATAAAAGACCTTGCATTTTAACATCGCCAATTTAAGGACGTATACACGAAGTTCTCTCAACGTGAGGAAAAGTAGCAGTTTTTGTCTTTTGCCACTATGATTGGGGTTTCATTATGGTTAGCTTACGAATCCAATGAATTGAGTTGAGTGAATTTCTAGATGACCCAAGGTGGCAGCCATCCAAAATGCAAAAAATATGATTAGGGCATGCTTGTTTTGCATGAAGATCAACTCCTAAATTTTAAAATATTAAAAAATTAAAAATTTTAGTGTTTATGTTGTGAAAATTTTGAATTTTTGAGAATATCAAATTCTTGATTTTAAGGATTTTGATTTTCGACCACTTTGATCGAAATTTAAAATTGAATTTTTTTTTTAAGATCCTATAAATTACAAGTGATCTCAGTTTATATGCAAAATTTTTAATAATTGAAGATATTTGTTAAAAGTTTAAAATTAATATTAATCTTTAAAAGTTTTTTATTATTTAACTATGGCTTACTCGATTTTTTTAAAATTTAGAAAAGTGAAATTTCTCAACTCAAAAAAAAATGAAAATTAAAGATTTTCAAATATCTGAAAGCAATTTCAAATTTCTAATATTTTCAAGTACTAAAGAATTTAATTTTTTCAGTACACAATTTCTAAATTGAAATTAAGAAACTTAACCGAAGCCGTCAATTGTTAATGAAAACATTGAAAAGAGAGTCAAAAAGGAAAGTAGGGAAAAAATTATTGGGGGACGCACTTTGATAATAAAGTAAGGCACAGACAAACAAAGCAGAGAAAGTAGCAACGAGGGGGTGATTATTAGAGACAGGAAACTGAATTGAGCTTTTTCTGCCTCACACTTGGTATAAATCTCTCTTTTTTTAGTCTCACTGAAAAAAAAAGCAGCTCAATTTGAGCCTCAACCAGCCTCAACCAGCCAATGATTTTATCCGAAACTATGTATTTCGGACCAAAATAGGGGGCCAAGCCCAGCCCAACTCATTTGGGGCCTGTTTGATTTGGGGTCAGGGACCGGGTCAATATTTTTTAGAATTTTTTTTTTATCTTGTGAAATTAATATTTATTATTTTATATTATTATTAAATTAAATTATTATAAAAAATTAAATAGTTTTTGAATTTTAAATTATTGAAGTCTTAATTTTGATAAAAAAATATTAATTTACAAAAGTAGTTCACTAGTTTTGACCTTGACCTTGATCATGATCCCGTTCCAAACAGACCCTTGATTCTTTGGATCTGATCTTCTTCAGAAAAAATGCATACGGTTACTTGTAGGTGGACGATATCTGTATCACACGCTTGGCCAAAACAGAAAATTTTCATGCACAAATTATAGACTATCACTTCTTATCCCACAAAATGCCCTCAAATTATGTGGGTCTTCCGTTTCATAAGTTTTGCCGAGCTAATTTAGTCGGATGGAGTTGGACTTTTTACACCGCTCCAAATGTATTGATAATCTCACGAGAAAGAAATCATGATTAATAAATATAATGATTGTATTTTTAAATAATATCATCTAGTTTAACTTGGATTCAAAAGTAATTTTAAATCAAATAATTATAAAGTGTTTATATCTCTCGGTTTTGTTGATCCGTAAAAAAAAAAAGAAAGAAAACAGCTGGGCCTGAATCCCGGCCCATTAGGAAAAGGTTGGCCGCTTACATTGACGACAAAAATATGAGATTTCATATTTAGCGTTGTCTAAAGCTTATGAAATAAATGGATTATTACATTTTCGTCAAATCGTATGGAACCCATGGAATATTTTTTGACCAAGTTTCCCAAATAGACACATTAATTTTTTAAATTTGGCTATATTACAATCGTTGAATAGGAGTTTTCAGAAACTGAACTTATCCTATGTCATATAAATCAAAGTTTAAATTTATGATTTTAGGCCCCATTTGATTTAGATTAAAATCAGGATCAATATATTTTAAAATTATTTTTTTTATAAAATTAATATTACTTATTTTACACTTTATTAAATTAAATTATTATAAAAAATTAAATAGTTTTTCGAATTTTAAATTATTAAAGAGTTAATTTTAATAAAAAAATATTAATTTATAAAAGTGGTTCACTAATATTAATTTTAATCTTAATTTTGATTCCGAACTAAACGGTGACTTAGAATTGATCACAGATGGAACCCATTCGTAAATGTAGCAGTCATTTTACACAATACAACTATTACGCATCGTGTACCAATTTCGTTCATTTTTTTCAAAAAAAAACGAATTATTACAAATCAAGAAAAAAATATGGAAAAAGAAAATAAACTTTATTGATGCACCAAATCGGTCTCTGTGGCTTGACTATTCATACTGAATTACTGACTCAAAGCCGACCTCGATCCAACATTGAATTATCCAAGTGGATCAACGTGCTTCAAAAATTGCTCCACCGACATCAAGAACCTATACTACTCGATTCAAGGATTCAAAAAAATGACTCGCCAAACTAAAGCACCGCTATTTTGAAGATGTGTAATATTCGAGAAATCAATATGGTTTGAACTGATTCTCCAAAAATATTACAGGAAGAGCGGGATACGGAGGAATTTGCTGAGTGAATTTTGGCATAGATATTGGTCGAGATCAAGAAACTAAAGTAGTCATGAACTAGTATAAATAAAATAAAAATGCATAAAAGTGAAAACTAATGTCCAATTTTCTTCTTCTTCCAATTTAAATGTATAGTTATTGACTTAGAGAGAAAGCAACCATCATTGAGGAGCTTGCAATGATTTTCTTGACGGTTCTCTTCTCTTGCAAATTGACAAGAAGTCTTCGATCAAAAGTCGTGGTAAACCAAACTCCATCAACGAAATTAAAATAATTCCTTAATTTTTATCTCAAAATTTCAATATTTTCTCATAAATTTTTAATGATTTATCACACAAAACATTTTCATTTTTTATGATAGATGCAATTTTTCATTTTTCAAAATTCTATATACAAAAATCTCAAATTTCATGAAAAGAAGTAAAAGTGAAGGAGGTAATGACCATAATGCAAAACTACAAAAAGTAAGACAATAAGAAGCAATATAAGAGGAGAAGAATAGAAGAAGATTGTTCATCACATAGATAAAGCGAGTAAAAAAGAGAGGGAAAAAAAAAAAGAAGATGACAAAAAAACAATTGAATAGAAAGAAAAAAAAGGAGGAAGAAGCAGAGAGCAAAGGGAGAGTGAGAGAAAGAAGAAGAAAGGAAAAAGGAAGAGGGATGGTAATGACAAGTAGGTGACCAAAGAGCGAGGGGGCATTGGGCAGCCAAAGTGGGACGAGTGCTTGGGTCGCAAGCAAAGATGAGGGCATTGAGAGATTTGGGAATTAGGATTTTTTTAAAATTATATAAGCATCCTATTTTGTTATAGCCTAGGTTGAAAGTTTTCAACTATGATTTAAAATATTGAAATGAATAATAGAGCCCACAAAATTTGCCAATTCCACTACTCTTGCAAAATTGGGGGTGTCCACAACTTCCTCTAATTTCAAACATTCCTTATAATAAATAAAATTCTCCAAGTGATTTTAGCTCTCTTCATTCTTTTCTTCTTCTTCCTTTTTCTTAAGCTAGTTCTATTATCCCTCCATTGATGCCCTCTTCTTGTTCTTTTTTCTTTACTTTTGCTGATGTTACTTCCCCTCCCCCTCAAGTGAGCCCAAGTAGACAGAGTTGTAGATCAGGATGTCAAAGTTTATAAGCACAGTTGGGCCTGTTCAGTTATTAAAAATTATTTTAATTTTCTGAAAAATATCTTTTTAGAAACAAAAAATTAGAGATATTGTTCAAAAATAATTTTTTTCTAATTTGAAAATTTGAGAACTTATTTTCTGTTTTCTAAAATTGTATTAGATTTTGGAAAATATTTTAAAGTTGATTTTTATATATTTCAACTCCACCCTTTAAAGATATCTATGTAAACTTATTTTAATCATATTATAATATTCTATTAGAAAAAATAAATATCATTTTAATCTCATTGACGAAGCTCGCTTTATTACCAAATTTGGTTCGAGAGCCTTTTTGAGATCATGATTTGCTAAGTTGTCCCTTCTGATAATATGTAAAAAGGAAAAATTGTGAAGAAGATTGTTAAGAGCTCTCCGATGATGGTTGCTTTTACGTTTCAAGTCAACAGAAATCTCAATTAAAATAGTAAAGAATAAAATTAGATGTTAGTCCTTATTTTTTCGGATACTGTGCTATTTATATTGCATGAAATAGTTCAGCGTATCTAAAATTTCATGATCTCAATGCTGTGATCTTGTTAGACTCGTAACGGATAACCATCAATTCTTAATTTTTCAAAATTAATTTTCAGAGAAAGATATGTACTATATCCCATATTTATCTAGTCTCCATCATGCATAGGCCGAGGTATTTGAGCTTATTGGCTCAGTTTGGTATAACTTGCTCACTAGATCACATTTGTTGAAGACACCGAGCTTTCCACATCTCGATTGCAAACAAAGTCATCAACTTGGGTACATTACCTTACTGCTCAGGTCAAGGGTTTTCTTCTATTAGCCTTTTAGTTTGGCCAATTTGCCTCATTGTATCATTAGTGCCCCCCAAGATTGTATATCGAGCTGCCACTACTTGGTGTTTCGGGTTGTTTGTAAGGAATTATCTTCTTCAGTAAGCTCGGTGATTCTTTGAAAAATGGGTTGTTACCCTCTTTAATGCAATGCATCCAACACATCATTTCCTTATGATGCACTCACCAATTCCCAAGTTGGCCCATTCATATACCATGTTGGTGGTTGGGTCGAATCCCTGACACATGTCTATCAGGATTTGGTCCTTGGTTTGAAATGATGTGGGCATCTTTGTGCGGCTCAGATTTCACCATGTCATCCATCGAGCAGGCTTCTCCTAACTATAAATATAGGAATTAGGACAATGTTCCCATTTTTTTTCATCTGCCTTCTTCAACCTGAACCTTAATTGTTGCTTCTTGCTTTCCATCACCAATCTCCATAGTAAATGACAGTCATTTTGCCACTGATGACTCCTATGCGAGCCCTTGAGGCCATGGTGGTGGTAATTCCTGCTATTTTCGCCTCCACTCAAGCCCAAGGAGCCCCTGCCTTTGTGTTTGCATCAGCCACCCCTGAAACCTCACAAACTCATAGTTTCGGTAAGCCTGCTCCTCCAAATGCCTTTAATTTTTGCCTATTTTTGTTTCTTTATTTGTAAATTATAGGAATTAAGCATAGCCCTTTGAGGTGCATACTCTAGGTTTAGTGAGGAACATTGACACTAGAAAATCAAAGTAATCATAGTTAGACTCTCTAAGGTTTAGCTTTAGCTCATATAGCCCAAACTGAAACCCCTCACCTTGAACTAAGTTTAAGGCTCATACTAGGGTCAAACCATAACACTAAGTTGTAGAAATTTTGGCCTTACTTCTACTTTATAATGACTCAAAATTCTAATTCCTAATAGGTGAGAATGACCCTCCTTCTATATGAGTCTAGCTCTCTAAATAGATTTTCTAAGAGAAGAAAATTGAATCATTAGTTTAGATCCTTGGATTCTCGAATAAAGTTGAGGTCGACCTATGGGGTTTGGAGCAAGATAGTTCTGACCTTAAGGACAAATTCGATCATGTCTTCACCGCATATTGGAAAATGTTCAAAGGTGGACTTAGATACTTGGTGGATGATTTTACTTCAAGAGCCTTTGACCTTGACCTTGCTCTAGAATAGTTAGTTCATAATTTGATGAGGTTCATCATTGTGTTCCAAGCCTTGATAACTTCAAAGGGTGTAACCTCAATAGTAGAGATGTTTCAAGACACCTTTTGAGGTGGTTGTAGCTTAGGCTTGGATGGGAGGTGGTATCGTGTCAAGGAAAGGATGTCAAGTATTCGAGGCTAACCCTTTGTTGATTCATTTTTGGAAGGAGCACCCTATGAGGGTCTTCTCACGGGAATGGTTTAGACTCTAAAGTGACTAGGGGAAAACATTCAATCACCAAAACTACCCAACTCATCACTGGAGGTTCATCAACTTCTAGTCATCAGGGAAACTAAGGTATAAAAGAGTAGATCCACTCCACGGTGGTCTAACTAGAGGAAGCTCAATGCCCTCAGCCTCTCAGTTGCCAAGGACTTGGGTTCTTTCTAAGTTATTTGTTGTTTTTGATCCCTTGAGCCATTTTAATAGAAATGTTCTAACTATTACCTCAATGTCATGTGCAGGTCTTAGTAGAATCACCTTCATGAACTAGGCTCATCTGCAATAGGTGAGTGTGCCCCAAGCTCCCCTCCTTAGCCTCCAAGGAAGCTAAAAAGGAAGGAGAGATCTTGTGGAGCCCTTTGAGCCAGATGCCTAATCAAGGAAGGAAAATAAGAATAGACCAAGGCCCTTTGGGGGAGAAGGTAGCAGTTTAGCAACATCGAAGAGTGAGAAGAAGAAGAAGAAGAAGAAGAAAGAGAAGAAGAAAAGCCCAAGTCCTCCTCTGGCCACTTCAACAAAGGTTGCCGAGGAACCTACATGGGCAATCCTTGACACCGAAACACCATTCAAAGTTGTGGACATCTCATCCTCGCCATCTCTTCACTTGAGGCCATGACAGGCTATGTAAGCCATTAAAAACTATGACACCATGGGAAGGAAGTTGCAGACAAGGAGGATACATCGGGGGGTGGTTTGGGGTAGGAGAGGGAGAGGGGTGGGGGGGGGGGGTGGGGGGGGGGGGGGGTGGGGTGGGGGGGGGGGTTTTTCAGTCCCAACTCCGACAGCACCAAGCTGCCCAATGAAGATCTCTTCCCTATTGGGATAAATGCTTCTTGTGATGTAAGTCATCTACTTTTGTTCTTGTAAATTTTCTTTATTTTTCCTAACTTTTATCTTGCCTTGTAGATGGTGGAGTATTTTCACCATGCTAAGAAGTGCTTCTAAAAGGCAAGGGTAGTGGTCACAAGTAATAGCTCAAAGTTGGTTGCCTCCGAGGATAACTTAAGGGCCCTCTAGTCTAAACTAGAGGCTCATTGGTTAGACCTGGCCATAGCTCATTCCACCACTGAGTCTGAGCATAAGGCCAAAGAGAAGGCCGAGGGAGAGAAAGAATCCATCGAGGAAAAATTGAAGAAGGCAAAGGAAGAGCAAGAATTGGCTTAGTGAGAGCACAAACAAGTGCAAAAAGCTCATGTTGCTAAGCTTATCAAGGCTAGGGATGATGCAATCATGGCCTTCTAAAGGAGCAACAAGTATGAGCTATTCATAAAGGATACCAAGGAACTTGTGATCTGAGAGTATGAGGAGAGCAAGGATTATTTGATTAAGCTCGAGAGGGTCAACACTGAAGCCTTTGAGGATGGTTACTTAACCTGTTGAGGTATAGTGATAATCCTCTTGGCAATACCAAACTTCAAGCCTCACACTCTACTGATTGAGCTATATGATAAGGCTTGGGTGGAGTGACTCTGGAGGGAATACATGGAAGTTATTAACATTGACCCACTTCCTGGTGAAGGCACCAAGGCTCCTGGTGACTAAAACTCCACTTACTCCCTTGACTCCTCTGAAAATGAAGATGGCTCGGTGAAGGCATCTAGCTAACCAAATAAAGACTAGGACAACAAATCTTCTTTCTTCTTTTTTGCATCCTAACCTTCAGACTTTATATGTAATGATGTTTTCAGTATTAATGAAAAAGTTCTTTCCTTTTACTTGTTTTCTTACGAGTGTCAGCTCAGATGTGAGGATTTTACTATGGTAATAACAATTAGTCAAACCTTTGTTTGAACCTAGAATTAGCTTGCCAATTCTATTTATCAAAAAAATGATGGTTTTTAGCTCTGATTAATGAATTGCATGAGCAAAAAATAGATCTTATGATTCCAAGACTTCTCACATTCTCAAAGTTTTACCTCAGTTTAATCCTTCAAAACTGGTATGTACCAAGCCTCCAAGAGGATAACTATTCTATTTAAGCAGCATGCTTAAATGTGAGGCCTCACTGACTCGGCTAGGTACTTCAGTCTTGAGTTAGAGTTTTCTACTTGTCACAGAATCAAAGAACTCATGCTTAGTTTGGAACCAGGATCTCATGCCTAGGGTAGAATCAAGGTCATACGCCTATTGTAGAATCAAGGTCTTATGCTTAGTGTAGAAATGAAACGAGGTCTGATACCTAGCATGCAGCTAAGATCTTATGTTTGGCATATAGCCAAGGTCTTATGCTTGGTGTAGAATTGTGATCTTATGCCTGGTGTAGAATTGTGGCCTTATACTTGGCATGTAGCCAAGGTCTTATACCTGGTGTAGAACTAAGTTCTTATGCCTAGCATGTAATCGAGGTCTTATGCCTATCCTCCAAACTAGCATTTAGTTTTATAAATAAAATACTTTCAAATAGATAAAAGAGCCATAGTATATTTTAGAGAGAGAAATTTCTGAGATTGTTGATATGTCATGTCCTCAGAAGAATCTTGCCATCTGAATGCTCAAGTTTGAATGCATCTGGAACTATAATCTGAGAAACCTTGAAAGGGCCTACCTAGTTTAGAGAGAGTGTTTTTGAAACTCAATTAATGAATTCAGCTCAACAAAGTACCTAGTCGCCTGCTTGTATTTCTCGGCTACAAACTTAACTATTATAATATTAGGCCACTTATTGCTAATACTTGGCAATCCTTGTGCAAGCTTTCTTTTGAACCTCCAGAATAAGGTCCTTCTTTGCTCGAATATTTGCCTTATTTGCTTTAGGTTCATAATCCTTGACTCAGGGAAAAGTGAGGATAATCTCCATAGGGATGACTACCTCGACCCCATAAGTAAGCATAAAGGATGACTCACCAATTGTTGTCCAGGATGTGGTTTAGTAGGACCATAAGACATGTGGTAATTTTTTAATCCATGTACCTTTTGCCCTCTCAAGACACTTCTTTATTCGTGAGAGTAAAGTTTGGTTTGTTACTTTGGCCAAGCCATTGAATTGGGGATGTACTACTGAGATGAACCTTTGTCTGATATAGAGGATGCTACAATACTCCTTAAACTTTAAGTTGTTGAACTGCTTGCCATTGCTTGTGTCCAACACCTACAGTAATCCAAATTGGCAGATGATATTTTGCCGAAGGAGCTCTTGGATCTTTTTCTTGATGCTAGTTGTAAGGAGTTCAGCTTTCACCCACTTGGTAAAATAGTTGATTGTCACCAAAAATTTTTTTTACCTCAAAACTACTAGAAACATACCAAGAATGTCCATTCTCTATTAGTCAAAAGGTTAGATAGCTTGAGTTTATTAGAGCTAAACTACTAAGTTGTGATGTACTGAGGTGTCTCTCTAGCATTATTCACACTTAGAAACATGCTCAGTTGCCTTGATAGCCATATTGACCTAATAATAGCTTGAGGAGTTGTGCAAGGACTGGTCCCCCATCATGGCTTCCACATATCCTTTCGTGCACTTTTCAAAGGACATATTCAGCTTCATTAGGCTTGGGATAGTGGAGGAGTGGCTAGGTAAGTGATATGTTGTGTAAAATTTTATCTATTAAGATAAAGCTTTGGGCTAGCCTCTTAATCCTCTGAGCTTCTTTTGGATCTTAGAGAAGAAGTCCTTCTTTAAGGTAGGAGATGATGGGATCCATCCAACAGGGCTCTTCATCCACTACATTCACTTTGGTAGACTTAGAATAGCTAGTTGTTGAAGATTCTCCATGAAAAATTACCTTAGTCTTGAATTTGAGAAAGCCGAAGCCAATCATGAGAGGGCATCTGCTTCTATGTTGTTGTTTTGAGGTACTCGATAAATCTCCACTCGATCCATCTTTGGTATGAGCCTTTTCTCTTCAACTCTTGGGGTTCTTTCCAACAATGAGGAGTAAGTCGATCATACCAAGTCAGGTAACTGAGTCTCTCATAAATCCTTTAAGGGTCTCGACATACAACTCTAGCTTCTATTCGATATTCATTTGATTATAAGCCTAAGTGAATAGGATATTTGTTGAGCTTCTCATATCTATCATGATTTGTTGCATAGTATAGCCATCCAAGATTGCTGAGATCACCAATACATCATTTTGGAGTGTTAAAATTTTCTCTAAGTTTTTTTGTGGAAAAGACTATGTCTCCATGTTCGGGCTTACAATGTTGTCTCTTTGTTTCTTCCTTTAACTCCTTCTACCTCAGTGATAGTTCGATGTTTGCTAGTTGATGCTGATTTTCACTTTGAGTTTATGGGTTTATTAGGATCATATTAAGCTGACTCTTAATTGGTGGGTTATGCAACTAAGGGGTAGGACTCCTTTGGAGAGACCCCTGCTAATGAGTTTCTTAAGTATAAGCTTCTTCAACTCGTTTATCTCAGTGGACAAATTATCGAAGGTGACCAGCCATCTTTGATAAGTCTTTCAATATCTTTTTTGAGGTGCCTGTTCTTTAGTATCATGGCTATGATCTTGGTAAAAACAATAGCACCTTGATTTGTTTAGATTTTGCCTACTGGTGCAGATGGGCAAGGGCCTCCTTAGGAAGTTTTGATGCTCAATTTGGGCCAGCATCTCAAACCTTGAATTATTCAAGGGTGTTTAGGCTTGAAAATTAGGTCTATGCTCCCTTTGCTCAATTCTCTACTTCTTTGGCTTCAAGAACTTGGCCTCTCTAGATTTCTTCTTTGACTTGCTACTACTATTTGATTTCCTTTTATTTGAGATCACTTCTTCAATATCGATGTGTTATAAAACTAGTTGAATAATTTTGCCAAGCTACTAGGGGGTCGGTGGGCCATCTCATAGGGCACCCAAGCTTGCCAATTTCTATTAACTGTAATGACAAGGACAGTTGAACTATCTACCTCAGTAATCTCTAGCCGAGCTTTGTTAAATTGAGTTAAGTACTCTCTTAAGCTCCTCTTTTTTCTATTTTAGTGTCAAGGGTGTAGAGGGGTCCTTCTGTCGAGGTATTAGTGAGATGAATTGCTCTATAAACTTGTTAGCCAAGTCATTGAAGCAAGTTATAGAGTACCTTGAGAGTCTGGAGTACCAAGCTCAAGCCAAACCTTGTAATGTCATTGAAAATACTTTACACATGGTGGAGTCCCTTACAAAATTATGGCATTTTTGAATGTGATAATACGATCCATTTGGTCCTTCAAACCATGATACACCTCAAAGGAAGGTTGGCAGAGCTTCAGTTTCACCAGGGAGTAAGTTACCTCAAGGATTAGGGGAGTATGATACCTCACTTGGTTTGGGTGAGCTGGTGCCCTAGACCTTTCCCAAGTTTCATGCAACATGGACTCTCTGTATGCATCTTATGCAGCCCTAGCTGAAGCTCGACTAATATGAATGTAGTATGTAGCCTTGTCGGTTAGATTATAGGTGGGATCATGCCCATGATAATTCCTCAAGGCTTGATGCTAAAATGAAACTCCTGTCAAAGGGTCATAATGACCTGGGTGGTGTTATCTACTGGGGTGTACTTGACTTGTGGTGTGCGACTGTGACTCATGTTGTTGGTTTAGAGTAGCACCTTGAATTAAAACTTGAGTATGAGCTTGAGCTTGTTGTTGAACGTAATGAGCTTAGAGATTTTGCATCATCTGGGTCTAGTTTACAACTGCTAGGTCCATAAATTCTACATAGCCTATACCTAAACCTTGAGCAATTGTGTCATCTGTTGGACAATGGTGACCAGGGTGTGAAACTCTTATCAGCTTACAGAGTTAGAGGGACCCGATGGTATCTCAAAAATTATTCGTAGAGGGGCTCACAAGGCTGTTGCTGTGGCTAGGTCATGAGTTAGCTTATCAAGATGGCTCACTTGGTCCACTAGAGGAATTATGTGATTTTGCTAGTGTTGGAGCTATCTGCCCCCCATGTTGATTTCTAAACAACAAGGGTTTTGTTGCTCTAAGAGGCATGGTTGGAAGATCATCAGAGACCTCTTAGATCAATAGAGAAGAAGGATGGAGTAAATCTCAATAAAAGCTCCAGTTTATTAATGGAGCTTGGTCCACCATCAGTTTTGATTCAAGGGGCTCTTTGAGATCATGATCCATTAGGCTGTCCCTTTTGCCAATCTACAAAAAGAGAAAAATCATTAAGAAGACTTTTGGGAGCTCTCCGATGATGGTCATTCTGACTCTTAAGTCAGCAGTGATCTCAATTAGCATAGTAGAGAATAAACTTAGATATTAGTCCTTATCTCTTTGGATATTATACTATTTATATGGCATAAAATGGTTTAGTGTATCCAAAATCCTATGATCTTATTGTTGTGATCTGTCAAATTCCTTGCAATAGATAACCATGAATCCCTGAGATAAATATGTCCTAGATCCAATAATTATCTCGTCTCTATCATGTATAGGAGAGATATTTGAGCTTATTGGCTCAGTTTAGTATAACCCCCACACTAGATCTCATTAGCCGAAGACACTTTCCACACCTCAATTGCAAACAAGGTAATTAACTCAGGAACATTATAGATGAAAAAAAAAAGTAATTTAAATGCAAAACATATGTTATTTTAATTTAAACATTATAGACATAATTAAAAAATTTAGAGAATATAGATACTAATTTAATGTAGCATGCATTTTTTAAAAACTTGGGACTCAAGCTCAAATTGAATAGCATTAAAATTTTGACTTAGAGAGTCAACTCGAAAACTCAGACAAATTTTGACTTGTTATGACTCCAAAATAAATTAGAAATATGTATATTATTCTTCAATATATACACATATATATTTTAAAAGGTCTAACGTAGACCCACATAATAAATAGTATAATAATAGAAAATAGAAATCAAGGTAAGTCATAAATTAAAATTTAAAACATATTCCACTATTTCAAGTTCACATAACAAAAAGTTGATACGACAAACAAAATATTTAAAAACTTCTAAAGCTTTCTAAATTTCATGCTTAGTCTCTTATTTTTTTCAAATTTACTAATTAACCCTTTTCTCAACCTCTAGTAGTGTATTTGTCCTTTCAAAAAGTTTCTATATACATAAAAAGTGCACAAGGATGGTTAGATTACCTCACTACCCTTATGCACATTAATGAAGCTTCTCTTCCATTGATGGACAGAGAGAGAAAAAGTAATATTATTTTTGGCAGGATTCAGAATGAGTTTCAGCATCATTTATAGAGATATTCAAATATGATTTTGGTGGTGCTAATGGTGCTTAATGTTTTAGGATTTCATTCCTATTGTTGGCTAAAGAGAGAAGACTTTTATAAAGATTTTGGCAGACTTTAGGGTGATTTTTGATGAGATTTATAGTGTGTTAAGCTATGGTTCATCTTCCTACAAGTTAGAGATCACCACTGCACCATTTTGAGCATGAAAAGTTTATTTACTATTGCATGCTGCAGAGAGGATGCTTATGTTTTGAGTTTACTGACATCATCATCTTGGGATTTGATCTTCAATGAGATTTGTGCAAAATAGGGTCTCAACTATTTGTTGGTGACTATGAAATATACCATCCCATGCATACATAAGATTCTTGCAGTAATTCATGGTGATGTCAACTTTCACCATGTGTGATATTTACTATATTTTGAAAAAAGCTATGATTGAGATCATTGTCAAAATCATAATCCTAGTAATAGAGGGCAATACATGTAATTCAAAGTATGTAACGACTCAAAAAAATGTGATAGGTGAAATAAAATTTTCGTCTATCTTATATTTTATTTTCTCTGAGGTTTGTTTACCTTTGAAAGTTTGCTATATTTTCATTTCATTTCTAGATAAACCTTGTGTGAGAATTTTTGAAAGCTTTATTGTGTGTTTGTGACATTTTTAATTTATGATAGTATATTTAGACTTACTTTTTAAAGATATATATCCATACTGTAGCTTTCAATATCTTTTTTGTATATGTTGTGTATATGGAGTGCATGACCTTTTATTATTTTAGAATATATTGCATTTGTCAAATAAATATGATTTTTTATAGACAAAGTGATACATATTATTTCAATTATTTGTACATTGTTATATATTGGGTTAAGTATTTATGTTGTAGTTAAAATAGTTATATATGGGATAAACTGTTTATTATGAAATATGGTATTTATATATAGGTTATAATGGTTATATATGAGTTTAGGATCTATATATGTGTTGAAATAGTCACATATAAGTAAAATATTTATATATAGGTTGAAATAATTATTTATGGGGTAGCGTATTTATATATCAGTCGAAATAGTTATATATGGAATAAAGTATTTATTTATTCATGGAAATGATTATATATGGGAAAAAAATGTTTATATGTATGGTGGTATGTTTATATTAGTTTGAAAGTATTTATTTTTTTCACAAACTGATTATATACACCTTGTTTAATTGAACCAACCTAGGTGTCAAATATTTTATATTTGAAGGAGGTCTAATCACGTACGAGCGTTCATTATCACAAAATGCAACATCGATTATGAAGGTTTGGGATAATGCTATACAAGATGTTGGGCATGTTTAACTAATTTTTGCAACTCAAACTCTGATTTTGAGTTTAATAAAAATTAGGGTTAGACTTTGAACCTAATTTGTGGTAGGTGGAGTCCAATTTTAACTAGAAAAGGGGCTAGAAAATTAGGCGCAAATCACTAGATTGAGTTCAGAGACCAAACTAGATAGTCTGGACACTAAATCTCATAGGCCAGGCATGGTTGTGCCCAGTCGGATGACCAGTTCCTCAATTGGTCATTCGATTTAGGTGTGATCTACAAAAATGGAAACAAAATTTCTTTGAATCAATCAAAGATTGACGGGGTTTTTAAATAGGGAGATCGTAATCTTAGAATATATCAATTAGAAATGCAAATATGAGGTTTATAGTAATAAGATATCTATCAAATCTTGAAATTAAATTAATTAAAGATCTAAATTGAAGATTCTCTCAACACTATAAAAAGAGGGCTATAGAACACAAATTTTTTTAAAAAGAGAAGAATCAATCCTTGGGTGAAATTCTACATGACTTGAAGGGAGAATTTGAAGGAGATCTTATCATCAAGGAGAAGACTGAGAAAGTGTCATCAAAGAGCCAAAATGATGTCAGCCCCATCTCATCTCTATCCATCGTCTCTAGCTTTACTTTTTTTCTCCTTTCCTGTGAGGTCCTTGCATTCTCATATCTCTCCTGCTATTTCCCCTTCTTTTCCTTTTCCAAGCTCATGGCCTCCCGTGGCCTCATTGTCATTGAGTCGCTATCTGTTTGACTGCAAGCTACATAGCCACTAGAGTTCAGATGACTGAATCTAGGAAGATTGGATGCCTGAACCATGCCAAAAGCACCCATCAACACCACGAACACCAAGATTTTGCTTCATAGCCACTTGGATTCCCACATTTAGACAATTAAACCTTGATGGATCAGATGCCCAAAATACACAAAGGATGTCCATCAACACTATGGCCATCCACGGCCGTGCTTTGCAACCCCTCATTTTCTCTTATTTAGATGATTGAATCTGGAAGGAGTGAATGCTCAACACCTCATAGCAGTCATCTCCCTATTAGCATCAGGTTCACCTGTAGTCTTGCGCATAGGTGAAGCACCATTACGGCTGTCACCACCCATTGCCCCACCTCTACCATAATACCATCAAACTCAAGCTTTGAAGCCATCATGAAGACCCTTGAAGATGATGAACAGACAATGACAAGGGCTTGCTTGAACTTGAACAAGAATGAAGAGAACTAAAATAAGTAAAATTCACAAATTTGGACTATGGGCTAACCTTCAAGCTTGCAATCATGAACCAACCTTCGGGCTCACAATCATAAGCTAGTCTTTGGGCTCACAATCATAAGCTAGCATTTGGGCTCACAATCTCAAGCAAACCTTTGGGTTTGCAATCACAAGCCACCCTTTGAGCTTGTAACCATAAGCCAGTCTTTAGGCTCACAACCATAAGCAAGCCTTCAAACTCATAATCATAAACCAGCCTTTGAACTCATAATCATAAGCCACCCTTCAAGCTCGTGACCATAAGTCAGCCTTTAGGCTTGTGATCATTTAGACTATAGGCTAGTCCTCAAGCTCACCAAATGTACATAAGCTAGCTTTTGGACTTGCAATCATTGGACTATAGGTTAGTCCTCAGGCTCGCAATTATTTGGACTATAGGCTAGCCTTCGGGCTCACCGTGATTTCATCATGACAACCTGAGGGCCCTCAAACCAAAATCACTAAATAAGAAAATTGATTTAATAACTCAATCATACTAGACTCAAGCCAAGATAGCCAAAACAAATGGACAATACCAAATTGACTTGGATAAAGAATTAAATAAACTCAGACAAGCCAAAACATATGGACTGAAACCAACCCATATAGGAAGAAAATTGCTTTATTGATTAACTGGTACCTAAACCAGTCGTCTAGTTCTATTAAACTTGAAACAATATTGCTCATAGTTTTCAACCAATACTTTGACTAGTAATCTATTTTAGTTAGAAAGTTGACAACTTGAGTTTCGATTCAGTCCAAATTGAGTCAATTCTTGATCAATCCAAACTTGGGCCAATTCAAAATCAAACCAAGTTAACTCGAGATGAAAATAAGGTCTGAGTTGGATTCCAATTAAGTCAAACACCATCCAACTAAATCAAAACAAGTTTGAATTGAAACTATATTTGACTCAACTCAAAACAAATTAGAATTGAACTCTAATTGAGTTGAATCACATTTGAATTCTAACTGAGTCAAGTCATATGGGTTTGAATGGAGTTTGAACCAAATCCCAACCAGACCAAGTGAAGTTTGAACCAAGTCCCAGCTGGGCCGAGCCTAGTTCAAATTTAAACCCAATCAGGCTGAAGCAAATCCCAATTGGGACAAGTCAATTTCAGGCCAAGTCAATCAGGCCAATAAAATTCCAAACCAAAACCCAATCAGGCCAAATCATGTTTAGACCAAGTCAACAAGGTCAAGACAAGTCCAAAGAAAACCCAACTAGGTTGAGTCAATTTCAAACCAAACCCTATTAATTTAAGCCAAGTTTGAGCCAAACCCCAATAAGGTCAAACCAAGATTGAACTAAACATAGGTCAAGTCAAGTTGAACTCAAGTCCAAATCAAAACAAGTTCAAGTAGAACCAAATTGGGCCAAACTGAATCCCATTGGGTTTAGGGTATCACTCAAAGGGTAAACCTTTGGTAGAACTCCAAGGCTATGCCTAACTCCATGAGCAATGGGTAATGCTACCATCTTGACTCAAACCAAAATAATTTTGAATAGAACCAAATTAAGTCAAATTGAATCCACTGGGTGTGGTCTTAAAAGCCCTTTTTGACACTACAAGGCTATGCTCGACCCTATAAGCAATGGGTAATGCTACTAGTTTGACCTGAACTAAAATAAATTTGGATGGAATTAAACTGACTCAAATTGAGTCCCATTGGGTGTCCCACCAAAGTCATTAGTGAAACTGTAATCCCAATTAACAACAAGCCAAGAAAGGTAGTAAATTATTGAGTTCCACTGTGTGTGCTGTGAAAGCTATTGATAATACTTCAGACCTAATCAACGATAAGTTAAGGAAGGCAATCAATTATTGAGTCCCACTGAATGTAATCCATTAACGATCCAATGGGAACCCAATATGAGGTAAGATATAGAGATCAAATGAAACCAATCAATGACAAGCTTAAAGTTGTTGATGATACTTCATACCCGATCGACAACAAGCTAAGAAAGGCTATCGAACACCAAATCAAGGATGATTAGCATTAACCAAAGCCATCAATCATTCCTTCAAATCAAATAGGAAAAAAATAGGCTTAAACTCACTTAATCAATCAGTCAGAACATCTTATCCAAATAGGGTTAATTGATAACATGCTTAAAGCTGTTGGACACCCTTTAAGCTAGCCAACCCCAAAGTAGTTGGTGATACTCCCTCAAGCTAGTCAACTCCAAATCAGTTGGTGATGCTCCCTCAAGTTGGTTAACTCTGGAAGTAATTCGTAACTCTCTTTTAAGCTAGTCAACCCTAAACTAATTAGTGACACTCCCTTAAGCTAGTCAACTTTGAAGTAGTTGGTGACACATCCTCAAGTTAGTTAATCCCCAAGTAGTTGGTGATGCTCCCTCATAGTCAATCCCGAAGTAGTTGGTGACACTCCCTGAAGCTAGTTAACCATGAAGCAGTTGATGACATCCCCTCTAGCTTGTCAACCCCCAAAGTAGTTGGTGATGCTCCCTCAAGATAGTTGACCCCAAAGTAGTTGGTAACACTCCCTTTAAACACCATCGATGATGCTCCCTTTAAAACTAAACTCAACAAGTCATTGATAATACTATTAAAAGAAGCTAATCACCAATACTCAAAGCTATTGACTACACTTTAAGCTCAACCTGATGAACCATTGGTAATGCTACTAAAAGAAGTTAATTGCCAATATCCAAAGATATTGGCCACACTTCAAGCCTTTTTCCACTTCCTCTCTCATTTTGTTAATGCCCCATCAAACAATGCCATCAACATATGCCAAGGATTGAGTTAAGACCTACCCAAGCTAATCTCTGCATGGTCTAATGCAAGGGAGTGGGATAGTAGCACACATCGAAGCTTCTTTTACCTTCTTTTCCACTCCTTCCTTTCTTTATTGTCATATTTTTTATAATTCTTTGCTGAAATTTATTGTAAAGTGATGGTATATTCTTTCTTAAGCCATGTACCATTTTCTCATACCAATTAAATGGTGCTTTCTTCTCTTCTTTTGTGTCTCTATTTGACTAGCTAGGTTTCTCACTTTAAGAGGTTCTCAACAACCTAAGGGTAATTAATAGTGGGGGCTTATGCCTATCTAAAGTCAATGTTCTCACAATATCTGATAGTATACTTAAACTAACACAATTTGATTTATGTATTGAGGTTACTCCCTATGATCTCCACTATCCAAGTCACCAATCCCAATCCCATAAATTTTGGCATGTCTAGTGGGACATAACTTCTCCTTCAAGTGTAGAAACCTGGCTAATATAATAAAGACATTGATAAGGTAGAATTACAATTGAAGACTGATCATTTGTATTCTCCTTGTAGAATAAAGCATCACAGGACATCAACAAAGAACATCTCCACCCCAACCTACACCATCATCCTGGGGGAAGGATCCATTGTGCGATCGCCTTAGATGATGATTCTTGTAGGAGTAGTTGATGCTCAAATCAAGTTTGGAAGCATCTTTGAGGTCATCTAGTTTGAGAGAGCGCTTGCAATTTCACCAACCAATGTTGCTGCCATATAAGACAAACTTGCTTTCCACCTTCCATAAAAGGGGAAGAGACCTAATGTCATTATTTCCAATGAGAAGGGTCAATCTAATTAGGAGTCAGAAGCTATGACTCAACCAACAAAGGCAACCATTTTCTAGAGATTAGGCACAATGTAAGTCTAAGTCTTTACTTGCCTTTGCTCTAATTCTAAAGAAGGGCCACTGAAAACTAATCCAAACACAAATATGGACAAAGAAAAACCCATCTTGACTATCATCTTTAAAAGGAAGCTGCTAGAATTTTAAGTCGACTTGGGAAGCTTGTCCCTCCAACAAAGTTAGTCATCACCATTCCCATCTCTAATTCCTTTGCCCCACTTAATGGCTTAGAAAAGGATAAAAGTAAGACAAAGGGGGCATAATCTTGCCTCAGGATTGTGGCTAAGGGATGAATAACTAAACAAAATAACAAGAGCCATCATAAGGCTACAACTCAGTATGAAACCCCTAAAAGGGAAATTGTCCATATTGTTAGAGTTATTTCTCATCATGACTCTGGGAGGGATCGTAAGCTCACAACCCAACCAGCCAAATATTAAAAGAAGACTACATGAACAAGTCTTACAAATAAGGAGGTTTAAGAAGAAAGAGATCTTGTAGATCAATCTTTGTTACCACACTAGAGGAAAGAGGTAACCACTTGTTCCATAAGTAAGTTTTTGAATGAGGCAATCTATTTGATAGGAGAAATTCACCCTGCTCCAAAACACACCAAGCTTAGGCCTAACTCTCAATACATGGACCATTACAATATGATAGAAGCTTTGATCATAACTAAAAGCTCTAGTGGGGAAATGTCCATAGAGGCACTACAAGAATAATTGAGACAACAAGGCAAGGAGGAAGATGAAGCCCAAAAAAAAGTCATAAAATTGATGAGATGATGATACCAATGAGACAAAATCTCGACAAGCAAAAGCAATCTCAATAGTTACCTTAATAGGCCATAGAGGTGGCAGAGGATACACTTCTTGTAGATAAAATTCATGAAAATGCAGACCCTTCACAAGCGCCTCCTCTGCCAGCAAGGAATACCCAATCTCTAGTTTGAGGGATTCCTAATAGTATGAAACTGTCAACATACATACAATAATATATGCAGCAGATGGTGATTGCACAATTGAGCCAAGAACGTGACACAAGCATGATAAATGATATACACACAAGCCGTACCTTAGTCATCATGACCAAGTGACATACCTTAGGGGCTACATAGTGCCTAAAATTAAATGATTTAATGTCATAGGTAACCTAGAACAACATATAGGTCACTTTGTGGCTCTATGTGAGATTTAAGTAATAACCCCTTGTTGCTTTTTCATTAATTTTTAGTAAGCATAATGGGGATAGAATTTGAGTGGTATGCTACTAGTTTACAACTAGAATTTATACAAACTTGGTCACAAATAAAGGAGGCTTTTCGAATCAGGTTTGAAAGAGTTAGTGAGAAGGTAACCATTGCAAACCTCGTCTCAATGCCAAAATGTGACAATGAATTGGTGTTGGATTACAACACATGGTGGAGAAATCTTAGCATTAAGTATGAGCAACTCATAAGCCAGTGTGAGATCGTGGATCTAGTCCTTGGCAATATAAGGAAGGATTGGATAGTATCCTACTTAAGTGCTTCCTCTATCCACACTTTCCAAGACCTTAACACATAAGTCAAAAAATGGGAAAGGATTAGCCCACCGACTTTGACTAGTCTAGTCTATAAAATTTCAAACTATAGAAAGATAAGGCAAAGCATGGGGTGCCCTCTAAAAATATGGGAGTAGTGTTTAGAACAAATGAGTAGAAGAAATCTGCTAGCCCTACCAACAATGGAGGTAATTCTTAGAAATTACCAACTCTTAAGGTAGATGGGGAAACACAATTATCCCACCCTTTCCAATAGAGGCTTAAGAAGAAATATTCTTTTAAAAGAGAGAAAGTGGGTAAAATCCTCTAAGATGCTCTAAAATTAGGCCTCTAATTATCAAAATCCAAGAGGCTAAGCAAGGCCAACAAAATGGATCACCCAAACTATTATCCCTATCATAGAGTCTTAGGACATATAACTAAAGACTACTATGTATTCAAGGATTGGGTCGAAAAGCAATATTGAGAGAGTAAGCTGACCCTCTCAAAGGCAACCTTATCTAAAATACCTGCCGAACACATCAATCACATTACTATATTTAAGATATATGAGCCTCATGTCGAATCCCTCTTTAGGGAAGAAGCAAAGCACACACCCGAACAGAAGCACCTATGGAACATCTATATTGCAAAAAGACTGAAGAACTAATGACAAAAAATCCTAAATCCTAGAATAGTGATAAGGAAAGCATCATTAGAACAAGCCTCCTACCTTCTCAAAGCATCAAAAAGAAGAATAATAGAAACAAGAAGAAGAAGTAGGTTTAACCGAATGAATACACTGTTGAGAAATCAACCATCCAATGATATATTGATGCCCTTGAGGAATATATCCAAGGATAAAGAAATCAGGTAACTCTTAAGGAATTCCTCTCTGATGAACTCAGAGCTTTGCTTGAAGGCTCTGACATTAGGAATAGAGTAGATAAACTTCTAGTAGCGATATGCACTACCATTTCTGCTATTGGGAGTTTATGATCAAGCCAATCATCAGAGTCATTATGTCATTTTAATGATGACAAAATTCAGAATGCAAGATGCGAAGAATTAAATAAATTCATTAAGGATATTGTTGATGAAATGAAAAATCCCATGGGCCCTCCTGAGGGCTGTATCTAGGATGACTAATATTAGAGAGTGGTTTGTTTGTGAATGCAATTATGACATGCTTAAACTACAACTAGCTTCTATAAAAGAACTAGCTACAACTAATATGAAGTTTGTCAAGAGACGAATGCAAGTGTTCAATGAATGCATCTAGGCTATGGCTGCCCACATGGAACACATGTCAAATACAACTATCATGCTTTGTGAAGAGATTGAGAAAGTCGAAGAGGTACTAAATAGAAAATGCAAAATCACACAAAAGATCCTATAGTGGTGGCAGGGAATCACCTACCAACCCTCCTCAGGACCAAAACCATCATTCACAACTCCCACCTCGAAAACGGATTTGGGAAAATAAACACTCTCAAGGAGAATCATCTAAGTCCATTGCCTCTTGTCACATGGTGACTCACAAAGTCAACATAGGCACTAATGAATGCCTATCCCAACCACCATCAAGTAATCTAGAAACGAATACTCAACCTGTTAGGATTGGTGAAGTCCCAGTCCTAGAACCTGTGGAAGGATGTATTCTACCAACCTTAGAGGAATTATGTATATAAGACATGGGTGGTGAATATGACTCTATGTTTGAATAGTTCTATGACCACTTTGGGAGGCCTTGCACCAGCAAGTGACAGAAGAAGAAGTAGGCATTTTGAGAAAGGCTTGAGTAAGCTAATATTGGGGCTTATTCAACTCTTGCATCAAGCCAACCTAAGCATCTATGAAAGAAATGTCCTAAATACAAAGTTCTAGAGAAAGTCATGCTAGTTGACAAAATAGAAGGGTTCATCTAAAGAGTCTTTGAAGATCTCTCTGCAAAGAAACTCCACTACCTAATTTTGATGTTGAGTGGGAGGATTATCAGCTAGTGATACCCTTCAAAGACATCTATAAAACTATCAACCAAGGGCAAAGATCTACTACCTCCTACCGCATGATTAACCTTGGCAGTGCTTTTGAAGATGAACCTTATTGGTCTCATGATGCTAAGATTCAATCGAGGAGTACAAACTAAGTATAACTCAAAGGTGAAAAGGTGTTGTCTTCTAGATAAGCTCCAATTCTAAGAGATAAGAACATCTCCAAAGACAAGGATAAAGAAAGGGAAATCCAAACAAATAAGGATATCAAGCTTCTGCAAGATGAACCTATACTTAAGAAATTAGAATATAATATAGTGGCCCACCTCAAGAAGATCCAAGTCATGCAAAGTGTGTTTGATGCCCTAATGATATCATGGGAACTTGGGATATAGTGGTGCACATCTTGCAAAATCCAATTGATTATTAGGCACACTTCACTAAAGAGAAGATGAAGGAGTCCTTGTACGTACATTGGATTCCTATCATCACTTTCACAATTGATGGCTTACTACCAGGAACAATGAACCATAACAAGCTGTGATATGTCACAGAAAATAGTGATGGGATCATGATCCATCATATCCTGATTAACCCTGGTTTCTCAGTCAATTTTATAACTCTCTGTGTCCTAAGAGCTCTAACCGTGGACATATGCCATCTATCCTCTAAAGTCATAACCATCCAAGAGCTTAACTAGAATATCAAGCCTTGGGAGCCATCACACCTTTGAAGATTGGCAAATTAATGACTGATGCTAAGTTCTATGTGATTGATATTGATGTATCATACAAAGCACTATTAGGGAGGTTGTGGTTACATGAAAATAAAGTGGCTCCATCAACCCTACATCAGTGCCTTAAGTACTTTGAGGATGGTGAAGAACACTGAATTGATAGAGATTTACATTCTTTTGATGTTCGTGAGATGCATTATAATGACATGAAATATTATTAGAGATCCCAAGTTGACAAAGGATCTGCCTCCATCAATCAAGTGAAGAGGAAGGTTGCTAGCCTGATCTTCACCCTTCCTTATTTAGGAAGTGACACTAACAAAATCTTCAAATAAGAAAACTCCACAAATTTACCTAGGTAGCTATTCTTTCAATGAAGATGACAATGGGGGTCAAATAGAAAACACTCTCCTTGGTACTAAAATTTCATAAGGCTTACTTAAGCTGTTAGATAAGCTGAGCATCAATGTTGCGGAAGAATTAATAACCTTCTATATTCCTCCATGACATAAGGGAGAAAAGGAGATATTGTTATACAAGGTTATCCCCTATGTTTCAAGCATACACAAAATCTTGAAAATTGAGAATCCGATGGATGATGGTTACTAAAACCAAAAAAAGCTCCACCAAAACTCGAAAAGGGTGGCAAGCCACAATCAATGAGTTGATGGAAATCAACATTGGTTTAGAGGAGGCCCACACAACTCTTAGAGGAAAGCCAAGCTTAACTTAAAGTAGTACTCAAAGAATACGTTAATTGCTTTGCATGAAATTACAAGGAGATGCTTGGACTAAATCTTGAAAGTCACAGTCCACATGCTGGTTATCAAGACCAAACTTTCACCTGTTAAGCAAGCATCTAGGAAGATGAAACTCATCCTAAAATAAAAAGTGATAGAAGAAACAAAAAAATTGATCAAAGTAGATTCATCAGGAAAGAAAAGTACCAATATTGGATAGCAATTATCATGCCAGTTAAGAAAAAGAATGGCTAAATTTATGTTTGTATGGATTATAAGGACTTGAACAAAACATGTCCCAAAGATGACTTTCCATTATCAATAATAAAAATTATGATTGACAACACAGTCAGTTTCAAAATATTCTCCTTCATAGAGGGCTTTTTAAGGTACAACCAAATTAGGATGGATCCTAATGATAAAAAGCATATGGTCTTTTGAACACTAATTAGCATTTACTACTACAAAGTGATGTTTATCGGGCTTAAGAATGTGAGCACCACTTATTAAAGGGCTATGACCCAAATCTTTGATGATCTCATACACCAGCTAGTGGAATGCAATGTGGATGATTTGGTAGTCAAAACAAATTCCAAAGATAAGCACATCCATATCCTAAAAGTGGTTTTTGATCATCTTAGAATGTACAACCTAAAGATGAATACTGTGAAGTATGCCTTTGGAGTATCATCAAGAAAATTCCTTGGCTTCATTGTCAGACACCAAGGAATTGAAATTGATCCCTCTAAGATGAAAGTTATCTTAGATATGCCATTGCCTGACAACATAAAGTAGTTGAGATTATTCCAAGCTTGACTCGCATACATAAGGAGATTCATTTCAAATCTCTCTGAAAGATGCAAGCCCTTAGGTTAAGTAGTATCTCTTAAAGCCACTCGTCTTGGCAGAACTTATACATGATAGACCCTTAATCCTCTACATAGTCATAATGGAAGAATCTTTGGGGTCACTTCTACCCCAGAATAATGAAGAAGGCAAAGAAAATATATTCTACTACTTGAGTAGAATGCTAGTGGGGGTAGAGAGTAACTATTCTCACATCAAGAAGCATTGCCTTGCACTCATATTTGTATTTAAAAAGCTTAGAAATTATTTTCTCTCTCATCAAGTTGTCTTAATATCAAAAATTAACTCCATAACATACTTGATGACTAGGCCTGTATTCACTAGAAGGCTAGAAAAATGGGCCTTGATTCTCATGGAGTAAAATATCAAATTCATCCCTCAAAAAGCAATTAAAGAGCAAGCCCTCGCTAATTTTCTCACAACTCACCTAGTGTCAAATGACTCTCCACTAAGTTGCAAACTCCTTGATGAAGAAATCCTCCTTGTCAAAGAAGTGGAACCTTACTAGAAGCTATACTTTGATGGGGCATCATCCATCAGACTAGGGGTTAGGCCAAAACTTTTGCAAATTAAAGTGAGCATCAGACTTGAATTTGTCACTTTGAATGGGGGTAACTTACGATATTCCTACTTGCTCTCAAGGCCATGCACAAATAATGAAACTAAATATGAGGACTTAATTCCAAGACTAGAATGGCATTCAAACATGGGGTTATCTTGCTTGCATACTTTTGGTGACTCACAATTGATCATCAGTCAAATGAAAGGTGAATATAAAGTCCATAAACTAGAGCTACTAAAGTACCATGAGAAGGCCCAATAACTCATGGGACAAATTCCACATATTGAAATAACTAAGGTTCCCCAATCCATTAATGTAGAAGTTGATTCTTTAGCCAAATTGGCTAAAGTATTGGCCGATCCCAATCAAGAAAAAATTTTAATCATAGTCCTAGTGGACAAGTGATAAGCTCACCCTTTAATATCAAGCACAAAAAGATAGAACCTAAAGTGATAAAGGAACAGATGGATTGGAGAATATCATTCACTAATTATCTTAGAAGTGGAGAACTCTCAGAAAATAAATCAACTCAAATGCAACTCAAGAAGAGGGATACATACTTTCTGCTCATCAATGACACTCTTTATAAGAGGTCTTTTAATCAACTACTTCTACACTATACCCTTTATAGGAAGTCTTTTAATCAATTACTTCTACACTATCTCTAGGATAAAGAGGCAAGAGAAATCATGTATGAAGTATACTTTAGGGTATGTGGGGCTCATCAATCATGCCCAAAAATGATGACAAAAATTAAGCATATAGGATATTGTTGGCCTACGATAGTGAGAGATTGCATCAAATACATAAGAAAATGCCACCTATGTCAAATTCACGGTGATTTCATCCATCAACTCCCAAATTCTCTACATTCAATAGTATCCTTATGGCCATTCGAGATATGAGGTACATACATAATTAGCTTAATTGAGCCATCTTCTTCCTAAGGTCACTGCTTTATATTAATAGTGACCAATTATTTCTCTTGATGGATAGAGGCAATCCTATTGAAAGAAGTAAAAATGAACACCATTATCTACTTCTTTTAGGAAAATATCCTATACTAATTTGGTGTTTCCTGAAGGATCATCTCTAATAATGAATTGTCTTTCAAAAGCTTCAAGATAGGATGATTCACGTATCTTCATAAAATAGATTGGGGATACTCATCCATCTATAATACAAGGGTGAATGGCCTTGCTAAGGCATTTAACAAGACTTTCTCCAAAATATTGAAGAAATTCATTGGCAAAAATAAAAGAGATAGGCACTAGGAACTTTCTGAGTCCTTGTGGGCTTATCACACCACATATCAAACCCCTACTCAATCAACACCATATGTATTAGTGTTTGGGACTAAGACAGTCTTGCCATTGGAGATATAAATTTTCTCTCTAAGGATTATTTTACAAGTAGAATTACAACAGAGGACAATAATTATCTTTGACTAGATAAGCTAGACTTTTTGGACAAAATAAGACTTGCAGCTCAACAAAATCTAAAAATATATCGAGCATAAATATCCAAGCCTTACAACAAAATGGCTTGGCTTAGATTCTTTTAGAAGGAAGAAATGGTCTTGGTCATGAGAAGATCCATAATCCCAAATCGAAGCAAAAAAAAGCAAGTTTGAGCCTAATTGGAGCAGCCCTTATATCATCAAAAGGATATTTGAAGGGAGAGCTACCAACTAATTGATGACAAAGGGGAAAGACCTATGCTACGAGTCAATGCCTAATTCCTCAAAAGGTACTATTACTAAACGGCTAGGGAAAATAATAATAAAATTAAATTATTTATGTTTTGTTTATGACAGAATGTCTGATTTTCTCAAGAAAATGACTGGCTGAATATGTTCCATATTTTGCTAATGTATCAGTAGTTAGGTTTATATAGAAAAAGTTTTTATTTACATATTGGTAATTATGTTTATTTATTGAGAGATATATTTATATATTCATAGCTATGTTCATATATTGGAAATTCTATTTATATATATCAGGAGATATGTTTATATATTGGAAGTTTTGTTTACATATCAAGTGATCTATTTATGTATTAGGAGATTGTATTCATACATTAAGAATTTTATTTATACAATAGGAGGCTTGTTTGTATATAAAGAAATATGTTAATATATCAGAATGAACACTTTTAAGACATATTACAAAAACCCATATACAAACAATAATTAATATTTTAAAATAAAAATGGTTAGCTCGATTTCATAAATAATTGAAAATGTCTACATTGGTTCTATGTTCTAGCAATGACCAGATTCATAGCTAAATTTGACAAACTACTCATTCTAAACTTGACTCTTTTCCAAAAATTGGAAAGCTAAATGATATACAAACATCCTTTACCCTGAATTAGAAGCATTGCACTCAATATCATCATAAGATAGAAGGACTTCATCCACACATATATAATCATTTTTGCCAAAATATAGATATTATACTTAAATTAAATAATAAATAGATCATTAAATTATGTTCTAATCAAGAACTTATCTATAACTATTATCCAATTAATGTCCACCTATAAAAATTCAAAAAATAAAAATTCTCTTCCACCAAAATATCATCAAATTAGTCCAATTAATAGCTTCATATCTATTTTAAATAAATTATACCATTAAATAAGTGAATTTTACAATCAATTGATCAAAATTCAATTTCTCATGTCAATAAATTGCATGAAAAAATCAAGACATCAAATCCAATCCAAATAAATCATCAACTATGAATTTTTTCAATAAATTAAACTAAATTCAATTCCTCATGCTGGTATGGTAAAAAACAAATATCAAATCCAATCCAAACATAGTCATCAAACAAGAGTCATACAATATTTTAAATATAACCCTTACCCAAGTTTACGCTAATTCACAAGGTATATCCGACCAAAAACTTAAATAATCCCAAAATTGGATATTGAGATCTCATTTCTTAGCTTTTTGGTCATTGCAAAAATGAAATATATAGTGGACCACAGTCAAGGAGGGGCCGAAGTAATAGTAATAGTGGGTCACAATAGCGAGGTGTGGGCATAGTGATAGTGGCACAACAACGAGGTACGGTTGTAAAACTAGATCTAGTATTTCATTTCATACCTCTTTTGTCACTGCAAAGAATGATATATGCAGCAAGCCCAGTCAAGGAGGGACTAAAGTAGTAGCGGCAGCAAGGTTGCAACAATGAGGTAGGAGGCAATGGTGGTGGCGTGAAGACAAGGTGCAACTATAGTAGCAGAATGAGTGTAGTGGCAAGTGTGATGGGTTGCTTATGATGAGAGCAAAAAATATGTTCATTTAGTATATTGGTTCTCTTGGTAGAAAGAGAAGAGGGTTTAATTGGAGTGAGAGAATAGTTAGGGTAAATTATGGAAGGTAAAATTATAAAATTATATTTCACTTAAGGGGGTTATCTTTATCAAGGATTAAAAAAATTAATTTAGCATTTGAAAGACTAATTGATAATTATTAAAATAAGATAGGCTGATTATAAATTTCAAAAAGTTACAAAATTTTCTTGGTATTTTTCTCAAAGAAAATAGGCATCTATATTTGTTATCTTTTTTATACCCATATCCTAAAATAATATTTTTATTAAAAAGATCACATGTAATTTATTTTGTTGTGAATTATAATAAAATATAATAAAAAAAGGTTTAATACATAAACAAATCTGTCAATTTGTTTTTTAGTTATTTTTAAATAAAATGTGACTCATGTTTTGGTCAATAACTAACTTGATGATACACATAGCTAAAATCAACTGAATCAAAAGTGAATAGGGATCTACCATGATGATTAATCCTCATGTCATGGTAACCAAGGTATGAACTGTGAAGCCAACATCTGAGGCAATGCCATCGAGGTCAAATTGGTTCAGCGGCATAAGCGATGAATGCCCTGCAAGCACATGTCTCAAAGCCCACAGGAAAATATAATAGGCTCGACCTATATCTGCATATGACTGAGTATTCAAGAAAATCAGGAAACAAGGATCCCAATGTGGGATCAGAATTTGCAGCCTAGAATGGTGGAGACCTTGGGGAGCGAATGACTATCAGGTGTTATGGGAATACTAACTTCCAACAGGTGCAAGTCTCTATTGTTAATTACCCTAACAATCATTGAGAACCCCCTAAAGTGAAAAACCTAGCTCATAAAAAAGAGATGTAAAAAGAAAAGAGGAAAGCATCATTTGATTAGTGTGAGAGATAGTACATGGCTTAAGTAAGGGCATACCCTCACTTTATAATGAATTTCAACATAGAGTTATATAAAATATGATAATAAAAAAATAAAAAAAGAAAGGAAGTGGGAAGAAAGCTCTGATGAGTACTACTCTCCTACTCTTGTGCACTAGATCATGTGGCATCTGACTTAGATGGGTCTTGACTTGATCCTTGATAGATGTTGATAGCATCGTTTGATGAGACGTGGAAGGTGATGAGAAAAGTTTGAAGTGTTTTTAATAGCTTTGAGCATTAGTGATAACTTTATTAGATGGCAATGCTAAAGTCTTGTCAAAATTAGTTTGAAGTATTTTTGTTAGCCTGAGCGTTCGGTGATAACTTCATTTACTTGAAGTGCTTTCATTAGCTAAAAGGCATCGAAGATAACTTTGTTGGATTTCTGTTAGCCAATAGGCATTGGTGATAACTCCATGAGTTTTGAAGTATTTTTATTAGCTAATAAGGTATTGGGGATGACTTTGTTGGGTTGAAGTATTTCCATTAACTAATAAGGTGTTGGTGATAGCTCCATAAGTTTGAAGTGTTTCTATTAGCCAATAAGATATTGGAGGTAACTTTGTTAGTTTGGAGTGTTTCCACTAGCCAATAAGGCATTGATGATAACTCCATGAGTTTAAAGTATTTCTGTTAACTAATAAGGTATTGGAGATAACTTCATCTATGGTTGAAGTATTTCCATCAATCAATAAGGTATTGGAGGTAACTCCATAACTTTGAAGTATTTTCATTAGCCAATAAGGTGTTGGAGATAATCACATTTAGGGTTGGAGTATTTTCATGAGCCACTAAGGTGTTGGGGGTAACTCCATGAGTTTGAAATATTTTCATTAGCCAATAAAGCATTGAAGATAACTTTATTTGAGATTGGAGTATTTTCATTAGCCAATAAGGTGTTGGAGGTAACTCTATAAGTTTGAAGTATTTTCATTAACCAATAAGGCATTGGAGATAACTTCATCTGGGATTGGAATGTTTTTATTAGCAAATAATACATTAGAAGTAATTTCATAAGTTTGAAGTATTTCCATTAGTCAATAAGACATTGGAGATAACTTTATTTGGAATTGGAGTATTTTTGTTAGCCAATAAGGCTTTGGAGGTAACTCCATGAGTTTGAGGTATTTCTATTAGTCAATAAGGCATTGGAGATAACTTCATTTATGGTTGGAGTGTTTCCATTAGCCGATAAGGTATTGGAGGTAACTTCATGAGTTCGAAGTATTTTCATTAGCCAATATCGCATTGAAGATAACTTCATTTGAGATTGTAGTGTTTTTGTTAGCCAATAAAGTATTAGAGGTAACTCCATGAGTTTGAAGGGTAGCATTATCTGCTACTTGTGGAGTTGGGTATAGCCTTGGAGTGCTACTAGAGGCTTTGGTAGCACACCTACTAGAACTCAGTTTGATACAATTTAGTTTTATTCAAACTAATTTTGGTTCAGGCCAAGATGATAATATCACCCATTATTTATAGTCTTAGAGTGTTGCTAAAGGCTTAGCTCACTTAGTAGGACTTAGTTTGGTGTGATTTAATTCTCTTCAAACTTGTCCTAGTCAAACTTGACTTCATGTAGTGGTCTTGAGTTTAGCTCCTCCTGACTTGGGTTGATTTAGTCCAACTCGTTTAGCTTGGATTTGTCTTAATTTAGTTAGGTTTGGTTTAGACTCATCTCGACCCAATCGGATTTGGTTCAAACTTGTTATAGCTTAGTTTGAATAGCTTTTGACTCAACTAGCTTTCAATTCAATTTTTCATTGTTTGACTCAATCAGAGTTTGATTCAATTTTATTTTGATTTAGTTTGAGTATTGTTTGACTCAATTGGAATTCAACTTGAACCTTGTTTCCATCCTAGGTCATATCAAATGAGTCTAAATTGATCCAAATTCAAATTAATTGAGACTCAATTCAATTTGGAATAATTTCAAGCCCAACTTTTTAGTTTCTTGATTGAAATAGATGATCGACTGGGCTATTAGTTGTCTTAACTACAAATGAGTGTTATTTCTACTTAATAAAATCAAATGACAAGTTCAGGTATCATCATCTGACTGAGGGCTTGGTTTTGTCCATTTGGGTTCGTCTATTGCTCTGAGTCAATTTGATTTTATTTGTTTTTCTTGGACAAGTAGACTTAGGCCCAATGTGATTTAGTCATCAAAATTAATTCTTGATTTTGGTTCAAGAGCCCTCAGTCTATCATGATATCATTATAGTAGGCCCAAAGGCCAGCTTATAATCCAAGTATTTGTGAGCTCAAAGGGTGGCTTAAGACATTCGGTGGGCCCAAAAGCTAGCTTATAGTCTAATGGTTGCAAGCTCAAAGGTTGACTTAATTTGATAGGCTTGAAGGCTGACCTATGATTATGAGCCTGAAGGCTAGCTTGATTTGGTAGGCTCAAAGGCTAGCCTATGATTGTGAGCATGAAAGCTGGCTTAATTTAGCAAGTGTGAAGGCTAGCCTATGATTTAATGGATCTGAAGGCTAGGTTATGATTCAATGGGCCTGAAGGCCAACCTATGGTTGCAAGCCCAAAGGTTGGCTTGATTCCATGGGCTTGAAGGCCACAGGCTAGCATGATTTGGCTAGCCTGAAGGTTGGCCTATGGTTTGGTTGGCCTAAAGGATAGCCTATGGTTGCAAGTTTGAAAGCCAACTGGATTTGGTGGAATTGAAAGCCAACTGGATTTGGTGGAATCAAAAGCTAGCTTAGTTTGGTGGGCTTGAAGGCTAGCCTGAAGGTTGGCCTATGATCACAAGCTTGAAGGCTAGCCTAATTTGGTAGATCTGAAACTAAATTATGATTTACTAGGCTTGAAGGTTAGCCTATGATCACGAGCCCAAAGGATGGCTTGGTTTGGTAGGCTCGAAGGCTAGACTATGTTTGCAACCCCAATGGTTGGCTTGATTTGGTAGGCCCAAGGGCTGACCTATGGTTGTGAGCCTGAAGACTAGCTTGGTTCGATAGACCCGAAGGCTAGCCTATAGTCCAAATTTTTGAGTTTTAGTTATTTTAATTCCTTTGTTCTTATTCAAGTTCAAGTGAGTTTTAGTCATCATCTTCCCTCCGCCTTCAAAGATCTTCAAGGAAACTTCAAAATTTGAATTTCTCCACAAGGGGTGGCATTGTGGTATGCAAGGAGGCCTAAGTGACCACAGTGGTGATGGAGTTCGCCAAGGTGCATAGGACTGTGGGTGGCCACAGTGGTGATGGAGTCTACCAATGTGCAAAGGACCACAGGTGGCCACTATAGTGATGGAGCAAAGAAGGCTCCTGCAATGCAGTTTGGGCATTTGGTGGCTGTGTAGTTGTATACTCTAAATTAGAGAATAGTGAAGTTACAAGTGGTCACAGTGTTTTTGGGTGAAGGGGATGTTCATAGTATGGTTTGGGCATCCGATCCTCCTTGGTTGGGTCATCCAAACTTAGGTGATCGAGTATTTGTAATCTAGATGAATGTTGGCTAGAGGAGAGTGAGGCTGTAGGTAGTCATGAGCATGAAAGAGGAGAGGGGTAGCAGTACGGGTGCAAGAAGAAGGGGACCTCACAAGGGACAAAGAAAAGAGAGAGCAACAAAAGAAAGAGACAATGAAGGGATTGGGGCCATACATCTTTTTTGATTCCTTGATGATGTCTTCCCACTCTCCCCCTTGAAGACAAGATCTTTTTCATAAGTCCTCCTTCAGTTTGTGGAGAATTTACCCAAGAACTGCTCACTAATCCTCTCTAAATTCATGTGCATAGACCTTATTTTATAAGGTTGAGAGGATGTCCAATTTTCGTTATTGATTGATTTGATTTGGAGATTTGATGGGTATTTTCTTGCCATAAACCTCATATTCGAATCCTTGATTGATATATTTTGTGTACCTTCTTGATCTTAAATTTTTGTCAATCTTTGATGGAGTCAAAAAGATTCTATTTCCATTTTTGCAAATTGCACCTAGTTTTTAAGGTTTAGGCACTCAAACCTCTGGGGTTCGATCTCTCAAACATGTGTTGAACTGGGCCCAATTTTTTTTTGGCTTTTTCTACTTCAAATGAGATCCCACTTACCATGAATTAGGCTTAAAGTCTAACCCTATTTTATTGTCAAACTCAAAGTTGTGGTTTGAATTACAAAAAGTACTTAAATAAAGTGTCCTCATCGCATCCACTTTATGAGTTTTCTTAGCGAGAGGAGTGAATGTGAAAAATAGTGAGTACTTGACTTCTCTTTATTGCTTCTGCAAGTGCTTGATAGATGAGGTTCCTTAGTCCTTTTCTTGTTGTCTTGTGATTGTTTCTCTTCTCTTCTTTCACTTGTTTGTCTTTCTTTTCCTTTGAAGGTATCATGGAACCTTTTTTTCTTGAGAGAATTCAGAATGGGAAAGAAGATAGTTTAGCTTTATAATGCTTTCTTCCTGTCTTTCAGACTAATGTCAAATTATTCATTGTATATCAACCTCAAGAGCATTGAAAATGCATGCTATTTGATAATTATCCCCTTTGCTCTCTTTTCCAAAGAAGGAGCACCATGTGCTGTGGGGCGGGTGCATACTTCATGTTGGAATCCATTGGGTGCTTTGGGCAATGAGAGTCTTTAGAAATCCTAGAGTTCCAAATCTTGAATGGCCATTCACTTGCCTAGAGACAACCCGTTTAGCTTGCCAGAGCAATCCAATTTTGTTGAATTACTCAGAGAGGGTTGGTGACATGGTATCTCATTTTTTGGTCCAACTCACGGGCCTTGGCATCCTTGGAGGAGTTATAGGATCCAAGGAATAGTATGTAAGAGACCCAGGAATTTTACATAGTGTGATCAAGATGAAGAATCATGATATAAACACTTTCTGCACTTCGTACAATGAAGTTGGTATCTCTCTAGGGACATAAGAAAGTAGTAGGGATTCCAGTCTTTGGAAGTTTTTATGATGAATATATCCCATCTAACTATCATAGAAGCCTAGATTTCAGTTACACTTTGTATGATCTCCTCCAAATTTATGATTGGATGGTGGCACACTTTTTGAGTAATTAGAAGTGGATATACTTTAACTTTTGGTTTGAACTCTTCCATTAGAGAAGTTTGACAAGCAAACCAACTAGATTTGATTGGATTATGCATGATACAAGAGAAATCCTTCTAGAGTTTCGCCTTGAAACCTATTTTACTACCTTCATAAGTCTGTGGCTTTGTCATTTCATTATACCACACAATGGGTAGTACATTTTCCTAGAGATATTGGCGTGGCCTGTAAGATGGCACATAGACAAAAGGTTTCTCTAGCTCTTGCAATGCTAGGCTTGATATATGTGGAGCTTAGAGCAATGGTGAATACCCCTACAAGACTAGATAATTATTCGCCTTTGTGCTTGGATTTATGCCCACTTCTAGGGGACATATACCGAGTTGGAGCCTAGTGGTAAAATCAAGAGGCTATGTCATTCATGCTCAGTTCCAATTCCCAAGATGGTCCAGATCATGAATATGGTTGTTTCCACTTACTCTCCTAGAGAAGCCAAGATGCATGTGCAGGGTCCCTCGAATTTCAAGTGATGAGCTTTTTTCTTTACACACTTTTAGATTCTAACATGTTAGCAGATGTGGTTTGTCTTTTATTATATTTAGAAGCCTATGAGTACATCTTTTTATGGCATAGAGTACTTCTAATTTGCTTAGGGGAGCATTTAGCTACGAAGTCTTACAATTCACATTGATTATGCCAATAGTTTGGGTATGATCAAGGTTTCTCTGAGAACATTCCCACTCTTTTGCCACCATCATGTCTCAGCCAATTAGTAGACTATTGGCTACATCTTACTCGCATCTGAGATGATTCAGAGTATTATATTCCTAACATCAAGTAGGAAGCCAAGGTTCTTCATTTATATGCTATAGTATGGTTCAACAATATGGGAGGATATTTCCATATTAATCCATAATTTCTATTCAAAAACAAGATTGGTTCTCGTAGTGAGGCAAAAAAAGTGGTGAGTCATAGAGGGTCGAAGTAGTAGAGGATTCAAGAGATGTGAAAGGCTCTAGCTTGTAAATTTACTTGTCTCAGACCAGATAGAGAGATGTCCATTCCCTTTTGCAGGATTAATAATGGTCATTTAGAGACAATATAGGTCCCAATTTGAGTTTGAGGTAAGAGCACCTAGACCTGTATGTGACCCTCCTACTTCTAAGGCTTTGAGGCATCTGGCAACATATGTAGATCTATCTATAGGTGGGAGTATGGGGGCAAGATCAAAGTTATTGCATACATCATCTTGAGATCCAATTTTTTCATTTTCCATGATTGACATGAATGCAATGCCAGGGGCAACCCTTCTTTCACCAACACTAGTGCGCCAATCTCCTAATATGGATTTAAGTATATTATTCTGACTAGGATCACCATTAGCTTGTTCTTCATCATATATGAGTGCCCAGAGGTGGATAGATTTTTTAGTATTGGTCTTTCTATCATCCAATGTTTTTTTTTCTTTTCCTCCTCTTTGCTAGCTGAAATCATATTTTCTTTTAGATGAATCGAACAAGAATTTTGGAGGCCCTCTCGATGATATCTCAAACTCAAATGGTAAGGGATATCTGAATTTCACCAAGTTTTGCATTGTATATTGATTTAAGCCTTTGCTGCAAATGTAGTTTTTGGATTATTATTCAATCGAGGGATGTTTGTGCTCATGGGCATTTGTCCACCATTGCTAGTTTCAGGTAATTGTCCATGATTTGCTTCTCTTTCCTTGAGGTTTGTTGTTGATATGGTGCTTGCTTTGTGCAAATGACAATGGAGGAGCATGAATGAGTGACTATTGGGTTATCATGTCCATCGAGAAGCATCACTAAGCTTTTTGTATCTTAGGATTATTATTATCCTCTTTATCTAGGGCTCCTGTTTGTTTTTTCCATTTTATTTAGGAATATCATTATTGCTTTATGGAATTCCTTTGCATTAGATTTCATTTGCAATTTTGTGTTCTTGCAGTTCAATTCCCAAAAGTAGGTTTTTGTGGACTTGACTTGCCATGCATCAATGGACTTATCTTGCCACATGAGAGTAGACTTGATTCTCCATGTGGAGTGGATTTTGAGTTACCACATAGACTGAACTTGAGTTACCACAAGGAGTGGTCTTGAGTTACCATAATGAATAGACTTGAGTTACCACAAGGAGTGATCTTGAGTTGCCACAATGCATGGACTTGATGTGACACAAGGATTAAACTTGAGTTACTATAAGGAGTGGACCTAAGTGGCCACAAGGAGTGGACTTGAGTTGCCACAAGGAGTGGATCTGAGTTATCACAAGGAGTGGACTTGATTTGCCACAAGATGGGTGGGGGGTTTTTTGTTCATGTTTTGCCTTGAGAAACATGGAGTGCTTGTTTGATTGGTCATTCCCTTAAGAATGCCAGACATTCCATCATAGACAAAACTTTAATATTCTTTTGTGGTTGTTTCCTCCATAGGCTTAGGCATAGTACCTTTTGAGGAATCGAGCATTGAATGGTAGAATAGGATTTTCCCCTTTATCATTAATTAATTGATAGGATCCTCTTTTAAACACCTTTTAACAACATAAGGGCCTTGCCAATTGTGCTTGAACTTGTCTTTTTTGCTTCAATTTAGGATTATGGATCTTCTCAAGATTAAGACAATCTCTCCTTTCTGAAAGGATCTAAGCTGGGCCATCATATTGTAAGCCTTAGACATTTGTAGTTGATACATTTTCAGGTTTTATTGAGCTGTGAGCCTTGTTTCATCTAAGGAGTCTATCTCATATAGGCAAAGATAAACATTGTCTTCTTTTGTGATTTCTTTTTACAAAGCAATCCTTAGAGAGAAAATTTGTACCTCCAATGGCAGAATTGCTCCAGTCCCAAATATCAATGCATATAATGATAATTGGATAGGGTTTAATATGTGGTGCGATAAGCCCATAGGCTTCATAAAGCTTTTGGTGCCAATCTCTCTTATTTCTAGTGATGACTTTCTTTGATATCTTGGAGCGAGTTTTGCTTAATGCCATAGTGAGTCCATTCACCCCGCTATTGTAGATAGATGAATATCTCTAATCTATCTTATGATGATGCGTAAATCATCCTATTTTTAAGCTTTTGAAAATGGTATATTGTCAGATATAATCCTTTGAGAGATGCCAAATTGGTACAAGATATTATCTCAAAAGAAATGGATGACGGTGTCCACCTTTACTTTTTTTAATGGAATCACCTCTGCCCACTAAGAGAAATAGTTGGTTACTACTAGTATAAAGTGGCAACCTCTAGAAGAAAATAGTTCAATTGGGTTGATGATATTCGTACCCCATACCTCTAATAGTCATGAGGATACTGTCGGATTTAGAGGATTTGGATGTTGGTGGATGAAGTTTGTGAACTTGGCATAGGTGACATTTTCTTGTGTATTCCATTCAATCTCTCACCATCGTGAGCCAGTAGTAGCTCATACACTTGATCTTCACCATCATTTTTTGGGCCTAATTGATGAGCTCCACAAACCCCAAAATATACCCCATACGTGAGCTCTTTAGCTTCTTTGTCTAAAAGATAGTGTAGAACTAGTTGACTAAATGACCTCCTATGAAGAGAGTCATTGATAAGTAGAAGTTGCGATTGCATTAATTTATCTTCTAGGAGTTTGAGATATTTGGTGAATGGTATTCTCTAATCTATTTCCTTCTCTATCACTTTAGGTTTAGTCTTTTCATGCTTCTTGCTGAAGACTAACCTTATCACTTATTTGCTATAGATTATGATTATGATTTCTCCTTGGTCAGGATCAGCTAATGACTTGGCTAATTTGGCTAAGGAGTCAACTTTCGCATTGATAGATCAAGGAACCTTAGTTATTGGATATGTGGAATTTGTCCCATGAGTTCTTGAGCCTTTTTATGGTATTTCAGTATCTCAGATTTATGGGCTTCATACTCACCTTGGACTTGACTAACAATCATTTGCAAGTCACCAAAAATATATAGGCATGATATTTTCATATTGAGGGCCATTTCTAGTCCTGCAATTAGGACCTCATATTTAGCTTCATTATTTGTGTATGGTTTTGAGAGGGAGTAGGAATATTATAAGATGCCTCATTTGGGGTGACAAAAATGAGTCCAATGACTACTTTGATTTGTGAAAGCTTTAGTCTAATCCTTGATCTGATGGAAGATGACCCATTAAAGTATAACTTTTGGTAGGGTTTCTCTTTTTCAACAAAAGGATCTCTTTATCAAGGAGGTCGCAACTCAATGAAGAGTCATCCAACATTGGGTGGGCTATGAGAAAATCATATTCCATGAGGGTTAAAGCTCACTTTACTAGCCTTCCAGTGAGTATAGGCCTAGTCATCAAGTATTTTATAGATCAGCTTTTGATATTAAAATGACTTGATGAGAAAGTAAATAATATCTGAACTTCTTGACTATAAATATAAGCATTAGACAATATTTTATAATGGAAGAGTAATTACTTTCTACCACTACTAGCATATACTCAAGTAGTAGAGTGTGTTTTCTTTGCCCTCTTCATTATTTTGGGAGAGAAGTGCCCCTAGGCACCCTTCCATTGTGGCCATGTAGAGGATTAAGGGTTTATTAGATAGAAGTACTACAAGGACTAGTGGCTTTAAGAGATATTATTTTACTTCTTTAAAGGCTTGTTAGCATCCTTGATCCCAAATGAATGGAGCATCCTTCTTTATTAGTTTGGAGAAAGGCTTGCATCTTTTAGAGAGGTGTAAAATAAATCTTCTTATGTATGCAAGTTGACCTTGGAATAACCTCAATTCCTTCAAGTTGCTGAGTGGTGGCATATCCAAGATGGCTTTGACCTTAGATGGATCAATTTCAATCCCTTAGTTTCTAATAATGAATCTGGGGAACTTTTCTGTTATAATATCAGGTGTGATGAATTAGTCCTACATCATATATTGGATAGATAGAGTCCAATATATAGTGAAAAAGGCCTATATCCCATGAACTTAAGCTTTTGGGATGGTTTGGTGTCCGGCCCAGTATATTGATTTGGTTTGACATTCTTTCGACTCTCCCAACAAGTGATATCAAAGCTCCAGGTTCGAAACCGAGAAAATTCTTAAGATTGAAATTATCTGATAATGCGACTGAATTGAGTCGCATGTTAGTCTCTCTTAAAAAAATTTAAAAAAAATGAGACAAAAATCCATTAGTATGGGTCACACAGTGGAACTGATCGAATAAAAGAGTTTTTGATTAAGAGTGTTAAAATTGATATGGTCAAATCACACCTAAAGAGGGAGATTGTTATAATGTCAGGTCTAATGAATTAGTCCCACATCGGATATTGGATAGACAGAGTCTAATATATATAGTGAAAAAGTCTCATATCCCATGAGCTTAAGTTTTTGGGATGGTTTGGTGTCCGACCCACTATATCAATATAGTTTGATACTCTTTTGACTCCTCCAACACTTCCCTGATGATACACCAAAGGCACATTTTATAGGATTTATCTTTAAGTTATATTTCCTAAGATGGTTGAATACCATTCTTAGATCTTAGATGTTCTTGTCTTTGGACTTAGTTTTGACTACCAAGTCATCCACATGGCATTTGAACAGTTGGTGTATGAGGTATTAAAAAATTTAGGTCATGGTCCTTTGATAATAGTAAATGCCAATTGGAGTCCAGAAGCCCATATGCTTCTCATCGTTAGTAAATGCCAATTAGAATATGGAAGGTTGTATGCTTCTCATCATCAAGATGCATCTTGATTTGGTTGTACCCTAAAAAACTATGCATAAAGTAGAATATTTTGAAGTTGGTTGTATTGTTAATCATGATTCCATTATTGGTAATAAAAAATCATCTTTTGGGAATGCTTTATTTAAGCCCCTATAGTCCACATACATGTGGATTTGGCCATTCTTCTTTTTGATAAACACAATGCTTGCCACCCAATTTAGGTCCTTCTCTTCCCTGATGAAGCCTACTTTGATTAGTTTCTTTATTTGTTCTATCACCTTTTTCTCTAGGTTGAATTTCATATTCCTAAGTTCTTGTTTCATAGGTAGAAGCTCGAGATTAATTGCTAGCTTATGGATTACAACTTCAAGACCTAGTCTAGGCATCTTCTTATAGCTCCATGCAAAACAATCAATGTACTCTTGGAGAACTATTTTGTGTTGGGCTTAACTTTCCTCTAAAAGTTGCATGTTGATGAAGGTTGGCTTGGGGGTCCTCTTTTGATCCTGAGTTGATTTCCATCAATTCATCAAGGTTGGCTTATCCCCCATCTTTGAGCTCTGGTGGAGCTTCTTTTAGTTTGAGGATTGTTTCTTCCCTGAGTGGACCATCATGTTGAGTGAGATTTAGCGAAGACTCATTTGAGGGCATTTTAGCTGCATCATACTCTCTTTCTTTTGGTCTTGATAGAATTTTACGAAGGACATCACCTTCTTGTGATGTCTAGAGAGTCATGACTACCTCAGTGCATGTGTCAGAGGTACTTAATGTTGTTTGGTCATTCTGAATATCGGACAGAGGTCCAATGGTGATCATGGTGTTCTTATTTCCTCTACAAGGAATGTAAGCACGCCCTTGAGATGGATCCCATATACTCTTGAAAAGATGACTCTCTTTCTTTGGTTGTGGATGTTTGTATATGAACTTCTTGATTATTTGGAAGCTAGTTCGAAAATTATTTAGGTATAACTACCGGCTAATAATTCCCATTGTCTTCTGGATCCTCAATTCCTAGAATTTCATGTATGCTTAGGGTATAAGGGATTGTCTTGTAGAATAATATCTTCTTTTCTCCCTTATGTTGTGGGAAAATATAAAAGGTTATTAATTCTTTCACAACATTGATACTTAGTTCATCTAACAACTTAAATAAGTCTTTTGGAACTTTAGTAACAAGGAGAGTATTTTTTGTTTGACATCTATTGCATCTTCATTATAAGTATAGCCACCTAAGCAAATTCATGGGGTTTTCTTTATTTGAAGAGTCTAAGTCAGTATCACTTCCTAGATGAGGAGAGGCGAAGATAAGGCTAGAAATATTCTGCTTTATTTGACTGATGAAAGCAAACCCTCTATCAGTGTGGGATCTTTGATAGTATTTTGCATCATCATAGTGCATCTCATGAACATCTAAAGGATGTACATCCCCATTAATTTGGTGGTATTCATCATCCTTAAAGTACTTGAGGCATTGATGTAAGGTGGATGACGCCACTTTGTTTTTATGTAGCCATGACATCCCTGGTATGCTTTGTATGAAGGGTCGGTGTTGATCACATAGAACTTAGCATTTTCAATAACTCACCTACTTTCAGAGGGATGGTAATGGCTCCCAGAGCTCTTTGTCTATTTTGATTAAACCCTTAGATGGTTATAATCTCAGACAACAAGTGGCACACATCCAGAGTTAGAGCTCTTAGAACTAAATTGACTTAGGAACCTGGGTCAATCAGGATGCAATTCCTGATCTTATCATTATTCCTTGTGATGTATAATGACCTATTATGACTTGTATCTCTGGTAGTAGGTCATCATTTGTAAATATGATGGTAGGAGTTTGATGTGTGTGTAGAGACACCTTCATCTTCTTTTAAGCAAAGCATGCTTGATAGTCAGTTGGGTTTTGCAAGATGTGCACCAACTTATCCCTAAGTTCTTGTGACATTATTAGGGCATCAAACACACTTAACATGGCAAGGATCTTCTTGAGATGGGCTGCTATATTGTATTCCACCTTTTTGAGTGCAAGCTCAGCTTACAAAGGCTCAATGTCCTTATATATCTAAATTTCCCTTTCTTTATCCTTGTCTTTGAAGATGTTCTTATCTCTAGGTATTAGAGCTTGTCTCAGAGGTAACACTTTTTCACCTTAGAGTTGTACCTAGTTTGCATTCCTTATTTGAAATCTGATGATGTGAGAACAATAAGGTTCATCTTCAAAATACCAAGACTAATCATTTGACAAAAGATAGTGAATCCTTATCCTTGGTTGATAGTTCCATATATATCTTTGGAGAATGTGAATGGTTGATAATCATCCCACTCAATATCAGAGTTAGGCACATGGGGCTTTTTTATAGAGAGATCTTTAGAGACCCTTTGGATGAACCCAACTACTTTGTTAGCTAGCATAACTTTCTTTGGGATTTTATATTTAGGATATTTCTTTTGTAGATGCTTAGGTTATCTTGATGCAAAAGTTGAATAAGCCCTAGTGTTAGTTTGCTTAATTCTTTCCCAGAATGCCTACTTCTTCTTCTAGTGTTTCCTAGTTCAAGGCCTTCCAAAGTGATTATAGAGTTGTTCCAATTCATCATCCATTTCTTGTATATGTAATTCCTCCAAAGTTGGCAGAAGGCATCCCTCCATAGGTTCTAGGATTGGGACTTAATGAAACCTAATAGGTTGAGCATTTGCTGTTAAATTAGTTGATGGTGATTGGTATAGCCACTCATTAGTGTCTATCTCGAATGTATGAGTCACCATGCAATAGGAGGCAATGGACTTAGATAATTATTCTTGAGAGCACTTATTCTTCTTGATTTGTTTTCAGGCTGGGAGGTATGAATGATTATTTTGATCCTGAGGAGAGTTGGTAAGGGACTTCCTAACTCTTGTAGGGCCTTTTGTGTGGCTTTGCCTTTTCTATTATCTTGCTTTCTACCCTCTTGACATTTTCATGCAGTATAGTGGTCATACTTGACATACTTTTTATATGGGAAGACATAGCCTACATGTGTTCATTCAGCACTTACATTTGCCCCTTGACATATCTCATATTAGTTATAGCTTGCTCCTTTACAATGTCTAGCAATAGTTTCATTATGCCATAATCACATTCATAGGAGAACCACTCTTTGATATAACCATCTCAGATACAACCCTCAAGAAGGCTCGTAGGATATTTTATTTCATTAGTAACAATTTTGATGAATTTATTCACTTCTTCTCTCGCTGATTCTGAATTTCCTCATTATTGAAATGATGAGGATGATTGGCTTGGTTGTAAACCTCTGATAATAAATATGACAACATTCGTTACCACTGGAGGTTCATTTTCTCTATTTCCAGCATTAGGGTCTTTGAGTAAAGCTCTGAGTTTGTCAGGGAGAAACTCCTTGAGAGTTACTTGGCTTATTTCTTCTTAGACGTATCCTTCCATGGCATCAATGTATTCTTAGATGGTTGATTTCTTGTTATATTCATCCGGTTGAACTAGCTTCTTTTTTTATTTCTATTTCTTTTATTTTTGATGCCTTGAGTAGGTGGGGTAGTTTGTTTTGATGAAGCTTTCCTTATTATAATTCTAGGATTTTCAGCATTTTTAGCCATCTTTTTTTAATTAATTTCTTCAGTCTTTTAGAGATATAGATCTCCCACAGGTGCTCTTGTTCGGGTGTAGATTGTACTTCTTCCTTGAATCGAAGCCCAACAAGCGGCTCATATGTCTCAAATACCATGATTTCATTGATGTGTTTAGTGAGTGTTTCAAGTAATACTAACTTAGAGAGAGTCAGTTTGCTCTCTTGGTACTATTTTCTGACCCAATTTTTGAATATAAAATAGTCTTCAATGGTATGACCTAAGATTCTATGGTAAGGGTAGTAGTTTGGATGATCCATTTTGTTGGCCTCATTCGGCCTTCTACATTTTTACAGTTGAAGGCCTAATTTCAGAGAATCTTGTAATATTTTGCCTATCCTCTCCTTTTTGAAATAAGATTTCTCTCTGAGTCCTTGTTGGAGATCATTGGATTATTCTACTTCCCTATCTCCTCTAAGTGCTAGTAGTTTCTAAAGGTTGCCTCTATTTACAATGGGATTTGGAGGTTTTTTCTACTTAATTATTGTGAATGCCACCCTCACATTCTTAGAAGGTTCTTTATGTTTTGCCTTATATTTCACTAACTTGAAATTTTGTGAACTAGGTAAGATTGGTGGGCCATTCATTTCTAACTTCTTGACTTGCATAATGAGGTCTTGGAAGGTATGAATGGAAGAGGCACTCAGGTAGGATGCCATCCACTCTCTCCTTATATTGCCAAGAACTAGATTTACAATCTCAAATTGGCTCATAGATTATTTATACTTAATGTTGAGATTTCTCCATTGTGTGATATAGTCGAAGACTAATTCATTATTATTCTTTGGTGTTGAGATGAGATTTGTAATGGTCACCTAACACTAATCTCTCCAAACATGATTTGAAAAGCATCTTTTATTTGTGCCCAAGTTTGTATAAATTCTGGTGGTAAAATGGCATATCACTCAAATGCTAGTCCTGTTAGGCTTGCTAAAAATTAGTGAACAATGAGGGATTATTACTTAAATCTCCACACAAAGTCATAAAATGGTTTATATGCTGCTCAAGGTTACCTATGCTATTAAACTGTTTGAAGCTAGACTCATATAGCCTGGAGATATGTCACTCAGTTGTGATGACTGGGGTATAGTTTATCAACATCATTTATCCTACCCATCTAACTTCTTGTCTCAATTATGCAACCACCATTTTTTGCACCTGCTATTATATGTATGCTAGTAGTTCAATATTATTAGGGATCCCTAAAATTAGGGATTGAGTATCCATTGCCAATGGAGGAGGTGTTTGTGAAGGGCTCGCATTTTCATGGATCTCATCCATAGGAGATCCATCTTTTGACACCTCTATAGCTTGATATGATTGTTGAGATCATGTTAACTTTTTGAGCTTTTGGCTAATTTGTAACATCATTTTCATCAACTCCATGATCTTTTTTTGAGCTTCATCTTTCTCTTTCCCTTGTTGTCTCAATTATTCTTACAGTGCTTCTATGGTCATTTCTTGATTAGAGCTTTTAGTTATGACTAAGGCTTTTGTGAAAATATGATGGTCCACATGTTAAGGATCAGGTCTGGGTTTAGTATGTTCTAGATTAAGGCTAACATCTCCCATTAGCTAGGTTGCCTCATTCAAGAGCCTGCTTATGGAGTAGGTCACCACACCTTCTCTTTGATATGGTAGCAAGGATTGGTTCACGAGGGCCCTTTCCTCTTGAATTTCTTTATTAATAAGTCTTATTCATGCAACCTTTTTTTAATGTTTGGCTGATTGGGGTGTAGGCTTATGATCTCTCCCAAAATTATGATAAGAGATGACTCTGACAATGTGGATAGTCTCTTTTTATATTTCTCATGTTGAGTTATGACCTTATGGTGGCTCTTATTATTTTGTTTGGTGATTAACCACTTTGCCATAGTCTTAAGGTAAGACTATGCCCCTATGATTTGCTTTTAGCCTTCTCTAAATTGCTTAATGGAGCAAAATAGTTGGAGGTAAGAATGGTAATGACTGATTTTATTCAAGGGATAGACTTTCCAAGTCAACTGAAAATCCTAGTAGCTTTTTCTTTGCTTATGATAGGATGTGTTCTTTTTCATCCATGAATATGTCTAGACTTGCTTTTGGTTGCCCCCTATTAGGAGGTGGGTGAAGGTGATTGGAGATTGAGGTTTGTTTCAGGTCTAGTCTCTAGAAGATTGATATTCTTGTTGGTTGGGATCATGCTTTTGCCTCTTCTCATTAAGAATGATGACATTGGGCATCCTTGCTCTTGATGGAAAGCCAAAAGTAGGCTTGCCTTGCATGATTGTAACTTTAGTTGGTATAGTAGTCGGTGCCCTCTTAAACTAAATAACCTCATAGATGGTTCTAAATTCGATTTGAACTTCACCTACTCCTATGGCAACCATTGACTAAGGTAGATGCACAGATGATCCTACATCTAGGATGATGATGTACTTTGGGATAGAGATGTTTTTTGTTGATGCCATTTGCTGCTTTCTTTTACAAAGAAAATACAATGGATTAGTTCCTCATTATAATTCTACTTTATCTCCATCATATTAGTGAGGTTTTTGCACTTGGAGGAGAAGTCAAGTCTCACTAGGCATGTCAGAATTTATGAGATCAGAATCGGTGGCCCAGTATAGCAGAGACCATAGGGAATGACCTCGATGCATAAATCAAATTTCATTAAATTTGAGTGTGCTATTAAGTATTCTTGGAACATTAACTTCCAACAGGGCCAAGCCCTTGTTGTTAATTCATGTGATGATTATCAAGAATCTCCTAAAGTGAAAAATATGGCTAATAAAATAAAGACATAAAGAAAAGGAAAGAATCATTTAATTGGTCTGAGAGATGATACATGGCTTAACCAAGGGCATACCCTCACTTGCTTGAAGTATTTCCATTAGCCAAAAAGGTGTTGGAGATAACTTTGTTGGATCAGAGTATTTTCATTAGTCAATAAGGCATTGGTGATAACTCCATGAGTTTTAAAGTATTTTTGTTAGCTAATAAGGTGTTGGGGATGATTTTGTTAGGTTGGAGTATTTTCATTAACTAATAAGGTGTTATGGATAACTCCATGAGTTTGAAGTATTTTCATTAGCCAAAAAAGCATTAGAAGTAATGTCGTTGGGTTAGAGTATTTCTATTATCTAATAAGGTGTTGGCAATAACTCTATGAGTTTGAAGTATTTTTGTTAGCCAATAAGGCATTAGAGATAACTTTATTTATGATTGGAGTGTTTTTATTAGCCAATAAGGTGTTGGTGGAGTCATTGCAGATAACTTTATTTAGGATTAGAGTATTTTCATTAGCCAATAAACTGTTGGAAGTAATTCCATGAATTTGAAGTATTTCCCTTAGCCAATAAGACATTGGAGATAACTTCATTTAGGGTTGGAGTATTTTCATTAGCCAATAAGGCATTGGAGGTAACTCCATGAGTTTGAAGTGTTTTCATTAGCTAATAAGGCATTGGAGACAATATCATTTGGGGTTGGAGTGTTTTTATTAGCCAATAAGGCATTGGAGATAACTCTATAAGTTTGAAGTATTTTTATTAGCCAATAAGGCATTGGAGATAACTTTATTTTGGTTTGAAGTATTTTTATTAGCCAATAAGGTATTAAAGGTAACTCCATGAGATTAAAGTGCTTCTGTTAGTCAATAAGACATTAGAGATAACTTCATTTGGAGTTGGAGTATTTTTATTAAACAGTAAGGCATCGAGGTAACTTCATGAGTTTGGCGTATTTCCATTAGCTAATGACATTGAAGATAACTTCATTTGGGGTTAGAGCATTTCCATTAGCTAATAAGATATTAGAGGTAATTCCATGAGTTTGAAGTATTTCCGTTAACCAATAAGTCATTGGAGATAACTTTATTTGGGATTGTAGTATTTCCATTAGTGAATAGGGTATTGAAAGTAATTCCATCAGTTTGAAGTGTGGCATTATCCATTGCTTGTGGAGTTGAGCATAGGCTTGAAGTGCTGCCAGAGGCTTTGGTAGCACACCTAGTGGGGCTCAGTTTGGCCCAATTTAGTTTTATTGAAACTAATTCTAGTTTGGGTCATGATTGTAACATCACCCATTGTTTATGGCCATGGAGTGTTGCCAAAGGCTTAGCACTCCTAGTGGGACTTAGTTTGGTTTGATTTAATTCTATTCAAACTTGTTCAGGTCAGACTTGACTTCATGTACTAGTGCAACTTGTTTGGTTTGGACTTGTCTTAATTTGGTTAGGTTTGGTTTACACTCATCTTGACCTGATTAGATTTGATTCAAACTTGTTATATCTTAGTTTGAATGGCTTCTGACTCAACCTACTTTCAATTTAAGCTTGTTGTAGTTTGACTTAATTAGAGTTTGATTCAAGTTTGTTTTGATTCAATTATAATATTGTTTGACTCAAATAGAATTCAACTTGAACCTTGTTTACATCCCAGGTTATCTTGGATAAGTCTAAATTGATCTAAATTTAGATTGATTGAGACTTGAATTGATTTGGATTGATTTTGAACACAACTTTTCAATTTTCTGATTGAAGTGGATGACTAGATAGACTATCAATTATTTGACTATGAATGGGTGTTATTTCTACTTAATGAAACTAAATGACTAGTTTTGGTATTGGTTATCTGACTAAGAGCTTGGTTTTGTCCATTTGGGTTCATTTGTTGCTTTGAGTCAATTTGATTTTGTTTGTTTATCTTGGCCAAGTAGGCTTAGGCCCAATGTGATTAAATCATCAATATCAATTCTTGATTTTGATTTGGGATCCCTCAGGCTATCATGATATTATTATGGTGGGCCTAATTGTTGGCCTACAATCTAAGTATTTGTGAGACTAAAGGTTGGCTTAAGATGTTCGATAGGCTCAAAGGCTAGCTTATAGTTTAATGGTTGCAAGCTTGAATGCTAGCTTGATTTTGTGAGCTTGAATGCTGACCTATGATCACGAGCTTGAAGGTTGGCTTGATTTGGCAGGTCTAAAAGCTGGCCTATGATTCGATAGGTGTGAAGGCTGGCCTATGGTTACAAGCCTAAAAGGTTAGCTTTATTAGTGAGCTTGAAGGCTATCCTATGATCATAATCCTGAGGGCTAGCTTAATTTGGAGGGTTTGAAGGCTACCCTATGATTTGGTGGGCTTGAAGGCTAGCCTATGATTGAGAGTTTGATGGCTATCTTGATTCAGAAGACCTAAAGACTAGCCTATGGTTGTAGGCCCAAAGGCTAGTTTCGTTTGACAAGCTCGAAGGCTGGCCTATGATTCGATAGACTAGAAGGTTGGCCTATGATTGTAAGACCAAAAGCTGGTTTGATTTGGTGGGCCCAAAGGCTAGAATATGATTCAGCAAGCCTGAAGGTTGGCCTAAACTTTGGCAAGTGTGAAGATTAGCCTATAATTGCAAGCCCAAATGCTTGCTTGGTTTGGGTGGCCCATAGGTTAGTCTATAGTTTTGAAGGTTGACTTGATTTAGCAAACCTAAGGGCTGGCCTATGGCTATGAGCCTAAAGTCTGCCTTGGCTCGGTGGGCCTAAAGGTTGGCGTATGGTTGCGAGCCTGAAGGCTTGCTTGGTTTGGTGGGGTTGAAGGCTAGACTATAGTCCAAATTTATGAGTTTTTAGATATTCTAATTCCTTTATTCTTGTTCAAGTTCAAGTGAATTTTAGTCATTATCTTCGTTTTGTCTTCAAAGATCTTCAAGGGAACTTCAAAATTTGAATTTCTCTACAAGGGGTGGCATTGTGGTATGCCAAGAGATTGTGAGTGGCCCCAGTGATGATAGAGTCCAGTGAGGTGCATAGGACCATGGATGACCATGGTGGTTATGGAGTCTACCAATGTGCAAAAGACTACAGGTGGCCATGGTGCTGATGGAGTTTGTTGATCTATCGATGTACAAAGGACTACAGGTGGCCGCTATAGTGAAGAAGCAAAGAAGGCTCCTGTAATGTAGTTTGGGTGTTTGTTCACCTAGGTTTGGTCATTCAAACTCAAATAGCCATATATAACTTGGAGAAGAGCAAAATTGCAGGTGGTCATGGTGTTGATGGGTGAAGGGGATGTTCGTAGTATGGTTGGAGTGTCCAAACCTCCTTGGTTTGGTCATCCGAACTCAAGTAGTTGAGTATTTGCAATTAATATGAATGGCGACTAGAGGAGAGTGAGACCATGGGTGGTAGTGAGCTTGGAAGAGGCGAGGGTAGAAGCAGGGGTGCAAGAAGAAGGAGACCTTGCAGGAGATGAAGAAAAGAAAGAGTAACAAAAGAAAGAGATATGTAAGGGATTGGAGCCTTACATCGTTTTCAATTCTTTGATGATGTCTTCTCACTCTCTCCTTGAAGACAAGATCTTTCTTAGAATTTCTCCGTCCATTCATGAAAAATTTGCCCAAGAACTGCTCACTATTCCTCTCTAAATTTGTGTGCTATAGCCCTTCTTTTATAGGGTTGAGAGGATCTCCAATTTTGGTTATTGATTGATTTGATTTGGAGATTTAATGGATATTTTCTTACTATAAATCCCATATTCAAATCCCTGATTGATATATTCTGAGATTAGATCTTTCTTGTTTGAAAATCCTATCAATATTTGATGGATTTAGAGAGATTCTATTTTTGTTTCTGCAGATTGCACCTAGTTTATGAGGTTTGAACTCCCAAACCTCTAGGGTTTGGTCATCTCAATGCATGTCTACCTAGGCCTGATTTTCCTAGCTATTTTTCTTTTACTTCAAATTGGACCCCACTCACCATGAATTGGGCTTGAAGTCTACCTATTTCTTATCAAACTTGAAGTTGGAGTTGGGGTTACAAAAATCACTTAAACACCTAGAAAGATCCTTAACATAAAATTCAAGAGTGATATCAATCAAATATAGAGAGTCCAGTATAATTAGGACTAAAATCACAAGACTCCTAGATCCATTGAAAGACCACCTTAACATATAAAATAAAAGACAACCCACGAAGGTAAGGGACCTCAACTTCTATTTGCCTCTCTCTCTCTCTCTAATACTTTTTCAAAGAGAATTAACAGGAACTTTTCTGACTTGAGCGTTAGAGTGGCTACTACCAAAGAGCTCTCGGCCACTCTCTTTTTGTTTGTGTTTTCTATTACAAATTGGTGGAAGGATGGCCTAGCAGATCTGATCTCGAGGATCCTCTCAGACTAGAACCAATATTTGAACGAAGCTCCATTAATAAATTGGTGCTTTCATTGAGAACTGCTTTGTCTCTCTTATTGGCTAATCAAGGAAGCCTCCAACGATCCTTTGATAATGCCTCCAAGGGTAGCACAACCCTTATTGTTAAAGAACCAACCTAGGAAGTAGATAGCCCAGTGGTGTTAGAGCCACGTAATTCATCTAGTGGACTAGGCAGACCAACACAACCACCAACCTCAATAACTCAGACTTAGTTGTAACCGTAGGGAACCTTTTTGCAAATGGTCCCAGATGTGCTGGTAGGTCCCTCCAATTTGGTGGAATGATAAGAGTTTCAAACTTTGACTATTACCATTTAGTAGATGATGTAGTTGCTTGAGACCTAAGCATAAGCTATGCAGAGTCTACAAGCCCAGCAATTGCCAGACCACGTTATACAGAGCCTTCAGGCTTGTAACACCCAGCAGTAGTAGGTGCAGGAACATGCTCTGTCACCTACCCAAGGCACTGCACTAAATCAGTATTGCAATTCATAGACACACTTTGGCCTCCATGTAAGACACCATCAACAAAGTCCTTATAACTTGTCGACGATAATTTTGCTTTGGTGCCAATCATCAAGGGATTATAATGGACAAGATCCAACTTATGATTTGACTAACGAAGCCACCAATTAAACACACACTAGCTAGGTACTGAATACTAGAGCATCAAAATTCTTGAGAAAAGTTATGCTACATCCACTTTAATCTCCAAAATAGAATATTCACTACTGTAGCTGAAATTCTGTCAACCTCCAATGAAGTCAACGATGGCTCGAAGACCCAGTAGATTATATTAGTACCTTTAGGACTGTCATGATTTTGCAAAAGGTCTAGGACTCAACCATGTGCAAAGCATTCTTGATGACACTATAAGACCAAGCCAGAGCATGCTACTTCGGACTCCCAAAATACATAATTACTTATTTTGAAAACTTGGCAGATGGGTTTATTGAACAATTTATCTTGCCGGTCCCTCGGCGAAAGGACCTATCCCCTCTTGTCACATTGAAGCAAAAAGAAGGAGAAGGCCTAAGTGATTATCTAGCCTAATTTAACAAAGCTTGGCTAGAAGTTACCAAGCAGGACAATTTCATTGTCCTTGTCACCACCACCAATTGAATTACACAAGCTCAAGTTGCCTACGAGATGGCCTGCAGTCTCCATGTAACCTAATGTAGTTCATCCAACTAGCCTGTGAGCACATAGATGCCGAGGAAGTGATCTAGGTGAAGAAAGAGTCTAAAGGCAATGGCAAAAAGAGGGAGTCTCGAGAGAATAAACCCCTTGCACCAAAGAGGTAAAAAATTGAAAGGAGGGAATGGAGGTCTAAATTTCAAGCCTATACTCTACTGAATAATTAAAGGTTTAAAGTCCTAGCATAGATCTAACATTGAGACTTCATACAAAGGCCCTATCCCATCTACACTACCAAGCAAAACCTCAGCAAATCAAGATACTATCACTTTTATCATGATTATGGTCATGATACAAACGAATGCATGCACCTCAAGGATGAAATTGAGAGGATTATCAAAGAAGACCATCTTGGGTAGTTTATCCATCGAGATGAATGAGATGGTGAAGCTCACATGTGGGGGAATTGTCAACTCTCCCCCCTAAGGGACCCTACTCCCAAACTTTGACTTCAAGTTTTTGCAATACAAACTTTGACTCCATGTTTGAAAAAAATTAGGGTTAGACTTTGAGCCTAATTCATGGTAAATGGGGGCCAATTTGGAGTAGAAAAGGGGCTGAAAAATTGGGTCCAAACCACTGGACTGAGTTTAGACAACCAAACTAGATAGTTTGAGTGCCTGAGCCTCATAGGCTAGACATATCTTTGCTTAGTCAGATGATTGGTTCCTCAACTGGCAATATGGCTCAAGCATGATCTGTAAAAATAAAGACAAATTTTCTTTGGATCTATCAAAGATTGATGGGATTTTCAATTAGGGAGATTGTAATCTCAAAATATATCAATCAAAGATCCAAATATGATGTTAATGGCAAGAATATATCCATCAAATCTCGAAATCAAATCAATTAAAGATCTAAATTGAAGATTCTCTCAATACTATAAATGGAGGGTTATAGCACACAAAAAAAAGAAGAATCAATCCTTGGGTGAAATTCTGCATGGATCAAAGGAAGAATTTAAAGGAGATATTGTCATCAAGGATAATACTAAGGAAGCATCATCAAAGAGCCAAAAAGATGTAACCCTATCTCATCTCCGTCCTCCTTTGTCTCTCTCTTGCTACTGTCCCTTCCCTTCCTCCTCCAAGCTTGTGGCCACTTGCGCCCTTGTTCTCATCAAGCCACCATTTATTGGATTGCAAGCTACATAATTGCCCAAATTTGGATGACCAAAACCAAGAAGCTCAGATGCCCGAACAATGCCACAAGCACCCATCAACACCGTGGCCACTCGTGATCTTGCTTTACAGCCACTTGGATCCTTACATTCAAATAACTGAACATAGACAAACCAAATGCCCGAAACATGCCATGGATGTCCATCAACATCGTGGAAACCTGGGGCCAACCACTAATGTCCCTCTATTTAGATGAACAAATCTGGACGGACCAAATGCCTAAAATCACACAATAGTTATCCCCCAATCAACATTATGGCCACCCACGGTCTTGTGGGTAAGTGTAGCACCATCACTACCGTGGCCACCCATGGCCCCTGCCTCTACCATAATGTCCTCAAACTCAAGCTTTAAAGCCATTGTTAAGATCCTTGAAGATGACAAAGAGACAACAATAAGGGCTAACTTGAACTTGAATAGTAATGAAGAGAATTAAAATAACTAAAACTCATGAATTTGGACTACGGGCCAACCTCCAGGCTTGTCAAATCATGCCTGCCTTTGGCCTCACAATCATAAGCTAACCTTTAGACTAGCAATCATAAGCCAGCTTTTGAGCTTGCAACCACAAGCCAACCTTCAAACTCACAATCATAAGCCAGTCTTCAAGCTCACAACCATAAGCCAGCCTTCAAGCTTGTAACCACAAGCCATCCTTCAGGCTCCCAACCATAAGTTAGCCTTTAGGCTCACAACCATAAGTCGACCTTTGGGCTTGCAACCATAGGCTAGCTTTTTAGCTCACAACCATAAGCCAATCTTTGGACTTGCAACCATAAGCTAGCCTTTGGGCTTGCAATCATAAGTCAAGCTTTGGGCTCACAATCATAAGCCAGCCTTTAGGCTCATGATCATTTGAACTATAGGCTAGCCTTTAGGCCCACCAAATGTTCATAAGCTAGCTTTTGAGCTTACAATCATCAAACTATAGGCTGGTCCTCGTGCTCACTAAATGTTTATAAGCTAACTTTCTGGCTCACCGTTAAGTCATTATGATTGCCTAAGGGCCCTCAAACCAAAAGTGATAAACAAGAAAATTGATTTTATGACTCAATCATGTTGGACTCAAGCCAGTGTGGCAAAATAAATGAACAAGACCAAATTGACTTGGATAAAGCATTAAATGAACTCAAACAAACCAAAACAAATGAACTGAAATGAATTGAGACAAGAAGAAAACTGCTCTATCAATCAATCGATACTTGAACTTGTTGTCTATTTCTATTAAACCTGAAATAGTACCTATTTGTAGTCAGTTGATTGGTACTCTGACCAGTCATCCATTTTAGTTAGAAAACTAACAACTTGAGTTCAAATTCAATCCAAATTGAGTCAGGTCTTGATCAATCCAAACTTGGGCCAATTCAAAATCAAACCAAGTTAACCATAGATGGAAACAAGGTCCAAGTTGGATTTCAATGGAGTCAAACACAATCCAAACTAAATCAAAACAAGTTCAAAATTGAAACAATATTTCACTCAACTCAAAAAAAATATGTATTAAACTCTAATTAAGTTGAATCACATTTGAATTCTAATTGAGTCAAGTCATATGGATTTGAATGGAGTTCAAACCAAGTCCTAGTCGGGACAAGCCCAGTTTAAACCTAAACACAATCGGGTTGAACCAAGTCTTAACTAGGGCAAGTCAAGCTTGTACCAAGTCAATCAGGTTAAGACAAGTCCGAACTGAAACTCAATTGGACCAAATCAAGTTCTAACCAAGCCAATAGGGTCAAGACAAGTCTGAACAACACACAAATAGGTTGAGTCAAATTCAAACCAAACTCTATCAGGTTAAGCCAATTTGAGCCAAACCCTAATTAGGTTAAACCAAGTTCCAACTAAACCCAAGTCAAGTTAAGTTAAACTCAAGTCCAAACTAGAACAAGTTCAAATTGAACCAAATTGGGCCAAATTGAGTCCCATTAGGTGTGTAAACCTTTGGTAGCACTCCAAGGCTATGCCTAACTCCATGAGTAATGGATAATGCTACCATCTTGACACATACCAAAATAAGTTTGAATATAACTAAATTAAGTCAAATTGAGTCCTACTGGGTGTGCTACAAAAAGCCCTTGGTGACACTATAAGGTTATGCCCAACCCTATAAGCAATGGGTAATGCTACTAGCCTAACCTGAACCAAAATAAGTTTGGATAGAACTAAACTAAGTCAAATTGAGTCCCACTAGGTGTGCCACTAAAGCCATCAGTGACACCTTAGACCCAATTGATAATAAGCTAAGGAATGTAGTCGATTGCCGGTCTCGCTGGGTGTGCTACGAAAGCCATCACTAATACTTTAGACCTAATCAACGACAAGCCAAGGAAGGCAATCAATTATTGAGTCCCACTAGGTGTAATCCATTAAAGATCCAATGGAAACCCAACCTACGGTGGGATATAAAGATCAAATGAAGCTAGTTGATGACAAGCTCAAAGTCATCGATGATAGTTCATAATTGATTGATAACAAGCCAAGAAAGGCTATCGATCACCAAATCAAGGATGATAAGCATAAGGCAAAGCCATCAATCATTCCTCAAAATCAAATAGGACAAAAGGTAGGTTTGAACTCCCTTAGTTAGTCAGTCAAAACACCTTATCCAAATAGGGTTAACTGATAACATACTCAAAGCCATTGGCCACCCTTCAAGCTAGTCAATCCCAAAGCAGGCCATTGGTAATACTATAAAAAAAAGTTAATCACTAATGCCCAAAGCTATCGGCCACACTTCAAGCCTTTTTCCAATTCCTCTCTCATTTTTTTAATGCCCCACCACACAACACCATCACCATCTATTGAAGACTGTGTCAAGACCTACCCAAGCCAGAATCTGCATGGTCTAGTGCACAAAAGTGGGGTAATAGCACACATTAGAGCTTTTTTTCCACTCCTTCCTTTCTTTATTGTCATGTTTTCTTTAACTCTATACTGAAATTCATTGTAAAGTGAGGGTGTGTCCATGCTTAATCCATGTACTATTTTCTCATACCAATCAAATGTTGCTTCTTCTTTTTTTCTTTTGTGTCTCTACTTTATTAGCTAGATTTATTACTTTTGGAGATTTTTAGTAATTATTAGGATAATTAATAATAAGGACTTATGTCTATTAGAAATCAATATTCTAACAATACCTAATTGTACACTTAGTGTTATTGCATGGATCAACACTATAAATCCTCCTATGTTAATCTATTAAATAGTATTGAAGTACTTTAGCTGCTAACGCCTTCTTCTCTTCCTAGAGGAAGCCTAGGTTCAAAGTCTTATTTATATTACACATAGCAAGTCTTCTTCTTCAATCCTTTAATCAGAATTATGAGAGAGTGACTAAGCTGAAAGGTGGAACTAGAACTGCTAACCTAGCTTAGTTCATCAAGGACCTCGTAAGTTGAAAATGCCATCAAGAACCCTTTTCCTCTTGATGTCATAATGGTAGCTTCCCCAGAATTCTGGGACCTATGATGTAGAACTTTCCTAATCTCACCAAATGGTGTTTGTTGCTAGGAATTAATACACTTTGATTTGTGCATTGAGGTCACTCCCTGGGATTTCCATTATCCCAAGCCACTAATTCTGATCTCACAAATTATGGTACACTCGGTAGGACATGAATTCTCCTCCAAGTGTGGAAACCTGACAATATGATAGGGACACTAATAAGGTAGAATTATGATTAAAGATTGATCAATTGTGTTCTCCTAGTAGAAAAAGCTTAACATGGCATTAGCAAAGAACATCCCTACCCCAACCTACACCATCATCCTAGGAGAAGGATCGGTGTAATTGCCTTAGATGATGATTCTCATGGTAGTAGCTGAAGCTAAGTTAAGTTTGGAACCATCTCTAAGGTCATCTAGTTCGAGAGAGCACCTACAATTTCGCCAACCAATGTTACTGTCATACAAGACGAACCCAGTTTTTGCCTTCCATCAAAGGGGAAGAGACCTAATGTCATCATTCCTAATGAGAAGGGTCAATCTGATGAGAAGTCAGAAACTATGCCTCAATCAGTAAAGGCAACCATCTTCCAAAGGTTGGGCACAAAGTGAGTCTTTGTCATTGATCACCTTCACCCTAATTTTGAAGAATGGCAATTGAAAGCTAATCCAAAGTATGAATGAAGAAGAACTCATCCTGACTATCACAAGCAAAGGGAAAGCCCATTGGAATTTTCAACTGACTTGGGAAGCTTGTCCCTCCAATAAGTTCAATCATCACCATTTCCATCTCTAATTCCTTTGCCTTATTGAATGGCTAAGAAAAGGGTAAACGTAAGACAAAGTAGGCACCTCAAGACTGTGCCACGGGATAAATAATCAAGCAAAATAATAAGTGCCATCATAAGGCTACAACCGAGCATGAAACCCCTAAAAGGAAAATTGTCCATATTATTGAGTCATTTCTCATCATGACTTTGGGAGAGACCGTGGGCTCACGCCCCAATTGGCTAAATGCTAAAAGAAGACTACATGAATGAGGCTTACAAGGAGGTTCAAGAAGAAATAGCCTTTGTGGATCAATCCTTGTTACCATGCTAGAGGGTAGGTGTGGCCACACTTCCATAAATAAACTTCTAAATGAGGCAACCTGCCTAATAAAATGAGTTGATCTTGCTCCAAAGCACACCAAGACCAGACTTGACTCTCAAGTCATGGACCATCATGTTCTAATAGAAGGTCTGGTCATAATTGAAAGCTCTAGTGGGGAAATAACCATAGAAGCATTATAAGAATAATTGAGATGACAAGGCAAGGAGAAAGATAAAGCCCAAAAGAAGGTCATGGAATTGATGGAGATAATAATACAAATGAGATAAAAGCTCGACAAACTTGAATAATCTCAATAGTCACCTCAAGAGGCTACAAAGGTGGTAGAGGATACACCTTTTGCAAATGAATTCATGAAAATAAAGGCCCTTCACAAGTGCCCCCTTTGCCAACTAGGAATACCCAATCTCTGATCTTAGGGATTCTTGATAACATGGAATTGTTAGCATACATAGAACAACAAGTGCATCTACAACAAGTGCAGTAGATGGTGGCTACACAATTGAGACAAGAAAGTGACATGAGCGTAATAAATGATACAGACAAGCCATACCCTAGTCATCATTACAGAATGCTATACCCCAGGGACTACATAGTGCCCAGCTTTAAACAATTTAATGGCGTAGAAAACCCAAAACAACATAGAGCTCACTTCATAATCCTATGTGGGGATTCTAGTAACAACCCCTCATTGCTCCTTTGCCAATTTTTAGTAAGCCTAATGGAGGTAGCATTTGAGCAATATGCTATTTTACAACCAAAATCCATACATACTTGGTCACAAATAAAGGAGGCTTTTTGAATCAAGTTTGGAGGAGTTAGTGACAAGATGACCATTGCAGATTGTCTCAATGCCAAAACATAACAATAAATTGGTGTTGGATTACATCACATGGTAGAGAAATCTTAGCATTAAGTGTGAGCAACCCATAAGCTAGTTTGAGGCCATAAATCTAGTCCTTGGCAATATAAGGAAGGATTGGATGGCACCTACTTAAGCACTTCCTCTATCCATACTTTCAAAGTCACACAAGTCAAAAAGTTGGAAAGGATTGGCCCACTAACTTTAACTAGTCCACAAAATTTCAAACCAGAGAAAGATAAGGCAAAACACAGAGAGCCTTCTAAAAATATGAGAGCAACATTCAAAACAAATGAGCAAAAAAACCCGTTATCCCTATCATAAATGGAGGTTATTCTCAGAAATCACCAACTCTTGGAGGAGATGGAGTAACACAATTATCCATCCCTCTCTAATAGAGGCATAAGAAGAAATATTCTTTTAAAAGAGAAAGAGTGGGTAAACTCTTTTAAGATACTCTGAAATTAAAACTCCAACTGTTGGAATCCATGAGGCCAAGCGAGGCCAACATAATGGATTACCCAAACTATTATCCCTACTACAAAGTCTGAGAACATACTATTAAAGACTACTATGTATTAAAGGATTGCGTCAAAAAGCATTACTGAGAGGGTAAGCTGACCCTCTTGAAGGTAGCCTTATTTGAAACATCTACCGAACACATCAATCATATCATTGTATTTGAAATACATGAGTTGCTTGCTAAATTCCTCTTTGGGGAAAAAGCATAGCATGCATCCGAATAGGAGCACCTATGGAACATCTATATTTCAAAAAGGCTAAAAAAACTAATGAAGAAGATGACAAGGAATTCGAAAAAGTCTAGAATGATGATATGGAAAGCACCATCAGAACAAGCCTCCCCACCTACTCAAAGCATCAGAAAGAAAAAAATCTGAAACAGGAAGGAGAAGCTAGTTCAACTGGATGAATGTAATGTCAAGAAATCAGCCATCCAAGGATATCCAAGGAGAAAGAAATCAGCTAACTCTCAAGGAATTCCTCCCCGATATATTGAAAGCTTCACTTGAAGGCTTTGACACTAGGAATAGAGAAGATAAACTTCTAGTAGTGACATGCACCACCATTTTTATTGTTGGGAGTTTACAATCAAGTCAATTATAGGAGTCATCCTATTGTTTTAATGACGATGAAATTCAGAATGCAAGGCACAAAGAGGTAAATAAATTCGTTGAGAATATTGCTAATGGCATAAAAAATCCCATGGGCCTTCCCAAGGGTTATATCCAGGATAACTATATTAGAGAGTGGTTTACCCACGAATGCAATTATGGAATGCTTAAACTACACCTAGATACAGTGAAAGAGCTAGCTATAACTAACATAAAGTTTGTCAAGAGATAGTTGTGAGTGTTGAATGAATGCATATTGGCTATAGCTACCCACATGGAAAGTATGTCATACAACTACCATGCTTTGTGAAGAGATTGAGAAAGTGGAAGAGGTACTAGTAAGAAAGGTAAAACTACACAAAAGACCCTATAGAGATAGCAGGAAATCACTTACAAATAATTTGAGATAATTTTTGTCACAATCAAATTTGATTAAAATATGATTAAAATTGAGATTTGTAAGCCACTAAATTATGTTTCAAATATGGGTCTCAGTTAAACTTGAATCATGTTTAAGTTTGACCAAAAATGAAGCTCAATTTGGACCTGAATTATTGAAACATTTGGGCTCAACCTAGGCCTAATTTAAATATGCTAATTGGGCTAGATTCTTGGACCAATATTAGGTCAAAAATTTGTCTAAAATATGGGCCAAAATGACCAAATGTAAGAATTTTGTAAATAGACCGCTCGAATATATAAATCTTCATAAACGAGTCATTGGTCAGATTTTTCTTTCAAATAGGTCCTCAGAATAAAAATTTTATAAAAAAGTCTAATAAAATTCTAAAATTACAAATCAGTTCTGTAAAATTTAGAGTTTGTAAATAAGTCCCTAAAAAGATTGATAATTATGATTTGATCCATATGAAATTCAGAATTTACAAATAAATCCTTCCAAAATTCTTTATTTATAAATAAGCTCCTATAATGTCAACTTTTTGTAAATAAATTTCTCAAAAATTTTATTTATAAATAAGTCCAAATTTTATTCAAAAAGGACCTTAGAAGTTTTAAAGTTTTATAATGAAGTCTTTTTCTATAAAAAAGCTTCTTGAAGATTACAAAATTATAATTTAGTCTATTTTTAAAAAAATTATAAATAACCCCTTATAATTTCAGTATCTAGAATAAGTACAATTTTCAAATTTATTGGCTACATCAAATAAATTTATCCATATCCATCTACAGGCTTATCCAATTTCAAACCAAACATTCTCATCCAATCCAACCACATCCATAACCAATTCAAAACAATAAATCATCACAAGTTTGAAATTTTGAATGAAGATTGATCCGATCTTCATGAACCTATAAAAACCCATGGAACTTGCACAAAAAGGATCAAGAGACTAGAGATCAGAGAATTGGAAGAAATATTGGTACTTAGAGCATTCAAACGAGAGGAGAATTCAAGGCCAAGAACAAGAAAAGGTCATCAAATCTTATCTTGTATTTGGTTTTCCTTCTTTTTTGTGTTTTTCTACTCTCCTCCTCCTCAATGTTGTAGGCTCATCCAAATTAGTCACTGTCCATCACTGACCCAAACCCTAGTTGCTCATTGGACTAGCTCTCGCCCTGACCTTACATCATTGTTGAGTCATCTCTGTGTGGACCTCGTTACATCCTCACAGCTCCATACCTTCCTTGAGTGCAACCACACCTTGCAAGACTCACCACTCGCCCATGGCTCCTCGAAGATAGCATTGAAGAAGGTGATCCTATGACCTTGCTGCAGCCACCCACGGTCCCTCAAAGATGGCGGATCCCCATTAGCACAAGCTAGCCTTTGGCTCACATTCAGTTAGGCTTAAGGCTTACACTTAGCTGGCCTTCGGGCTCACATCCAAGCCAGTCTTTAGGTTCACATCTAATCAGCCTTCAGGCTCACATCTAGCCAGCCTTCAATCTTAAAGTTAGTTAGCCTTCAGGCTTGTGCCTCAACCAGCCTTCAGGCCTGCATCTAAATCAATCTTTAGACTCACACCCAGTTAGCCCTTGGGCTCGCATTAAGCTAGCTTTTAAGCTCATGAGCTAAGCCAACCTTTGGGTTCATATATTTTAGATCAGGCTACGAGTCCATTTAAAATTATCATAAATAGCCAAAGACCCTCAACTCAAATTGATTAATGAGAAGGATCTCAATCACAACAAATGGACAAAGGCCAAGTTAACTTAAATGGACTTAAATTGATTAGACAAATGTACTAAAATCCAAGTCAAATTGGAATCCAAAAAATCCAAATTGAGTTAACCTAAGCCAAATAAATTTAGACTCAACCCAAATTAGACTCAAAATGGGTTAATTTAAAATCAAGGTCAACTCAAATCAAATCCAATAGGGAGTGAACTAAGCTCAAATTAAACCCTAATTGGGTTAAATTAAGTCCAAACTAAAAGAGCTAAGCTCAAAGCCAATCCAGAAATAAGCTAAGCTAAGCTCGAACCAAAATCAAGCTGAACTAAGTTGACTTGAACATGAATCGAAGTCGATCAAAATGCAAACCTAAACTTGATAAAGGTTCGACATAAGGTTGAAACCCCCTCATGCTAAATGAAATCAAACTCAGACTCAAACTATATTAGTCCTAATGGAACTAAATAGGGTCAAATCAAGTCCCACTGGGTGTTCAGAACCTTCGATAATGTTCCAAGGCCATGAATAAAGGGTGATGATACCATCCTAACCTGAACCAAAAGTAGTTTGAATAGAACTAAATAAGGTCAAAATAAGTCTCATTAGGTATACTACAAAAGCCTTTAGCAATACTTCAAACCTATATCCAACTCCATAAGTTATTGGTGATACTGTCAAATTAAAAAAATTAATTGCCATCATGTTTAAAGTTGTTGATCACATTTCAAAGTTAGCCAACCCCAAAAGTCATTGATGATGCATCTTCCAAGCTATACCCAACTCCATAAGTTGTTGGTGATGTTGTCAAATTAAAAGAAGTTAATTGCCAATACACTTCAAGTTGTCAACCACACTTCAAAGCTATACCCAACTCCATAAGCCATTTGTGACACTATCAAATCAAAAGAAGTTAATTGCCAATATGCTCAAAGCTATCGGCCACACTTCAAAGCTATACCCAATCCCATAAGCCATTGGTGATGCTGTCAAACTAAAGAAGTTAATTGCCAATACGCTCCAAGCTGTTGGCCATACTTCAAAGCTATACCCAACTCCCTAAGTCATTGGTGATACTGCCAAATCAATAATGTCAATTAATAATATGCTCAAAGCTGTTGGCCATACTTCAAGCTAGCCAATCCTGGAAGCAGTTAACAATGCATCCTTTGAGGTAAGAGAACCCCATAAGTAGTTGATAATACACCCTTCAAGCTAAGTCAACCCCATAAGCAGTTGATAATATGCTCTCCAAGCTAAGTCAACCCCATAAATAGTTGATTATGCACCTCTTCAAGCTAGCTAACCCCAAAAGCAATTGATGACACAATTCTCAAAGCTATATTTAACCCCATAAGCTATTGGCGATACTTCAAAACTAAAGAAGTTGTCACCTACATCTTCTTGGCTATTAAAACACTTCAAAAATCAAATAAGTTATTGCTTATGCCTTATCGGCTATGGAAACACTTCAAAACCAAAGAAGTTATTGTCTATGCTTTATTGGCTATGGAAATACTTCAAGGTTAATAAAGTAATTGCCGATGCCTTATTGGCTCATGAAAATACTTCAAATCACAAAGTTATTGCCTTGCTCAAAGTCATTAAAAATATTTTCAACTTCTCCCAATCCCTTCCATAGTTCAAGTCGAATGCCACGTAGTCCAGCATAGGGGGAGCAAGGTAGCAACACATATTAAAGCTTGCTCTCCACTCTTTCTCTTTTACTTTCTTTATTTCTTTTATATTTTCTATAATTCTATATTGAAATTTATTATAAAGTGAGGGCATACCAAGTCATGTATTATTTCTTGAAATCAATCAAATGCTTTCTTTTTTTCTTTGCGTCTCTATTTTATTAGCTAGGTTTCTCGCTTTAGAAGGTTCCTAACAATTGTCAGGGTAATTAATAACAGTGGCTTGCATCTGTTAAAAGTCATGTTCCCACAACACTTGATAGCGCACTTTAAATTAAAATAAATTATGATTTGTGATTCAAGATCGCTCCTCGGGGTCTTCGCTATTATAGGTGGTCAACTTCGATCCCACAAAGTTTGGCACATCTGGTGGGACATGACTTCTCCTCCAAGTGTAGAAACCTAGTTTATATAATTGAGATATTGATAAGGTAGAATTATAATTGAAGACTAATCAATTATATTCTCCTTTATAGAAGAAAGAATCAAATGGCAATAATAAAGAATATCTTCACCCCATGATACACCATCATCTTGGGTGTAGGTTCAATTGTACAGTTATGACAATCAATGGTTGCTATATAAGCAACTGAAGTTTAGATCAAGTTTGGGACTATTTCTGAGGTCGTTCAGTTCAGGAGAGCACCTACTACTGCACCAACTAAAGTTGTTGACATGCAAAAGCAACCTATTTCTCACCTTTCATCAAGGGAAAAGTGGCCCAATGTTATCATTCCTAATGAGAAGGATTGTTTAGATGAAGAGCTAGAAGCCATACCTCAACCAAAAGGGACATTAATTTTCTAGATGTTAGGATTGAAGCGAAGCTCAAGCTTTGACCGCCTTCACCCAAGGGGCAATCAAAAGTAAATCTAGACACAGGCATCGATGAAGAAGAGTTCATCTTGAGTATTACAAATAAAGGAAAGATTCTAGAATCTTTAATTGATTTGGGAAGCCTACCTCTCGAACGAAGTTGATCATCACCATCCCTACCTCCAACCTTTTTGCTCCATTAAGCAATTTAGAGAAGGGTAAGAGCAAACCAAAAGGGGCACAATCTTGCCTTAAAACTATGGAAAAAGGGCAAATCGCTAAATAATAATACAAGAGTCACGGGAAAGCTACAACCCAGCATAAGGACTCACAAAAGGAGATCATCCACACTATCAAAGTCATTTCTCACCATGACTCTGGGAGGGACCACAAGCCTACACCCCAGCTACCCGAATGAGGTTTACTGATAAAGAAATCTAGGAGAGGAGGACCATTGTCAATCAATCCTTGCTACCACGTCAAAGAGAGGGTGTGGCAACACACTCCATGAGTAAACTCTTGAATGAGATGACTCAACTGATGGGAGAGATTAGTCTTAATCCAATGCATAAATTTGATTCTCAAAACATGGACCATCATGTTCTGATAGAAGCCTTGGTCATAATTGAGAGCTATAATCAAGAAATGATTATAGAAGCATTGTAGGAATAATTGAGATAGTAAAGTAAAGAGAAAGATGAAGCTCAAAAGAAAGTCATGGAGTTGATGGAGATGATGCTACAAATGAGCTAGAAGTTCAATAAGTTAGAGCGATCTCAATAGTCATCTCAAGCAGTAGAGGTGGTAGAAGGTGTATCTCCTGTAGATGAGATCCATGAAAATGTAAGCCCTTCACAAGCACCTCCTCCAGTAAGGGATACCCAATCCCTGATTTTAAAAATTTTTAACAACATGGAACTCCCAACATACATACAATAGTAAGTGCAATGAATGATGGTTGCATAGTTAAGATAAGAAAGTGAGACAGGTAGGGTAAATGATGCAGACAAACCTTACCTTAGCCATCACAACTAAGTGCCATAAACCAAAGGCTATATAGTGCCTAGTTTTAAATAGTTTAATAGCTTAAGAAATCTTGAATAGTACGTAGATCACTTTGTGACTCTATGTGAAGATTCAAGTAACAATCCCTCATTGTTACTCCACCAATTTTCAACAAGCTTGACAGGAGTAGCATTCGAGTGGTATGCTAGCTTGCAACCAAAATCCATACAGATTTGGATACAAATGAAAGAGTCTTTCTAAATTAGATTCGAAGTAACTATTGTAAACCTTATCTCAATACCCAAACACGACAATGAGTCAATTCTGGACTATATTACACGGTGGAAAATTTTCAGCATTAAGTGTGAATAATCTATAAGCGAATTTGAAGTAGTGAACCTGGTTCTCAACAACATATGGGGAGAATGGATGACACCTTATTTGAGCATCTCTTCTATTCATATCTTCTGAGACCTCATCATGTAAGTTAATAAGCTAGAAATGATTGGTCCATTAATCTTATCTAGTTCACAAAGCTTCAGACTAGAAAAAGGTAAGGTAAAGTATAGAGAGTTATCCAAAAATATGAGGATTGCATTCATAGCAACTGAGTAAAAGAAACCTCTAAATCCCACCATGAATAAGAGTAATCCTCAGAAGTCACTAGCACTTGGAGGAGATGGAGAAGTGGAACGATCCAATGATATCCAACAAAAGTTAGAAAGAAATACTATTTCAAAAGAGAAAGAGTAGGTAAAATCTTTCAGGATATCCTAAAGTTAGGCCTCCAATTGTTAGAATCCAAGAAACTAGACTAGGCCAACAAAATAGATCACCCAAACTATTATCCTTACTATAGAGTTTTGGGGCATACCATTGAAAACTACTATGTATTCAAAGATTGAGTCAAGAAGCAATACCGAGAAGGCAAGCTAACTCTTTCAAAGGTAGCCCTACTTGAAACACCCATTGAACACATCAATCATGTTATTGTGTTTGAGGATCATGAACCACTTGCTGAAATCCTTTTTGGAGAAGAAGCACAACATACCCCTGAATAAAGGTACCTATGAAATGTCTATATTTCAAAAAGGCTAAAGAAAATAATGAAGAAAATTACTAGAAACTCTGAAGAGATTGGGATGGTGATAAAGAAAGCCTCATTAGAACAAACCACCTTACCTACTTGAAACATCAAGAAGAAAAAGAACAGAAGCAAAAAGAAGAAGCTGGTTTAGCCAGATGAATATGATGTCAAAAAATCAGCCATCCAAGAATGCATTGATGCTTTAGATGAATATATTCCAGGAGAAACAAGCCAAGTAACTCTTGAAGAATTCTTCACTGACAAACTTAATGCTTTACTAGAAGACTCTGATGTAGGAAATGGAGAAAGTGAACTCTCAGTGGCAATATGCTCTGCCATATTTACCATCGGAGGTTTATAACCAAGCCCATTCCCACCCTATCACTTCAATGATGAGGAAATTCAGGATGCAAGGCAAGAAGTGGCGAATAGATTCATTGGATATGTTATTGATGAAATGAGAGACCCTACAGGTCTCCCTGAGGCCTACTCCCAAGATGATTATCTTAGAGAGTGATTCACCCTTGAATATGATTATGACATGCTCAAAATATAGTTAGATACTTTGAAAGAGATAGCTATAACTAATATGAGATTTGTCAAGGGGCAAATGCAAATACTGAATGAGCATATGAAGGCTATGGTTGCCGACATGGAAAGCAAGACAAATATAACTACCATGCTTTATGAGGAAGTTGAGAGGATGGAGAAGGTGCTAGCAAAAAAGACAAAGTCATACAAAAGACCTCACAGGGGTGGTAAGAAACCACTTACCAATCTCCCTTGGGATCAGAATGATGACTCATGCCACTTACTCTAGAGACAAGCCAAGAAAGCTAGACACTATTGAAGAGAGTTATCTAAGTCTATGACCTCTTGTCGCATGGTGACTCATACGTCCGAGGTGAACACTGATGATTTATTATTCTAGCCTCCATTAAGCAATCCAGTAACAAGTGCTCAACCTACTAGGTTTGGTAAGGTCTTAGTCTTGGAACCCATGGAGGGATGTACTTTGCTAACTTTAGAGAAATTATGCATATAAGGCATGGATGATGAATACGACTCCATGTCTAACTCAAAGCAACTTTATGATGCTTTGGAAGGCCCTATACTAGTAAGCACCAAGGAAAGAAGCAGACATGTCGGGAGAGGATCAAGTGGGCTAATGCTAAAGCTCATTCCGTCCCCGTGTCAAGTCAATCTGAATATCCACAATCAAGCTGATTTGAATATCCATGGAAAAAATATCTTAAATACAAAGTCTTGAAGAAGGGGTTATGCCAACAAATGAAATAGAAGGATTCATCTAAAGAGTTTCTAAAGACCTTTTTACTAGGAAACCCTATATGCCTAATTATAATATTGAATGGATGGCTATTAAATAGTCAAATACTCCAAAGATATTTTGGAAACTACTAATTGGGGGCAAGGGTTCACTACCTCTTGTTGCATGATTAGCCTTAAAAGTGATTCCAAAGATGAACCTTACTAGTCTTATGATGTTGGACTTCAACTAAGGAGAACAAATTAGACACAACTCCAAGATGGGAAGGTATTACCCTTGAGACAAGCTCCAATGCCTAGGGATAAGAACATCACCAAGGACAAGGAAAAGAAAATTTAGATAAGTATATCCAGGAAGCCCTTGCAAGCTGAACTTACACCCAAAAAGATGGGATACAACATAACAGCCCACCCCAAGAAGATCCCCACTATGTTTAGTATTTTTGATGCCTCGATGATGTCACAAGAACTCAGTGATACACTAGTGCATATCTTGCAAAATCCACCCAATTGCCATGCATATTTTGTGATGCCCTCGACCCAGCACGATATTATTCCTGGGCGTCTACGGCCCATGGCCCACCCGACCCCAGGATTTTATTTTTCCCAATTCCCCGGGAAAAGACATCATTGTTGGGCCTATGATAGTCATTATATTTAGCCCAATCTTAACTCCAATACTTTGTCGATGTGAGACTAAAGATAACTGTTGCCAGTTACAGGCCCACTGCCTGCCTACTGGCCCACTGGCCCCATTAGGCCTTATAATCTCTCCCCCTCAAGGGCTCAGCGTCCTCGCTGAGCTAGCCAATATCAATCAAGAGGTGTGGAGTGGCTCTGATATCATTATGTGATGCCCCTGACCTAGCACGATATTGTCCCCGGGTGTCTGTGGCCCATGGCCCACCTGATCCTAGGATTTTGTTTTTCCCAGTTCCCCAGGAAAAGGCCTCGTTGTTGGGTCTACGACAGTCATCATATTTCGCCCAGTCTCGGCTCCAACACTTTATTAATATGGGACTAAAGATAACTGCTATCAGTTACAGGCCCACTACTTGCCTATTGGCCCCACCGGGCCTTACATATTTTGCTAAAGAAAAGATAAAGGAGTCTTTGTATGTATGCCAACTCCTACTATCACCTTCACAAATAATGACCTGCTATCTGAAATAACAGACTATAATAGACCATTGTATGTCACAAGGAACAATGATGGGATTAGGATGAATCACATCCTCATTGACCCAGATTTCTCAGTCAATTTGATGACTCTCCAAACTCTGAGAGCTCTAACATTGGATGTGCGTCACCAATTGTCCAAAATTATAATCATATAATGGTTTAATCAAAAGAGCTAAAGAGCTTTAGACCCATAACTATCCTTCTAAAAGTGAGCAAGATGATGACAGACACTAAGTTTTATGTGATCGATATTGATTCATCATACAAAGCATTACTAAGGAGGCCATGACTACATGAAAATAAAGTAATGTTGTCAACCCTACATCAATGTCTCAAACACTTCGAAGATGGTAAAGAACACTGAATTGAGAGAGATGTACACCCTTTTGATATTTATGAGGTACATTATGATGATGCAAAGTACTATTAGAGATCCAATACTGATAGGGGGTCTGCTTCCATCAATCAAGTAAAGTAAAAGATTGCTAGTCTAATCTTTACTCCTCCTTTACTAGGAAGTGATTTTGACCAAACCTCTTCAAATGAAGAAGCCTCGCAAGTCTACCTGGGTGGTTATACTTTTTATAAAGATGATAACAAAGGTCAAATAGAAAATACTCTCTTTATTACTAAAGTTCCAAAATACTTATTTAGGCCTTTAGATGAGCTGAGCATCAATGTTGTGGAAAAGTTAATGACTTTCTATATTCTTCCACAATGCAAAGGAAAAAAGAAAATACTATTTTACAAGGCAATTTCTTGTATCCCAAACATACATGAAATCCTAGGGACTGAAGATCTAGTGGATGCTGGTGACCATCAATTACTAGTCATGCTTAAATATTTTTTAGACTAGCTCCATCAAATAATCAAAAAATTTGGCTATGGACGTCCACAAACAATGAAAGAGAGTCATTTCTTTAAGAATATATGGGATCCACCCCAATGACGTGCTTACATTCCTGGAAGACAAAGAAAGCACATCAAAGGACTAGGCCATATTGCCCAAAATTTCCACACATGTCTTATGATCACCATCAGACCTCTCTCTAATATTCAAAATGACCAAATAACATCAATACTCCTTGACATGTGAAGCAAGATGGTTGTAACCTTTCAGAAAATACAAGAAAGTGATATCCTCAATGGAATTTCATCAAAGCCAAAAGAAAGGGGACATGATATAGCAGAAATGCCTTCATATGAATCTCACTCGACATGATGAATCACTTGGTGAAGAAATAATTCTCAAACCAAAAGAAGCTTCACCAGAACTTGAGGATAGGAGGCAAGCTACAGTTAATGAACTAATGGAGATTAATCTAGGCTCATAGGAAAACCCCAAGCTAACTTTCAATAGAACTCAACTTTCAGAGGAAAGCTAAACCTAGCTCAAAGTAGTGCTCCAAGAGTATATTGACTACTTTGCATGGAGATATAAGGAGATGCTTGGACTAGATCTTAGAGTTGTAGTCCATAATCTAGCCATCATATTAAGCTTTCACCTATCAAACAAGCACCTAAGAAGATAAAACTCGACCTACAATAGAAGGTGATAGAAGAAACAAAGAAACTGATCAAAGCAGGCTTCATCAAAGAGGAAAATACCCAATTTGGGTGGCAAGCATCGTGCTAGTCAAGAAAAATAATAGCCAAATCCACATTTGTGTGGACTATAGGGACTTAAATAAAGTATGTCCAAAAGATGATTTTTCATTATTAATAATGAAAATCATGATTGATAATATGGCCAATTTTGAAATATTCTCTTTCATGGATGACTTTTTAGGATATAACCAAATCAAGATGTATCTTGATGATAAGAAACATACAGCCTTCAGGACACCAATTGGTATTTATTACTACAAGATGAAGTCCTTTGGGCTAATGGATGCAAGTGCCACTTATCAAAGGGCCATGACTCAAATCTTTAATGATCTTATACATGAGTTAGTGAAATATTACGTCTATAACTTGGTGGTCAAAGCTATGTCTAAAGACAAGTATGTCCAAGACCTAAAAGTGGTATTTGATCATCTTAGAAAATATAACTTATAGATGAATCCAATGAAGTGTGCTTTCAGCATATCATAAGCAAAATTCTTGGGCTTTGTTGCTAGACATTGAGGGATTGAAATTGATCCATTTAAGATCGAAGCTATCTTGGATATACCACCACCCAACAATTTAAAGTAATTGAGGTCATTCCAAGGCTGACTCATAGACATAATAAAATCCATTTCAAATCACTCTGAAAAATGCAAGCTTTTTTTCAAGCTAATGAAAAAGTACACTCCATTCATTTAGGATCAAGACTACCAATAGGCCTTTGAAGAGATCAAGCAATATCTCCTAAAGCCACCAGTCTTGGTAGTGCCTCTACTCGATAAACCCCTTATCTTGTATATAGCAGCAATGGAAGGATCCCTAGGGTACTTTTTATCTAAAATAATGAAAAGAGTAAAGAAAATGCACTTTACTATCTGAGTAGAATGCTAGTGGAGGTAGAAAATAACTACTCCCCTATCAAAAAGCATTGTCTAGTACTCATATTCATATTGAAAAAGTTGAGACATTATTTCCTTTTTCATCAAGTCATTTTAATATTAAAATTGATTCCATAAAGTACCTGATGGCTAGGCCCGTACTTACTAGGAGGCTAGTAAAATGGGTTTTAATCCTCATGGAATATGATATCAAATTCATTTCCCAAAAGGCAGTCAAAAGGCAAGCCCTCGTCAATTTTTTCATCGCTTATCCAATACTAGATGATTCTCCTCTGAGTTGTGATTTCCCCAACTAAGAAATCCTTTTGGTCGAAGAAGGAGAATCCTATTGGAAGCTATACTTTGATGGAGCGTCATCCATCAAACCAGGGATTAAACCAAAGCTTCCTCAAATCAAGGTAGGTATTGGACTTGTTTATGTTACTCTGAATAAGGGCATTTTATGATACTCCTCTTCTCTCTCAAAACCATGTATAAACAATGAAACTGAATTTGAGGCCCTAATTGCAGGACTAGAAATAGCCTTTAATATAGAAATATCATGCCTACATATTTTTTATGATTCACAAATAGTTATTAGTTAAGTCTAAAGTAAATATAAAGTTCACATATCTGAGCTCCTAAAATACCATGAAAAGGTTTAGGAGATCATAAGGCAAATTTTGCATGTTCAAATAACTAAGGTTTCTTGGTCCATCAATGCTGAAGCTGACTCCTTAGCCAAATTATCTAAGACACTGGTTGACCCTGATTAAGAAAAAATTCTAATCACAATCAGTAATAGACAAGTAATGAACTCAGTCTTTAATATTAAGCATGGGAGGACAGAATCTAAACTAGTAAAAAAGGCAATAATAAATTAGAAAATACCATTCACCAACTATCTTAAAAGTGAAGAACTCTCGAAGATAAATCTGTATGAATACAACTAAGAAAGAGGGTGGCATACTTTCTGCTTATCAATAATACTCTTGATACATGATCATTCGATCAACTACTTCTATGTTGTCTCTCAAACAAAGAGGCCAAAGAGGTTATGTGTGAAGTGCATTTTAGAGTCTATGGGGCTCATTAGTCAGCCCAAAAATAATGATGAAGATTAAGCATATGGGCTATTACTAGCCCATGATGGTGGGAGATTGCATTAAATATGCGAGAAGATATCACCTATACCAAATTCATAGTGACTTTATTCATCAACGTCCAAATCCTCTACATTTAATAGTGTTATCATAGCCATTTGAGGTATGGACATATAGAAATTATTGGCCCAATCAGACCGTCTTCTTCTAGAGGTCATCATTTCATACTAGTAGCAATCGACCATTTCTCTTGGTGGGTTGAAACGATTCCATTGAAAGAGGTAAAAGCAGATGTTATTATCTATTTCTTTCATGAAAATATTTTATACTAATTTAGTATTTCTTGAAGGATTATTTCTGATAATGGACCATCCTTTAGAAGCTTCAAGGTAGGATGATTCATGCATTATCACAAGATAGATTAGAGATATTCATCCATCTATAATGCGAGAGTCAACAAGCTTGCTGAGGCATTCAATAAGACTATTTCCAAGATCTTGAAGAAAGTTATCGTTAAAAACAAGAAAGACTAGCACCAAAATTTATTGAGGCATTATGGGCCTATCACACTATATATTGAACTCCTTACCCAACAACACCATGTGCATTAGTATTTGGGATTGAGGCAGTCTTACAACTGGAAGTGCAGATCCCCTCTCTAAGGATTACCTTGTAAGAAGAAATCATAATACAAGACAATGTTCATCTTTGCCTTAACGAGCTAGACTCTTTGGACAAGACAAGGCTCATGGCATAGTAAAATCTAGAAATGTATCGAGCACAAATGGCTAGGGTCTACAATAAGATGGCTTGGCTTAGGTCATTCCAAAAGGGAGAAATAGTCTTAGTTATGAGAAGACCTATAATCCCAACCCAAAATAAGAAAAATAAGTTTGAGCCTAATTGGGAAGACGCATATTATCAAAAGGATATTTGAAGGGGGATCTTACCAACTAATCGATGACAAGGGGGAAAGGCCTATGTCACAAATCAATTATTGATTTCTCAAGATGTACTATGCCTAAGCCTTGGGAGCAACAACAATAACAATCAAAAGTATCTATATTTTGTTTATGACCAAATATACTGCTTTCTCAAAAAGTATTACTCGATCAAATATGTACTCCATGTTTCTTAAGGCAAAACATGACCATAAAACTCCATCCACCTTGTATGCCTATTAAGCTCGTATTTATATGACACATAAAGTCTACTTTCATATGGTAAATCGAACTCACTTTCACGTGGCAAATTAAGTCCACTTTTATGTGACAGCTTAAGTCCACTTTCACATAGCAAATCAAGTTCACTTCTACTAGGTCTACTTTCATATGATAAATTAAGTCCACTTTCACATATGGTAACTTAAGTTCCTTCCACGTAGTAAACCAAGTCCATTTTTATGTTGCAATCAAATCCACTCTCATGTGGCAATATTAAGTCCATTTTTACATAGTAAATTAAAGCCACTTCCATGTGGTAAACTAAATCCATTCCCATGTGACAATCTAAGTCCACTCTCACGTGGCAATTCAAACCTATGTAGTCAACTCCTAAAATATTGATGTGGGGCATATGCTTAAAAATTGTTCACACCCTCTCTCTCATTAGAACTCGAGAAGAGATTGCAAGGGGGAAATCTCCTCTCATTAGAACTTGAGAAGAGATTGCGAGGGGGGGCAATTTGTTTGAGGTGATTTTTACTACAATCAAATTTGATTAAAATATGATTGAAATTGAAACTTGTATGACACTAAATTATATCTCAAATATGAATTTCAGTCAAAACTTAAATTATGTCCGAGTTTGATTAAATATTAAGCTCAATTTGGATCTGAAACAATGGAAAATTCAGGCTTAAGCTAGGCCTAATCCAAATGGGCTAATTGGGTTGGATTTTTGGACCATAATTGGATCCAAAATTTATTTAAAAGCGGGGCCAAAATGATAAAATATAAAAATTTTACAAACAAATTCCTAGATTGAATAAATCTTTATAAATGAGTGCTTGGCCAGAATTTTCTTAAAAATAGGCCCCTAGAATAAATATCTACAGAAAAATTTAATAGAATCCTAAAATTATAAATTAGTCATGAAAAATTGAAGGTTTAGAAATATGCCCCTTAAAAGATAAATAATTATGACTTGTTTCTTATGAAATTTTGGATTTGCAAATAAATCCCTCCAAAATTTATTATTTATAAATAAGCCCCTAGAATTTCAACTTTTAACAAATAAATTTCTCAAAAATTTTTATTTATAAGTCCAAATTTTATTCAAAAAAGACCTTGAAAGTTTTAAAACTTCATGAATAAGTTTATTTTACAAAAAAATTCTGAAGATTATAAAATTATAATTTAGTCCAAATTTTTAAAAAAATTACAAATAACTCCTCTATAATTTTAATATCCGAAAAAAGTAAAATTTTAAAATTTTGTCTACATCAAATAAATTTATCCATATCCATCTACATGCTTATCCAATTTCACACCAAACATTCTCATCCAATCCAACCACATCGATAACCAATTTGAAAAAATAAATCACCACAAGTTTGAAATATTGAATGAAGATCGATCCGATCTTTGCAAACCTATAAACCCCTATGGAACCTACACAAAAGGATCAGGAGATTAGAGATCAAAAAATTAGAGGAAAGATTTGTACTTGGAGCATTCAATCAAGAAGAGAATTCAAGGCCAAGAACAAAAGAAAGGTCATTGAATCTTATCTTGTATTTGGTTTTCCTTCTTTTCTGTGTTTCTTTACTCTCCTCCTCCCCAATGTTGTAGGCTTATCCCAATTAGCCACCGTTGGCCACTAACCCAAACCCTAGCTGCTAGTCGGATTGCCTCTCATCTTGGCCCTACATCATTATTGAGTCATCTCCGTGCAGGCCTCGTAACATCCTCGTAGCTCCTTACCTTCCTTGAGCGCCACCAAACCCCACTAGACTCGCTAGTTGCCTATGAGCCACCTCTAGTGCTTGGGCCCACAAACTACCTTAGGCCCACCTCTCATCAGATCTCTCCTCTTGCCAAAACCTGAAGCATTTCATCACCAATATTGCCTTCTTCATGCTATGTCGATGCTCGCATGAGTAAGGAGGGTGTTGCGCTGCACAAGATCGGTGTTGATCTCATCATAGCCATGCCCTCTACCTCATTGGTGGAAGAATGATGAGATCTAGTCGGGAGGTCGACAAATCTCATCGAGAAGGAAGGTCAGGCAGCCATAGCCTAGACGTGAGGGTTGTGAGGAAAAAAAGGGATAGGGTTTGTTAGCTTGAAGAAGAAGTAAAAAAAGGAATAAAGAAATATAAAAAACTTGTTCTACAGCCAAAAATGATTTGGCCAAAAAGGAAGAAAAGGAGAAGGGTTTCAAGCTTGAAATAGAAGAAGAAGAAGACGAAAGAAGGAAAATAATAATAAAAAACAAAAAGTTATTGTGTAAAACAAGAGAAAAAAGAAAAAAAAGAATAAAATTCAGCAAAAATAACAGAAAAAAGAAGTTTTCAACATTGCAGGCACTTGTAGTGTTTGGCATGACAATGAAGCTTCACTAATGCTGTGGCTAGCCGTGTCCTCTCAAAGACTACGTTGAAGATGGTGAACCTATGACCTCCCTACGGCTACCCCGGCCCTTCAAAGATGGATCCTCATCACCACAAGTCAACCTTCAGGCTCACACCGTGCCAGCCTTTGGGCTCACATTCAGCCAGTCTTTAGGTTCACACTCAGCTAACCTTCGAGCTTTCATCCAAGCTAGTCTTTAAGTTCACACTTAGCTAGTCTTTGGGCTCACACTTAACCAACCTTCGAGCTCACACTTAGCCAACCTTCAAGCTCACACTTAGTCACCCTTCAGGCTCACGCCTCAGCCATTCATCCAGCTCACATCTAAGTCAGCCTTTGGGCTCATATCTAAGTCAGTTTTTGGACTTGCATCTAAGTCAGTATTCGGACTTGCATCTAAGTTAGCCCTCGGGATTGCACTATACTAGCTTTCGAGCTTACGAGCTAAGCCAACCTTCAAGTTTGTATATTTGAGATTTTGCTATGAGTCTGTCTAAAATCATCATAAATAGTCAAGGACCCTCAGATCAAATTGAATAATGAGAAGTAACTCAATTACAACAAATGGACTTAAATTGATTAGACAAATGGACTAAAACCCAAGTCGAATTGGACTCCAAAAAAATCCAAATTGAGTTAACCTAGGCCAAATAAATTCAGAGTCAACCCTAATCAAACTCAAGATAGGTTAATTTAAAATCAAGGTCAATTCAAATTAAATCTAATCTAGATTGAACTAAGCTCAAATTGAACTTTAATTGGGTTAAATCAAGTTTAAACTAAAAGAGCTAAGCTCAAAGCCAAGCCAAAAATAAGTCAGGTTGAGCCTGAATCAAAACTAAGCTAAATTAAATTAACTTGAACTTGAATTAAAGTCCATCAAGATCCAATACAATGTCAAACCTGACTCAAGCTAAATGAAATCAAACTTAGGTCTGAACTATATTAGTCTTGATAGAATTAAATAAGGTCAAATCAAGTCTCACTGGCTATGTTGAACCCTTGACAATGTTCTAAGGCCATGAACAAAGGGTGATAGTATCATCCTAACTTGAACCAAAATTAGTTTGAATAGAACTAAATAAGGTCAAAATGAGTTTTCACTAGGTGTGCTACAAAAGCCTTTAGTAACACTTCAAAGTTATATCCAACTCTATAAGTCATTAGTGATACTATCAAACCAAAAAAGTTAATTGCCAACATGCTCAAAGTTATTGATTATACTGCAAAGCTAGTCAACCCTAGAAGTCATTGATGACACATCTTCCAAGCTATACCCAACTCCATAAGCTATTGGTGATGCTATCAAATAAAAAAAAATTAATCACTAACACACTCAAAGTTATCGGCCACACTTGAAAGCTATACCCAACTCCATAAGCCATTGGTGACATTATCAAAGCAAAATAAGTTAATCACCAACACGCTCCAAGCTATCATCCACACTTCAAAGCTATACCCAATCCCATAAGAAATTGGTGATGTTGTCAAACCAAAGAAGTTAATCGTCAACTCTCTCCAAGCTATTGGCCACACTTCAAAGTTATACCAAATTCCTCAAGCAATTGGTGATGTTACCAAATCAATGAAATCAACCAATAATATGCTCAAAGCTATTGGCCACACTTTAAGCTATTCAACCCCAGAAGTAGTTGATGATGCATTCTTAAAGCTAAGTCAACCCCAAAAGTAGTTGATGACTTACCCTTCAAGCTAAGTCAACCCTATAAGCAATTGATGATGCACTCTTCAAGTTAAGTCAACACCACAAGCAATTGACGATGAACCTCTTCAAGCTAGTCAACCCCAAAAGTAGTTAATAATGTGATTCTTAAAGCTATATCCAATCCCATAAGCTATTGATGATACTTTAAAACTAAAGAAGTTATCACCTATGCCTTATCGGCTATGAAAATAATTCAAAAATGATAAAAGTTATCACTTATGCCTTATTGGCTATGGAAACACTTCAAAGCCAAAAAAGTTATCGCTTATACCTTGTTGACTATGGAAACACTTCAAGGTCAATAAAGTAATCACTGATGCCTTATTGGCTAAAGGAAACACTTCAAATCATGAAGTTATCACTAATGGTCAAAGTCATTGGAAACACTTCAAATCACAAAGTTATCACTAATGCTCAAAGCCAATGGAAACACTTCAAACTTCTCCCATTCCCTTCCATGGTTCAAGTAGGATGCCATGCTGTCTAGTGCAAGGGGAGTGGGGCAGTAGCATATATCAAAGCTTCCTCTCCACTCTTTCTCTTTTGCTTTCTTCATTTCTTTTATGTTTCTTATAATTTTATATTAAAATTCATTATAAAGTGAGGGCATGCCCTTACCTAAGCCATGTATCATTTCTTGAAATCAATCAAATACTTTCTTCTTTTCCTTTTTATCTCTATTTTATTATCTAGGTTTCTCACTTTAGGAGATTTTTCATAATTATCAAGGTAATTAATAATAGGGGCCTATGCCTACTGAAATTCATATTTTTATAATACCTGATAGCACACTTTATATAGAAATAAATTTTGATTTGTGATTCGAGGTTGCTCTTCGGAGTCTCCGCTATCCTGGATGATCAACTTCGATCCCACACCAACCCTCCTTGGGATCAGGACCATCATCCACACCTCTCACCCCAAAAATAAATATGGGAAGATAGATACTCTCAAGGACAATCATCTGAGTCCATTGCATTTTGTCATATGGTGACTCACATGATCGAGGTAGACACTGATGAATGCCTATCCCAACCACAATCGAGTAATCTAGTAGTGAATGCTTGACCTACTAGGATTTGTAAAGTCCTAGTACTAGAACTCGTGGAAGGATGAACTCTACCAAGCTTAGTGGAATTATGCATACAAGACATGGGTGATGAATATGACTCTATGTCTAAGTCAGAATAGCTCTATCATTGCTTCAGAAGGCCCTACACTATCAAGTGCCAGAAGAAGAAGTAGGCATTTAGGGAAAGAATTGAGCAAGGTAATACTAGGGGTTATTTAGCTCCTACATCAAGCCAACCTAAGCATCCAAGAAAGAAATGTTCTAAATACAAAGTTTTGAAGAAAGTCATACCAGCTGATGAAGTAGATGGGTTCATCCAAAGATTTTCTAAAGATCTCCCTATAAGGAAGTCCTATGTATCTAATTCTGATTTAAGTAGGAGGATTATCAATTAGTCATATCCTCTAAAAACATTCAGAGAAGTACCAATCAAGGGCAAGGATCACTACCTTCTACCGCATGATCAATCTCAGTAGCAATTTCGAAGATGAACATTATTAGTTTCACAATGCTAGAATTCAATTGAGGAATACTAACAAAGTACAACTTAGGGGTAGAAAGGTGTTGCCTTTGAGACAAGCTCCAATTTCTAGAGGCAAAAATATCTATAAAGACAAGGATAAAGAAACAAAAATCTAGATAAATGAGGATATCAAAATTTCCCAAGTTGAATCTACTCAAGAAAGTGGAATTTATACAACATTGCCACTTACCTCAAGAAGATCCCAGACATGCTAAGTGTGTTTGATGTTTTGATGATATCACAAGAACTCAGAAATATACTGGTGCATATCTTGCAAAATCTAATTGATTATCATGCACACTTCACTAAAGAGAATATGTAGGAGTCCTTATACGTGTGTTAGACTCCTACCATGACCTACTACCAAGAGCAATGAACCATAATAGTCTGTTATATGTCATAGGGAATAGTGATGGGATCAAGATCATTCACATCCTAATTGACCATAGTTCCTCAGTCAATTTGATGACTCTTTGTGCCATAAGAGCTCTAATCTTGGACATGTGCCATCTATCCTTTGAAGTCATAACTATCTAAAGATTTAACTAGAATAGCCAAAGAGTCTTGGGAGCCATCATCATACCATTGAAGGTAGGTGAATTAATAACTGATGCCAATATGTGATCGACACCAAAACATCATACAAAGCACTATTAGGTAGGTTGTGGTTGCATGAAAATAAAGTGATGCCATCAACCCTATATCAATGTCTCAAGTACTTCGAGAATGGTGAAAAATAAAAAATTAATGGAGATGTACATCCTTTTACTATTCACAAAGTGCATTATGATAATGTGAAATATTATTAGAGATCCCACACTAACAAAGGATCTACTTCTATCAATCAAGTGAAAAGGATCTACTTCTATCAATCAAGTGAAGAGGAAGATTGCTAGCCTGGTCTTCGGCCCTCCTGATTTTGGAAGTGATATTGACATAGAATCTTTAGATAAAGAAACTCCATAAATCAATCTAAGTGGTTATTCCTCCAATGAAGATGATAATGTGGATGAAATAGAAAGCACTCTCCTTATTACTAAAATTTCAAAGGGCTTAATAAAGCCATTAGATGAGCTGTGTATCAATATTATGGAAGAATTAATAATCTTTTGCATTCCTCCATGAAATAAGAGAGAAAAGGAGATATTGCTTTACAAGGTGATCCCCCAAGTCCCAAGTGTACATGAAATCCTAAAAATTACGCATCCATAGGATGATGATAACTATTTGCCAGTGGTCATACCTAAGTACTTTTTGGACCAACTTTATCAAATAATCAAAAAATTTGGCTGTGGGCTTCAACAAACAAAGGAAGAAAGTTACTTCTTCAAGAATCTATGAGATCCACCTCAAGAGCATGCTTATATCCCCAAAAGAGGAAATAAGAATATCAAAGGACTGGGCTATATCACTCCAAGTGTTTGTACATGCCTTATGGTCACTATTGAATCTCTATCTGATATTGAGACTAATCAATCATCCTCAATAACTTATAACATACAAATTATATGCATTGAGCTAGCCATGGTTTTTTGAACATCACAAGAGGGTGAAGTCCTTAGCAAAGCTTCATCAAAAACCTACAGAAAGGGGGCATGATGTAGCTGAAATACCCTCAAAATCAAAAAAGGAAATTTTGCGAAGTCCCATTCTACATGACCAACTGCTTGTTGAAGAGATAATCCTCAAACCAAAAGAAGCTCCACTAGAACTCGAAGACGGGAGGCAAGCCACAATTAATGAGTTGATGAAAATCAACATCAGTTCAAAGAAGGAACCTAGGCCAACCTCTATCAGCACACAACTCCTAGAGAAAAGTAAAGCTTAACTTAAAGTAGTACTCAAAGAATACATTGACTACTTTGCATGATGTGGGATCAAAATAAACCACTTGGGATAGTGAAGACCCTGAGGAGTAATATCAAAATAACAAATAAAAATTGAGAGTAGTTAGAATGCACAATCAAGTGTCGTGGAAATATAACTTCTAACAAGCACATGCTACTATTGCTAATTATCTAAATAATTATCAAGAACCTCCTAAAGTGAGAAACCTAGTTAATAAAATAGAGACACAAAGAAGAGAAAACATAATTTAATTGATTAAAGAAAGGGCTTACATGGGTTATGTCAGGGCATACCCTCACGTTAGAATTTAATGAATTTCAATGCATAAATAACATGAAATAAGAAAGAGAATGGGACTTGCTCCCGTGTACTAGACCATAGGGAGTCTGACTCAGACAAGTTTTGACTTGATCCTTGGTGGATGTTGATAATTTGATTTGGTGGTATCATCCGGTGGGATATGGAAGGAGATGAGAAGTAGGAGAGTCTTGAAGTGTGGTTGATAGCTCTGGGAATTTTGGTGATAATTTCTTTTAATTTAAGTGTTTTTATTAGCCTAGTGGCATTGGCAATAACTACTCTTGATCGAATTATTTCCATTAGTCTTGTGGCATTGGTGATAACTCCTCTTGACTAAAGTGTATTCAATATCTTGGAACATTGGTGATTAACTTGTCTTAACAACATTACCACTGGGTTGTCTGGTTTAGCTTGAAGGGTAGTTGATATTCTCAAGCATTAGCAATTAACTTTCTTTTGAATAAGGTGTCTAGCTGACTGACTAAGTGAGTTCAAGATTGTCTTTGGTTTGGTTCAAAATGGTTAGCAACCTTGGTTGTATGCTAACCTTTCTAATTTGATAATTAATAGCCTCTTAGGTGTGTTGTTGATTAAATTTAAAGCATTGTCAATAACTTTTGAGAGTGTATTAGCTTAGCTTGAAGTGTGGCCGATAACTTTATACTTATTGTTAGTTGACTTTGTTTAAACATGACATTTAGCTGACTAATTGATTGAGTGAGTTCAAGTCTATATTTAGTTGATTTGATTTGAAAGAATGATTAGTGGTCTTGGCTTGTGCTAATCATCTTTGTTTTGAGAATCAACTACCTTTCTTGGCTTGTTTGTCACCCTAACATGACTTTAGTTGAGCCTGATTCAATTTGGTTTAAAGTTTAGACTAAGTTTTAGTTTAAGTCTGATTTGATTTAATTCGATATTCAAAACTTGATTTCGATCGAGTCTAATTTGATTTAATTTAGGTTGGATTTGACTTTATGCTGGACTCTTATTGAGTTCTTAATAAATTCTTAATGGATATTAGATCTTCCCTTGATGGATTCTTGATGGATCCTTAATGGATCTTGAATCTAACCCTTAATGGGTTCTTGATGGATCTTGGATCTGACTCTCGATAGGCTCTTATTAGATCTTTTATGGATGTTGGATCCAACTCTTAGTTGGTTTTTATTGGATCCTTTAATGGAGCTTAAATCCAACCCTTAATGGATTATTAATGGATTCAGGCTCAACCTATTAATGGGCTTAGATTCAATGCATTTTGGACCCTCATTGGGTTCATTTTTGAACCTTAATGAATGTGGGTCAAGTTTAAGTCGATTTAGATTCAACTTGGTTTTGGTTCAGGCTTGACCTGGTTCTAGTTTAAGTTCAACCCAATTTTGGTTTAGGCATGACCCAATTTTAGTTTGAATTTAATCTCAATTTGATCTTATTAAGCTTTAGTTTAAACTTGATTTAACTAAATTAGGGTTTGGTTCGAGCTTGCTTTAACCTAATTAGGTTTAACTAAATTAGAATTTGATTCAAAATTAGTTCAACCCAATTAGGGTTTGTGTGAACTTCATTTGACCCAATTAGGATTTATTTTGACTTTCATTTGATTTTAAATTGACCAAATTTGAACTTGATTAGGGTTAGGTCTGAATCGATTTGATTTGGATTAACTCAATTTGGATTTGGATCTAGTTCAATTTGAGTTTTAGTCCATCTATTTGTTTGATTTAGGTCTATTTGGTGATCTATTTGAGTTAAATTGATTTAATTAGCTTATTTAATTTGATTTAGCCAAATTAGCTTAATTTTAACTTGATTTGATCAATTAATTTAATTAATTTCTGGTAATTAATTTTAATTAATTTGGTTCAAGAGCTCTTAGATTGTCATAGTGATTTTGGGTGAGCTTGCGGGCTGACCTTGAATTATATTAGACTTTCGACAAGTCTGCAGGGTTGGCCTTGAGTTAATTTAGACGTTTGGCGAGTTCGTAGATTAGCTTTGAGTCAATTTAAACTTTGGTGAGCTAGCAAGTTGGCTTTACTCTAAATAGACATATGATGACCCCTAAACTGGTGTTAGTCTAATTAGATGTTCGACAAGTCTATAGATTACCTTCAGTCTGATAGATATTTGGTGAGCCCTTGAGCTACCCTTAGTCCAAATAGACATTCCAAATAGATGTTCGGTGAGCTCATTAGCTGGCCTTAATATAAATAGACATTTGGTGAGCTCACCGACTAGCTTTAATCCGAATAGACGCTTAACGAACCTGCAATCTAGTCTTAGTTTAGATAGATGTTTAGTGAGCCAATGGACTAGCCTAGTGTAAATAGACATTTGGCGAGCCTGCAAGTTAATTTTATTCTAAATAAAAGTTTAGTGAGCCTGTAGGCTGGTCTTAGCTCGAATAGGCATTTCGTGAGTCTGTAAATTGACCTTAGTCCAAATTAATTTTCTGGAGAGCCTGTAGACTAGCTCTAGACCATTTTACTTTTACACAAGCCGGCAGGCTAGTTTTGAGTCAAACATTAGTTTTGGACGAGTCCGCAAGCTACCCTTAGACCATTCTTAGGCACACAAATCGAGGATAAGTTTTTAATTTTGTTTTGCTTTTTTTTAGTTGGCAGCCAAAACTTTATATATTTTTTCTCTTTTTTTTCTACTTCCCTTCTTTGTCCTTCTTGCCTGAAACCTGCCTCATTTGCAACCATGGCTGCTTCCCCTCCTTTTTTTCCTTTTTTTGTTACAACTTTCTATTTTTTCACTTTTTAAATCCCTCTTCTTCTCACCGGTGCTCTTCACCGGTCAATGGCCGGAGCATCTCTCCTTAGTTGAGCGAGAGATCAAATTTGGCCGGATCTAATTGGATCCAACCCCCAACAACAGTAGATGGGTGAAAACACTTGCTGGAGGTGGTGTGGGATGCGGGTGGAGCTCGATGCAACACTTGTCACTGGGAAGTGGCAATGCAAGGCTCCACGAGTGATGATTACACTAGAGCAATGAGACTGGCAATCTCTGACCAGATTTGGGTGGTTTTTTTGTGAGGTGGTGCAAGGCTTGCCCAGTTGAGACTTGGTGGGAACCCTACCGTAGGAGCGTGGGATGGTGGCAGCAAGCCCATAGTGACACACAGCATGGGTGAGAGGAGCTGACCCGCAATGGGACATGGTCGCCGGAGCTCAGGCACAGATGAGGACTGCAAGCAAAGATTTGGCAAGTGTGGTGCAAGGACAGACCAGGCAACGTAGTGAGTGGCTGCATTGGCAGCGGTCATGCGATGTAGAGAGTAGCAGCTCTGGCAGTGGGCTACAAAATAGGTTCAGGCAAAGGTTCAGTCACCCAAATCCCAAACTCAAGCAGGCCGAGAGGTGCTATAGAACTTTAGTAGGATGGTACAATGGGGAGCCAAGTAGTGATAGGGTGGTGGGTCGATGATCTTATGGGCAAAAGGGGAGAACACCCAAAGCAAAGAAAAAAAAGAGAAAAACAATGAAAGCTAAGTTCAAATTTCTATCTCTTTTATTATTTGATTTTCATCTTCCCATTGCTTCTCTTCTTTTTCCAAATGATCTCCTACGCACCGTTTGATTCCGGATTAGAATCAGGATCAGGATCAAAATTAGTAAACTATTTTCCTAAACTAATATCTTTCTTTCAAAATTAACATTTCAATAATTTAAAGTTCGAAAAACTATTTAATTTTTATAATAATTTAATTTAAGAATAGTATAAAATAAGTAATATTAATTTTACAAGAAAAAAATAATTCTGAAATGAGCTGATCTTGATCGTAATTCGAAACAAAACGGGGCCCTAATGACCTTCCTCTCTCTCTTCATTTTGCAAGATCACTAGTTATTTTTATAGTAGTTGAGAAGAAAATGAGATTGAGTTAATTACGATCCAAATTTTAAATGTGGAAGGTTTTATTTATTGTTGGGGATGTGGATGATTAGGTCAATATGTTCTTTTGAATTTTGAATTATGTTTATTAGCTATGGATGACATATGGACGTGATTCATTTTGAGATTGGATAAGTTTGTAGATGAGAAAATTCAAAAATTTTACCCACTTTGGGATATTGAATTTTCAAAAGAGATTATTTACAAATTTTCCCAAAAAATTGGCATAAATTATAATTTTGTAAATTTTGGCTTATTTTTATAAAATAGACTTGTTTATAAAGTTTTGAAATTTTTAAGGTCAATTTTTAATAAAATTTAGGCTTATTTATAAATAAAAATATTTAGGGGAATTATTTGTAAGAAAAATTCGGGTATGAATTTTTCGATAAAGATTTATTCGGTCTAGGGGTTTATTTATAAAATACTCACATTCTTCATTTTAACCCAAATTTTGGATGAATTCTAGGCCCGATTTTGGGCTAAATATCTAGCTCACTCAACCTACTTGAATTGAACTTAGCTTGAGCTTGATTTTTTTTAACAATTTAGGTCTGAACCGAACTCACTTTTTAGTCAATTTGACTATAATTTAGGTTCAATTAGGACCTACACTTGAGCCATAATTTAGTGGCATACAAGTTTTAATTATGATCATGTTTTGATCAATTGCCATTGTAGCAAAAATTACTTCAAATAAATTGCTCCCTTCACTTCCTCTTTTTGAGTTCTAATAAGAGAAGAGGATGTTAACAATCTTCAAATACTTGCCTCTATGCCAACATCTTAGGACTTAACTATATAGGTTTGAATTTCCACATAAATGCATACTTGACTTTTCGTGCAATGATAGACTTAATTTACCATATGAGAGTAAACTAATTTGCTGCATGGAGTGGGCTTGAACTACCACATAGGAGTGAACTTAATTTGTCATGTAGAGTGAACTTGCTACACCATATCGATTTAGACTCGATCGTCATGTATGATGGACTTTAATTTATTGCATAAAGGTGAACTTAAATTATCATGTAAATGCAAAAATAAACTAGATTTTATCATTTATAAGTGAATTTGATGTGCTATGTGAAAGGGGATTGATTAACCATATAAATGTAGGCTTGATCATTATGCATGTAAAGTTAGACTTGTTCTATTATGTAAGAGTGGACTTAATTTGCCATATGAAAATAGACTTAGTTTATCATGTCAAAGTAGACTTGGTTTGCCATGTAGATACAAGTTTGATCACTATGAATAATGGACTTTGTTACCATGTGAATGTAGGTTTGATCACCATACAAATTGGACTTTGTTCACAATGTGGGAATAGATTTAGTTTATCATGTGGATGTAGACTTGATTTGTCATTTAAACACGAGCTAGGTTTGCCTCATAAAAGTAGACTTAGTTTATCACACGAAATTGGATTTGAATTACTATGTGAGATTGGACTTGGTTCTCCACATGAAAGTATACTTGATCACCATGCAAAAGTAAATTGAATTTATCATGGCTATGGGCTCAATTTTCACACAAGACGGACTTGATTTACCATGCAAAAGTGGATTTGATTTATCATATGAAAGTAGGCTTAGTCACCATGTAGGAGTGAATTGAATTTGTCATGTAGATGTGGGCTCAATTGCCACACAAGATGGACTTGGTTCACCATGCAAAAGTGGGTTTGATTTACCATGTAAAAGTAGGGTTGATCACCATGCAAGAGTAGATTGAATTTGCCATATGGATATGGGCTTGATTGCTACACAAGATGGACTTCATTCACTATGCAAGTATATTTGATTCACCATGTAAAAGTAGGCTTGATCGCCATATGAGACTGGATTAAATTTAGTGCATAAAAGTGGATTTTATTTACCACATAAAAGCAGACTTGGTCACAACGCAAGAATGGATTGAATTTTTCATATAGATATGGGCTCGATTGCAATACAAGATGGACTTGATTCACCATGAAAAAGTGGATTTAATTTGTCATATAAAAATCTCAGTTGGTGTTAGCCTAATGGGGCAGGTGTCCACTCCAAATGCTTCAACATCATGTTTTTCCTTAAGCATTTGAATGAGAAAAGATTTGAATTTACTTTCTCATCTTCTTTCATGAGAGGATGGATTTGATATTTGATTAAGCAATTTTATCCTTGCATAGACTAGCGAAGGAGTATGGCACTTGATTTTTGAGAAAAAAACATTCCATTTTTATCAAAAGGAGTTCTGTTTTTTTTTTCTATGGACTAGAGCCCTTACATTCAAAATGGAAAGATTGTCACTTGATAATGATTGGGAGAAGGGATCCAAACTGTGCTGAAGTGGCTATAGAATCAGGGGGCTTGTGGAGAGATATGACCCCAATTTTGATCAATTTAGATAGTGATTGATGTCTTGACCAGTTGATCCAGTTAATTTGACTTTGATTGCTTCGAGCGTTATCTTGAAGGCCACCTTGAAGTTTGTTTAACTTGTTGTTCATGCCATATCTTGGGAGGACAAAAAATAAAGTAGAAAGATGATATTTTCATTGGGCTTCTCTTTGGCATTGGCATATCAGCATGTGAGAGTAGAACACACTATAATCAGCAAGTAGATGCTTAGGCTGATGCTAGTTAAAATGTAGTAATTCAAGCTAATAGTTTATATTCTAGAATGTCAAATTGGCACATGAGCTTCGAGAGAAGGAGTGATGTTCTCTATTTTTTTATACTTTGATTGTGATGCTGGAAGAAGCAAATAATACAAAGTATATGAATTTGTACTTATTTTGAAAGAAAAATCTTTTTAGAGATTTCTGTTAGTATGTAGGTGATATATCCCTTTATTTTTAATTAAGGCCTCTTACTTGATTTAGTCTATTAAAGTTTAAGGATGATTTTGGTCTTTGGATGTGGTAGGTCACCAATTGACCTAGCCTTACATCTTTTCTCTAGTGCAATATTTTCTTTAGGAACCTATTGTTTTGGTGACTTTAGTACTTTTACTATATTTCTATTAGTTAGTTGTTTCTTTAACTTTGGCTTTGATCTTGGATGCCTCTTAACCTCAATTTTTAAGGTTTACACACTAGCAGATGTTATCCAGTACTTACTCTTTGGGTGGCCTTTCTTAGTTGATAATATACCGAGATAAGGTTGGGTTAGTTCTAATTTTGGCATGCGATCCAATTTTCTCCATGTTTTCATTTTTTTATTTGCTTCTCTTTTTCTTTGACTTAGCAATCTCACTTATCTTTTGAGGGTCCAAGGTTTGTGAGCTTATGGATGCTAGCCAATTCTTACTCTTTGAGTCTGCTTCTCTTGTCTTGGTCTTCCATATAAGATTTGTCCATTTAAGACTTTATTTTTTTTATTAGGTGGTGATCTATTGCCTCTAGAAGGAGATTCTCGAGAGGTTGTCTTTCAATCTTAGCACTTTTGTCTTTGAAATAACTTTCCTAATAGGGTTTTAGTTACTTATGGATTGGTCACAATATTTTTAAGCTTGTATTTCTAAAGTTAACTTAGGTTGTCGGTTGGTGGGGGAGGTGCAAGGATTCCAGCTCTACCATATTTCATCATCGACCATCCTTTTTTCTTCAAACATTACCCTTTCATATTTCAGAGACCTTATCTCTAAGAAAAAGTTGGTTCACCTGAATACTAAGGGATTTTTTTTATTTTATATTTTTAATGAAAAGCTTTTTGTCTTATGTTTTGAGTCGAGAATTATGGAATGCATACTTAACTAGTCACTAGACCTTCTGTCATAAGCCAAACATTTTTTTTATTTTGTGCTTTTAAAGCTCATGCATCCATTTGATTCTTCTATGATGCAAATTTAGTGCAAGTAACCTTTTCCTTCTTCATTACTCACTCTAGAATTAAAAAGTGGTGTTATTTCTTTCTGAACTAAAGAACATTGAACATGAGTCCTTTCTTTATTGTTCTCTAGCTCTCATAGCATTGTCAAGGAGTTGGAGGTAGAGATTGTAGCATCGAGCTACAAGTTTGATCTGATATCCCAAAGTTGACTGAATACCCTGTGTCATTCTTTTTAGTTTTGATGATAAGCAAATCATATTCAATGCCTATTTGAGTTGTGTTTTAGCCATAGTATACTAAAGCTCTTAAGGGAACATTCAAAAGCTTCAAAGAAAAGAAAGTGTGGCAGTGGATTTGCGAACATCACTTGAAGAGATCAAAAGATGGCTTGGGAGTGGCTTGAAGGTGTCTACAATGACATGAAGGTTTGAGGATAACACAGACAAAGTCAAAGCAACTCAAAAACTCAGGATGGACTAGGTCCAGCTTTTCTTTTATTTTAAGTCGAGTCAAAAATTTGCCTTGAGATAAATCATTTAGAGCCTTTTGCCACATAGAGTTTTGTAGGAAACTCTTAAGAGAGTTTTTTTGACACAATTGGATGTCCTCTTGGCCTAGCAAATGAGTGGTTCATGAACTTGACGTCCGATTAGAGATACAGGTTTTGATTTTCAACTAGAACCAGATGCCCAATTTGGAATTGGACATCCAGCTAAGATTCCAGTTCTAATCTGTTATCAAAATCGGACAATCAATTGGAAATCAGATCACCAGCAAGGCGATCTCTCAGTTCTAGTAAACCTAAACTGGTCGATTGGTTGTTTGAAGTAGTCAACCACTTTAGATTTTCTATGCAAATAATGGCTATTTTTTTTAACTGTTGGAGTGAACCTAGCTATGAGATTTCACCCCCAATGGCTATATTCGACCCATAAGATATAAATAGAGTGGAAAGAGCTTCTCTAAATAGTTTTACAACTTCTAAATCTTTGTGAAAAAGTGATCAAAGTCCTTCTAGCTCTCTAGCCATCAAAGTTCTCTAAACCTTCCAATCTCAAGCAAATTTTTATTGCCTTTTCACTCAGCTCAAATTGCATTATTTTATTCTAATTTTCACTTGTAATTCACTCCATGATTGTTTGGAATGGTTGAGAGACTTAAGCTCCATATTAGAATTTGTCTTATCGGTTGGAGCAAGAGCAAGTATAAGGAGTTAGCTTTACCAACAAAATGACATATTATATCATAGCAAACTCATTCCTCACTTTACTTGTATTATTGCACTTGTGCTTGATTGGAAATTATTTAAAATTGTTTTGATGGATTGAATTGCTTTTTATTTTTATTGAAAATTATTATTTGTCTTTAAAAACCTAATTCATCCCCCCTCCCCTCTTAGGGTAGCTTTGGGGTTTTTCACCCTGCTGATCCATCCTTTGGGAAGTTGTAGGTGGTCGAAACAAAAATTTGTCTATTGCTTAGTCTTTAAAAACTGATACCCTAGTATGTGTCAATAGATCCTTCGTTTTATCATCAAGATTCAGCATAATGAAATTTGGCCTTTATCACTTGGGTGAACTCTTTGCCCCTAGGTGGATTTCGTATTTGCCTCTTTGGTGAACTTGGTCTTTGCCCCTTTGGGTGGGCTTGGTATTTGCCACCCTAAATGGGAGGTCTTTACCTCCTAGATGGGAAATGAGGAGTTAATCCATATTTATGTGGACTTTGGTAGTCTCCGCAGTGATCATTAGTTGACAAAGTATAATGCAAACCCTTCATCGGGGATGATAGTGTGCATTAGGTAGGAGGCCCACTTGATGATGTCATTTTCCTTTTCTCTTAATCAATTATTAGCTTTTGGTTTTTTTTATATGTGCCTATATTAACTAGGTTTCTCTAATTAGAGGAGAAGTTATGTCCCACTGGGCATGTCAGAATTTGTGATTGAAATTGATCATCTAAGATAGCGAAAACCCCGAGGACTAATATCAAAATAACAAATAAAATTGAGAGTGGATAGAATATGCAATCAAGTGTTGTAAGAACATGACTTTTAATAGCCATAAGCCTCTATCATTAATTACCCTAATAATTATCAAGAACCTCATAAATCAAGAAACTTGGCTAATAAAACAAAGACATAAAGAAGAGAAAGTATAATTTGATTGATTTGAGAAAGGGATTCATGGCATAAGCAAGGACATACTCTCACTTTATAATTTAATAAATTTGAATGCATAAATAGCATGAAATAAGAAATGAAATGGAAAGAGCTTAATATTTGCTACTGTGCTATTCTCGTGAGCTAGACCATAGGGAGTTTGACTCAGACAGGTCTTGGCTTAATCATCAATAGAAGTTGATAATTTGATTTGGTGGTGTCATCTGATGGGACATGGAAGGAGATAAGAAGTGGGAGAGTCTTCAAGTGTGGTCAACAACTTTGGCCATGTTGGCAATAATTTCTTTCAGTTGAAATGTTTCTGTTAGCCTAGTGGCATTAGCGAGAGCTCCTCTTGATTGAATTGTTTCCATTAGCTTGATGGTATTGGCAATAAGTCCTCTTATTTGAAGTGATTTCATTAACCTGGTGGCATTGGTGATCATCCCCCTTGGTTGAAGTGTAGTTGATAGCCTGGAATGTTGGTGTTTAACTTCTTTTAATAGTGTTATCAATTGCTTGTTGAGTTTAGTTTGAAATGTAGCTGATAGCCTTAAGCATTGGTGATTAACTTCTTTTGAACAAGACATCTACCTAATTGACAAAGCTAGTTCAAGCCTGTCTTTGGTTCGGTTTGAAATGGTGAGTGACCTTGGCTTTATGCTAACCTTTTCTGATTTGATAATTGCTAGCCTCTTAGATGTATTGTCAATTAAATTTAAAGCATTGCCAACAACTTTTGAGAGTGTGTTGACTTAGCTCAAAGTGTGGCCGACAACTTTATACTTATTGTCAGTTGGCTTTGTTTAAATATGACACTTGGCTAATTGATTGACTGAGCGAATTTAAGCCTGCCTTTAGTTTAATTTGATTTAAAAAAATGATTAGCAGTCTGAACTTGTACTAATAATCTTTATTTTAATAATCGACTACTTTTCTTGGCTTGTTTGTTAATTAATCCTAACTTGATTTTAGTTAAGCCTGATTCAGTTCAGTTTAAAGCTAAGACTTGACTTTGATTTAAGTCTAATTTGATTCAATTTGATGCTCAAACTTGATTTCGATATAGTCTGATTTGATTCAATTTGGGTCAGGTTCAACCTTGTGTTGGATTTTTATTGGGTTCTTAATAGATCCTTAATGGATCTTAGATCTTCTTTTAATGGGTTCTTGATGAATCTTTAATGGATTTTGGATCTAATTCTTAATGCATTCTTGATAGATTCTTGATGGGTCCTAGATTTGATGCTCAATGGACTATTGTTGGATCTTTTATGGATGTTGGATTCAACCCTTGATAGGTTTTTATTGGATCCTTTAATAGATCTTAGATCCGACCTTTAATGAGATCTTAATGAATTTAGACTCAACCCATTAAAGGGTTTGGGTTCAGCCTATATTGGACCCTCATTAGATTCAAGTTTGAACCTTAATGACCTTCAGCTCAAGTTCAAGTCAATTTAGATTCGATTTGATTTTGGTCCAGGCTCTACCTGGTTCTGGTTCAAATTTGACCTAATTTTGGTTTAGGTATAACTTGATTTTAGATTGAATTTGAGCTCAATTTGACTTAGTTAAACTTCAATTTGAACTTGATTTAACCCAATTAGGGTTTGGTTCGAGCTTGGTTTGACCTAATTAGAATTTGATTTGAACTTGATTTGACCTAATTAGGATTTAATTCGAACTTAGTTTGATCGAATTAGGGTTTGATTTGAACTTGATTTAACTCAATTAGGGTTTAGTTTGAATTTAATTTAATTTTGGATTGACCTAATTTAAACCCAATTAGGGTTGGGTCTGAACCCATTTAGTTTGAATTAACTCAATTTGGATTTGGGTCTAGTTCAATTTAAGTTTTAGTCTATCTATTTGATCAATTTAGATCCATTTGATGGTCCATTCTAGTTAAATTGACTTAATTAGCTTATCTAATTTGATTTAGCCGAATCAACTTAATTTCAACATGATTAGATCAATTAATTTAATCGATTTAATTAATTTGGTTGAAAAGCTCTCAAACTATTATAATAATTTCGAGTGAGCTCACAGGTTGATCCAAAATCATATTAAACTTTTGAGGAGTCCGCAGGCTAGTCTCAAGTCGATTTAGACTTTCAGTGAGCCTGTAGTGGCCTTGAGTCAATTTAAATTTCAGCAAGTCCGTAGGCAAGTTTGAATAGATATTCAATGAGCCTGTGAGTTGGCCTTAATCCGAATAGACGTCGAGCATGCCCGCAAGCTGGCCTTAGTTTGAATATACGTGCAAGTTTGTAGATTGGTCTTAGTCGAAAAGGGATTTTCTGGCAAGCCTGCAGGCTGACCTTAGTCGAAAACTGATTTTTGGGCAAGCCTATGGGCTGGCTTTAGTTGGAAACCAGTTTTCAAACTAGCCCTATATTATTTAACTTTCAGATGGGAAGTTTGACGAATATCTTATTCATCCGAGCCTACAACCAAATGATGACTAAGCATAAACTAAAACCATATGTCGAGACTCACTAGGGACTATCACCTTACTTGGCATGATCAGTTTGCTCCTCACCACTATTGAATCAAAGTTTGTAGTAGTTTGGATATATTCCACCTACAATGTGATATTGAGATGACCGACACTTAATAAGCTCTAAGCGCTAATTTCAACTTTTTATTTGGTAATGATGTTTCCTACTAAACTTGGCATAGGTGAAGCATGGGGAGACCAAAATCTCACCAAAAAGTGTGAAATACCCAGCGTTGTGGGGTCAGGGATGATTAAGGTTGAACATCCCAACAGTAAGGCACTATTTAAATGATTTATGCCACAATTAAAATCAATTAAAATATGATTAAAATTAAAACTTATATGCTAATAAATAATGGCTCAAATGCAGGTCTAGGCTAATCTTAAATCGCGTCCAAGTTTAATAAAAAATTTTGCACAAATCATTGAGAAATTTACGGTTAAATTAGGTATAATCCAAATGGGTTAATTGAGTTAGATTTTGGGATCAAAATTGAGCCCAAAATTCATCTGAACCTTAGGTCAAAATGACAAAATATAAAAATTTTATAAATAAACCCCTAGATTAAATAAATCCTCAAAAATAGGTCTTTGGCCAAGTTTTCCTCGGTCTCTAGAATAAAAATTTTATAAAAAGTCCAATAAAATTTTAAAATTATAAATTAATCTTATAAAATTTAGGATTTGCAAGTATACCCTCGAAAGATTGATAATTATGCTTTGGTCGTTATAAAATTCAGGATTTGCAAATAAACCCTCCAAAATTCTCTATTTACAAATAAATCCCTCCAAAATTCTCTATTTACGAATAAACCGCGCAAAAATTCTCTATTTACAAATAAGCCCCTCCAAAATTTCTTATTTACAAATAAACTCCTTCAAAGTTTATTTTTCAAATAAGCCCTTGGATTTTTTTACCATTTACAGATAAGTCCCTCAAAATTTTATTTATAAACAAATTCAAATTTTATTCAAATTTTAAAACTTTATAAATGAATTCTTTTTATAGAAAAGAGACCTTAAAATTTGTAAAATTATAATTTAGTTTAATTTTTCAAAAAAATTACAAATAACCCTTTTATAGTTTCAATGTTAAAGATAACTTTCAAGATATTATAAAAAAATTTACACATAACTATTCACAACCTCATTCAAATTTTGGATAAACTCTATTTATATCTGTCTGCGTTTACATCCATTATTCAAAATTTAAATAAAAAGAATTATTTTCAGCCCAATTCTATCCCTTCAAGTCCAAGAACTTGCACATCAGAAAATAGAAAGAGTTCAGAGACGAGGAGAGATCAGAAAAATGGAAGAAAATTAGTATTCAGAGCATCCAAGCAAGTGGAGAATTGAAGGCCAAAAATAAAAAAAATTGTCGAATCTTATCTTGTATTTGGTTTTCCGTCCCTTTTGTGTTTCTCTGCTCTCCTCCTTCCCCATCATATTGTAGGCTCATCTCAAAGAAGTCACCATCCGCCACAGACCCAAACCCTAGCTATTCCTGTGCTGCCCGTTGCCCCCACTTCCGCCGTGGCCGCACCCTGCTGGAGCTCCCATTGATAAGCTCATCACCGCCAAAGTTCCTCTGCCTCAGCCCTACCTTCCGCAGGCTCTGCCTGAGCTCCTCCATTCTGGCCACCGCACCGACCTTTTTCGAACCTCCGCCTCCCCTCCTTCGACATCACCTGCCAACTGCCTCCAATGCACCTTGCCAGGCTAATGGATGTAGGAGAGCCGAAGCTTTCACTTTTGGCTTGTTGCAAGGCCGGATCTGGCCGGAAAGATGGAGGTGGGGCGCCTCCCTGCCCCTCCATGGCCAAGACTGGCTAGATCTGGTCAAAGAAGAGGCCAGGCCGCTCCCAACCCAATTTTGGGAAAATAAGGATGTGAGGGCTTTGGTTGAAGCTTAAAGAAGAAGCCACCAAAAAAAAAAAAATAATAGGTAAAGGAAAGTTTGTGCAAAAAAGAATCTGGGCAAAAAATAGAAAAAAAAAGTTTTGTGATGGAAGAGGAACATGAAAAAAATTTTATAAAAATAAAATTAGTTGTTATGATTTTTTTTAAAAAAAGAGGAAAATAAAGAAAAGTTTTCAACATCGTGGTTATTCATGATTTTTGGTGTGACGATGGACTCTTCATAACACCGTAGCCACCTACAACTCTCGGTGATGAAGACAGCAAATTCATAATCTTTGCAGTCACCTCCAGCTCCTCGAAGATGACGATAAAGATGGTGAATTCATAACTCTGTTGTGGCCACCCACGACCCCTTGAAGACAATGAATCCTCATCTTGCTATGTCAGATTTCAGACTTGCACTCAAGTTGCTTTCAAGTTCACAACTAACTAGTCTTTGGGATCGCACCTAACTAGCCTTCAGATTTGTACTAAGTCAATTTTTGGGCTCGCACTTAGCTAACTTTTGATCTTGCACTCAGCTAGCCTTCAAACTTGTACCAAGTCAGTCTTTGGGTTCATACTAAGCTAACTTTTGGGCTCGCACTCAACTAGCCCTCGGGCTTACACTCAACTAGACTTCAAGCTCGCATTAAAATTAGCTTTCGAGCTCTCATCAAAGCTAGCTCTTGGGCTTGCACTAAGCTAACCTTTAGGCTCACACTTAGCCAACCTTCGGGCTCACATCCTAGCTAATCTTTAGCCTCACATTTCGCCAACCTCTGAGCTCACACCCAGCCAACTTTTAAGATTGCACCTTAGCTAGCCTTCGGACTCACATAAAGCTAGTCTTTGGGCTCGCATCTAAGCTAGCTAACCTCAGAAGTAGTTAGTGATGCGCTCTTCAACCTAGAGAATCTCAGAAGTAATTGGTGATGCGCTCCTCAAGTTAGTCAACCCCAAAAGCCATTGAAGACGCGCCCTTTTAAGCTAGTCAACCACAAAAAATAGTTGATGATGCAATTCTCAAAGCTATACCCAACCTTATAAACTGTTGGTGATGCTACCAAACTAAATGAAGTTATCACCTATGCTTTATCGACTATGAAAATACTTCAAAAAAATTTATCGATTATGCCTTATCGGCTATGAAAATACTTCAAAAAAAAATGAAATTATCATCTATGTTTTATTAGCTAATGAAAACACTTCAAAAAAAAAATAAAAAAGAGGTTATCGTCTATACCTTATCTGCTATGGCAATACTTCAAGGTTAATGGAGTTATCATTAATATCTTATTGGCTAATAGAAACACTCGAACATGAATGAGGTTATTGCCAATGCCTTATAGGCTAGCGGAAGTACTTTAAATCATGACGTTGTCACCAATGCCTTATTGGCTAATAAAAACTCTTCAAATTATAAAGTTATTATTAATGCTCAATGTCATTGGAAACACTTCGAAGTTCTCCCATTCCCTTTTGTGATTCAAGTCAAATGCCACATGGTCTAGTGCAGAGGGGCGGGGTAACTGTATATATCTAAGTTTTTTCTCTACTATTTATCTTTTCTCTTTTCTCTATTTCTTTCATATTTTTTTGTTGAAATTTATTATAAAGTGAGGGTATATCCTTACTTAAGTCATATATTATTTCTTAAAATCAATCAAATTCTTTTTTCTTTATTTTTATGTATATTTTATTAGATACATTTCTCACTTTAGGAGATCCTGACTATCATTGGGGTAAATAACAACAAGGAGCTTGTGCCTATTAGAAATCAATATTCTCACAATACCTGATAGCGAACTTTAAATTAAAATAAATTTTAATTTATGATTCGAGGTGGTTCCTCAGGGTCTTCATTATCTTGAGTAGTCAACTTTGATCCCACAAATTCTGGTATGCCTAATGGGATTAAGTCTAACCCAGTCTCAATCTAGGAATTTTTCTTTGATTTGTAGCAAATTTGTGTGTTGTGTAATCTAAACACATTATAACATTGGTCGAGCATAAATTTTGGCATGCCCAATGGGACATGACTTCTCCTCCAAGAGGAAAAACCTAACTGATATGATAGAGACACTCATAAGGTAGAATTATGATTGAAGATTAATAAATTATATTCTCCTTTGTAGAAGAAAGAATCAAATGGAAATAACGAAGAATATTTTTGCTCCAAGATACACCATCATCCTAAGGGCAGGATCAGTTGTGTAGTTGCCTCAGTCAATGGTTGCTACAAAAACAGCTAGAGTTTAGATCAAGTTTGGGACCATCTCTGAGGTTGTCCAGTTCAAGAGGGCATCTACTACTACACTAGCTGAAGTAGTCGATATGTAAAACTAGCTCGTTTCTCACTTTCCATCAAAAGAAAAGAGAGCCAATGTCATTATTTCCAATAAGAAGGGTTGTTCAGATAAAGGACTAGAAATCATGTCTCAACCAACAAAGATGTCAGTTTTCTAGAGGTTAAGATTGAAAGCTCAGTCATCAATCACCTTCACCCAGCTCCTCACAAGGGACAATCAAAAGCAAATCTAGACATAGGCATCAATGAAGAAGAGCTCATCTTAACTGTCACAAGTAAAGAAAAAATTGCTGAAATTTTCATCTGACTTGAGAAGTCTACTTCTTGGGCGAGTTGGTCATCACCATCCCTACCTCCAACTTTTTTGCTCCACTAAGCAATTTATAGAAGGGTAAAAGCAAGTCATAGGGGGAATAGTCTTGCTTTAAAACTATGACAAAAGGTGAATCTCCAAACAAAAGAACAAAAGTCACCGTAAAGTCATAACCTAGCATGGGGGCTCACAAAAGGAGATTACCCATAGTTAAAGTCATTTCTCACCATAACTTTGGGAGGGATCGAGGGCCCATACCCAGCTGGCCAAATGCTAAATAAGGTTGCCCGAGAAAGGTTTACTGATGAAGAAATCCAAGAGGAGAGGGCTCTTGTGAACTAATCATTGCTACCGCATCAAAGAGAGGGTGTGGCGACCAGCTCTATGAGTAGACTCTTGAATGAGATGACTCGACTAATGGGAGAAGTTAGCCTCAACCCAAAGCCTAGACCTAATTTTTAAGATGAAAACTATCATATTCTAACAAAAGCCTTAGTCATAACCAAAAGCTCTAATTAAGGAGTGATCATAGAAGCACTGCAAGAATAGTTGAGATAACAAAGTAAAAAGAAAGATAAAGCTCAAAAGAAGGTCATGCAGTTGATGGAAATGATGCTATAAATGAGCCAAAAGCTTGATAAGTTGAAACAACCTCAATACCTATCTCAAGAAGCAAAGACGACAGAAGGTGCATCTCCTGTAGATAAGATCCATGAAAACATAGGCCTTTCACAAGAACCTCCACTAGTAAGAGATACCCAATCCCCGATTTCAGAGATTTCTGACAACATGGAACTCCTAGCATACATACAACAGTAGATATAATGAATGGTAGCTACACAGTTGAGACAAGAAAGTGAGACAGGTAGGGTAAATAATGCTAACAAACCATACCCTAGCCATCACGACCAAGTGTCATATCCCAAAGGCTATACAGTGCCTAGTTTCAAATAGTTTAATGACTTGGAAAATCTTGAACAGTGCATAGCTCATTTTGTGACTCTGTGCTGGGATTCAAGTAATAATCTCTAGTTGTTATTCCACCAATTTTCAGCAAGTCTGACAAGAGTAGCATTCTAGTGGTAGTCTACAACCAGAATCTATACGAACTTGGATATAAATGAAAGAAGCTTTTCAAATCAGGTTCGGAGGAGTTAGCGATAAAGTGACAATTACAAATCTTGTCTCAATGTCAAAATATGATAATGAGTCAATTCTAGACTATATTACATAGTGGAGAAATCTTAGAATTAAGTGTGGACAACCCATAAGTCAATCCTTGACAACATAAGAGGAGAATAGATGACACCCTATCTGAGTGCCTCTTCTATCCATACCTTCCAAGACCTTATCATGCAAATCAATAAGTTGAAAAGGATTGGTCCACAAACCTTATCTAGTTTACAAAGCTTCAAACTAAAAAAATATAAGGTAAAGCATGGAGAGTCTTCCAACAATGTGAGGGTTACATTCACAACAACTGAGCAAAACAAACCTCCAAATCCCACCTTAAACAAGGATAATCCTCAGAAGCCACCAGCACTTGAAGGAGATGGAGAAGTGGAATGATCCAATGATCTCCAACAAAAGTTCAAAAGGAAATACTCTCTTAAAAGAGAAAGAGTACGTAAAACCTTCCAAGATGCATTGAAGTTAGGCCTACAATTGCTAGAATCCAAGAGGCCAGTTAAGACCAACAAAATAAATCACCCAAACTATTGTCTTTACCATAAAGTCTTGGGGCATATCATTAAAGACTGCTATGTGTTTAAGAATTGGGATGAGAAGCAATACCAAAAAGACAAATTGACTCTCTCAAAGGTAGCCCTAGTGGAAATGCCTATCAAATACATCAATCATATCACTATGTTCGAGGATCATAAACCATTTGCTGAAATTCTCTTTGGGAAAGAAGCATAATGTACCCTCAAACAGAGCCACTTATGAAATGTCTACGTTTCAAACAGGCTAAAGAAATGAATGAAAAGAATAACAAGCTAGTGAACCTAGGATGGTGATGAAAAAAGCCTCATTAGAACAAACCGCCTTACCTCCTTAAGGCATCAAGAAGAGGAAGAATAGGAGTAAGAAGAAGAAGTTGATTTAACTAGATGAATACAATGTCAAGAAATGAGCTATCCAAGAATACATCAATGCTCTGGATGAATATGTTCAAGGAGAAAGAAGCCAAGTAACTCTTAAAAAAATCTTCCTTGACAAACTGAAAGCTTTACTAGAAAACCCTGATGTAGAAGATGAAGAAAATGAACTTCCAGTAGCAACATGCTCTGCCATATTTATTGTCAGAGGTTTACAACCACACCGATACCCACCCCATCACTTCAATGATGAGGAAATTTAGGGTGCAAGGCAAGTAGAGGCTAATAGATTTGTTGGGGATGATATTAATGAAATGAGAGATCCCACAATTCTCCTTGATAATTGCTCTCGAGATGACTATCTTAGAAAGTGGTTGATCCGTGACCACGACTATGGCATACTCAAACTACTACTAGATACTATGAAAAAGTTAGCTACAATAACATGAGATTTGTCAAGGGGCAAATGCAAATGTTGAACAAACACATGCAAACTATGACTGCCCATATGGAATGTGTGACAAATATGACCTCCATGTTCTATGAGGAAGTTGAGAGAATAGAGAAGGTGTTAGCCAAAAAGACAAAGCCATATAAAAAAACCTCATAAGGGTGGTGAGAAACCACTTATCGACCTTTCTCGAGATCAAGACGACCACTTGTGCCATTTACTCCAAAAATGGGGCAAGAAAGCTAGACACTATCGAAGAGAGCTAGCTAAGTCTATGCCCTCTTATCACATTATGACCCATACATCTAAGGTGAATACTAATGAGCTATTATCCCAGCCTCCATCAGCCAATCTAGCAACAAAAACTCAACCCGCTAGGTTTGGTGAAGTCCTATCTTAGAGCTTGTAGAAGGGTGTGCTTTGTGAACATTAGAGGAATTATACATACAAGGCACGAACAAAGAATATAACTCCATGTCTGACTCAAGACAACTTTATGACCACCTCAGAAAGCCCTGCACCAACAAGAACCAAAAGAAGAAGTAGAAATTTTGGGAGAGGATCAAAAAAGCTTATGCTAAAGCTCATTCACCCTTGCATCAAATTAATCTGAACATCCACAATCAAGCCAATCTAAGCATCTACAAAAGAAACATATTAAATATGAAGTATTGAAGAAGGTTATGCGAACAAGCAAAATAGAAGAGTTTATCCAGAGTTTCTGAAGAGCTTTCTACAAGGAAGCCCCATATGTCTAATTCTGATATTGAATGGGATAATTATCAGCAAGTCACATCCTCCAGTAATATTCATGGGACTACTAACTAGGGGGGGCAAGAGTCCACTATCTCCTATCACATGATTAGCCATGGAAGTGATTCCGAAGATAAACCTTATTGGTCTCATAATGTCATATTTCAACTAGATACAACTCTAAGATGGGAAAGTGCTACATCTGAGACAAGTTCCAATGCCTAGGGACAAGAATATCCCCAAGGACAAGGAAAAGAAAATTTAGATAAATGAGGGTGTTGAGCTTTCGCCTATTGAACCTGCATCCAAAAGGATGGAATACAACTTAGTGGTCCATGTCAAGAAGATCCTTGCTATGCTAAGTGTTTTTTATGCCTTAATGACATCACAAGAACTCAGGGATACACTAGTGCACATCTTGTAGAATCCAATCAACTACCAAGCATACTTTGTTGAAGAGAAGATGAAGGAGTCCTTTTATTCATGCCAAACTCTCGCTATAACATTCACAAATGATAGCCTACTACTTGAAACAATAGACCATAACAAACCATTGTATGTTATAGAGAATAGTGATGGGATCAAGATCAACTGCATCCTGATTGACCCAGGTTCCTTAGTCAATTTCATGACTCTTCGAACTCTTAAGAGCTCTATCTTTGAATGTGTGTCACCTATATTTTGAGATTATAACCATACAAGGGTTTAATTAGAACAGCCAAAGAGCTCTAGGAGCTACACCTTTCCCTCTAAAAGTAGGCAAGCTAATGACAGACGCAAAATTCTGTGATTGATACCAATGTGTCATGCAAAGCATTACTAAGGAAATCATAGTTACATGAAAACAAAATAGCGCCATCAACTTACATCAATGCTTCAAATACTTTGAGGATGGTGAAAAACATCAAATTGATGGAGATGTATATTTTTTTTATATTTATAAGGTACATTATAATGATGTGAAATACTATTAAAGATCCAATGCTAATAGGGGGTTTGCTTCCATCGGTCAAGTAAAACAAAAGATTGCTAGCCTGATCTTTGCTCCCCCTCACCTAGGAAGCAATTCTATCCCAACATCTTCCAATGAAGAAGCCTTGCAAGTCTACTTGGGTGGTTATACTTCTGAAAAAGATGATGACAGAGGTCAAATAGAAAATACTCTTCATATTACTAAAGTCCTGAAAGGCTTAGTTAAGCCATTAGATGAGTTGATCATTAATGTCATGGAAGAATTAATGACTTTGTACATTCCTCCATGTCACAAAGGAGAAAAGGAAATACTATTTTGCAAGGTAGTCCTTTATGCTTCAAGCATACATGAAATCTTAGGGATTGAGGATCTAGCAGATGATAATAACCATCAACCGATAATCATGCCTAAATATTTCTTGAACCAGCTTCATCATATAATCAACAAACCTGACCATGGATGTCCACAAACAATGAGACAGGCTGGATTCTTTAGGAATCTATGGGATCCATCCCAAGGATGCGCTTACATTCCTAGAAGAGACTAGGCTATATTACTCCAAACACTCACACGTGTCTCATGGTCACTATTGAACTTCTCTTCGATATTTAGGATGACCAAATGGTATCAATACCTTCCGACACATATGTAGAGATGACCATGACTTTTCAAACATTATAAGAAGGTGACATCTTTGGTGAGATTTCATTGGAACTAGAAGAAAAGGGGCATGACATAGCTAAAATGATTTTAGATGAACCTTCGCCAAACCTCATTGGATATGATGAATCACTTGGTGAAGAAATAATCCTCAAACCAAAAGAAGCTCCATTAGGACTTGAGGTGGCTGGTAAGCCACAGTAGATGAATTGATGGAGGTCAACCAAGGCTCAGAGGAAGACTAAGCCAACTTCCATTAGCACTTAACTTTTAGAGGAAAGCCAAACCCAGCTCAAAGCGACACTCCAAGAGTAATTTGACTGCTTTGCATGGAGCTATAAGGAGATGCCTGGATTGGATCTTGAAGCTATACTCCACAAATTGGCCATCAATCCTAAGCTTTCACCTGTTAAACAAGCACCTAGAAAGATGAAACTTGACCTAGAATAGAAGGTGATAGAAGAAAGAAAGAAATTGATCGAAACATGCTTCATAAGAGAGGAAAAATACCTAGATTGGGTAGCAAGCATTGTGTCAGTAAAAAAAAAAGAATGGCCAAATTCCAATTTGTGTGGATTATAGGGACTTGAATAAAGTATGTCCAAAAGATGATTTTCCATTGCCAATAATGAAAATCATGATTGACAACACAACCAACTTCAATATATTCTCCTTCATGGATGGTTTTTGAGATTATAATTAAATCAAAATGCATCTTGATGATGAGAAACATATGGCTTTCAGGACACCAATTTGTATTTACTACTACAAGATGATGCCCTTGGGCTAACGAATGCAGGTGCCACTTATCAAAGGGGCACGACTCAAAGTTTTGATGGCCTCATGTAGCAACTAGTGCAATGTTATATGGATGTCTTGATGGTCAAACTAAGTCCAAAAATAGGCACATCAAAGACCTAAAAGTGGTATTCGACCACCATATAAAACATAACTTAAAGATGAATCCTATGAAGTGGACTTCCGGGGTATCATTGGGAAATATCCTCAGCTTTATTTCTAGACATTGAGGGATCAAAATTTATCCATCTAAGATCAAAGCTATCTTAGATATGTCACCACCTAGTAATTTAAAGCAATTGAGGTCATTCCAAGGCTGACTCATATATATAAGAATATCAAACCTCTCTGAAAAATACAAGTCTTTTCCCAAGTTGATGAAGAAGGACATTCCGTTCATTTGGGATCAAGACTACTAACAAGTCTTTGAAGAGATCCAATAGTATCTTCTAAAACCACTAGTCCTGGTAGTGCCTTTACTCGATAAGCCCCTTATACTCTACACGGTAGCAATCGAAGAATCCCAGGGAGAACTTCTTGCCCAGAATAATAAAGAGGGTAAAGAAATACACTCAACTATTTAAGTAGAATGCTGGTGGGGACAGAAAGTAACTACTTTCCCAAGAAAAGCATTGTTTGCTGCTGCTATTTGTGGTTAGAAAGTTGAGACATTATTTGCTTTCTCATCAAGTCATTTTAATATCAAAGATTGATGCCATAAAGTACCTGATGACTAGGTCCATGCTCATTGGGAGACTAGCAAAATAGGCTTTAATTCTCATGGAATACGATATCAAGTTCACTCCTCAAAAGATGGTTAAGGGGCATGCCTCATTGATTTTCTCATAACTTATCTAGGACTGGATGATTCTCCTCTGAATTGTGAGCTCCCTGATGAAGAAATCCATTTGGTCAAAGAAGAAGAACCTTAATAGACGCTATACTTTGTTGGAGCCTCATTCATCAGGGCAAGGATCAAACCAAAGCTTCTACAAATCAAAGTAGGCATTATACTCATTTATGTTACTCCGAATAGGGGCATTTGACAACCTATTCCCTCTCAAAATCATGCATAAAAAATGAAACTAAACATGAGGCCTTAATTATAGGATTGGAAATAGCCCTCAATATAAAAATATCATACCTATATATTTTTGGCGATTTGCAACTAGTTATCAGCCTAGTCTAAGGCAAATATAAAGTCTACATATTTGAGTTCTTGAAATACCATGAAAAGGCTCAAGAGCATATGAAATAAATTTCTCATGTTCAAATAACTAAGGTTTCTCGGTCCATCAATAGGAAAGTTGACTCCTTAGCCAAACTAGCCAAGACATTGGCTAACCTTGATCAAGGAGAAATTCTAATCATAGTCCATAATAGATAAGTGATGAACTCAATCTTCAGCAACAAGCATGAGAAGTCTATTGACTATTCTATTTGAATTTACTATTACTATTTCAAGTAAGCTGCCATGGTGAAATCTAAACTAGTAGAAGAGGCCACAAATTAGATAACACCATTCACAAACTACCTCAAAAGTGGAGAACTCTCAAAAGATAAATTTGCATGGCTACAACTTAGAAAGAGTGCTGCATGCTTTCTTCTTATCAATGTCACTCTTTATAGAAGGTCTTTCGATCAACTACTTCTACATTGTCTCTTAGACAAAGAGGCTTATTTATGTATGAAGTGCATTTCGGAGTTTGTTAGACTCATCAGTCGGGCCCAAAAATGATAATAAATATTGAGCGTATGGGCTACTACTAGCCCACGGTGGTAGGAGATTGCATTGAATATGCAAGAAGATGTCACATATGCCAATTTCATGGTGACTCCATTCATCAACACCCAAATCCTCTACATCCAATAGTGTCCTCATGGCCATTTAAAGTATGGGGTATAGACATCATTGGCCCAATCAAACCATCTTCTTCTAGAGTCCATTGCTTCATACTATTAGCAACCAACTATTTCTCTCAGTGGGCTAAAGTGATTCCATTGAAAGAGGTAAAACCAGATGATATTATCCATTTATTTTAAGAAAATATTTTGTATTGATTCAGTGTTCCTCAAAGAATCATCTTTGATAATAGACCATCCTTCAGAAGCTTTAAGGTAGAATGATTCATACATCATCACAATATAGATTGGAGATATTTATACATCTACAATGTGAGAGCCAATGGACTTACTGATGCATTCAACAAGACCCTCTCCAAGATCTTGAAGAAAATTATCACCAAAAATAAGAAAGATTGTCACCAAAAGTTTGTTAAGACACTATGGGCCTATCATACTACATATTAAACTCCTACCAATCAACACCATATGCATTGGTGTTCGAGACTGAGGCAATCTTTCCATTGGAGGTAAATATCCCCTCTCTAAGGATTGCCTTACAAGAAGAAATTATGAGAGATAACAATGTTCATCTTTGCCTTAATGAGCTAAACTCTTTAAAAAAGACAAGGCTTATGACATAACAAAACCTAGAAATGTATCAAGCACAAATGGCTAGCGCCTACAACAAGATGGCTTGACTTAGGTCATTTTAGAAATGAGAAATGGTCTTAGTTTTAAGAAGACCCATAATCCAAAATCGAAACAAGAAAAGTAAATTTGAGCCTAATTGAGAATACCCTTATATCATTGAAAGGATATTTGAAGGGGGATTCGACCAACTAATCGATGACAAGAGGGAAAGGAGTATGCCACCAAGCGAGTTTTCAGACTCGCACCCAGTCAGCCCTCAGGCTTGAACTAAGATAGCTTTTGAGCTTACAAAATAAGTCAAACTTTGGGTTCACACATTTGAAGCCAGCCTATGGGTCTATCTAAAATTAGCATAAATAGCCACAAACCCTCAAATCAAATTGATTAATGTGAAGTAACTTAATCATAACAAATAGACAAAGATCAAGTTATAAATCAAATAGACCTAAATTGATTAAGCTGGACTTTAAAATTTTAAATTTAAAATTAAGTTGAATTTGGATTGAACTAAGCTCAAATTAAATCCCAATTGGGTTAAATCAAGTCCAAACTAAAAGAGTAAACTCAAAATTAAATCAAAACCAAGGCAGGATGAGTCTAAACCAAAGCTCAGTTGAACTTAATTGACTTAAACTTGAACCAAAGTCCATCAAGATGCAGACCTAGACTCGATAAAGATCCAACACAAGGTCAAACTTGACTCAAGCTAAATACAATCGAACTCAGACCCAAACTATAATAGTCCAAATGGAACTAAATAGGGTCAAAGCAAGTCCCACTGGATGTGTTGAACCCTCAACAATACCAAGGCCATGAACAATGGGTGATGTTACCAACTTGACTTGAACCAAAGTTAGTTTGACTAGAACTAAAGCCAAATTATGTGTTACAAAAGCCTTCACAATGCTTCAAAGTTATATCCAACATTATAAGTCATTGGTGATGTTATCATATCAAAGAAGTTGGTTACCAATACACTCAAAGTTGTTGGCCACACTTTAAAGCTAGTCAATCCTAGAAGCTGTTGATGATGTATCCTCAAAGCTATATCCAATCCCCACAAGCCATTGGTCATACTGCCAAACTAAAGAAGTTAATTGCCAACATGCTCCAAGCTGTCGACCATACTTTAAAGTTATACCCAACTCTATAAGCCATTGGTGATGCTACCAAACTAAAAAATGTTAATCATCAACATGCTCAAAACTATCAGCCACACTTCAAAGCTATCATAACTCCACAAGCTATTGGTGATACTGTCAAATTAAAAAATTTAATCACCAATATGCTTAAGCTATTGGCCATACTTCAAGCTAGTCAACCCTATAAGTCATTGATGGCATACCCTTTCAAGCTAGCCAACCCAGAAGTAGTTGGCAATGTGCGCTTCAAGCTAGTCAATCTCAAAAATAGTTGGCGACTCACTATTCAAGCTAGTCAACACTAGAAGCCATTGACGACATGCCCTTTTAGGCTAGTCAACCCCAAAACTAGTTAACGATGCAATTTTCAAAGCAATAAACAAACTTATAAGCTATTGGTGATGTTATCAGACTAAATGAAATTATTGCATATGCCTTATCGTCTATGAAAATACTTCAAAAAAAAGTTATCGCCTTATTGGTTATGAAAACACTTTTTAGAAAATAGAGTTATCACCTTGCCTTATTAGCTCTGGAAATACTTCAAAATAAAAAGAAGTTATTGCCTATGTCTTGTCAGCTATGGAAACACTTCAAAGTTAACGAAGTTATCGCCAATGTCTTATTAGCTAATGAAAATACTTCAAATCATGAAGATATTACTGATGCACAAAGCCATTGGAAACACTTTAAACTTCTCCCATTCCGTTCCATGATTTAGGTTAGATGCCATGTGGTCTAGTGCAAGGGGGTGGGGCAACTGCATACATCAAAGCTTATTTTCCACTCTTTCTCTTTTCTTTTCTTTATTTCTTTCATATTTTCATGTTGAAATTTGTTTTAAAGTAAGGGTGTACTCTTGCTTAAGCCATATAGCATTTCTTGAAATCAATCAAATTCTTTCTTCCTTTCTTTTTGTGTCTCTATTTACTAGTTAGGTTTCTTACTTTAGGAGGTTTCTGACGATCATCAGGATTATTAATAATAGGGGCTTACGCTTGTTCAAAATCAATATTTTCACAATACCTAATAGCATACTTTAAATTAAAATAAATTTTAATTTGTAATTTGAGATCTCTCTTTGGGGACTTCGCTATTCCAAGTGGTCAACTTCGATTCCACACGAACTTCCTAAGACATGGCATGTAGACAATATCAAAAAGTTCTATCTATAGTTTATCTTTAGAATAAATTATGTCTCCATTATCTACTTAGATATTGGTAAGCCATGACTAAGAAACCACCATAAGATCTCAATTCACCTGAGGCTTAAGACCCCAACATTATGACCAGCATAAAGACCATAGTTCACCTGAGGCATAAGACATCGGCATTACACCAGACACAAGGACCATAGTTCTACACCAAGTAGAATACTTCAGCCATCAACCTATCATGAAAGTTTGAAACTTTACCAAGACAAAAAATCTCCATACAAAGACTTCACTTCAAATCACACTCTGGTCTAGGGGCTTTGCCCTCTTAACAGACCCCCGCTTTATCCCAATATAGCTTTCTTGGCACTAGGCAAAAGGACCAAAGGACCACCAATCAAGTTTGGGCAATGTCATGTGGAAGGAAAGACATAAGCCAAAATTGCAAAGAGAAAGGCATGGGTAAAAGAAAAAAAAAGCTCTTTCATTTATATCATATCCAAGGAGAAACTTGGTTACAAAAAGCTCTTTATAAAGAGAAAGAAGAAGTGAGATCACTTGGAAGATGACAATGGCTAGCCAGGTCCTTCAGAAGGGATAGGCACTAGACGGTCAACTTCACCATGCTCCATGGCTTCCTTCTCCTTCTGAATGATCTCCTCGTACTCTCACTTGAGGCAATGATTCCTCAAGTTATCATGGAGCTCCACTCGAAGATTATTAGACTCAAGGTTAGGATCATGGTGAGTTAGCTTTGTTGTGTCCTTGTAGCAAAGATAGCCCTCAGAGAAAGAATTGGCAGAGAGGAGGCCTTGTTCTTAGATATACTCATCATTAACCTTGAACTTGAGGATGGCTTCCATCTTGACCAACCTCAAAGCCTTTGAGCATTCCAAGATCCAACGAAATGTAGCCACCAGCTCCTCCTTAGCCTAGACCAATTTAGCCTTTTGCTTATCCTCAAGTTCTTTCAATCTTGTCAAGGTTTACTCTCACTCAGCTTGAAGGAGATTTCTCTCCTCCTCTACCTCCTTCTTCATCCTCTCAATCTTGAGTTGGAGTGACTTGAGTTGAGAATGAAGGATATTCACATCCTCTTTGGCCATACTAGTCTTATTCTTCTCAGATTCCCTTTGCTTCCATGCACTATTTTAGTGCCGACCTGCATAATGAAAACCTACAGTGCCTGCAATTGAACCAAAGGTTAGCAATGTTTAGGTCAAGTTTGTAACCAAATTTTGACTTCAAGTTTGACAAGGATTAGGGCCCAATTCATAGTGAGAAGGGGTTCAATTTGAAGTAAAAAAAGGTCCCAAATCAAACCATATTTAGGCGACCAAACCAAAGAGGTTTGGGTGCTTGAAACTCACTAGTCAAGCATAATTCTACCCAGTAGGATGACTAGTTCCCCAACTGGAGACCCAATTTCGGTTGTGACCTGCAAATTTGGAAACCAATCTTTCTCCAAATACATCACCAATCAAGAGGATCTTGGTTAGAGATTACAATCTTGAGATATATTAATCAAAGTTCAAATATGAGATTTAATCAAAAAAAGGAAAGCATGATCCAATCAAATATCAAATTTGAATCAATCAATGATTCAATTTGAAGTTCTCCTCAAGACCTATAAAAAGGGGACTACAGCACATGAATTGGAGGAGGATTAACCATTGATTGTGGAGGAAATCTACATGAATTGTAGGAGGAACTCTAGATAAATTGTGAGGGAAAGGAGATCTTACTGCCGAGAAGGAGACCAAAAGGGTGTTGTCAAGAGTCAAAGAGATGTAAGGCTTCTCCTCTTCTTCATCTTTTTTTATATTTTATCCTTCTTTCCCTCTTGCTTTGCACATCAACAAATTTCATCACCACCACAACCACCTATGGCCCTCCATGTGTGTCAATGGACTTCCACCACCACCACAGCCACCTGTGGCCCCTTGCATACTACAACACCACCCCTTGCAGAGAAGCCCAAATTTTGAAGCCCCATAAAGTTCTTTGAAGACAAAGGGAAGATAGTGATGAGAACTCACTTGAATTAAACTAAAAATAAAAAGAACTAAATAATTAGAATTCACCACCATACTATTGGTCAGGCTTCAGGTCCGCTGAATCAAGCTAGCTTTCAAGCTCACAACCATAGGCTAACTTTTGGGCCCATCAAATCAAGTTAGCCTTTAGAC